>OX453306.1:17599922-18254272 GCA_949710035.1 Crambus lathoniellus
TGTGAGGAAACCCTCGCATCCGAAAGAAACATTTTTTCAAATGTTTAACAATCGATTAAGATGAAACAGCGATTAAATTGACATTTTAAATTATTTTTATGCATTCACAATGCAATTCTGTAAGTATAAAAATGTGATAGTAAAAAACCACGAGCCCTATAACACAGAATACTTAATACCTAGTGCCTAAAAGTAGCTGGCCTACAGCGTTAAAAAGTGATAGCAAAATTCGGCGAGTCGTGTTCGGTAGCTTAGTTGGTCAGAACATCGGGCCGGATCCCCGGAGGCGCGGGTTCGAATCCCGCCTGAAAGCTACTTATAGGGCTCGTGGTTTTTTACTACCACATTTTTCCTATACTTACAGAACTGCATTGTGAATGCATAAAAATAATTTAAAATCTCAAGTTTCTTAGATTGCAAGTTCCATAGATATGTTTTAACAAATAAAACTCTTTAGCTGTAGGTACGTATATATGTCATGAAATCTTATTAGGAGCGCGATTTACACTTGCTCAGTTTTATATATTTAACACCATAGTTAGGTGTATATATCTTTGCTAAAAGAAATTTTCAAAACGGGCGTTAACACGTACAAAGCTTTGTGGGTATCATTCGTTTCGACAATATATTTTCATTTCTATTTTTGCTAGCCCCCAAACTACGAAAGCAATAATTCTCCAACGGCCAGCAGGGTAAATATAAATTTATGTATTAATTCAGAGACACAAATAACATAAGCCGTAGTTTCAGGTTTTTACGGTGCTGAATTATTGAGGACACCACCGCTCCAGAGGCAGAACTATTTTAATATTTTATCACAGAAAGCTTGACCCGGCTTATCTTTTTGGATTCATTAAAAGAATATTTAAATATTTGTTGTTTTAATCTTATAATTAGTGCGTGGTGAATACTTAAGGAGAACGAAGTTGCATAAATTAACTTTTATTAACTTTGTTATTTGGCCTACCTATAACATATTGTTTTGTTATAAGTACTTATTTTGTTGTGTGCATCATCCACAGAAATACACAATTAGTAATGAGTGATTATTTGTTTCATCATCATCATGTCAGCCGAACGAACTTTACTAGAAAAAATATTATTATGGTTTTTATACGTTCTTACGTATGTATTCACAAGAAGGGCAACTAGTCTCTACAGACATAACGTCAGTTGAGTCTAAAAGAGTTACTATAAATAAATAATAACTTGTATCATCTGTCTGTATATAAACAAGTTTAAACAAAATTGCTGTATTACTACAGAAATTCTAAGCACTGAATAGTGTTTAATTCGACTTTATATTCAGGAAATTAATTTTCCAAGTGCTGAAACGTTCGTTTGCAGCATTTATTCATTAATTCGAGCAGCAAGTTAAACTGGGGCTTTAGTGTACGTACGTACTTGTAGCACTGTGTTTTATTCCCAGTGGCTCGCATTCGATATTGGCAAGTACCTTTACTTATAGCTATGTGGGGTCGATTCGACCCATTTTGCGAGATTCATTTATAATTTACCCTTCGATGTCTCCTACAAGTACACGGCTCTTAGCCACTCGTAGGTGCTTCGGCTGCCGAAGATCGTTTTTATTGTTTCGCATGTCTGACTTCGACTAGCTTCGAGAATTTGCATAACAGAAGATGACCCTAATATTCAAGAGTTGAACCCCTATTTAGATTGAAGACGGCCGTCGATATTGAAAGGACTTTCCTAAGTTGTCTTTAGGCTGTTTTGTTTCAATGTTCAATAAGTTTCCCAAATTGTTTGATAGTTGAGTTGTAGTTTCTAAGAATAAGAGGGTTTTCATTGGAACTTTCAAACTTATAACAATCTTCTTATGTGAGTCCATTCCTGTCGATTCGTGTTACGATTGATCTGGCTATTAGACCGTTTTGCAATTGGTCTTTTTGTCAATTTCGATAACTCCTCCATCCTAACCGCAATCACATGCCACTGCCTCACTGATTTCCTAAGTTTAAGTATATATTAATGATTGCTTTTGTAATCAGTTCCATAAACTGCCTTAACCTTTTTGTATCTCGCCCTTATTTTAACAACTTTCAAGGCTGCTCTATGCTTACAAGAAATTCCGTATATGCAAATTCTTCCCCTTGTTAAAACTACCCTTCTACCAAAGCAATGATAATAAAAACCGATGCGAAATAAAAAAACAGGTGGTTACACATCTGCACGATACTCGGGAGAGTTGTAAGGACATGTCCCTTACATGGAAGAAACCTTTTTTTGGTACCCACATGTATAGCTACGGTACCTCAGAGTACGGTACCAACCAATATCAAGTCTGCCTAGTTGGTACATAGAATTTTAGGAAATTTTAATTTTTCTTTTTCTACACCGGAGTAGCATTTAGCCTTCATCACACATAGGGCTGAAGGTGAAAGCGCACTACTCCCGGAATCTTTAATTACTAAGGAACTGACTATCTTATCTTTAATTTCCGGAACACAACAATGCTAAAAACATCGTTGTTATGGCGTCAGACTTAGATAAGATGGTGGTAGCTAGCCAGGCGGACTTTGAACAAGCCCTACCATCAACCAAACCAAATATAATATGTACCCCAACTGGGAATCGAAAACTGCTGGTGTGTACCACTAGTCCACAGAGGCGGTTAAATTCCTTAATATGTTTGGTTGATACTAATTTACCGAAATTCATTTATAATACCTAAATAGTCATAAGTAGGTACCTAATTATGAAAAGTTCTAAGATTATTTATTTTGTTAAAAAGAACAGCAATCTTGGCTGGGGAAGAGTGAATGGTTCATTATTTTATAAAGTATTCACTATAAATGTGAATGACACTCGAGTGTCTTGTGTGTTTGTTATTATTTCACACCTGAAACACTGAAATTATCAGGTACTTATGTAGAATTATCAGGTCAGATAATTTTCGTTTTCAAATCAGATAGCCCGTTAATATAAGTAGGTACTAGGTAGGTATGTTCTTTGTATTGGTAAGCATTATTAGATTAAATAGAAAGAAAGAAAACATGGAGAAAGAATGTAGGTATAGCCGCTTTAGGAAGATATATTCTAGAACGCGCGGTTAATTTAATTAACTTTGTGGTGCGTAGAATTAAAGTCTGTTTTAGTTAGGGATTAATTTGCATGATTCACCAGGAATGTAGGTAGGTATGAAGGTTAGGTAACTTTAACAAGTGAATGTTTAACATAGTGAAACGTCTCTGATGTTTATACTATTAAATATTAAGAGAATTGTAAATTTAAATTTTGGTACTTTAATAATGTAATAACTAGGTTTATTATACTACATAAATAATAGCATATTTTGGCGGCAAAATATAGTATCAATGAAACTTTGTTTATAACTTTATCTTTGCACTAGAAATAAGGACCTGCCGAATCCTACCAAAATTTAGGGGTCCTGTCCCCTCTCAGGGGATATGGGCAGGGGGGTCATTTTCTATGAAATTATGAAAAGTGTAAACTTTAAAACTAGGCGAGTGAGGTGTCATTTTCTAGGTAATTTTTTGCGCTGAATCGAATGAGACCATTGGTACCCATACTTATAGGATCATTATTTAGCGAGATATGTAGGTACTAATTGTACATAGAGCCATAAAACAATTTAAACATTACTAATATGACCACTGTATATGAGAACTAGCCAAGTCAGGCTTCAATATATTATCCTAAGCCTTCGTTCTCATAATATTACATTCTCGAATTATTACATTCGCAAAACAATACAATCGCAAAACATCATTAGAATATAAGCTGAATACTAAGCTGAATAGCGTCTGAGTACCATCTATTCAGATTTTATTCAAACAAAATAGGCTCCAAATTAAAATGCTTTAAGCTTAATAACGTCTGAGTAACATTTGAGTAGGAGCTTAGTAATGGTACAATAATCCTAATAACTTCTGAATAACAGCTGATATTGCTTTTATTAAGGTCTTATTCTTCAAATATTCAGTTATGTCGAATTGGTTATTGTATTCAGAATTTACTCAACATTAATTTCTTGTTAACAATAATACAGTTTTTTTTCATACAAATCGTGGAATTAGATTGACAATCAGTTACTTAGACATTTTTAATGTCGTGAGTGATAGATAATTGACAAAATGGTGAATTTATTAAAATGGTAAGCAAAAGTTTCATTAATTAAGTTAGAGGTTTGCTACATGTTAATTCTTAGTGCGCAAATTATTTTGTCGTAAATAGTTTATGATTTTTTCGGTTATTTTTGACGCGCTTCGTGAATAATCAAGATAAGTGATTGTAAATATTATTTTCGTACATGCATGCTCGATCTGACTAAAATATTTATGGCGAAATTTCTAATTCTAGCCATTCCAATTAAACATACGATAAATCGAATTGAAAATGTTGTAGTTGTAAGATTAAACATTCAGGTAATCTTGGTGAATTCTTTGTAATTATAATTATTCACAAAGACTTTAAATGGCGATCGCTTGTTTTGCTTTCATTGCTGAATAAAAGTGCACAAGAGTCTAGTTATTAAGATTTTACTTGAATAGAGTCATTTCACTACACTAACTTCTGAATAACAATTGAATAGTTGACCACATTTCTACATTACTTCGAATTTTTAGGGTTCTATAATCGAATGATTTTTTTTCTAATGTGGAATATGGTTGGCCGATACAAATCGTATATAGATATTGAAACTTATATTAGATCAATATTGTAATACCCGATGCGTGTAAAAACTATATATTTTTTGAAACACGATACTGCTGCATTTTTGCGATACGCTCGATTCGATATCTTGCTCGATACCCAAGATTTGTAGATATGACGATTATAATATAATAAAAATTATATTTGCTTGTCACATGGTTATTTACACGTGTTATTACAATTTTTGTTCCATTGCAAACATGAGTTTCACACTCGCGAATTGATGAATAAATTAATTTTACTTAAAAATATTTTTATTTCTATTTTAGGTCGCAATCAAACTAAAATATCATCTAAGCATGGAAGACGAGACTCAATTATTGTTTACTTGTAACGTTGGAGATCAGAAATCACCCGATATACCTATTATGCGCCTGTCTGTGTCAGAAACCAACATTTTTGAAACAGGGAACACAAACACGTGAAACCGATATCGTGTTTACAAAAGTAATAAGAGACGACGTTGGAAATAAAAAGAAAAAAGAGATTACATATTCAACTCGCTATTTGCCATATGCAAATGAAATTCTATAACCATAATATCAATGATCCAAGAAATAACGATTTCGCAAGAATAATAGCATATGAATTGGAACGACTACCCGAAAATAAAACGCACCAGCGCAAATATCAAAATGTTTGAGGTCATACAAGATATACATCAAGAGGATCAGAACTCATCCAATGATATGCAGGCAATGGAACAAATGCAAACAACTTCACAGGCATCAAACGAAGAACATAGAAATAAATCGTTTTCGAAAATTAACTCATTAAACGAATTAAAATCAAACGAGTCTAATTTCTTTTAAGATGTTAGGTAATTTTATTTAAATATCTAAGTTAGTACTAAAAAGGCTTGAAAAAAAAAGACAGCTGACCATGATTGAACTTGAGTTTTTATTGTTTCCAGTTACTTACGTAGTAATGTTTTGCAATAATAATGTATGACAATGTTGTTGTAATTATTTTGATTAAGTTAAACTTGTGAACACGAAGAATTAAATATACTTTGTAACAATAAAAAATAATGTTTTATTAACTCCTAACAGCAACACGGTAACACACTAGGAAGGTACCTAGCGCAGAAAATAATAATAGATACCTAAGTAACTTTTTTTGCCGATTTGCATATCTATGGGTAGTTGTAGCAAGGGAGAATCAGAATTGCAATTCTGTTTGATATATTTGATGTACGGAATCCTCTTCATAAAAAATATAGCTTACAAAGAGATTTAAACAAAGCTGGTATTAAGCTATTTGCGCTGATAGACCGTGCCTGTGGTCTTTAATTTGAATAAGTTAGTTTATAACATACTTTTATGCCGGTGAAAACTTAATAAAAGCCTTAATAATCTCCTTTATTCAGCAGCTGAATAACTGGTAAAAAATGACATCTTATCCAATTTAAGCAGTAAATAATTATCTCACTTTACATTTATTCAGTATCAAGCTGTATAAGAGCATTATGTAATAGCTTATTCAGATTGTTATACTTTATTCAGCAATCAGCTGATTCAAACGCTACTAGCTTAGTAATTATTGAATAATAGCAATACAGATTATGATTATTCAGATAAATGCTTCCATAGCGGCTTTTTTTCAGCGTTAAGATACCTAGAATGCGTAATGCTTAATAAAGCTTGTTTATTAGTCTAACAAATATTGTTTATTAAGTTTAAAGAAATAAAGTACAAAAATACAGAACTTATTAAGCATCAAAAATTTTAAGAGCCCAAACTCAACTTAATTCAGCATTTAGCTATTTCTAAGGCTCTTGTACAAACGATATTCATCTTTAAACTGTAAAGTTTTCTTAATGAGTACGGTTATCTTGCTTGTGTGTTACTTGGGTATTTTCTCAAAATATTATCTCTTGTAATATCAAGTACAAAAGTATTCTCCATAATCATTATTATTCTATCGCAAAACATTAAGTCATAAGAAGAAATGGTATCCTAAAAAAGCAATAAAGCTAGTTTATAACATATTTATGTTTTTAAAAACAAATTTTAGGACTGACCATTGAACTTGGCACCCATTTAGATCTCACTTCTTTTGTCGTTGAAGCCAACAACAAAGACATAATATTATATTATCCTACTATCCATACTAATATTATAAATGTGAAAGTGTGTTTGTTTGTTTGTTTATTTGTTTGTTTGTTTGTTTGTTTGTCCTTCTTTCACGTCAAAACGGAGCAACGGATCGACGTGATATTTGGTATGGGGATAGTTTGGGAGCTGGAGAGTAACATAGGCTACTTATTATTCCGGAAAGTTGTATAAAAATTTTAATTTTCTTCGAAAAATCGTTTAATTGTCGTACCTTCGATACAAAACTGTCATTTCTTCCATTGCCGTTGCCAAAGAGTATGTAATAACTGAAGTCTGCGCGGTCTAAATCGAATACTAATCTTTTCCAAAAGCTTAGATTAAAAAAATGTACTGTAACTAGCGCCAAAAATGCCCCCGTCGCGCATGCGCGCATAGCTATCTGACACTCACTCTACTTCACAGAGTAATTTTTTATGTGTAGGAAATAGAGACCAAGTTTGGGCCCCTTTTTTGGTAGTGTGTAACTAGCGCTATCTGTTGTCTGGTGTAGGCAACTTTTGGTGTATAAACAGTAAACACACACACACAAGATGTTGGTGACCGCGTCCACTGTTATATGGCAAAACAACGTTTGCCGGGTCAGCTAGTAATATTATAAATGTGAAAGTTTAGATGTTTGGATGTTTGTTACTCAATCACATCAAAACGGCTCACCGGATTTGGCTGAAATTTGGGATACAGATACTTTGTAGTCTGGAGAGGAACATAAGCTACTTTCTATCCCGGAAAAATAACACATTCCCGCGGGATAACGCCGTGTAGTCCACGCGGGCGAAGCCGCGGGCGGAAAGCTAGTATATCATAATATTGAACTTGGCTCTCATTTCACATTTATGTTTTTAATGGCATTGGAAAATACTCCACCAATAAGGAGCACCCAGCTTGTAAAGTTTTTGTGCATGTCGTGGCAGCCTTTAAGGCGGGCATTCCCCAAAATAGGGTATTTTAAATTATGGATTACTCGCAAATCACAAGTACTTAAAACTTGGAAAAAATATATGTTATTTTACAGTTATTTATCTAGTGCTTCCGGCCGTATTTTTTCGATTGGTCATATTTTACTGTGTCAAATAAAAACCCAAACATCCATCTAATCGTAATCTAAATATCGTATTACTTGCAGTATACTTGGTTTTAGTTAATGAAAAATATACGAAAATAATTGTCTTTGATTAGCCGAGAGATTCCGGCCGTCATAAGTGTAAATTTTTTATTATTTAATTTTTAATTGAATTTTAAGTGATTTTCGATTCGCGGGGCGCTCGCGAGTTCACAGTTCACTGCCGGCTGCCGCTGCGTCCGCGTGAAGAGTATCGCGCGCGGCCGAGCAAGCGTTAGCGTGCCTATTTCGGTCGGGATTCATCGCCTTAAGTAAGGCATCACTTTGAAAAGTGTTTCTTAAAGTATGTTTAAGCTAGTAATAAGTGAATGTCTTGTTGGTTGTCCAATAAAGTAAATAAATAAATAAATAAAGAGACAGATAGCCTTCCTATCACGGTAGCCCAAGTGTTCGTCGGCATCGGTATCGCCTTCATTTGACAGATCGATGTTCATACATTGTTACCTACTTCTTTTTTGCACCAATAAATATACCATATCACAGAAAAGTAACAATGTGTCACATCTGTCAAATGAAGCGGATACCGATGCCGAAGACACTTGGGCGTTAGCCCCCCTGTTTAACTTTTATGTAAAAACTCTGCGTATCCAAAGGAAGGTTTACATCTATGGCAGGGCTCCGTTGTACTCTTGACCCATATCGCGAAACATGTCCCGTACGGATTGTATCTGTTTTTCATGCAAATATCTACCGGGGTGCAGCTTTCTTGAAGCAGACGCGTGAATCGAGAACACTTTTAATGTCTTACCTCTACAATCCCCTTTGGTTTTAGTAGGTATTCTTTGAAATGTTTGCTGTTCTTGAGGTAATATCTAGATTTCAGTTTTACACTTTTTGGTATTATACTTATGTATTTTTAATTAGAAAAGATTTATTTTGCTGTCAACACTTTGTTTGAGAACTTTCGAATCAATCCATTTTGTTAACCACCCCTGCTTTTCGAATACCGATAGGTATACCCACCATAAAAAGTATAAAAACAAAAGCGTAGCCTGGCGGAAGAATATTATATCTATAAAACCTAACTGCTTATTATCTTTGTGTAGAAAAGTTTGGCAAAAGTTCCCAATGAATACTTAGAAAACAACAATATCTGAAAGTAACAAAGCAGTATCTTTGCAAACAGCAATAGCAATATATAAGTAATATTAATAAAAAAACAAAGTTACTAAAAAAATAATGGGAGTATTAAATACTACCTACTAGCTTTACTTACTTTAATATTGCTGTACAAAGAAATTTATTTATCAAGTTTTGTAAAGAAATGTCGTGTTGCGTTTTTTTGTTTGCGAGTGAAACGGAAGTACAGAGGCGAGAAAGGAAGTGTCACTTAATAATCAGAAGGGCCATCGAAAATCCACCACTTATTATTTGTAGCCGTAAGTCAAACCATACTTCTGGAAATACTTCGAGAGTTTTCCGATCACTAATATCTTACGAATCAATACATAGATGCTTTTCGCTTCTGAAAAGGTTTCTTTAAAATCGTTAAAATGAGTAACTTTATAAAACCAATTGTTATTGTTTTGTCAGAGTAAAGCCAATGTTCAGTTACGGCAGTTCTCCACAAAATCACATTATTTTCTAGACCTATTCTTAATGTAAGTAACATCCGATCATAGAAAATATGTTTGCATAACATGGTATGACCAAGTACTATTGTATACAGGGTGTTAGGGGCACCCTTGCAAAAACTTTAACCATGGCTTCAGACCATCATGCTGAACAACATACAGCAAGATTTTTTTGTCGGAAATTAAAAATTAGTAGTTTTTGCAACGGTGCCCCTAACACCCTGTATTCTGTGTGGTATGTATGACGTTGATTAGGTCTCCCGCCGTAGGATTGGCGAACCGATGACGTAGCTTCTTTGACGTTCAGAAGTATTGTAATCACAATTTCATCTGCGAGTGTAAGTTTGTTAATGTGCAAAGGTTAATAACGCGAATTATGAATTGTATTCTAGATCTTATTTCTTTACAAAAAAGTATATAGGTCTTTACCTTACCTATGAAATTTTGCCGTTTTCTATGGGGAAATTATAGGAAGTTGGAATTATCATACAAAGATATTTAGGGATTTCTTGGACATAATAATATGAACTCCGAATTCAACGAAACTTTAGAGATATGATCAGACAACATTAATCTAACCTTAGGTTTAAAAAAAACCTTTACGAAGCAGTCAAATTGACGAGAACTAAAGAGGGATACTTTGGGGCATTTATAAATATTTTGTTCCATTTTATTTATAACCCTGAATAAAATTTTTTTTGCACGATCTATTTGAAATTTCGTATACAGATTAAATTGACGACAAATAATCTAAAAAAAAGTAATAAAAATATTGCAGTTGAAGAAAAGCCGGAAAATGCAGTGTCGTAAACGACACAGTAAGAACATGCACTACTATGTTATTTGTCATTTTGAATTCATCCAGTTACTTAATAAAACATGAAAAACAACTGTGAAATACATGAATCATTCTTAAATATTTAATTCACTATTTTTACATATTTATCCGAGTACCTAATGATGGTACATAACATAGACATGTAGTACTGTTACAGTAGAGGTATGATTTATGCATCAGTGCAGTAGGAACAATAAAATTGGGTTAATTATTCTTTTTTTAGATGTTTAACATTACGAAATACTCTATTTTCGAAACTGACTACCTACTAATTTTGATATATTGATAATAATTAAAAAAAAATTGAGATAAATGAGAAATCATGTGAGAAAAAACGGCAATTTCATAGGTAAGGACCTATTTATCAGTCAAAATTTCTCGCAAACGCGATAGTATGAGAATTTACTAACTTACACCATAGTATAATCTTACACTCAGCCTTCTGAATATAAGAATTTGACTTTTGACTTTTTGATCTTTCAATGCACTCACGATCTTCGAAAAGTTTAACAAAGCTCAATGAAACTAATCAAAGATTATCGATGTAGTCAGACTGAAGTAATGAGAACATTCGAATGAGATTAACACTTTTAGTTTGGATCGTGAAAAATCCCACAGGTGTCACGTTCGGTGCCTTATCGGCAGTCCCAAAAGTTTTGAAGCTAAATACTTTTGTTCGAGTTAAACCCTTGGTAAAATGACTTTCAAAAGCTTTCGATTCTATCAATTGCTCTTTGTTAGATAGTATTTAAACTTTTTTATTGTCTAGGTAGGTACTATAAAGATAATGATAAGATGAGCTGTTTATGCTTTGATATGATATGTGAAGAGTTTGTCAAGCATAACCGTGCCAACAATTTTGGTGCTATGCACGATTAATGATATTGACAACCTCCATGGTCCAGAGGTTTATACACTAGTTTTCAAGGTGCCGCTATCTCTGAGGTCCTGGGTTCGATTCCGGATCAGCTAAATGTGGAAAACGAACTTTTTCATCTTTTCTCTTTTGTCTCACCAGACACGAGTAAACATGAAAAAGGTTCGTTCATTCGACATACACCTATCCCGTCGTTATTTCTAATTTCCTTAACACAGGCTTAAGCTTAGGATTAGAGCGTTGTATGTGATGGTGTCTAACATTTATTAATTTTAAATATTTTTTTTATCACTATAGCACTAAAATTCCTCTCTTTTCCTTGATTGATTCAAATTTATAACGTAAGACTATTGTTATGATCTTTCTGTGCAATAGTTATAAAGGTTAAAACACTATTCCTCGCTGTAAATATAAAATTAGGTTCATTCAACTTTGTACTTGGCCTTTGTTTGTCTAGGTTTTGCTGCTTTGCTAACGTTACGGATATGGAGCACCTTATTACAAACCCGCTCATGTAGAGGCAACCCTATGATAATATTTGACCAAGAATTCATAACTAACGTTTTTGCTGCAAGCCATTGAGGCTCTTGGTGTAAAATTTCACGTTTGATTTTTTGGAACTTATAATTTTATATCCTCCTCCTTAATCTTATTCATTTGAGCCAGTTCTGAAGTCCAACGTAAGGCTAAAGTAATGTGTGATGATGACGAATAAAAATGTAAGGATAATGAAGGTGCGGTGACTAATATGCTAGTCGGTATTTGTGAAAAGTAGTGTCGTCGTAAGCAATGTAAGGTATGTCTGAGATATGGAAAAAGAAAAGTGCCGTGTTTTATGTATAAGAATACTTTATATGAAATATGAGTGAGTAGGTACTCTGTCTTTTAGCTGTTCTGAAACGGCAAAGCACAGTATTATTTTAACCAAAATGCACTCGTATATGACTAACACTGTTAACAATTTATTGAAAAAAGTTTTGTAGAGTTAAAGTATATCTTTAGTGAATTAAAACTTGAGTGACAATTAAAACTAAGAAAAAAAACTGGAGTTTTTTTTAATTATTGGCTCTCCTGACATATTAAATCTTTTCATGGGCCGTCGTCGCCTCTGGCACGAGTCATCCCATCATGCGTGCCGTGCCAATATGAATTGTGCTCATATTATTAATTTTCAACATAAATGGAAATGCATCAAATACGCTTGCAAAGGTATTTATAACGAATTCCAAAACTAGACCACCACACTACTTTGCGAACAGCTCAAAACAGGTTCGGTGTTCTGAAAATAGAGTGCACTATATCAAAACCCGTTTTCAGTTTGTAAGTCCAGTAAGTAATAGTTTCAGATGTAAGGGGGTGAATTGGGCATTACTTTATGCCGGTAACACACCTTCGCCGAGATACTGTAGAGTGGAGTTGTCGTTTTTAGGGCGCCTATGGTACTCGCTATCTTGCCTGGGGGACTTTCGGCAAAAAAATATTGATATGAGCATAGGCTTCATTTGGCATTTGAAGACCATTAAGGACTTTAAATGTCAAATTGTAACGATGACGTTTCGTTCCAGTCATTTTTAATAATAATAATAAATAAATATTTTGGATGGTTAGAACCTCCATAATGGTTGATAATGGGGAAACTCCATAGCTTTGCTCACTGGCCATCAATAATAATTAGATTTCGTACCTGGGTGCCTACCATCAACTTTAAGACAGCGATTCAAAAATAGCGCGATGCAGAATAGGTTCCTAAAATGAATTGCTTTCTTTCGTACTACGACCTTCTAAAAACTGGATCGCAAATGAATTGCTAAATGTGAATGACCGAACGATTTGTGTCCTTATTTCTTCTACCCGTCTCTTTCACTCGATTCTGTCATGCCCGGAGAGTGAGAGGGACGGGTATAGCCTGCAGGTGTCATGTTAGCTTGGCCGAGTTATAAGTCAAATAAGAGTTGATGACAGCTTAGCGGCTGTGAAATGTCATTGAATGATCACTGAATCGCTGTCATTGATATTAAGCTGTCGTGGTACGAATAAGCGAAGCAGATCAGTTTAGGTCCTAAATAAAACCGCAATAAGAGTTGATGGTAGGCACCCTGTTCTATTCTTCTTTCAAAATTCAAATTCTACGTTCCACGTTTCCTGTTCAGCTCATTTTGATTCAGCTTATGATTCAGTTCTACCAAAGAATTCTACCAAAACCACCAAGCTGTACAGAGCTCGCGGAGATCAGATATCAATATAATATTATTGTAATGGTGGCTATTTATAGCGATAAGAAAATTTTAAACAGTCTAATGTAACAGGAATCCGGGAATCGGGGTAAGTATTATCTTATCTAGTTATTTATCCATTACTTTTATAATTTTAGATCTAGGACCTTTATATTCACGTATTTTCATTTTGTTACAGTTCCTATAATTTATTCCTATTCCTACTTTACATTAAATGAAACAAGTCTCTGGATTCCTGATCTTTTATTTATCCACAGCGTCTACGACTAAATACTGCACGGCGACTTCCGACGCTCCGGCCGGCTAGTGTATTGTTTGGCCGACGAAGGGGTCCCGTCGCAAAATGAAGCCCATATTATAGACTTCAAATTAATGTCAAAATATAAAGCCCATGCTTATTTCCATATTTCTTTGCCGGTAGCCCCCTGTTCTAGTTGTGGAGATTTGACTATGGCGTTGTCTCTGTCGCACGTTCATCGCTCGATCCTGATCTGCTCGGACATCTCCATCGCAAAACTAAAGGGGCCCACAGACTATCAGTCCGTCGGCAGGCCGCCTGCAGTCTTTAATTGAACAGGCCTCCCGACATTCTGGTTTTGTAAGTAAAACTATGAGTGAACTACCTACGTGCTTAGAGCTACGTAACACGCCCTACAAACAACAACTCGTGCGAGGATTTCAGCGGCTTTGCTGTGGCTTTGCTACGACAGTTTCGCGGAGGAGGTGTGCTACCGGCATTTTGGATGTAAGTGGAGTGGGGTCCATCAGAAGTTGCGGGTGATTGATCCTGAGGGGGGCCGGCGGGACGTCGAAGGATCGCGTTGGCCGCCCTAACGATCCGTCATTATGTATCGAGTGATACTTGCTAGTGAACAGAGACACGATAGATGAATATTTAAAATTTTCTACTCGAGTGAATTAATAAAGACTAGGGGCATTAATTGGCATGTTGTGTGTTACGGTCAAAATTAATTTCTAGTCATATAATGTCTCAATATATTATACTTTTGACGCAGTCGGTGAAGATAGGTAATTATGCTAGAAAGTCATGCATGTCTTTGGAGGAGACCCCATGCCCAGTTTCTTATGGAGGTCAAGCTACTCAATTTTTAATCCAACAAATTAAGGTGAAATAAATCATACTAATATTATAAACGCGGAAGCTGAATGTTGGTAACTTAATCACAATGAAGCGACTGAATCGATCTAGATGAAATTTGGCACAAAGTTAAATTATGATCTAGAATGCAAATCGACTACTTTGTATCCCAGGCAAATGACTCATTCCCGCAGAAAAACATCGTGTAGTTCTCGCGGGTACAGCCGCATGCGGAAAGCTGTATGTCATATTATAATAAGAGCACATTTACACAAAGTAACTACGCGGGCGGTCGCCCTAGACATTTATAACGAGGTAATAAGAATTTATCGGTCACAATCACAAGTCATCACATTAAAATTAATTGCAGATTTTAAACACCAATGACTAAGTAATTCTCCAGAAATTTTACGAAATTATCGTTTTCTTGAGACTACTTGGTAGTTATTATAGACTATTAGTAATTAAACGTAATTGTAATTGTTAGAAAAATGCCAAGGCATAATTTACAAACTTAATCAGACAATGAATATCAAAAGTGTTCACGACAATATTGAGTTTGATTTACAAGCTTTTATTTAACTTGCAGTGTACGAGTACCTATGTATGTATATTTATGTGTTCGGGTCAAATCTTTTAAGTTAAATTTGACCCTCTTCCCAGTGTTCAAACAAGCTGAAATTCTGCATACAGGTTAAGGATTGGATGACAATTATTTTTACAAAAAATCTTATTTAAAATGTTGTAACACAGACTAAATTATTATGGTACTGAACTATCTATTAGTTTATTTCTAGATGTGCCTCTTCACTCATGAAGGCTGGCCGCTAGTTTTCTGAACTCTTCCTTGTCCATTGCGAGGCAAATCAATTTTTCGACAGAATTGATCCCAGTTCACTCTCAAATATTCCGCAGCCACGATTTTATCAACCTAAGCATATTTGATAAGTTGAAGTCTACTTTCACTAGCCGTACTATTACTAGGCAATAACACGCTTGGTAAACGTATGCTTTGTATTCAGCCCCCCTAGACAAGCGGCTTTCTACTATCGATATCGCCAGTAGAATATAAAGAAAATGTATGGGATTGACATTAGCGATCACGTGACATTTCGATCGCTAATCAATTTCATACATTTTCTTTCTATTCTACAGACGATGTCGATAATAGAAAGCCACTTTTCTACAGGGGCTGGTTTCAAGAATATGCTGTTGCAATAGTTGTTATATCGTTTAGGTTTTAATGCGCTATAACAATTATAAAAAACGATATTTTGGCGGCTGCTCACAAAGTAATCAAATTCTATAGTAGGTATGAGTTACCGGATGGAGTAACTCTACTCTAGATTACTCAGTGAGCATTGTGTGTGCAACTGCTTCGAAATTAAGCTAAAATACCGTTACATCAAATATAACTCGAGGGCTTATTCATTAAAAAAAAATGTAGATGTAAATTAAATGAAAATGTGAAAAGAATTTTATTATAGGTGAAGTCTATATGTAATAAAAATATAGCGTAGTCATGGTAACCTGGGACGGCAAAAGGCAGAAAAAGAAGATATGAAAACAACAAATATCCCAATACAAAAGTACGACGGTCAACGAGTCGCAAAAAACATTGTTACGCGAAATGTGTATTTTTTAACACTAACTGCTGTAGGTACCCGGCACGCATTGCAATGCCACGTTAAGCATAAAATATAATTTATAAATAGTTTTTATGGCCCAGGAACCCTTCCAGACTTGCCTTGAACACTCTATACGAAAGTTTCATCACAATCTGAGCAATGGTTTTTGTTATGGCGTCATATATAAGTATATAGATAAGATGGTGGTAGCTAGCTAGGCGGACTAAGGAACAAGTCCTACCACCAACCAAACCGACAATATGTGCTCCCACTGGGAATCGTACCCGGGACCTCTGAGTCTGTAACCGGTGCATCACTATACCACAGAGTTGAATGCACGACAAATTAAATGTAGTAAACGTTAAAATGAGTATGCCCTTCACATAATAATTAGTATGGAAGAAACAACACCGAAAGTTCATTACGATTATTGGGCGTCATTATTGTAATAAGGCGAGTACTTTGGTGGCACACACCGCCCTGGTCCCGACATGAATGGTTTAGAAACACGAACACATTCAGTTCCTAAAACATGGCAGTACAGGCCTGAAATAATTTTGGAAACACAGCAAAAGTTTGCTAAGTTAATTACATCCAGTCAGACGTTTGTTTATAACACTTAACATAACATTTATTTCGATATCTGGTTGTGGTAAATTAAAACTTAATTCTAGTTTTTACGTTTAAACCGTAATAGTATATTAGCTAAGGGAAAAAGCGCGCAAGTTTTTTTTTGCACGCGTCAATTGTAAGGTCATTGATTACATACAGCCATACAGCCTACTTCAAAATAATTATAATAATAGTGATAAAACGCAAATGTTTTATAACAAATTATTGTGAATCACTACATAGTATAAAACAAAGTCGCTTTCTCTGTCCCTATGTCCCTTTGTATGCTTAAATCTTTGAAACTACGCAACGGATTTTGATGCGTTTTTTTTAATAGATAGAGTGATTCAAGAGGAAGGTTTATATGTACTTTTTATCCCGATATTCCCACGGGAACGGGAACCACGCGGGTGAAACCGCGGGCGGCCGCTAGTTATAAATAAATTGATAATAATATACTTACTTAATTATGTTTTTTTGTCTTAATTAGGGACACATTTATTTATTCTAAAGACGTAAATGGATTTTCAACCGTATAAAACCTCTTTGTTGTTACAAAAAAAGAACTGCACGTATTACCCGGTGAAATTGAAAATGCTCTGTTTACTCGCATATAACTTGCAGTTAGGTACTACCTTAACTTTGTAGGGATACTGTATTACCCGGTTAAATTGAAAAGTCTCTGTTTACTCGCATATAATTTGCAGTTAGGTACTTAGGTACTTAACTTTGTAGTTATAATTCTATTACGCAACTAGTACTGTAATATTATTATGCACGTGTGTGTTATAGTTCGGTTTATGGCCCTAAGAACGATGTAATAAGGCTCACTTTATGAGCAAGTGTGTTGAAAAATTTATTTGGTACATATTCATTAACTTTGAAGATAATTTATGCTGGCCGATTTGGCTCAGGGGTACGGATACCGCCTTTTGCATAAATGTCATGGGTTCGATTCATGTAACAATATTTGAGTGTATGAACGTACTAGTCTTGGTCTGGGTGTTTTCTATGTATTAAATATAATAAGAATGTATTTACGGACAAAAAGTATATTCCATAATATATTTATCCGTTATCCAGTTTCCACCATAATGAAATTTACCGTGAGCTTGATAATCGGTGTGTTTTCTTTATTGGCACTTTTTTACTCTCAGCGGTTTACCAAGAATTTTCTTAAAGGATGCTAAAGATCCAAGGCTACAAATACCTATCTGATCGTCCGTTTCTGCGACATATTCACTTCTGCTCACGTATTCTGGTCAGAAGCGTAGTCGGACTAAATTTGCGCCCTCTGGCGCGTTACACAACGTGCTCTGCTTCTGGACATCTCGCTATGCATAGCACATAATTCTTTGTGACAAATCTTTAAAGAGGTAACCTTTTAGACTTTAAAACACCATAAAATGTAATACAGTGCCACAAACTTTTCTCACCTCACCCGGTGTTCAAAGGACCTAAAAAACGCACTTTTTTTGTTTGGCGCTTGGCAAGAAAATAAATGTTATAAAATCCCACATTCCTGTCTGTTCCGGTGACAGCCGTTAACGAGGAGCCACTTGACAAACAAGATTGTCGTATGAAAAATGTTCTAGTTCCAAAGATTATCCGGTGATAATCTTATGCAACAGATATGCTTGTCGCACTATAGTTCGGAACTTGAAAAGTTTTTTACTTGCTGATTGCTACCGAATAAAGTCGCGCTACTTACTGATTTTTCAGACATTTTATTGTAGTAATTTCATAGGCCCTAATGCCTTCAACTGATTTTTAAAATTAAATACCTTATAGCCAAAGAACCTCATATTTTTCTTTAGCCGAGGGCTCTACCACAGATTAAATAGTATTCAACGATTGAGGATGGCGCGAACCCCCGACAGGAAGGCGTAATTCCCTTTTTGACGATTTTTACAAAAGTAATCAAAAGCTTGGTGAAATTTATGCGTCAATGGCATGTTGAATAATAGGTCCTTGCGTATTGCGTGAATTTAAATTACCAACGATTAGAACTGGCGACGTAACAAAGATGTTGGGCTATTAACATTGCCTCTTATCGGGTCAAAGGGCTTGTGAATGAAAATGTATTTATTGTATTTCGTCTTGAGGTGTTTTATATGTTTTATTCAGATTTACTTGTATACAAAGAGACTACCTTGTAACATATCATTTTTTTAATATGTTACATTCATAATAAACTATGATAGTACTAACCTTCATTCCTGTTTTTTATCCAATATTTTGTACCTTTACATAACACAGTTTTTATACATCCCTTATTGCAAAGTACATACATTCTCATTAACTCAATTCCAAACAATAATTGCTAATTTTTACATCTTAGGTACACTTATATTTGTCAACAAACATCTATCACGTCTGACGTTTGACATTTAATTTTATCAGAGTAAACATCATAATTTTTGAACCACTGGCTCAATCTTGTGAGGAACAGCAGAACTATTTCCACGAGCAATTATCCAGAGATATACGTCTTCTCATTCTTGCATGGATGTCCAGCTATTTCCATCTCTTTTTCTTATAAAGACACCTTGCGTTGAGAGTCCACACTTCATCAAACTTTAGCGCCATCTGGTGTCACATAGTGGCAAAGTATGCCGCACATATATTGTCATCTCTCTCACACCTAAATGCATAGCCATCCTGTCATCTCGTTCATGCAACAGCACCGAAACTGACATCTGGCGTAGAGTAGCTCTCTTGCTTTAATAATTGAACTTCTACATATTGAGTCCAGATTATCTATGGTACCTAAAAACTTTTATCAATAACATTATGAATATCTAATTTACAATGAAAGTAATTAGTTATTCATAATCTACAAATCTTCCTTTATTTGATTTTATATAATTCTTCATTTATCTTTAGCTAATTTTCTTAACCATAGACTATATTCGGATCATTCTAGAAATGTACAAGTGAGCATTGTCTATGCTACTTACCTTGGAAGATTCGAGATTGATGGTAAAGCAATATGAATTAAAAACAAGATTCTAGAAAAATCGTGGCAGAACATATAAATAGGGCCCGTCTCGCCCCAGTGTTTTTTTCTCTCGATAACCTCTACTTAACTGACTGTGAAAAAGGTGTGAAGCAAAGTCACTGTGAACTGTTATTGCATAGACATTTTTTTACCTACGTAGTTTATTCCTGATAAACCTAACCGTCCTAAGCTGCATCATTGTGAACACTGCAATTTTCTTGATTCGTCCTCGATCTTCAGCGTCCGGGTAAGTCGATCTGCTAAATGGCAAACAAATTACCAACATCTCTTTATGTCACTGCTTTGGCATAACGCTGTGTTTTCTTCTTCCTCGACAGTTCTTATTATTGACTGGACTACCTGTCCGGAGCGAGCACCTGCGAAGCTGATATCATACCGGCGAGCCCTCGTTCGCTGACCTTAGGCCTTGAGAGACCGGCGTTCGCAACCCCTCCTCGGAATAGAAATCTCAGGTGTAATCGTTCTTATATCTTTATCTCTTAACTACATCTCTCCATACTCTCTTCGTTTATGAGCTGTTCATAAACGTGGCGCCCATTAATTGTCTCTAATCTTCTCCTCTCTTATAAGTTTAACTTAACTACATACATATAAGTATTACCTACCTACCTTTCAATTTTGTAACACTCCCAACTTGATTTAAACTACACTTGTGAACTTATAAAACGTTTAATATTGAATAACAACCATATTTTAATTTGTGTTTGTATTTGTATATCCAGTCTGACACGTTGTAAACCTATTTTAAGGATAGCGATAGCCTAGGTCTCCTATTCACGTAAATTTCTTTTGTAACCTTATTTGTCTAGTGTAAACTTCATTACCTGTTTATGTAATTTCCAACTCAGTGAGAATATTGTAATTTAAGTCCCTCTGACAGTGCAACAAGTGAGCTGCAAAGTAGAATAATTATCCCCACGCCCTGTATTTCTTGTAAGGACCTAATTTTACATGTTATAAAAATAAAACTTCACATTTCATTACATTTCAATTTCTTTTATTTTACATCAAAACCTATAGTTAAAAATATTAGTTACATTTGGCGCCCAACGTAGTTTGCACTCAATTCTTTGTTGACAGTTTCTCACTGGGTTTCTACCTCTTTTATATTTATTTGTTGTATCTCTCTCTCAAATTGTACCTGCATCAATTTCAGTGATGGAGCATACTGCGTTCTACGGTCTCCTCAAGGACGAGGTCAGCTATGAGCTCAACCTGCGGGGAGTGGAACACGAGCGTGGTGCCACAGCGGAGACGTTGGCTGCCCGGCTGGAGAAGGCTGAACCGGCCGCTGTAGAGGTCGAGGACAAATTTATTGGTTCCCTTGATACGGGAATAGAAATAGAGGTATGTGCACGGAAGTTGGCCGAACTAAGCGCTCTTGTCCCCAAGTATTCTACCACTACACATTTCCAAAAATGCTGGGCAAGGTTGACTCACGTTATAGACCGACTAGACAGACTGACCGGGCAGACCAGGGAGCAAAGGCGTATAAAATCTTCGTCACTGGAGGAGTTATACAGACTCCGCTTTTGGATGTCAGATAATCCACCGCGCAGTAGAGGTCCTTCCCCGTCAAGACAACACCTACATCCGACTGCTTCCCGTGATGAAGAAAACCGCATCACAGACGTTCGGAAGAACGGTGTCGATGGGGATGTACACTCTGAGGGAGCATCTATCCCTGTCCCTCCTCCTCATCCCTCTCACTCCTCTCCTTTTCTCAGAAATTCTCCTATATTGAAGTGGGGTGTAACTTTTGACGGACACACCTGTGTCTTAGAATTTATTACTAAAATTAAAGAATTAGCTGCCTCCTGCTCTGCCCAAGACCATGAACTGCTCTCAAACTTCTCACATCTGCTTACTGGTGATGCATTGGTGTGGTTCCGCGGTTACAGGGACAATATAACTTCTATGTCTCAACTTTTTGATTATCTAAAAGAGGAATTTATACCTGTTGATTATGACAGACGACTTCTACTGCAAATAAAAGGCAGATTGCAAGATAAATCTGAAGACATAAAAATTTATATCAATCTCATGCTTTATGAGATGTCTAAACTATCTAAACCACTCTCTGAAACTGAGAAGTTGGATATAATATTATCAAATATGAACACTTTTTATATTGCAAAATTAGCTCTCCATGATTTCTCTTCGACTGCGGAACTCAAATCAGTGTGCTCCAGGCTAGACATAGCAAAGCACAGATGTGAGAATAGAGGTGCCTTAAATCCTGGCAATACTGCTATTGTTCCCGGTTTCACAGTGAAATCTAATCTTACTAAATCGGTAAATCAACCGTTTATTAAACAAAAACCTTTATCGGGAAATGTTGCTACCATCTCCCATAATGCTTATAATTCCGCCATGCTACAAAAAGATAGTGTCACTTGTTTAAAGTGTAGTGGCAAACATCACTATTCAAAGTGTAATGTATACAATACACCTATATGTTTTAAATGTAAAAAACCTAATGTGCTTACTCGCGACTGTACTTGTTCAAAAAACTGAATAAGCGGTCAGTAGCATGTTCTCTCTCTCTTAAACCTGAACCTTCAAAACTAACTAAACATACTACTGACCGGGAATGGCAGGAATATCTAACTTTCTTAAAAAACTTTTTCTCCTCTCAGAAGATAGCTCCACTTTTTGAGTCAAACTTGCCTGACAACCGTGCGTTTATCAAAGTCAACATTTTGGGAACAGAGTGCTTGGCCTTGGCCGATTCTGGTGC
Organism: Crambus lathoniellus; assembly: GCA_949710035.1. Classification (NCBI taxonomy): domain Eukaryota; kingdom Metazoa; phylum Arthropoda; class Insecta; order Lepidoptera; family Crambidae; genus Crambus; species Crambus lathoniellus. The sequence continues at coordinate 17,622,479 of OX453306.1, forward strand.
ATCAACTTCTATACTCAGCAATGATGCGCTAGGGACGCTTAGGGAATTAGGTCTACAGACTCATCTTCAGCCATCTTCTAAAACTCTTAAAGTTGGCAATAACGCTAAACTTAATATTTTGGGATCCATTACGATACCTATTACTTACAAGTCCAATCTAAGACTAATTACTCTCAATGTATGCACAGATATCAACAGTCCTCTTATTTTAGGTGTAAATTTTCTTAGGGCATTTAACCTATGTCAGGATATTCTGGAATATACGACCGACTCTCAGTGTACCTCTGCTTTCAACTCTTTAATTGACGCAAACACACACTTACATACTTATGAGGATCTGTCGGTTGTACAAAAATCTCAGATTGATAACATTATCACTGATTTTAAAAATATTTCTGCCGATTCTAACAACTTAGGTCTCACTGATCTTGAAGAACATGTCATTGACACTGGTGATCATCCCCCAGTGAAACAAAAATACTACCCTATACCAGTTCACTATAAACAGCGGGTCGAGGCTGAAATTAATGATATGTTAAGAATGGGTATTATTGAAAAAAGTAATTCACCTTGGAATTCCCCTCTCTTAGTAGTTCCCAAACCTAACGGAGACTTAAGGATCTGCCTAGACAGTAGAAAACTGAATAGTGTCACCAAAATAGATTCATATCCTATGCCGCGTATCCAAGACATACTTGATTCTCTTAATAATGCTAAATTTCTAAGCTCTATTGACCTGAAAAGCTCATTTTTTCAAATTAATTTACACCCAGACTCGCGGGAGAAGACTAGTTTCTCCATTCCTGGGGTTGGGGCTTTCCAATTTTGCCGCATGCCTTTCGGACTTGTCAATGCATCTGCTAGAATGATGAGACTTATGGATAAAGTCTTTGGACCAGAGTTTGCTGGCCGTCTGTTTACCTACGTGGATGACGTAATACTGGTCAGTAATTCATATGACGAACACGTCGAGTTATTGAAGCGTGTCTATCAACGTTTAAAAGAAGTAGGTCTCACCATCAATTTTGACAAATCAGTTTTCTGCAGATCTTCCCTTAAGTTTCTAGGGTTCATCGTCGACCGACACGGACTACGCACTGACAGTGACAAGGTTAAGGCCATTTTGGAATACCCTGTCCCTACTAACCAAAAAGAAGTCAGACGTCTTCTAGGCATGGCGTCATGGTATAGGCGTTTTATCCAAAACTTTTCTTTAGTAACTGCTCCTATAAACAACCTAATTAAAAAACAGCCCAAGGGCAAAGCTTTTAGTTTTCCGCAGGAAGCTCTCCTTGCCTTTAACGAGATTAAGCAACGGTTGGTATCTGCACCCATTCTTTCTATACCTAAATTTGATAAGCCTTTTATCATCTCTACCGATGCCTCTGATTTAGGTCTCGGTTGTGTCCTCTCTCAAAAGGACGACGAGGGTAAAGAACATCCTGTCGCCTTCGCTAGCCGTTCTCTTACTAAACCAGAAAGAAACCATGCTACTACTGAAAAGGAACTAAATGCTTTAATCTTTGCTCTAGAAAAATTTAGGGGTTATATTGAAGGCTCTCCCTTCCCCACTACGATTTATACAGATCATAGTAGTCTGAAATGGCTTGTCAGTCTTAAATCTCCTACAGGAAGATTGGCGAGATGGGCAGTCCGGCTTTCTCAATTTAATCTTAAAATTGAGTATCGTAGGGGCTCTGATAATGCCTTGGCCGACGCTCTTTCTCGTTCATTTCCCGTAAATGTCACTTCTGATGACGATCCATCTCAAAACTCCCCTTCTTCTTCTTCTACTACCAAAGACTCTTGGTACCTCAAGAAAGTACAAGACGTCAAATCTTCTCCCCACAAGTTCTCTGATTGGAAACTAATTTCTGATCGTCTCTATAAAAGGATGAAAAATTCCAACCCTCTCTCTGCTGACTGTGAGTGGAAACTCGTGGTTCCTTTCGAATCGCGGCATGACGTCATAGCTAAATGTCATGACCACCCGAGTGCAGCCCATTTAGGCATCTTTAAGACTTTGAAACGTCTTACTCAATCTTATTATTGGCCATCTCTACATAGAGATGTCAAGAAATACATCAAAAATTGTCAAGTTTGCTTGGCGTATAAGAGCACGAATGAAGGTCCCCCAGGCATCATGAAAAATCCCAAACAGGTCCAACGTCCCTTCCAAATGATATCTACAGACATAATGGGTCCTTTACCTCGATCTTATCAGGGCTACAAATTCATTCTAGTAGTTACTGACGTTTTCACTAAGTATACATGCATATTTCCTATGAGGAACTCACTTGCCAAGACAGTAGTTTCCATTATTGAAAACAATATATTTATGAAATATGGGATTCCTCAAACAATTGTCATGGACAACGGTCCCCAGTATATCTCTAATGCCATGAAGGATTTAGTTGCGAAGTATAAAGTTCCTAATTCTTTTTATAACTGTAGGTTCCTGCCACAAAACAACCCTTCTGAAAGGACTAATCGTGTCATTGTCACTGCCATATCTTCCTATGTAGGTACAGACCACAGAAAATGGGCTGAAGAATTACCAAAAATTGAGTTTGCAATCAACACAGCCGTTAGTGAATCCACTGGTTTTAGCCCATACTTTCTAAATCATGGCCGCGAAGCTGTACTCTCTGGTGACTGGTACCCTAACTCTCCACTTAAAGAAGAAGATATTTTGTTTACCGACAGGACTTCATACTCATCTACTCTACCTCATCTTAAAGACATTTTTATTAAAGTAAACTTGAACATGTCCAAAGCCTACTCCAAATATAAAATTCATTACAACAAAAATAGGCGTGATATTGAATATCAGGAGGGCCAGACTGTATGGAAGAAAGAATATCCACTTTCTGATGCTAGTAAATTTTTCACTGCAAAACTTGCTCCTAAATTCACTAAATGTATTGTGAAAAAGAAGATCTCTCCTCTTACATACATTCTGAAGGACTTTCACACATCCAAGGATTTAGGCACTTGGCACATTAAGGACATTTTAAAATCTGTACCTATATAACTACACCTATATTTTGCTCATTTCATTTTATTTATGTATGTGATTATCTATATGTATTTTTCTCTTTTCTCTCTTGCTCTGCATCTAGGTACTATCTCCTACTTACCTTATCCGTATGGTTGCCGGAGAAAGAATAGTACCATCGCTCTCCCCTTGCGCGTCGTAAGAGCCGACCAAAAGTCCCATTTTCCCATCCCATATTTTCCTTTATCACGACACCCATTCCCTTACCTTATCCGTATGGTTGCCGGAGAAAGAATAGTACCATCGCTCTCCCCTTGCGCGTCGTAAGAGCCGACCAAAAGTCCCATTTTCCCATCCCACATTTTCCTCATCTTCATACCCATTCCCAAACCCTATTATATATTCTTTTATGTACTCTATTTTTTTTGTATGGTTTTTTATTATATATATATTAATTTTATAGTATCTAGTTTATTCTATGGGACGGCTGGTAATCCCATAAATGAAAAATCAAAAGCCTTACTACTCAGAGCGGATTGTAACTCTGTATAAATATGCCTTAACGACAACAGATTATTCTTATCACACTAGTATATTATACTCATCTATATATCAGAGCGGCTGCGACTCTTAAAATAGGCCATCGGCACTCCATTTATTTATGTATATCCATATTTATCTAGTATACGCACACCTTAAATTTTCGGCAAGGGCGCATGGTACATAGGCCAGAAGTAAGACCCACCGTCGATATCAATTATCTGTATTGTTTATGTATTCCGTTTATTTATATAACTTATTTGTTTACAGCTGGCATGTAGTATACGTATATTGATTATTTTTTGTTGTTTTTGCTTTTGTTTCCTTTTGCCCTTTCCTTTCCTTACTTGATACCCAACCTACAACTTTCTTTACTTTCCCACTCTACTATACCGTGCTATCCATTCCTTCTTTCTCTACACAACCTTTTCTTTCTCTACACAACTTTCCTTTCTCTACATTTTTTTCTCCTCTTGCTCTATTCTTGTTTTACCCATTCCCTTCATGCTTCCTCACGCTTACGCTTTCTTTTCTTTACTGTGTGGGGATAGTGACCTGTCCTTCACTCACCTCATCCCAGTTCCTTTCTTTATTTTTTCTTTTTTTTTCTCAACTAATGAGGTATTGTAACATATCATTTTTTTAATATGTTACATTCATAATAAACTATGATAGTACTAACCTTCATTCCTGTTTTTTATCCAATATTTTGTACCTTTACATAACACAGTTTTTATACATCCCTTATTGCAAAGTACATACATTCTCATTAACTCAATTCCAAACAATAATTGCTAATTTTTACATCTTAGGTACACTTATATTTGTCAACAAACATCTATCACGTCTGACGTTTGACATTTAATTTTATCAGAGTAAACATCATAATTTTTGAACCACTGGCTCAATCTTGTGAGGAACAGCAGAACTATTTCCACGAGCAATTATCCAGAGATATACGTCTTCTCATTCTTGCATGGATGTCCAGCTATTTCCATCTCTTTTTCTTATAAAGACACCTTGCGTTGAGAGTCCACACTTCATCAAACTTTAGCGCCATCTGGTGTCACATAGTGGCAAAGTATGCCGCACATATATTGTCATCTCTCTCACACCTAAATGCATAGCCATCCTGTCATCTCGTTCATGCAACAGCACCGAAACTGACATCTGGCGTAGAGTAGCTCTCTTGCTTTAATAATTGAACTTCTACATATTGAGTCCAGATTATCTATGGTACCTAAAAACTTTTATCAATAACATTATGAATATCTAATTTACAATGAAAGTAATTAGTTATTCATAATCTACAAATCTTCCTTTATTTGATTTTATATAATTCTTCATTTATCTTTAGCTAATTTTCTTAACCATAGACTATATTCGGATCATTCTAGAAATGTACAAGTGAGCATTGTCTATGCTACTTACCTTGGAAGATTCGAGATTGACGGTAAAGCAATATGAATTAAAAACAAGATTCTAGAAAAATCGTGGCAGAACATATAAATAGGGCCCGTCTCGCCCCAGTGTTTTTTTCTCTCGATAACCTCTACTTAACTGACTGTGAAAAAGGTGTGAAGCAAAGTCACTGTGAACTGTTATTGCATAGACATTTTTTTACCTACGTAGTTTATTCCTGATAAACCTAACCGTCCTAAGCTGCATCATTGTGAACACTGCAATTTTCTTGATTCGTCCTCGATCTTCAGCGTCCGGGTAAGTCGATCTGCTAAATGGCAAACAAATTACCAACATCTCTTTATGTCACTGCTTTGGCATAACGCTGTGTTTTCTTCTTCCTCGACAGTTCTTATTATTGACTGGACTACCTGTCCGGAGCGAGCACCTGCGAAGCTGATATCATACCGGCGAGCCCTCGTTCGCTGACCTTAGGCCTTGAGAGACCGGCGTTCGCAACCCCTCCTCGGAATAGAAATCTCAGGTGTAATCGTTCTTATATCTTTATCTCTTAACTACATCTCTCCATACTCTCTTCGTTTATGAGCTGTTCATAAACGTGGCGCCCATTAATTGTCTCTAATCTTCTCCTCTCTTATAAGTTTAACTTAACTACATACATATAAGTATTACCTACCTACCTTTCAATTTTGTAACACTCCCAACTTGATTTAAACTACACTTGTGAACTTATAAAACGTTTAATATTGAATAACAACCATATTTTAATTTGTGTTTGTATTTGTATATCCAGTCTGACACGTTGTAAACCTATTTTAAGGATAGCGATAGCCTAGGTCTCCTATTCACGTAAATTTCTTTTGTAACCTTATTTGTCTAGTGTAAACTTCATTACCTGTTTATGTAATTTCCAACTCAGTGAGAATATTGTAATTTAAGTCCCTCTGACAGTGCAACAAGTGAGCTGCAAAGTAGAATAATTATCCCCACGCCCTGTATTTCTTGTAAGGACCTAATTTTACATGTTATAAAAATAAAACTTCACATTTCATTACATTTCAATTTCTTTTATTTTACATCAAAACCTATAGTTAAAAATATTAGTTACATTTGGCGCCCAACGTAGTTTGCACTCAATTCTTTGTTGACAGTTTCTCACTGGGTTTCTACCTCTTTTATATTTATTTGTTGTATCTCTCTCTCAAATTGTACCTGCATCAATTTCAGTGATGGAGCATACTGCGTTCTACGGTCTCCTCAAGGACGAGGTCAGCTATGAGCTCAACCTGCGGGGAGTGGAACACGAGCGTGGTGCCACAGCGGAGACGTTGGCTGCCCGGCTGGAGAAGGCTGAACCGGCCGCTGTAGAGGTCGAGGACAAATTTATTGGTTCCCTTGATACGGGAATAGAAATAGAGGTATGTGCACGGAAGTTGGCCGAACTAAGCGCTCTTGTCCCCAAGTATTCTACCACTACACATTTCCAAAAATGCTGGGCAAGGTTGACTCACGTTATAGACCGACTAGACAGACTGACCGGGCAGACCAGGGAGCAAAGGCGTATAAAATCTTCGTCACTGGAGGAGTTATACAGACTCCGCTTTTGGATGTCAGATAATCCACCGCGCAGTAGAGGTCCTTCCCCGTCAAGACAACACCTACATCCGACTGCTTCCCGTGATGAAGAAAACCGCATCACAGACGTTCGGAAGAACGGTGTCGATGGGGATGTACACTCTGAGGGAGCATCTATCCCTGTCCCTCCTCCTCATCCCTCTCACTCCTCTCCTTTTCTCAGAAATTCTCCTATATTGAAGTGGGGTGTAACTTTTGACGGACACACCTGTGTCTTAGAATTTATTACTAAAATTAAAGAATTAGCTGCCTCCTGCTCTGCCCAAGACCATGAACTGCTCTCAAACTTCTCACATCTGCTTACTGGTGATGCATTGGTGTGGTTCCGCGGTTACAGGGACAATATAACTTCTATGTCTCAACTTTTTGATTATCTAAAAGAGGAATTTATACCTGTTGATTATGACAGACGACTTCTACTGCAAATAAAAGGCAGATTGCAAGATAAATCTGAAGACATAAAAATTTATATCAATCTCATGCTTTATGAGATGTCTAAACTATCTAAACCACTCTCTGAAACTGAGAAGTTGGATATAATATTATCAAATATGAACACTTTTTATATTGCAAAATTAGCTCTCCATGATTTCTCTTCGACTGCGGAACTCAAATCAGTGTGCTCCAGGCTAGACATAGCAAAGCACAGATGTGAGAATAGAGGTGCCTTAAATCCTGGCAATACTGCTATTGTTCCCGGTTTCACAGTGAAATCTAATCTTACTAAATCGGTAAATCAACCGTTTATTAAACAAAAACCTTTATCGGGAAATGTTGCTACCATCTCCCATAATGCTTATAATTCCGCCATGCTACAAAAAGATAGTGTCACTTGTTTAAAGTGTAGTGGCAAACATCACTATTCAAAGTGTAATGTATACAATACACCTATATGTTTTAAATGTAAAAAACCTAATGTGCTTACTCGCGACTGTACTTGTTCAAAAAACTGAATAAGCGGTCAGTAGCATGTTCTCTCTCTCTTAAACCTGAACCTTCAAAACTAACTAAACATACTACTGACCGGGAATGGCAGGAATATCTAACTTTCTTAAAAAACTTTTTCTCCTCTCAGAAGATAGCTCCACTTTTTGAGTCAAACTTGCCTGACAACCGTGCGTTTATCAAAGTCAACATTTTGGGAACAGAGTGCTTGGCCTTGGCCGATTCTGGTGCATCAACTTCTATACTCAGCAATGATGCGCTAGGGACGCTTAGGGAATTAGGTCTACAGACTCATCTTCAGCCATCTTCTAAAACTCTTAAAGTTGGCAATAACGCTAAACTTAATATTTTGGGATCCATTACGATACCTATTACTTACAAGTCCAATCTAAGACTAATTACTCTCAATGTATGCACAGATATCAACAGTCCTCTTATTTTAGGTGTAAATTTTCTTAGGGCATTTAACCTATGTCAGGATATTCTGGAATATACGACCGACTCTCAGTGTACCTCTGCTTTCAACTCTTTAATTGACGCAAACACACACTTACATACTTATGAGGATCTGTCGGTTGTACAAAAATCTCAGATTGATAACATTATCACTGATTTTAAAAATATTTCTGCCGATTCTAACAACTTAGGTCTCACTGATCTTGAAGAACATGTCATTGACACTGGTGATCATCCCCCAGTGAAACAAAAATACTACCCTATACCAGTTCACTATAAACAGCGGGTCGAGGCTGAAATTAATGATATGTTAAGAATGGGTATTATTGAAAAAAGTAATTCACCTTGGAATTCCCCTCTCTTAGTAGTTCCCAAACCTAACGGAGACTTAAGGATCTGCCTAGACAGTAGAAAACTGAATAGTGTCACCAAAATAGATTCATATCCTATGCCGCGTATCCAAGACATACTTGATTCTCTTAATAATGCTAAATTTCTAAGCTCTATTGACCTGAAAAGCTCATTTTTTCAAATTAATTTACACCCAGACTCGCGGGAGAAGACTAGTTTCTCCATTCCTGGGGTTGGGGCTTTCCAATTTTGCCGCATGCCTTTCGGACTTGTCAATGCATCTGCTAGAATGATGAGACTTATGGATAAAGTCTTTGGACCAGAGTTTGCTGGCCGTCTGTTTACCTACGTGGATGACGTAATACTGGTCAGTAATTCATATGACGAACACGTCGAGTTATTGAAGCGTGTCTATCAACGTTTAAAAGAAGTAGGTCTCACCATCAATTTTGACAAATCAGTTTTCTGCAGATCTTCCCTTAAGTTTCTAGGGTTCATCGTCGACCGACACGGACTACGCACTGACAGTGACAAGGTTAAGGCCATTTTGGAATACCCTGTCCCTACTAACCAAAAAGAAGTCAGACGTCTTCTAGGCATGGCGTCATGGTATAGGCGTTTTATCCAAAACTTTTCTTTAGTAACTGCTCCTATAAACAACCTAATTAAAAAACAGCCCAAGGGCAAAGCTTTTAGTTTTCCGCAGGAAGCTCTCCTTGCCTTTAACGAGATTAAGCAACGGTTGGTATCTGCACCCATTCTTTCTATACCTAAATTTGATAAGCCTTTTATCATCTCTACCGATGCCTCTGATTTAGGTCTCGGTTGTGTCCTCTCTCAAAAGGACGACGAGGGTAAAGAACATCCTGTCGCCTTCGCTAGCCGTTCTCTTACTAAACCAGAAAGAAACCATGCTACTACTGAAAAGGAACTAAATGCTTTAATCTTTGCTCTAGAAAAATTTAGGGGTTATATTGAAGGCTCTCCCTTCCCCACTACGATTTATACAGATCATAGTAGTCTGAAATGGCTTGTCAGTCTTAAATCTCCTACAGGAAGATTGGCGAGATGGGCAGTCCGGCTTTCTCAATTTAATCTTAAAATTGAGTATCGTAGGGGCTCTGATAATGCCTTGGCCGACGCTCTTTCTCGTTCATTTCCCGTAAATGTCACTTCTGATGACGATCCATCTCAAAACTCCCCTTCTTCTTCTTCTACTACCAAAGACTCTTGGTACCTCAAGAAAGTACAAGACGTCAAATCTTCTCCCCACAAGTTCTCTGATTGGAAACTAATTTCTGATCGTCTCTATAAAAGGATGAAAAATTCCAACCCTCTCTCTGCTGACTGTGAGTGGAAACTCGTGGTTCCTTTCGAATCGCGGCATGACGTCATAGCTAAATGTCATGACCACCCGAGTGCAGCCCATTTAGGCATCTTTAAGACTTTGAAACGTCTTACTCAATCTTATTATTGGCCATCTCTACATAGAGATGTCAAGAAATACATCAAAAATTGTCAAGTTTGCTTGGCGTATAAGAGCACGAATGAAGGTCCCCCAGGCATCATGAAAAATCCCAAACAGGTCCAACGTCCCTTCCAAATGATATCTACAGACATAATGGGTCCTTTACCTCGATCTTATCAGGGCTACAAATTCATTCTAGTAGTTACTGACGTTTTCACTAAGTATACATGCATATTTCCTATGAGGAACTCACTTGCCAAGACAGTAGTTTCCATTATTGAAAACAATATATTTATGAAATATGGGATTCCTCAAACAATTGTCATGGACAACGGTCCCCAGTATATCTCTAATGCCATGAAGGATTTAGTTGCGAAGTATAAAGTTCCTAATTCTTTTTATAACTGTAGGTTCCTGCCACAAAACAACCCTTCTGAAAGGACTAATCGTGTCATTGTCACTGCCATATCTTCCTATGTAGGTACAGACCACAGAAAATGGGCTGAAGAATTACCAAAAATTGAGTTTGCAATCAACACAGCCGTTAGTGAATCCACTGGTTTTAGCCCATACTTTCTAAATCATGGCCGCGAAGCTGTACTCTCTGGTGACTGGTACCCTAACTCTCCACTTAAAGAAGAAGATATTTTGTTTACCGACAGGACTTCATACTCATCTACTCTACCTCATCTTAAAGACATTTTTATTAAAGTAAACTTGAACATGTCCAAAGCCTACTCCAAATATAAAATTCATTACAACAAAAATAGGCGTGATATTGAATATCAGGAGGGCCAGACTGTATGGAAGAAAGAATATCCACTTTCTGATGCTAGTAAATTTTTCACTGCAAAACTTGCTCCTAAATTCACTAAATGTATTGTGAAAAAGAAGATCTCTCCTCTTACATACATTCTGAAGGACTTTCACACATCCAAGGATTTAGGCACTTGGCACATTAAGGACATTTTAAAATCTGTACCTATATAACTACACCTATATTTTGCTCATTTCATTTTATTTATGTATGTGATTATCTATATGTATTTTTCTCTTTTCTCTCTTGCTCTGCATCTAGGTACTATCTCCTACTTACCTTATCCGTATGGTTGCCGGAGAAAGAATAGTACCATCGCTCTCCCCTTGCGCGTCGTAAGAGCCGACCAAAAGTCCCATTTTCCCATCCCATATTTTCCTTTATCACGACACCCATTCCCTTACCTTATCCGTATGGTTGCCGGAGAAAGAATAGTACCATCGCTCTCCCCTTGCGCGTCGTAAGAGCCGACCAAAAGTCCCATTTTCCCATCCCACATTTTCCTCATCTTCATACCCATTCCCAAACCCTATTATATATTCTTTTATGTACTCTATTTTTTTTGTATGGTTTTTTATTATATATATATTAATTTTATAGTATCTAGTTTATTCTATGGGACGGCTGGTAATCCCATAAATGAAAAATCAAAAGCCTTACTACTCAGAGCGGATTGTAACTCTGTATAAATATGCCTTAACGACAACAGATTATTCTTATCACACTAGTATATTATACTCATCTATATATCAGAGCGGCTGCGACTCTTAAAATAGGCCATCGGCACTCCATTTATTTATGTATATCCATATTTATCTAGTATACGCACACCTTAAATTTTCGGCAAGGGCGCATGGTACATAGGCCAGAAGTAAGACCCACCGTCGATATCAATTATCTGTATTGTTTATGTATTCCGTTTATTTATATAACTTATTTGTTTACAGCTGGCATGTAGTATACGTATATTGATTATTTTTTGTTGTTTTTGCTTTTGTTTCCTTTTGCCCTTTCCTTTCCTTACTTGATACCCAACCTACAACTTTCTTTACTTTCCCACTCTACTATACCGTGCTATCCATTCCTTCTTTCTCTACACAACCTTTTCTTTCTCTACACAACTTTCCTTTCTCTACATTTTTTTCTCCTCTTGCTCTATTCTTGTTTTACCCATTCCCTTCATGCTTCCTCACGCTTACGCTTTCTTTTCTTTACTGTGTGGGGATAGTGACCTGTCCTTCACTCACCTCATCCCAGTTCCTTTCTTTATTTTTTCTTTTTTTTTCTCAACTAATGAGGTATTGTAACATATCATTTTTTTAATATGTTACATTCATAATAAACTATGATAGTACTAACCTTCATTCCTGTTTTTTATCCAATATTTTGTACCTTTACATAACACAGTTTTTATACATCCCTTATTGCAAAGTACATACATTCTCATTAACTCAATTCCAAACAATAATTGCTAATTTTTACATCTTAGGTACACTTATATTTGTCAACAAACATCTATCACGTCTGACGTTTGACATTTAATTTTATCAGAGTAAACATCATAATTTTTGAACCACTGGCTCAATCTTGTGAGGAACAGCAGAACTATTTCCACGAGCAATTATCCAGAGATATACGTCTTCTCATTCTTGCATGGATGTCCAGCTATTTCCATCTCTTTTTCTTATAAAGACACCTTGCGTTGAGAGTCCACACTTCATCAAACTTTAGCGCCATCTGGTGTCACATAGTGGCAAAGTATGCCGCACATATATTGTCATCTCTCTCACACCTAAATGCATAGCCATCCTGTCATCTCGTTCATGCAACAGCACCGAAACTGACATCTGGCGTAGAGTAGCTCTCTTGCTTTAATAATTGAACTTCTACATATTGAGTCCAGATTATCTATGGTACCTAAAAACTTTTATCAATAACATTATGAATATCTAATTTACAATGAAAGTAATTAGTTATTCATAATCTACAAATCTTCCTTTATTTGATTTTATATAATTCTTCATTTATCTTTAGCTAATTTTCTTAACCATAGACTATATTCGGATCATTCTAGAAATGTACAAGTGAGCATTGTCTATGCTACTTACCTTGGAAGATTCGAGATTGACGGTAAAGCAATATGAATTAAAAACAAGATTCTAGAAAAATCGTGGCAGAACATATAAATAGGGCCCGTCTCGCCCCAGTGTTTTTTTCTCTCGATAACCTCTACTTAACTGACTGTGAAAAAGGTGTGAAGCAAAGTCACTGTGAACTGTTATTGCATAGACATTTTTTTACCTACGTAGTTTATTCCTGATAAACCTAACCGTCCTAAGCTGCATCATTGTGAACACTGCAATTTTCTTGATTCGTCCTCGATCTTCAGCGTCCGGGTAAGTCGATCTGCTAAATGGCAAACAAATTACCAACATCTCTTTATGTCACTGCTTTGGCATAACGCTGTGTTTTCTTCTTCCTCGACAGTTCTTATTATTGACTGGACTACCTGTCCGGAGCGAGCACCTGCGAAGCTGATATCATACCGGCGAGCCCTCGTTCGCTGACCTTAGGCCTTGAGAGACCGGCGTTCGCAACCCCTCCTCGGAATAGAAATCTCAGGTGTAATCGTTCTTATATCTTTATCTCTTAACTACATCTCTCCATACTCTCTTCGTTTATGAGCTGTTCATAAACGTGGCGCCCATTAATTGTCTCTAATCTTCTCCTCTCTTATAAGTTTAACTTAACTACATACATATAAGTATTACCTACCTACCTTTCAATTTTGTAACACTCCCAACTTGATTTAAACTACACTTGTGAACTTATAAAACGTTTAATATTGAATAACAACCATATTTTAATTTGTGTTTGTATTTGTATATCCAGTCTGACACGTTGTAAACCTATTTTAAGGATAGCGATAGCCTAGGTCTCCTATTCACGTAAATTTCTTTTGTAACCTTATTTGTCTAGTGTAAACTTCATTACCTGTTTATGTAATTTCCAACTCAGTGAGAATATTGTAATTTAAGTCCCTCTGACAGTGCAACAAGTGAGCTGCAAAGTAGAATAATTATCCCCACGCCCTGTATTTCTTGTAAGGACCTAATTTTACATGTTATAAAAATAAAACTTCACATTTCATTACATTTCAATTTCTTTTATTTTACATCAAAACCTATAGTTAAAAATATTAGTTACAACCTAGTATTTATGAGGGCATGTAAACGCTTTCAAAAAATGAGGTTAATTTTTCGTCAAATCGTGAGCTTTAACGATTTTCTAATTCGTTCGCTTAGACCACGTGAATTTATCTTAGTACCATTTATAGTCGTTTAAAATTATCGAATGCAGCTGTAAAGTAAAATTGTTTTAATAACGTCCGGTAGGTACTCTGCGCCCCGATCGCGGTAATTCTATGCAGCGCGTCTGGACCACGTTTGCGTCATGACGTTTGTCTTCGTACTGCCGTAATGACATAACGACGCACACGTTACGCAAACCTATAGTCCCACAATCCTGTCTGTTCCGGTGACATCATCCGTGACAGAGGAGCTACTTGCAATACGAAATTAGCTGTCAAAATAGACTGTCGTATGAAAACTGTTTTAGTTCCAAAGATTATCACCGGAACAGAAAACTTTGTCGCACTGTCAAAGCCGCGCGTTATCAAAAACGGTATTGCACTTGTCGATTGAATGTCAATTGCACCTACACCTGACTAATGCGTCATAAGATTACCGCGATCGGCGCGCAGGTAACCTTTTAAAGAGCATAAATCCTCTTTTGGGGTGTACACGAAATGTTCTAACATTAACAAAGGATGCTTCCGATTTAGACAGGGGTCTGTTTCCAAAACGTAACAAATAGTTGTCCTCTTCTTGGGTTTCTACATTAAAGACCATCCGTTTCCTTGTTACCGATGACGGTTGACACCTAACCTAACTAGTGACCAAAAAACATATCTGACTCATACATTGCCGAAATTGCTATCAACTGTAAGGTATTCAGTTCCAAATTTGATCACCGTCAGAAAAGTTCATGCTGGCACTGTAATATTAACCGTTCACTCACTGATGTCTATAAAACTATTCGTATCGTCCGTAAAGCTGATTTGTTTTTCAAATATAAACCGTACATTATTCTGTTAAATTGTGTTTACTTTAAAACTTACTATTTCTGTTAATATGGCGTTTTGCAGTTAGTCGGTGGGGCTGGCCGGGCCGGTTCATTTCGCCGCGAACGATATCACAAAGGAAGTCCTATACTACCAACGCACGCAACGGGCAAAAACATTACGCTCCCTCTGTCGCAGTTGGGTAAAAAGAACGCGCCGTATGTGAAAATATCGCTTGTATATTTTATTGCTTCGCGGTCAAAAAGACCGCCCGCCGCCGGCCGCTTTGCAAAGCGCCATAAAGGCATCTATATGAATTTGTCTATTTACTCGACTGCGACAGAAGGAGGATTATGTTTTTCGAGAGTATGTATATATGTAAATTTTTGTTCCCTGCTACAGACTAACGGTTTGGAGGATTTTAACGAACGTGGTGCATTGATTCGATGACGAGGTGTCGTCATTAGATTCGTCTTGATAACGCGAGTGACACTGAGTACCTACCTACATAAAAAAATAAAAAAAACGGATTTTCGAAGGCATATTGCTTTATCAAAAAATCTTTTTTTACCATTCCCATCGATTTTAGTATCAAAATAATTTAAATAGCAATTCCATAGATAATAGATTCTCTGGATTACTTTATCTAAAAAAACGTTTTTGAAAAAAAAATCTAACCGCCTTCAAAACGGATCTTCAAACAAAAATTAACAAACACTAAAAAACGAAAAAAATAATAAGATTTTTAATTCAAAGGACGATGATACGTGACTTTTTCTAATTTATCTTGGTACTTACTGAACTGTTTGAAGTCGGTGCCGTCTTATACGTATTGAGGTAATTACGTCCTACACCTCACGCTTGGGACCGGGTTTTTTTTATATGTTAGTTATTTCACTCAGTATATTTTGTTCTTATTCTTTTTGGCTTGGCACCGACTTCAAACAGTTCAGTAAGTACCAAGATAAATTAGAAAAAGTCACGTATCATCGTCCTTTGAATTAAAAATCTTATTATTTTTTTCGTTTTTTAGTGTTTGTTAATTTTTGTTTGAAGATCCGTTTTGAAGGCGGTTAGATTTTTTTTTCAAAAACGTTTTATTTTTCGATTTTTAGTGAAGTAGCTAAAGAAACTACATGGTGATTATGATAAATTATTGGAAATATCCTATCCCTTACGGAATTCAGCTTTCCATCTTTAGCTACTTAGATAACATGAAGGAATACAACTGAAGGTCCATTCGTGCATATGGTAATTATAAAACATCATAATATAACTTATAACTGTTGAGGAGTTTCACCTCTCATCAGCAGCTCACCCTAATAACCTGAAATAATATAAGTATTGGCCCATACGTACGATTAATACTTAAAGAAATATTCTCCAACTCCTAACCGTTAAGGAGTTGTAGCTTCCATCACCAGCTCATCACTATGAGATGATGACTACCAGATGCAAATACTTGACTAACTTCAATAATAAATGGAACGCATAAGGCTTGCCTATATTTGAGAATTTCTCTCAATTTTCCTGGGATTTGATCCCCTGGTCCTGACTTGGTGAAAGTAAGATCAGGTCAGTACTTCTGACCAACCAACTTTCGAAAAAAAATATATTTTGAAAATGATCCCGAATTTGATGAAACTATGAAATCGTCCATATACCCAAATAAAGTCTAAATACACATTATTCAGGATAACTCCTGAACTTCTTGCCAGTTCTTGATAAAATTTGAATGGGACCACACGAGAAGCGTCACCTTTTAAATAAAAAAATAATTATCCAAATCGGTTCATTAACTAAAAAGTTCTGAGGTAACACACATAAAAAATAAAAAAAAAATAAAAAAAAAAATATACAGTCGAATTGATAACCTCCTCCTTTTTTTGAAGTCGGTTAAAAAGAAAAGAACTTACTAAAAATTTGTGAGTTCTTACTTATGAAAGCTTATTTATTGATAATTGAACTAAAATGTCTAAAATAAAAACTTGAATAAGTATTAAAAAAAACCGACTGCAAAAAATTACCACAAAAAAGGGGAAAACAAGGTCTTTAATTTCTCATTTCAGTCAGTTTCACGTTTCAAAGTGTTCCACCGGACCGGGTTATGTGACTGCAATGAGAAATAAGCAGCTTGTTTTCCCATTTTTAGTTGTTATTTTTTTGCAGTCGGGTTTTTTGGTTTTTGTAGCGATTTTTTTTGCAAAAAATGTACCTATTTTAGAAAGCAGTTTAAAAAAATAATACTTATACGTATAGGAAAAATGTGATAGTCCCTAAAACTGTTTTATCACTTATTCATATAAAAACAAGATTCTCAAAAGAATTTCATATTTTATTACTGCAGCGGTAATAATTTTTCAGAACGAAAAGTAAGTTTTAAACCTATCTCCAGTAAACAATTAATTATAATTTAGAATAATGCGCAAAACTTTATGAAAGAAGAAAATAATTGTGAGAACACTATCAGCTGTCGAAATGCCCCATGAAATGATATAAACATGTTGTTTATGAAATGGTGTGGTCGTGGTAAATGCCTCACACATTTAACAATTATAAAGTCCCACTATATAAACTACTAGCTGTTGCCCGCGACTTCGTACGCACGGTAAAGTGACTTTTGTATTTGTTTATTTTATGTGTAATCTACAATTCCTTATAGTAACCGCAAGGTTTATGTGTGTGTATAGGTGTAGGTCTCGGAAGCGCGGGATTCAGTTTTGCGCTCGCGATTGCTTGTTAACCGAGCTTCACGGTCCTCATCGGTTTCAAGAGCACGAAGTAACCTCATCATCTTAGCTGACCTAGAGCCTTGCGATAAATTACTATTTTTAGCTACGTATTTCAAATAACAATAATCGTAATCAAATCACAATAATCAATGTCCGTTTTCCAACAATTCAAATTGAATTACAAATCAATAAATCGAAATCTAATTCAAGTATAGTTTACATTAAAAATACGATAACTGACTTTTCTCAGGGTGTCAGCCGTCAAGAGTAAGCAATATACAGGGCGTCCCAAAATTAACTCACATGGAGGGAAAGTACCTTAAATACTGAAGATATAAAATTTTACTGAAAGGAGACTTCATTTTTATTTTAAAAAGAAAACGAACTGCATTCAAAGAATTTTAAGTAATCAACTGTCTGAACTGGGAATCGAACCCGCCGAATGTAAAAAAATATATTTCTCTAATTTAATTGTACCGATCGAAAGGCTCGATCATACCTTATCATTTTTTCTTAATAACATAGCATCTTAAATAAAAGGAAGACTACGAAATTTAACATTTAATGTTGAATAACAAGTTTGTGCAGCGTTATGGATAGCCTTTCCTGTGACTGTCGTGCTCAAAACTTTAATATTTCAATGTATTACTAATGAGTGAAGATTGGAGCAATTATCATAAAGTGTTTGATAAAGTTATAATGTGTTAAGTAACACCAGCTCGATTGGTTTAAAAATGTTTGAATAGTTACTTTGGTGCGGTCTATTCCAACATATGGCATAGTCGTGGGACGCCCCCAGGGCTTCCAATGACTATGTCACATGGTGGCATAGACCACACCAAATACTGTAGATAGAAAGTTTTATTGAAATAGGACTTTATTTTTATTTAAATAACAATAGAACTGCATTCATTTTTTTTTAATAATAGCATGTCCAAACCGAGAATCGAACCCGCACGAAATTATTTAAACTTTTTAAAACCAATCGAGGTGGTGTTACTTATCACATTATCAAACACTTATGATAGGGAATTAGGTATAATTGCTCCAATCTTCACTCATTAGTAATACCTACATCGAAATGTTAAAGTCTGTATTGAGCACGACAGTCACAGAAAAGGTTATTCATAACGCTGCACAAACTTGTTATTCAACATTAAATGTTAAATTTCGTAGTCTTCCTTTTATTTAAGATGGTATGTTACTTAGAAGAAATGCTTAGGTATAATCGAGTCTTTCGATTATACCTCATTTCGTACAATTAAATTAGAGAAATATTTTTTTTACATTCAGCGGGTTCGATTCCCAGTTCAGACAAGTGATTATTCAAAATTCGGTGAATGCAGTTCGTTTTCTTTTTAAAATAAAAATGAAGTCTCCTTTCAGTAAAATTTTATATCTTCAGTATTTAAGGTACTTTCCCTCCAAGTGAGTTAATTTTGGGACGCCCTGTATAGTCCTACACTTCTGTCTGTTCCGGTGACAGCCGTGGCAGAGGACCCACTTGCAATACGAAATTAGCTGTCAAAATGGACTGTCGTATGAAAACTGTTTCAGTTCCAAAGATTATCACCGGAACAGAAGAGCACGTAAGAAGCCATCATGTTAGTGGCTTTGTAGTGATTACAAACTGTAAAGTATTTTATTTTTTATTGATTGATAGGCAAGCGCTTGTCCGCTATCACGCCCCTAAGCGTTGATGCGATCTTCGATGAATCACGCTTGCCTAATGCTGCGTACACACCGGACCAACGAAGGCCAACGAACACCATCCAAGGGGTTTTGTTTTCCCCTCATAATCAGATGATCAGAAACTCCGAATGTGAACTGGAATCGCTCCCAGTGATCCTTTACCTAGCTTTAGATTCATCTTCGAAGGCCAGAAACGTGAAGCGAGCAATGCCTGAAGTCGTTCGTTGGCGTTCGTGGGGCCGGCCGGTCTGTACGCAGTATAAAAGGTACCGGTATAAAATATAAGTACTATGAAAAAAAAAACGTCATTATCATTAATTCATTATTTGTCTTAAACATGGTATTAGGTACATTATTGACTTATACAAATAGAAGAAAATATCCTGAAATTGGTTATATGTCTAAGTAAGTCACAGAAAAAAAACTTTTACAAACTTTTGACCTAGAATCATAAGATTTGGCAAAACATCAGATCTTACAGTAAAAATAAAGGTTAAAAAAATAATGGTAATTTATAGTTATATCACAAAAAAAAAATCAATCTTATATTTGTAAGTACCTAGTTAATTTCATACAAAATGTGTACATAGATTCGCAAATATTAAGTTTGTCGACGTTTTATAAGATGTCAAGAAATCTTTCCGCCATAAAAGGTACCCTATATGTTGAGCCAAGTTATAAGTTATTACTACACAAAATTTGGTAAAAATCCGTCCAGTAGTTTTTGCGTGATGAAGTGAACATACAAACAGACACCCGCAAATATAAGTTTGTCAACGTTTTTTTAAACAAGAAATATTCCCGCAATAAAAGGTACCCTATATGTTGATCCAGGTTATAAGTTATTACTACACAAAATTTGGTAAAAATCTGTAAAGTAGTTTTTGCGTGAAAAGTAAACATACAAACAGACGCCCGCAAAAATATGTTTGTCAACTTTTATTAAATATAAAGAAATTTTCCCGCAATAAAAGGTACTCTATATGTTGACCCAGGTTATAAGTTATCACTACACAAAATTTGGTAAAAATCCATCTAGTAGTTTTGCGTGAAAAGCAAACATACAAACAGACGCCCGCAAATATAAGTTTTTCAACGTTTTTTTAAATATAAAGAAATTTTCCCGCAATAAAAGGTACCTTATAAGATGACCCAGGTTATAAGTTATTACTACACAAAATTTGGTAAAAATCCGTCCAGTGGGTTTTGCGTGAAAAGCAAACATACAAACAGACGTCCGCAAACATAAGTTTGTCAACGTTTTTTTTTAATATAATGAAATTTTCCCGCAATAAACGGTACCCTATATGTTGATCCGGGTTATAAGTTATTACTACACAAAATTTGGTAAAAATCCGTCCAGTAGTTTTTGCGTGAAAAGCGAACATACAAACAGACAAACAGATAAACAGACAAACAGACAAACAGTTTTTTTTTAATATTTATCGTTTTGGGGTCTATATCCTGTACACATCACATAGCAGTAATTATTTTTTTTAAATATTTCATGTACAGACTTTTTTCCGTTTCTCTTTTATTATATGTATTACTAGCTGTTGCCCGCGACTTCGTACGCACGGTAAAGTGACTTTTGTATTTGTTTATTTTATGTATAATCTACACTTCCTTCCAGTGACCGCAAGGTATTATGTGTGTGTATATGGGTGTAGGTCTCGGAAGCGCGGGATTCAGTGTTGCGCTTGCGATTGCTTGTTAACCGAGCTTCACGGTCCTCATCGATTTTAAAAGCACGAAGTAACCTCATCCTCTTAGCTGACCTAGAGCCTTGCGATAAATTACTATATTTTTTAGGTATTTCAAATAACAATAATCGTAATCAAATCACAATAATCAATGTCCGTTTTCCAACAATTCAAATTGATCTACTAATCAATAAATCGAAATCTAATTCAAGTATAGTTTACGTATTTTTAATTCATTAAATCACAATAACTGAGTTTTCTCAGGGTGTCAGCCGTCAAGAGTAAGCAATTTAATATAGTCCCACACTTCTGTTTGTTCCGGTGACAGCCGTGGCAGAGGAGCCACTTGCAATACGAAATGAGCTGTCAAAATGGACTGTCCTGTCGTATGAAAACTGTTTTAGTTCCAAAGATTATCACTGCAACAGAAAAGCACGTAAGAAGCCATCATGTTAGTAGCTTTGTAGTGATAACAAACTGTAAAGTTTTTTTTTTATTGATTGATAGGCAAGCGCTTGTCCGCTATCACGCCCCTAAGCGGTCGTTGATGCGATCTACGATGAATCGCGCTTGCCTAATGCCATATTCTGTGCTAATGCTGCGTACACACCCGACCAACAAAGGCCAACGAACGCCATCAAAGAGGTTCCGTTTTCCCCTCTGTCTCAATCAGATGATCAGAAACTCCGAATGTGAACTGGAATCGCTCCCAGTAATCCTTTACCTAGCTTTAGATTGATCTTCGAAGGCCAGAAACGTGAAGCGAGCAATGTCTGATGTCGTTCGTTGGCGTTCGTGGGGCCGCCGCCCGCCGGTCCGTACACAGTCTAAAAGGTACCGGTATAAAATATACTAAGAAGAAACCGGTCAAGAGCCAGTCGGACTCGCGCCCCGAGGGTTCCGTATCTTTTCTTTTATAAAATAGAAAAAACTACAACTGTGCTTCACCCAAAGCGACCTGCGAGTATGTAGGAAGGGGACATTTTAAACGTAAAAATGTATTCATCGGCGAGGCATATTCGTCCGAGAATTCGCGATGTAGAATATTGCAGTTTTTGGTCAGCTCCATCTCTTGACCGATAGTGGAACTAATATAATTTTTGTTGATGATTTCGGAAAAAGTTTACTATTTAGAGGCATTGTTTTATTTTTCCTGTAATCTTTTATCATTATCATTAATTCATTATTTGTCTTAAGCATGGTATTAGGTACATTATTGAATTATACAAATAATGGAAAATATCCTAAAATTGGTTATATGTCTAAGTAATATCACAGAAACAACTTTTACAAACTTTTGACCTAGAATCATAAAATTTGGCAATCTTCAGATCTTACAGTACAAATAAAGGTAAAAAAATAATGGTAATTTATAGTTTAATCAGTAAAAAAACTTACATTTGTAGTTAATTTCATACAAAATATGAGTCAGTTTGTCTACATTTTATAAGATGTCAAGAAATTTTCCCACAATAAAAGGTACCCTATATGTTGAACCAGGTTATAAGTTATTACTACACAAAATTTTGTAAAAATCCGTCCAGTAGTATTTGCATGAAAAGCAAACATACAAAGAGACGCCCGCAAATATAAGTTGGTCAACGTTTTTTTTAATACTAGCGGCCGCCCGCGGT
Source organism: Crambus lathoniellus (assembly GCA_949710035.1). Lineage (NCBI taxonomy): Eukaryota > Metazoa > Arthropoda > Insecta > Lepidoptera > Crambidae > Crambus > Crambus lathoniellus. The sequence continues at coordinate 17,644,995 of OX453306.1, forward strand.
TTCACTCGCGTGGTTCCCGTTCCCGTGGGAATATCGGGATAAAAAGTACATATAAACCTTCCTCTTTAATCACTCTATCTATTAAAAAAAAACGCATCAAAATCCGTTGCGTAGTTTCAAAGATTTAAGCATACAAAGGGACATAGGGACAGAGAAAGCGACTTTGTTTTATACTATGTAGTGATAAAGAAATTTTCCCGCAATAAAAGGTACCCTATATGTTGAACCAGGTTATAAGTTATTACTACACAAAATTTGGTAAAAATCCGTCCAGTAGTTTTTCCGTGAAAAGCAAACATACAAACAGACGCCCGAAATATAAGTTTGTCAACCTTTTTTTTTATATAAAGAAATTTTCCCGCAATAAATATTTCATGTACAGACTTTTTTTCCGTTTCTGTTTTATTATATGTATAGATGAGCCAGTCATAATTACAAGTAATTAAGATAATTATGATTACCGAAAAGAAATAGTTTGTATGGTAATTGCTGTACAGTTTTTTTTTTATAAAAAAATCCATTATAATAAAACTTCGGCAAGGCTCTTTCAAAAATTATGTAAGTAGAAGTTAGAAATTCATCTTTATCATAGGTATTGACCATCATCCAGCTTAGCAGACAGGATGCAGTCTAAGGTGTTCCATGCTTACCCAGGATGTGCCCATTCACTCTTACTTTGAAAAGGCCAAGGTTATAACTTATAATGATCGGGGAACACATTCGTAGGCAGCGCATTCCAATCTTTAAGTCGCATAAACATTAACAAGCAAAGCGCTTATTACGGACAGGTGGAACATCTACGATGTAAGGATGGTAAGCTAACCTGAGTCTACTAACACTGATGTCGGAAACGCTGGAGGAACGAGATCATGCAGTTCGTGTGCGCACTCTCCTCAAATGACCGCGCGCAGACTTATCCACAAAGTATCTTATCTTAACCACCTCTGTGGTCTAGTGGTTCATACCACCGATTTTAGACCCAGAGGTCCCCGGTTCGATTTCCAGTGGGGGTACATGTTGTATTCGGTTTGGTTGGTGGTAGGACTTGTTCTTAGTCCGCCTGGCTAGCTACAACCATATTATCTAAGTCTGACGCCATATAAATGATATTTTCAGCATTATTGTGTTCCGGCAGTTAGAGATAAGAGCCAGTTCTTCAGTGATTGAGGATTCCGAGAGTAGTGCACTTCCACCTTCAGCCTTATCACCACTTATCATCAGGTGTGTTGAAGGCTAAGTGCTACCCCGTTGTGGATTAAAAAAAACCTTTGTATATACGGAAATACTTATATGGCGCGCACGCTACCATCACAGTTGACATCCACCAGCGACGACAAATATTACAGTGCCGCAAACTTATCTAACCCGGTGGTCAAACTTAGAACTAAAAAACGTTTCTTACAGATGATGTAGGTATTGACAGCCGGACAGCTGACAGTCATTTCTGTATTAATTTTTGTATTGCTAGTGGCGCGTATATACCACTGGGTTAGATAATAACACGTTTGTGGGCAGTGAACGATATGCGTTCACTGTATGTGGGTCTGTAATAGTAATAGCAACCGGGCATTAACCAACTAAACATGATCGAAGAACTAAACGGATTTATACATAATTCCATTTAATCTTAGAAAAAACACGATTGGTCTTATATTAATATCACTGACGCTTCTTGGAACAAACTTGACTGAATCCAACTAATCCGACGTAGCAAGGCAATCAATCAAAATAACGAAAACAAATGCTGTGATATTTTTCTTAATGTCGCTGGGATTTGGCCGAGTTTTACCAAGACGAAGCACCTATTTGTTAAGGAATAACTGATGGTATGTTTTCTATGTATTTTTTAACATTTTTGATAGCAAAATAAGGTTCTAATAAAACTGTTTAAGGAAAAAATAGTTTTATGAGCTGAGTAAAATTGCAGTCTGTTTGTCTTAAAACGCTAATACATTTTATGACATTATCATTACCTTGACTATCATCATCATCATAATCATCAGCCAATGTCCCAACTACTCTTGGCTCTTCTAATATAATATACCTACCTAATACAGATTGATTCCAACTGGTTTTAGAATAATAGTTGTACGGCATAATACTAACAGCTTCTATCTCGTGTTTTTATTGAATACCTACTACACTGTGATGTTTAACGTTTTCATGAAATTCAACAATACAATTTTACCAATTATACCAGCTTAATACTATTACCCATATCTGTTCCCACGTTTGCACAGTAAAAACATTTTTGTTCATTTGGTTTAAATGAACACAGTCCAAAATAAAAATCACCTTTATGTTTCAGTGAGTTGTTTGTCTGTTTCATGCCTATTCGGTTTTATTTCGTGTTTCTCACTCAAAGGGAAATATTCAATATTTTTTAATGTTCTGGACTATAAATGGAAAATATAACGTTTATCTATTCAAGCTATACAAATAGTTTCAAGCGGTATTTAGGTAGGTAATCGACTTTAGTGTGTCAAAGTTGTTTTAGAACAACGGTTCAATGGATTGTAAATTGTTGAGGATGAATAGATTATAAATTGATTTTTCTAAGACTTTTTGTCGTTATTATATTGTATAGTTACGTGTTTTTTAGTCGAATAAATTATTTCTTACTAGCTGTGCCCGCGACTTCGTCCGCGTGGAATAGTGTCTTTTAGAAGCATTTTTATTTTGTGATTGAAATAAATTGACATAACTTCTTTATTTGTTCACCGATTTAAATGAAATAAACAGTAAAATGTTAAGTGAAGGCCATCACAACATATTTCTGAAAACTGCATCCAAATCGGTTAAGCCGTTTCTGAGATTAGCGTGCACAAACATACAGACAAACAGACAAAGTAAAAAAACAATGTTTTGGGTTCTCTTGCGTATATAAAGCCCGCCCATTATGTTTTTTTAAATTAATTTATCATGTACAGACAGCGATCAGTTACAGTTTTATTATATTACTAGCTTCCGCCCGCGACTTCGTCCGCGTTGACATTCGAGAAAATACTTAGGGGACCAATAACCAGGATAAAAAGTATTCTATGTTTTAATTTCATAAAAATCCTATCAGCCGTTTTTACGTGATTAGGCGGGTCCTTCCTCACCAAGCGAGCAGCCTCGCGCGAGGCAGAACGTTTACCACGTGCGGCGGGCCTCGCACGAGGCTGCTCACTTGGTGAGGGAGGATCCGCCTAATCACGTAAAAACGGCTGATCGGACTTTTATAAAATTAAAACATAGAATACTTTTTATCCTGGTTATTGGTCCCCTAAGTATTTTCTCGAATGTCAACGCGGACGAAGTCGCACACTATACTTTCACAATCAAAAAGTTAGTACTGAGTAGCTTAGGTACCAAGAACTTGTTAGGTACCAAGAACTTTTAGGGTACTTAAGATGGCTTAGGTTTCTATACCCTATTTACCCCCTGGGTTTGATTTTCGGAAAACTACGAAGTGGGTTGCCTATTTGTTTTAAGAAGTAAGCCTACAAAGTTTCAAGTTGAAATGTCTATTTTACCCCCTGATTTTTCATTAAAAATTTCACCCCTATTTCAACCTTTTAGGGGTTGAATCATGTTTAGCGTGTTGAACATCAAAATAAATGCCATTTTTGCAATCTTCATCCCATAAAACCTCAATAACGACATCCATATCGATTTTTTAGGTTTTTTATCCCATTTAACCTCTAAGGGGTTGATTTTCGAAAAAATACGAAATATGTGTTTGCTTATTTGTTTTACTTTCCGACCATAAGCCTTAATAATAAATTTAATAAAGGACTTTCCAGATACAACATTTCATCCCCCTTTTCACCCCTACGAGGATGGAATTGTCAAAAACGCTGACACAGGAAAATATTAATTTTCAATTGCCAGCCTAAATACAAAATTTGAAGATCCTAACTTCAAAACTGACGGACTTTCATACACATATTCATCCCCTATTTACCCCCCTGGGTTGATTTTCTGAAAACTACGAAATGGGTTGTCTATTTGTTTTAAGAAGTAAGCCTACAAAGTTTCACGTTGAAATGTCTATTTTACCCCTGATTATTCATTCAAAATTCCACCCCTATTTCAACCTTTTAGGGGTTGAATCATGCTCAGCGTGTTAAACATCAAAATAAATGCCATTTTTGCAATCGTCATCCCATAAAACCTCAATAACGACATCCATATCGATTTTTAGGTTTATTTATCCCATTTAACCTCTAAGGGGTTGATTTTAGAAAAAATACGTAATACTTATGTGTTTGCTTATTTGTTTTACTTTCCGACCATTAGCCTAAATAATAAATTAAATGAAGGACTTTCCAGATACAACATTTCATCCCCCTTTTCACCCCTTCGGGGGCGGAATTGTCAAAAACGTTGACACAGGTAAATATTAATTTTCAATTGCCAGCCTAAATACAAAATTTGAAGATCCTAACTTCAAAACTGACGGACTTTCATACAAACAACCATCCCCTATTTCACCCCCTTAGGGGTAGAATTTCCAAAAATCCTTTTTTAGTGGATGCCTACACTGTATAACGTATCTATGTGCAAAATTTGAAGTCTCTAGGTTCAGCGGTTTGGGCTGTGCGTTGATATCTCAGTCAGTCAGTCAGTCAGTCAGTCAGTCAGTCAGGACTTTGAATTTTATATATATAGATGTATGTATAGAAGAAGAAGTAGATTTTCTTTCTATTTGCACATTAAGGCGGTACCCTGACCGAAAGTGGCGCCGCCGTGCTGAATTTTATTTATTATTGTAATTCTACATTCTTACACAATTTTAATGAAACATGGAATTTTTAGTTTTTTTCTAAACCCATGATAAAAACAGCTTATCTTAAACTTGCCCAGACGGGATAAGCGAATGTTGCAGAAACGTATTTTTATACGATATCATTACATTCCCTCGTAGTCACTGTTAGAAGTAGATACTTAATCGAGCCCTAAGATGTATTTTCAGAGACCGCAGCTGCATGTCTGTGCTGAGTGCGCGCGCTGAACAAACGTGGAAACTAACGACTGGGCTGCATATTCAATCAATTTTAAATTATGTATTCGGAAATTTAGAACTGCTGTCATTCATTAGCTATCTTGATGGTTGATTAATACCTATAATCTCGTTCGAATTTTAGGATACCGCTTTAACTACAGCTTAAAAATAAAAGTACCTACTCCCTAGGGAAAAATATTTCGCATTTTATACCTAAAGAACATGAACTTATAAGACGTACTCTCGGGGACCACAGCTGCACTGCATACACTGTCTAGCGCGTAACTATATAAGTCTGCGCTGATTGCACGCGCTGTGTAAACAGGCTGACTTGCAAGTCCAGTTGCGGCTGTTGGCAGCCGAATGTGCGCCGGCCGCCCGCCGCCGGACTTTACTTATTCAATCACATTCTATATAGAACATGAAGTTTAATGCCGTATTATGTGGGATCGCAGCTGCATTGAATACTGTATAGAGCGTATACATGAGTCTGCGCGCTGGAAGATTGCGCGCTCTGTGTAAATAGGGAACCCAAGACAAACAGCCGATTGTGCCCCGCCGCCGCCGGAATTGAAGTATTCACTCACATTTTTTAGAGAACAGCAAGTTTTAGGACCTGTTATCGGGGACCACAGCTGCACTGCATACACTAGCGCGTATACATAAGGCTGCGCTGATTGCGCACGCTGTGTCAACAGGGAACCCAAGTCAAACAGCCGACTCACCGCCGGACTTTACGTATTCAATCACATTTTATGCGACGAATTTGGAAAATTTAGGACCGCTGATGGTGAACATACATTTGTTATCAGCGAGGTAAAGTCTAAAAGGTGACTTCATATAAGTACTTGTAAATATTTCAATTGTATCATTTGCATCTTCAGCACGAAATCTACTGAAACATAATATATTTATAGGGACTGTAGTTAGTTTGTTGATTTAATGAGCAGGTTTTAGTTAGTTTGTTGAAGGCGTTGAATTTAATGACACTACCTAAAATAGTATCGATTCTTAAAGTAACAATAAGAGGAAAATTAGAAGAGTCCCTTTTTTACCCGACTGCAAAGGAAGGGTTATTAACATCCGTGTGTATATTTTCATTTTATATGGTAAAACTAGCTGTTGCCCGCGACTTCGTACGCGCGTTGTAGTGACTTTTGTGTTAGTTTAGTTTATGTGTGTTTGTTGCTCAGATTTCATAACGCTCTTCTTGAAGTCCTATTCTCTACTAAAAGGGTCTAAAGAATATCGAATATGCAGGCTAGGGTATGAACATGGTATGTTGTTATCATATGCTGCATGAACATAGTTGAGCCCTCATTCAAAGATCTGTCCGTCAGTCACGAAACTTTTTCTCAAGTATGCGTGGGAGGTATCAAGCTAAAATGTATGTCAAATTAAATACTGAAGTCTGCAATCCCTTAGAGGCGACAAAAAAAACAAACTTCTCTTCTCTTCTTCATAACTCAAAAGGGCCACTTGGATCTCGATTTTCTTTTAAATCCCATTTAGCTACTTGTTGTTACCGATCCCGATTTAAATTTAAACCGCTATCTAGGTCGGTTTAGGCTGTCAAATCTCGATTTACAGTAAGTTGTGATAACTTATCTATATTTTCATATGGTTTTTATACGCAAAAATGCATGTATCACACATAACAGTGTATAATGATAACGATTATTTTGAACAGCCGTTCTTCGTTCTTCGACGTTGCTTGCTAGCGGGCAATAGATCTATTCTACGCGAGGTTCATAAGACTGAACCACACCAAACGATCCATCTTGGATTGGCCAACCACGACCTAAGATTGGGGATCATGGATCGTGAATCTAATTTGTTCTCTTGGTGCTCTTGGATCGCACGAGGCACGTCCACTCCGACCACTACTATGGATCTCGAGTGGTGAAGCGCACTCTTGCCGCGCGCGATTAGAGCGCGTATTATCGTTTTGCGCATATGCGCGCTTTCACGATTCAAACAGGAGTTCTTACTTAGTAATGCATAATATCAGGCCAATCATATTTTTACTATAAAATGTAAAAGAGATTGTGTGTATCCATACTAATATTATAAATGTGAAAGTGGGTTTGTTTGTTTGTCCGTCTTTCACGTCAAAATTGGTGCAACGGATCGACGTGACTTTTGGAATGGGAATAGTTTGGCAGCTGAAAAGTGACATACTTAGGCAGCCATTAGACAGTCAATCTGGATCAATGATCAATGATCAATGATCGCGATGCAGATTGACTGTGTACGAAGGTGATTGACGGCTCGCGATCTTGATCGCAAAATATCTACAAAGTAAATCTCGATCGCGATCAAGATCACGATCAGTGATCGCGATCTGGATGTAATGGCTGCCTTTGGCTACCTTTTATCCCTGAAAAATATCACATTCCCGTAGGATAACGCCGTCGTTTAGTCCGAGCGGGCGAAGTCGCGGGCGGAAGGCTAGTATTTTGATATGGAGACATTTCTTCTTTAAGTAACAGGTATAAAATGTAATGATATACCATTTAATTATTTAATTTTAATCAATCATCACTTATGTAAGCTTTCCTAGTAAATAAATGAATACATAAGTTAGATAGAAAACTATTTTTAATATTCCTTTATTTTATTGGATGGTACCTACGGCTGAAGGCCTAAGTAGCCAGAGCCGGTTAAATGACATAAAAAATGGTAGGTATAGTGCGCCAATCTTTTCTGTTCCGGTGATTATCTTAGGAACTAAAACAGTTTTCATACGACAGTCCATTTTGACAGCTAATTTCGTATTGCAAGTGGCTCCTCTGTCACGACTGTCACCGGAACAGAAAAGCTTGTGGCACTGTAGGTGTAGGTAACTACGTACTGGCCACTTAGCGTTTGAGCAAAATTTTCAAAACTACATTATCTTAGGAACTAAAACAGTTTTCATACGACAGTCCATTTTGACAGCTAATTTCGTATTGCAAGTGGCTCCTCTGTCACGACTGTCACCGGAACAGAAAAGCTTGTGGCACTGTAGGTGTAGGTAACTACGTACTGGCCACTTAGCGTTTGAGCAAAATTTTCAAAACTACATTGGTGACATTTTGTCTACATTGCGACAAACTTATTTCACACAGTGGTTATTTTTAGGTACTAAATATACTGTTGACTGCCGGCAGTCCATTTTGACAGTTAATTTTGTATTGCTAGTGGCTCCTCCAGGACCACTGTCACCGGTTCAGATATATTTGTGGCACTTACTTACTGTAGCGACATCTAGCGTCGAGTGGAAATGCGAAATATAAATTTTACATCAATAGGGTAAGAACTTTAGTTTTGGCCACTGCCCCGAGTGCTTACTTAGCTTTAAACATTTCGTTAATAACTTTTGCATGATAATATACTTTTTATCTATGACTTTTAAGTCATAATAACAATAGTAATAATTCTTTATGACATAGGAATATTATTCAATAAACGCTTTTCAGTTTACATCGAATTAGTTGTTTCTTTTATTTTATCTAAGTTAGTTAAGTATTGATTTCTCAATGTATCTTTTAAAATTTGATTGACAAGAAACACATCAATCGGCACCCTTCGCAAATTTTAATTTTAAACAGACAAACAGACAAACAGACAAAAAATTTAATATCTATCGTTTTGGGGTCTATATCCTGTACACATCACATAGCAGTATTTTTTTTTTTTTAATATTTCATGTACAGACTTTTTGTCCGTTTCTGTTTTATTATATGTATAGATAATTTCCTTGGTGCTTTTAGAAAGTTCCGTGTCAAAAGTTCTCTTGATAATACACTCAAAGGGCGTTTGTGCACTACAATGAATTTTACCGATCCGACAAAAACGGATGCTTGTATTTTAATAATTTAATCATTTATAATAATAATAATTTATTTATTTCGTGTAGTTTCAATGTTTCGAACCCTAAACTACACGAAATAAATAAATTCTATTATTTATAATAATTAATTATTAAAATACAAGCATCCGTTATTTTCCGGATCGGTAAAATTCAGTGTAGTGCACAAACGCCCAAACTCTGTTAGAGTTTCTCAGTGAACGCATGAGTTTCTTATTTAAAAACCCGTAAGTGTTCGTGTGAAAGTTATTTGTCAGCCAGCACACAAAGTTTATACCGAGCCGCGTCAAGTTGGCGGTCCCGCTACTGTCGTTAGTTATTCTGCTAATGTACGATCTTTAGCGCTCACGTTATGCCAACGAGTTGCCCAAATTGCTCAATTTTTAATAGATATTCTAAAATAGCACAGTATTATTTAAGTATTATTTGATTCATTTGCAAAAGTATATTCTTATATTTAGTCTAAAATCTTACGTACGTGCTTTAAAAAATTAGAACTTCAAAGGAATTTCTCCATAATTTAATGCACTCAAACTTTGTTTCAGTTTTTTTTTTTTTTTTTTTTTTTATTTATTGACCATAAATAAATCTTACATTGCTGAGAAGCGCACCAAAAATCGCTAGGATTTGTCCGGTGGGCTGAGAGTACTTGATTCAATGACTGACACATAGGTACTTATACTTATCTAATATCTTAAAACTAGTTATTTTAGAATTAATTTCTTACAACTACCATTACTACTACTTACTTGCCTATTAAATAACTGAAGTATTTTACATCAAAACAATCCACACATTTGTTTGTCAATTCTACAATAACAATACGCATTCATTCGTTCGTTGTTCTTTAACCAATCAATGTGTTAAAATACGACAGAACTATAAAACTGCATAGGTAGGAGGGTGATAGTTGCAACTGTGTGTCATGCACAGTTGGAGTGAGTGTGAAGGAAGACGGGCTCGCGTGGTGGGAGTCGGTACCGGTCCGTTCTACTATCTAGAGGGTGCTTAGGAAATAAAGTTTTAATTTTTTCTTTAAATTATGAGCCGTGATGGAATTTTTAAATGTAGGGTCTAAGTTATTTAACAATCGGGGAACAATATATTGCGTAGTTCTTTCACCATAGCTGTTATTTGTGGCTGTTGATGTTATTAGTTTTTGCTTAGTTATATGACGCGTATTAATTTTGTGTTGAATTTTATGTTGTAATTCTATATCGAAAAAATGGTCTTTTAGGGTATTATATTGAAATTTGTATTGAATTGGTAAGACATTACAATGTTTGAAAAGTTTGTTATCATCATTTTTGTATAATTCTTTTATTTTTGGAGATACGATTAATTTCAAAATTCTTATTTGTAGGGCTTGGATGTTATTCAGGTAAGATTTAAATGTTCTGCCATAAATTGTGATACCGTAGTTAATAATTGAATCTGCTAACGCATTATATAATAAGAGTAAAATTTTGTAGGGTATTCTATTTTTGATAATAATAATGTGCGCCAGGAACGCTCTTAATCTGTCACACACACTATTAATATGAGGTTGCCAATTAAAATTGCAGTCTACAATTAGTCCAAGATAAGTATGCTTATCAACTGATTCTATAGCTGGACATTTGCATTGTGGCTGATTGACATGTAAACAGTCATGTGAATGGGCTATTAGTCTATTGTTTGTTTCATAATATTTTTTACTGTATGGCGATCGTATATGTACTAGTTTTGTTTTAGAGGCATTAAGAACCAGACCGTTATCATGGCACCATTTATTTAATAGGTCAAAGTCCAACTGCATTTTTTCAAGTGCCTTGTCAACGTCCTTATCTGCTATTATAAGGCACGTGTCATCAGCATATTGGTACGATGAGCAGTGTTTCAATACATTGTTCATGTCGTTAACGTATGCCAAAAAGTGGAGAGGACCAAGCACCGACCCTTGAGCTGTGCCTTCAGTGACAGGTAGTATATCGCTAACAGCATCAGCAATTTTGACATAGTATGTTCGATTTTTTGAATACTCAGCGCACCAATTCAGTGCGGGACCTCTAATACCTGTATTGCTTAGCTTTTCTAGTAAGCATGAATGGTTCAAGGTATCAAATGCCCGGGAAAAGTCTATAAAAAGAGCTACAACCTGCTTCCTGTCATGTAAGTGTGTATTGACTTCGTCGGCAAATTTCGAAAGTAAAGACGTAGTGTTTTTCTTAGGCTGAAATCCGTATTGATTTGCACTTATTATTTGATGCTCATGGTAAAAACTGTGAATCTGGTCGCTAAAGTATTTTTCGATTATTTTATCTAACGAAGGTAAGAGAGAAATGGGGCGATAATTACTTGTGTCATTTTGTTTACCCTTTTTATAAATAGGGCGCACACAGCTTTGCTTGAGCTCATCTGGGTACACACCAGAACGCAGGCTAGTATTTATTAATTGTGCAATAGCATAAGATAATTTTTCGGAAATTAATTTAAAATCAGCAACTTTAATTCCATCGTTTCCGGGTGCTTTTCTAGGGTTCAATTTTTTTATAATTTTTTCGATTTTTGTGGGTATTGCATTTTTTAATCGTATACTAACTTCAGCTGGTGAACTGTATTCCATTTTATTTATTAGTTTTATTGGACATGTTGGGAGTATAGATTTTACAGCGTTCTTAAATTCAATTGCGAATTTATTAGCAATTGAAGTGTTGCTTTGCCCCTGTGTATCAAAAGCTTTAATTATTATACCATCAATTGAATTGGTCACCCTGCCACATATTTTGTTCAAAATTCGCCATAAGCAACGAGGGTTATTCATGTTAAGATTGATTTCATTGCGATAATATTGATTTCTATTGTATTCTAATATTTTATGTATTTTGTTTCGTAATGTATTATATTCTAATCTTAAGCAACTATTCGTGGTGTCTTTTTTCCATTTATTATATAGATAATCCCTTTTGTCTGCTAATTTTAACATATATTCTCTAATCCAGGGCTGTTTAAATTGTTTATTAGTATATTTATTTTTATGATTTAATGATTTACTATAAGCTGATTCAAAGTTTGATTTAATAAATTTATATACATTTTTTGGACAGGTAATATCTTTTATATTCGACCAGTTAACACTATTTAATTCTTCACTTAATATTTTGTTGTTATAACGATTATTTTTGCACCAGTTGACATCATCCTGTATACCGGTCGAGTGCATTCCTTCACAGGCCACTACTATAATACGGTGGTCCGCCAGAACAGTATTTTACAGTATCGACTGCTGCCGTGCAAGGACTCATGGAGGTTAGACGTGTGAACAAGTGGTCAATACACGATTTAGTCACCTTTCCAAGCCTCATTTCAATACGAGTGTAATCTGTTATACCTACCATGAATCCTAGTCCGGAAAGCATGTCGATATAGCGGTTCCTTATTCCAGTATTTGTTTTAAGGTCGATATTGGCATCACCTAATATGATCGTATTTTCTGTTCCATGTTTACATATCAATCGTGATAGTTCTGAGATAAATTCGGTTTGGTTATTAGAAGGAGGTCTGTAGAATGCACACAGTGTTACCATGTTATTATTCGTAGTTTTAATTGTACCGACTATAGATTCACAGTGCGTTGTTTTACTAATCAAGGGGGTGAACTTGTGACAGTTTTTTACGTAAATTATTATACCTCCTCCTTTTCGTTTAGAGCGTAGTTTAGTGTGCATTCTATAGCCTGGTATGTTATATAACGTACTAGTAATACAAGAGATGTTGGCTTCTGCTACTACTATAATATCTATCGAAACATTTGAGGAGTCTATGGCTAGTAGAAGTTTGGTGTAATTTTTTATTAACGACCTTATATTAACATGAATACAAAACAGGTTATTATTTTTTATGTCAAATGGCAAGTTTTTAACAAACGAGTTAATGGTAGGGCAATCAAATATTTCGTTTGAATTGCTGTGATTGAAAATTATGTTATTATCCATTATTTTAGTGCAGTTAAATAAAATAAAAAAAATTATAAACTATTATTAAGGAAGTTATGTAGGTACTTATATACTAATCTTACTGAGACTTAGTAGTTACTGAGAGTTAGTTCTGTTGCTTATTGTCAGCGGCGGCGTCACAAAGTTTATTCAGCAGCTTGGTTCCGGCTGGCGAGCCGAATAAGTTGACTGTGCTGCAGTCGCTACTGAGTTCCTCTAAGAATATATTTATATTTAGTTGATTTCAAGATTAGTAACTAATTGCAAAATATTAAGTGTATGTCGACTTTAATTGCAAAACCCATTAAAAAGTTGAAACAAAAGTATACAAACGCGCAGCGCGCTTGTTATTTTAATACCTGTTAGATAGAATGTTTGCTAGCACACAAAGTTTATGGAAATAAAGGGCTTATTACACTTGGCTAAATTCAGCATCTAATTAAGCATACATTGCTTTCTTTGAGCTCATTTGTAGCAAGCGATGCAATCAAAACAAGCAATGTATGCTTAATTAGATGCTGAATTTAGCCAAGTGTAATAAGCCCTTAAAAGAACAACAGCGCGGCTGCGGTTTGTAAGTCTATAGTATAAGGTACTTATCACAGAACATAGAAATCTTTTTTTGTTTGTGTTCTATACGGTCTTGCAGTCGCTAATGTTTCTAATGTACATTACTTTCTCATTACGCCAAAGTGTGTCCCAAATCACTCAAACTACACCCAATACGATTGAGTAGAGTTTGCAATTGAGTCGCACCATGACAATGACTCGTCTTGCTTTGTTAAAGTTGATATTTTGTGTCAAGATGTAAGCCATGTAAGCCATGACGAATTTTTACAAGTTTCTAGAAATTGTAGGTAAATAGGTACCTACCTACATTTACTTAAGTTTTTACTTAAAATAAAAAAGTCCCTTAGTTAGTTGGTACTCGTAAGAAAGTTTGCCAACAATCAAAGTTTATACTGGGCGGTTTGGTTCCGGCTCGCGAGGCGGGTTAAGTTGGAGACCCCGCAGTAGCTCATACTGCTGCTAATGTACGATCGTTAGCGCCCGTGTTATGCCACCGAGTTGCCCAAATAACTCAAACTACACCCAATGTGATCAAGTGGAGTTCGCAAGTGCGTCTGATAAGATGAGGCGGCGGCACTTGAAAACTTTTTGGTAGATCTGGAAACTATGTTGGGTTGGTTACAGCATTTATCTTTAAAAAAGTTATTTTATTCGAAGTTAGTACTCGTATATTCGGCTCACTTAAGTCTCTTCTTATTTTGAAATGAACTTACTTAAAACTAAAAGTAGGTAGGTAACTGAATTTCTATTTCTAAACCACGACACTAAACGGTCTGGTATTTATACTAGAACTTGAATCTCGTAAGGAGCCCGTGGCGCAGTGGTTAGCGCGCTCGGCCTGCGATCGTTGAAGTTAACCTTTAATTAACGAGGTGGTGTCACCGAGACACCGCGCGGTTTGAAATGGCAATATAACTCGAGCTATCTGTCATATATGTCTGTCTCTTTCAGTAGCTGCTTATTTTGACCTTACCTTTCGTTAGTCCGTGTTGCGCTCGCGACACGTTTGTACGTGTGTCTCTAATTGAACAGCAGTAAGGCTAACATGCTACAACGAGATAGCACGAGATAGTTTGTCGCATTACTTTCGACCAATCAGATCGCTCGTAGATAGCGCGCGTGACTGCTGATTGGTTGGAAGGCGCGCGACAAACTATCTCGTGCTATCTCGTTGCCGTCATGTTAGCCCTACTGGTGTCACCGTGACCTAAGGTAAAGTCCATTCGCTTAGATAGTGTCGCCCTTTGATCGCGCCGCCTTGGCACGTGCCGCTGCTTTTCAAAGGATGCCGCCGCATAAACAAAAGAAGCCGCGTGCGGCGTACACCCGAAAATGGAATTGGATTTTGGGACTCTGCATTTATTAAATTATATTTTCTTAAATAATCTATGTTTATTATAAATACAGGTGGTAACGACGGTTATGACTTGTGACAATTCGAGCGATGATAAGTAATCATAATAATCATATAAAAAAATTATAATAATTATTATTATTTGTAAATCACTTATTTAACTTCCTTTTATATAAAAATATCCAAATTTTCATTAAAATTGACTTTGGTACTCAACGTGAGTGTATTATTTTATATCTGCATTTTATAGCAAGAGCCACAATGCCGTGCGGGTGTACCGACACTATCTAACCGAACGGACTTTATCAGTTAGGTAAGTTAATGCAACTATTTTGTGAGTTATTTTTTTATTTTAATAATTTCAAAATGTAATTATTTTGTCTTATATTCTAGATGTCTGAACCGGGAACTTCAGGTTTAAGCTGTAAAAGGAAGAGGCAAGTCAGTTTGGACAGTCCTAATCACCAGGAAATTTTAGAATCCTGGCTGGACGAGGAGTTTGAAGACTTCAGTGACTGTGATGATAGTGTGGTTGATCCCGATTTTAATGTACTCAGTGATCACTGTGACTCAACGCCCAATACCCAGGTTTTGTAAGTCGTCTATAAATTTAATGAATTTAATACTTTAGAGTTTTATTTCTAGCCAGCCCCCCCTCTTTGGGGGGGGGATCGATGCTCCACCCACTAGAAAACTAAAATAATTTAGTCTCCTAATTCTCACCGCATCATTCCTGTGGAACTCGACCGCAAACACTAGTTCCCCCACTGACTTTTGTAATATTTTATTAGATAAATGAAAGAAATATTCGCGAAGTGATTAGGGCTCAAATGGTCTCTCTGTATGACAATTTGACACCAAGAATATGTCTGTGTGAAGTAGGTGAGGTGGATGTATGTTCGAGGCTTTGTGGAGTGGCCTAGCGAAAGCCCTATTTGAACGATTTTAGAGTATCGCTCCCTAATGAAAGACTTCATCCGTCATTCCGGCCTATTCTGCTCAGCTGGCCCTATCTATAGACATACCTTGAATGCCAGAATTAACACCAGGCAGATCATTTAAGCAATAATAAATTATAAGGAACTCACCGAAGTATTATTTCAACTTACATAACCCAAAAGTTACAACGTATGTCCTTCACATTGTGCACAAGGAAATAACACTCAATTTTACCACACACCGCACGACTCTACTCAATTCTTTAGCAGAACTTTGACACTCTCGTTTGGCACGTCTGTCTCCTACCGTAGCGTACTCACGTATCCCGAGCCTTGCCAACCATTTCCTTTTCGTATTAGCCATCCCTTCCTTTACCGCCTCTTTGTTTGTTGGAGCCTTTGTTTATACTCAACTTTCTCAAATTCTATGGTTTTAATGGTTATTAGTAAGCGCATGTTGGGTGCATCCCAAGAATTGCTTCCCCGACACGTGGCCTTTTGTCTTTACAACATCTACCTCTTGGTTCTATTCACAATTGTTTTAAATTCAATGCAAGCATCCAACATGTTGCATGACCATTGAAATATCTAACAATAGTTTCCCATTTCCTGAGTTTTAACCGCTCCATTACTTGTTTGAGACCTAAAGTAATTAAGCCATAACTAACCTTTTTTTTTAGAATAAATGTGCAACAAAACCAATAGCCTACATCAAAATATTACGGTAAAGTTAAAATTTATTTGTAATATACCTAGCGGCGTTACATCACGATACAGATTCAGAGGAAGGAAGAGGAAAAGGGAAAGGAGAAAAGGGAAATGAGGAAGAGAGAAAACCCCGCACCAATGTATAAGGTGTAAAAAAATCATATGTCTGCAATGTGCCCAAAAAGTGTGCCAGATTTATGCTCATGATGTTATCAATTGATTTTTATTTCAAATTTCTTATAAAACTGAGTCTTTAAAAATTAGTTCTAAAGGAAAAAATATTTTATTTTGATAATTTTAAGTTTGATCTCATTTTTTCTAAAGTGTGATAACTATCAAGTTCCTAAAATTTTGTTATTTTCGTAAAAAATTAATAAAAAATAGTTTTGATTAAAATTTTTTTTTTTTATTATTAAGGTAATCAGTAATCATTGGTATTATAGAGAAAAGAAAGCTTATGTTTTAATTATTTTTTGTTTATGAAAAATTAAATGTGTAAAGTGGGGTGCCACTATGACACCACCTCGTCAATTACGTACCAGATTATAGGGTCGTTAACTAAAGGTTAAGCAACTTTCGCAGTGGTCGGTTACGGGTTGGGTGACCAAACATTTATTATCTCGAGCTCCTCCGTGCTTCGGAAGGCACGTTAAGCAGTTGGTTCCGGCTGCGTTTGCAGTCATTAATAATAACCCTTCCACATGGGGCTCGCGTGGTGGGTCATGACATGACCTATTCTCCTTATCCATCCATAAGGAAGGCCTGTGCCCCAGCAGTAAGGACTTATAATGGCTGATGATGATGATGAATCTCGTAGATTGGATTTTATTTTATATCAAGATAGCGTCTTGGCTTTATTTTATTCTGCATTCTAAGGTACGTATTTGTTATAATACGCATGTTATTAAAATACAAACGCAAATATACCTACATATGAAATAAATAGTATTATTTTTCTCTGTGCCTAATGTCAAAAAGTCAGATATAAAATTCTGTCCAGGGATCTTGCTCTCCGTAAACATTAGTGGGTGGTGTCGTGTGAGGCGGGTCGTTACGTTCCTTAGAATATAGTTTAGCGAAGCGATGGCTGGGTCATGCGTCATGCTCGTGAACGGGTGCCACTAGTAGGATGGGTCTGCTCCTGGCTTCTTGTCTCAAAACATGCTGTTTTTTATGATCAATTGTTATTAGTTTTATTTTATAGTGGCTTGTATCGCACTGCTGATTATTGACTCCTATGTTCTTTTTCAGTTATATTTCCTGTTTATTATGTCATTCGCTACTTTTTGGTTGGTGTGTATTTTAAAGAAACTACCTTTTAGATGTCTAGTTCTTGAGTAGTTGAAAATTATTTACTGCTATGATTACCGGGTATTTTATTTTGTTTTTAAATTTAAGATAAATAAGTTAAAGTCACTTTTTAATTTGACGACTCTGTATGAAATATGACAGGGAGAAAAAAAATAGCCATTGGCGAGTTTCTTCCGGTTCTTCTAGTTAAAAGGCCTCCCGCCGCCGTGATTTGCGAACCGATAGCGTAGCTTCATTGACGTTCACAAGTGCTGTATCAGCCAAAACTGAATAAATGATTTTTATTTGATTTGATTTGATTAGGCAATGCAATGATGCAATTAAGTAATGCAGAGTATTTGAATATTATGCGTTTGTTTGATACGAAATGACAAAGAAGTATATATTTAACTGTGTTCTTGTTTTATATACCTACATTTAAAAAGATCTAAATATATAAATATATTAACTAAGTTAATTTCTGACAAGGGCGATAACAAAACCTTCTTTAATTCCTTTCATAATGTAAATTACAGTAGAATTCTAAATTTGACTCGACCCAGGAGGTTTTATCATAATATAATTCAATTAGCAGTAATCAGCTTGGGCTTAATTCATAAAATTTTCTCTTCACCGTACACTTTCTTAGTGAAATTTAACAAGGCGCCTTGAGGTTTAAATATCAGTAACGACACTACGATAATGGGACAGCCTTTATACCATTCATTCATTTATTTGGTGACCTCGTGAATAATTTCCTAATTAATGATGTACAGTACTTATGGCATTAAGCCAGGTGCGGTTTTATGTAATTAGGCGTTGATTGTGCTACCCTATCAGTGGTTATAATTTGACAAATAAATCACTCTGTTGCGAAACCAGTTGTTGTTTACCGTTTGCGCGATCAGATGCTTCAATATAAATTAGAATGAACTACTGTTGTGTTTCTACTAGCCAAAATCATATTAGGTAGTAACTAGCGAGGTCGAGTACGCTGGAATACCTAGGTATAGTATAGTGCCTGTGCCTGTATGCACATACACAAAGGCTCTCACTCGCTTTTACTCACCTTTAAATCGCTTTTCCATAAGACAAAGTTTTACGAAAGACGAACGAAATAGTCTCTCAACGTGCTCAGATGCGACGTTGGAGACAAGTTGAATAATTATTCGTGCTGTCAAAAGCTTTGCTGTAAGCTGCAGTTTTAACGTTTAAAGATATTCTTGTTCAGGAACACAAATAAAGGTAGCTTACAGCAAAGTTTTTTAAAGCAGCTACCAAAGAAGGTGATTTCGTTCAAGTATTTCGGAATTAACCTTGCTAGTCTATTGTTCGTCGCTAAGATTACTTTGCACCAACCAGCGTGAGTGTATATTTGTCTAAAATTATGTGCACATTTCGAATAATGGTTTGTATGTATATTTATTTAACGATTCTTCTCATTTTAACCCTCTTTGTTTCGTAGTAGTGTCGGAAGCGGCTTCCAACTTGTGAAGAGAAATTTCAGTCACGGTGTTTGCATTTTTCTACATAACGTGTCTGTTAGCTTTCATTCGGCATCCATTCGCGAAGTGGGACGAGCGTGCGCCCCCATAAATAAGCGATGTGAGGAAGCTTTCGCACGAGTTCTTGTTCGTACATTAACTGTACTTAAAGGTGAGTATAGATTAGATCATTTACTCGAGCATTTCAATGTAATATAACGTTTGTACGAATGCTACAATACAGGTAAACGCTCATTTTGTCTTGTACTATTTCATGTAATGTACTATTCTAGCGATTGCACCACGCTGTGCTCGATGTAATGCTCACGTCGAGTGAGCATTTACCTGTAATTTCATTCTACCTTGTGTATACCTTTTGTTATAATATATACAACTGCGCTTGTGACTTTGCTGTATGAAATGATACACAAAAACGCTCGCTGGTTTATAAAATCAGGTTGTAACAAAATAAGCAAATTTCACAGCAGGAAATGCTCGATGTTTTGTTACAAAATGTTCTAGTTTATACGGACCTTTACGGTTAAGGGCAGCTTTTTCTAAGACACTGCAATTCTGGAAATGACGGTACCTTTACAGGACTTTATGTTTGAAACGCGCGCTTGTAGCCATTGTGTTCACGAGAGTCGTTTGTGGCAGATATATTGTTGTTTCCGACCGAGTTTGCTGCTAGGAAATCGTTGGAGGCGATTAAAAATACAGGCAGTTCATGAGTATTAAATGCATTGTCGTGGTATAAAAATATGTGCCTATATGGTAAAATGTAATTAAAAAAATTAAGCAAAAATATATTGCTCAATATCGAAGTTGGTACTTATCTAATGAAAAGCATATAGGTATTTGAAGAAATATACTTTTGAAGATTAATCGATGAAAACCGGCTGCACGCAAGAAAAAGGATGACGCAATGTCACGTCCCGCCTGAGCTCAAAATATAACTTGTACTATCCATAACCCTAGAGTCCTGAAATTTGGTGACGTTTGGAAATGTTAATGACCACATAAAGGGAAAACTATGAAAACTAACAATTTGCATAGAAATAATTAAATTTCTCACAATGACACAAATTATTAAGCTCAAATTAACATCACTACCTAGATTGCACTAATTAAATTAGCTTTAAACATTATTAGAGATTAAACGAACTTACCTGAAGTGAAGTTCTATCTTAATTATACGAAGGCTTCGTCCGAAGAGATTAGCTTGATTTAACACTTGTAGTACGCCCTAGTAATCGCCAATTTCACACTATATTGAGAATATACCTACTTATAAATTAAAAAAGTAATAAAAGAAAATTATTATTTTTTAAATTTCAAAAGTGGGTAGTCAACACCGATCTGGCTCAAGCGCCCATCATAGCTGTCATTTAGTTTAGAGTATTATATTTTTCGAATCATATAGGGGAGTAGTTAATAACTTTTGGGAGGGAGGGAAGCTAATCTCTTCGGACGAAGCCTTCGTATAATTAAGATAGAACTTCACTTCAGGTAAGTTCGTTTAATCTCTAATTATACTTCATGCTTCGTCCTCAAGATTAGCTTGATTTAACACTTGTAGACGTTTAGAGACTAAGTGTTCGAAAAATATGCAAAAATTGTAATATATAGGCTACTGAATAATATAGATTGAAATTATAACTTAACTTATACTATCTTGCTTCTTTATTTTCTCAACATAGAAACAAAAATCAATAAAAAAGTATTATTTGTTACTTAAAAAATCAACATCGCTTATGAAATAAACGAAAAATATTTTGATTAAGCACTCAAAACAGTGGTGCCAAATTTTTTATCACAATTGCTGTTTACTGGCCTGTTATAAAATTTGGCAAACGTATGTGATTCTGAAAACCAACCTGCAGTTTTATAATCTGGTCTATGCTAAAACCTAAATTTTGCGCAGCTGACGTAGCAGCATACAGGGTATTATGCGCAGTGAACGTAGAAATATCAATTCCACTTAAATGTAACGTATTTTTTATCCATTTGAATAAGGTTTGTGACGTAACAGGCTTATATGGCTTTCAGTAACTAATAAATAAATTGTCGGAATCAGGACAGAGAAACATTTTCATTTCAAGGTAAGTAATCAAAACTCTTGCAGGACAAATACTTGGCATTTCGTTATAGAATGGTATAACGAGCAATGTGTTTTTTTTTTATATATATATATATTTTCCAGATTCTAACTTTCGTTAGCAAACCACTTTTCAAGACAATTTAAAATCTGTGCTATATTCCAGACTTCATTAAATTTAGGGGATGGAGGTCTGGTACGAAAAACTCCTTTAATAAATCTTTTTATTTCTTGATTTAGTGATATATCAATTTTAGTTATTAAAGCCAAAGCAGAATGATAACAGTTAATTGTGCCATACTGAGCGCCACTGTTTAAAGCAGATGCAAAAATTTTGTATATCGGGAATTGATACTTTCGTATAAGTTTAGTTTATTTTGTTGACAATAAATAAACCACTTTTAATAGCAAACTTCGTATTGTTTATACGAGTTATCCAAAAAAGGGGTTAAGCATGACGTCCAGAGAAAATTATTTGATGCCTCTTCGTATCATCACCATCACCAGGGCAATGGAGTTGCGCATTTGTTTGCGGCTGGAATTTGTAGACAAAATTAGGTTTGAATCTGCTTTGAAAACGAATTGTTTACTTATTAAAAGACTCTTAAATAGTGGATACCACGTTTATGTGGACCAAAATGGAACAACTATTATATCTGTGGCATTGTCAGAGATAATCTTTCTTAAACATTTAGGCATCATTGTGAAAGGAGGAAAAACATTAAAATTTAATTTCGACCACGACACTGAAAAAAAAAAACATTTACGGCGTATGCATCCGGATCCTTATGCCATGGATATATATCTTGGACATTTATTATTTTTAACGACTAGCGTATCAATGAAAATATCTATGAAACTTTTCAACAATTTGTTGAAAGGCATAATCAGCTAGCTGCCATTCTTGGTCTGCCTGCATAGTATTATCTGAAGATCGAATATGAGATGCAAAAACGTAAAGATTTTTATGTTTACGCCATTGCCAGAGGTCTTTTGCGATCTCTGTCAGGTGTGGGGAGTGTATATCACCGATACGGTTTACGTAGGAAATTACCGTGGTATTGTCAGTTCGTAGAAGTACTTGACAGTTAGTATCTTAACCAATAAACGCAGCAAGAATTTCTAAATAATTTATTGTCTGCTACTTTCTTTTACACTCCATAAACCACTAGCTCTGTCGTCTCCACATGCAATTCCCCACCCCGTAGTTGAGGCACCTGAAAAACTTCCAGGTCATACTTGTCTATTTTTATTTTGGTGCGGCTCCACCAATAGAAATCCTGTTCCAAGTAACAAGGTATATCCATGTACTAATTATAGATATTCCAAATAATTTAGTATACAACCAGCTGAATTTCACGTCGGGACAGGCGGATATTAACAGTCCAATAAAACTAACAAATTCTCTAATTTTACACCTTTTTAAGTTAGAAAACTTTTGTATTGCAAATTTAATTTTGGCAAAGTGACCTAGAATTTCTTTTAGTTTAAACTATATTCTAAGAACTTACAAGACTGAGAAGGTATAAAATTACTTTTGTCGGTATTTATAATGAAACCTAAGCTTGTAAGCAACTTTACGGTATCTTGTAAGTTTTAAGACCCTTATATTAGACAGAGGTCATCCAAATATATTGTTAACAGGTAACCATATAATCATGAGTATTTCATGACCGGTTTCATGATGACTTTAGTGAAAAAAGGAGCTGTGTTTAAACCAAATAATAAGACATTAAATTCATATGCTTTTTGATCAAATTGGTATCTTAGATATTTTCGGTCTTCCTTGTGAATTTTTAACAAAAAGTATGTCTTTCAGGTCTACTGTGCACGGTTACAATCTCTCGGTATCAATTTTATTACTGTTCTTAAATCCTTGAGTTTTAAATGTCTTGAGTCAATAAATTTATTTAGTGAAAAGTTTAAGATGAAGCGCATTTTCCTATTTGGCTTGGGTACTAAAAAATAGTTGATAGATATTGATCAGATTCTCTGAAATTGCAGAGACAGCAAATTTTTTATTTCGTGTATGAAAAGAGCCTTTTCCTTTTCACTACATTTTTGGGTTGACGGTGATACAGGTTGCATCGGCTTTCGATTGAAGGGAATCTTATATCCTTTTTATGAAAAAGAACCAGTGGGTCCTTGGTAATCATTAAAAATTCTTTATAGAATAATGATAAACGACCTGCATGCGTTAACGTATTTAGCGTCGGCTGTTGTTCTGTCTCTGCCACGGATACTGCGACTGCTTCGATAAGTTGATGAGCCGTCTACGCGTCGAAGTCGTTGCAGGCTCCTTCGTCCTGGGAGGGCCCGTCGGCCCGTCGGCCTGCGACTAGGACCCGGACCCTTCCAGTTTAAATTTCGCGAAGAACTGTATAACTTACTTATTAGGAAACTTTTGTGTCGTTGATTGCTTTGGGTCTGTGCTAGACTTGTTAATAGTTTTAGCTGATTTTTTGTTTTCCCTTAAGTTTTCGCCGAATAATTGTTTATCAATTTTGATTTTTTGAAGAGAATCCCTTAGATCCATCTTCACGGCATTCAGAAAAAAAATTGTAAATTGAATTAGAATGTTGACAATCACACATAATTTTTGCCAAATCCATAAGTGTTTTAGCAAGGCTGTATTTTTCTCATTTGCAGACAATATAATAGTATAGATTTTACCAGACAAGTGTTTCCAGCAGTCGATTCCTTCCGTTTCAGTTGAATGGCCTTATTGTGTTTAGCAATAATATCTGAAACAGCTGCTTTAATCTTAGGATCAAGCTCAGGTGGGTCAATCAATTTGCAATTTTCTGGGGTCATGTACTTACGAGTTCTTTACGCAATTCTTTGTTAATACCTGTTGTGACCCAGTGCTGGAAAACTCCAGCACTCCTGACTGAAGTAGGGTCAGTACCTAATATTTCTAATACTTCACTATCTAAGTGTATGTTTTCTGTTTCAAGAGCAGACGTTTGATCTGAAGGTAGATTACGCTTCGGAGCCTCAGTCGACGAATGACCATCCTGTATATTTGTAATGTTTTCAGACTGAGATGTACTGGGGATTGGTTCCAAGTACTTGTTCTAATTGTCCTTCAGGTTAACCCTTAGAACATGGTGCGTCGAGGTCAACTATGACCCCTTGGTCGTATGTAAGGGACAGAGTAAGCCTCATGTTCATACAATTTTAGCATGTCAGTAAAATATTGTAAGAGACAGTCCCCGCAGTTATAACAACACGTACTGTCCGCAAACTACACTTAGTAGTACCTTATAACAGTCCCGTTGTACTGTTTGTAGGACCCAGTGACTGCAGTGTATATAATGATGATTATGTTATCATTATTTGAGATTATGTATTGCTTAACCTTAGGTATGCAATTAAATTTTGTAAGAGACAGTCCCAGTTCGAAAAAAAAAGTACTGTCCGCAAACTATTGAAAATCGACACATCATAAAAAGCATAATACTTTAGAGTACATAGCTGTTTTTTAGCTTAGTCACTTATGTAAATTATTTTCAGTAAGAAGCAGTCCCAGTTCAAAGAAAGTACTGCCCGCAAACTGTTTAACAGTACCAGTTCAAAAGAAAAGTACTGTCCGCAAACTATTGAAAATCGACACATCATAATAAGCATAATACTTTAGAGTACAAAGCTCTTTTTAGCTTAGTCACTTATGTGAATTATTTTCAGTAAGAAGCAGTCCCAGTTCATAGAAAGTACTGCCCGCAAACTGTTTGAAATCTACTTATACGAGAACTTGTAAAAGTCTGTGACGAACTAATGCATTTATGTTCAATTATAACTTTAAAATTAATTAATAATTTTGTTACACTTTATTGAAAGTTTTTTTTTTTTTTACAAACTTAGTAATAAGTAGGTAGTTAAATAGTCAAACCGTTTTATCGTTGGACGTAATTATCGTTTGCATTTTTTGCGAAACGTTAGAAAACCAGGTCACTGAACTTCAATATGCAATATAATATGTCAAGGCCAGTGACTTATAAATGTATAAAAATACATAACGTACCTTAAGATAAGGACGACGAGCGATAGAATTGTTCCGATAACTCAGAACAAGATAAATCTCACCGGTGGTGGTGCTTCTTTTTTCGCTCCAACTTTCTCTCCAATCTTATAATTTTTCGTTTAATGTGTTCACAGTTATCTTTTTTGCGTTTGGGCATCCTAAATAATCACTTTTAACAACAACTAACAACTTTTTTAACACAATTTAAAAACTAGATGTGAATCGGCGACGCACTAGAAAGCGAATGACAGCTATGATGGGCGCTTGAGCCAGATCGGTGTTGACTACCCACTTTTGAAATTTAAAAAATAATAATTTTCTTTTATTACTTTTTTAATTTATAAGTAGGTATATTCTCAATATAGTGTGAAATTGGCGATTACTAGGGCGTACTACAAGTGTTAAATCAAGCTAATCTTGAGGACGAAGCATGAAGTATAATTGATATCATAGTACTAGGTACTAGTTTAAATTATCAAATAACTGTAAAGAAAAATCAGTAACATAAGTTGTACCATGTAAATCAAACTAGAGAAACAATAATAGACTGCTTGTTCTATAATCCAGTTGACGATAGAGGGCGCTGGTAAGGTAACCTTCTACTTCGACATAATTTATCATCAATGTTTTTCTTAAGACGTTATCACGTAAAACTATCATCGTCCGTTAACCGACTTTAAAGACAACCAATTTTTTTCCCCAAGTTTTTAATGTAACGTGACAAATTAGGTACCTACTTACAGTCAGAACACTCTTATAATTTGTATGATAATCATTTCTACAATATTTCGAACTAAAGTGAGCGTGCGGTTATTTAGTAATCTGGAGATACCTTCGACCTTTAGCGATACGGGGCAGGGGCAGCCCTACAGCCTGGCTGTCACTCTTCAACCCTGCACTCTAAAGAGGGTCAGGTCTAGTGTCACGCCTAATTTATTAACAGTAGTCTGTTTTGTAACGTATTATTGGAGAGAATCCATTTTGGAAATGGAGTTAAGGAAACAAGAGCGCAATTTTCATCCATTAAGTCGTTTCTTCCCAACCGTGAAAAGGTTGTAAATCTCTTAATTATGAAATAATTATATTTACTTACATATTTTAATGTTAAGGAAAAAAGTTTAATAAACATCCAGATTTGGACGTGGAAAAGCAATTATACTTATCATTTAAGAAAGCGGAAGACAGCAGTATTTTGTATTAATAAAAATGATGTAGAAATAATTCAATTTAAACTTAAGAATTTTGTTGTATTACTGACATTTTCTGCTAGCATCTTATCAAAAAGTGAAACTAGTAAATGATGTAAAGGGTGATCCAGATTGAGTTTTCTATGTTTGCAACACTGTAAAAAAAGTTGACGATAATGGCACGTATTTTAAACGTCAAATGCTACTTTTAAACATAACATTTACGATATGAATCGCTTAACTACGGCTCAAATGAAGAACTTACGCGGATTGGGTGTTAGCGCAGCAGGAATGTCGATGCATATTTTTCAAAGAAAATTTTCTTTTCACATGAAGCACATTTCCTCCTCACGTGATACGCAAGACACATGTGCATGTCCAATAAGTTACTGTGTGTTGCGCGTTGTGGTCAGGTGGTGTGATAGGGCCTTACTTTTTTGAAAACATTGAAGGTCAGACGGAAACAGTCAACGATGAGCGATATAGGCGCATGATAACCGATTATTTTTGGCACGAAATTGAGGGTATCCATGTGGAAGATAAATGGTTTCAGCAAGACGTCGCAACATGCCACACATCAAGAGAAAGTTGGTTATTTTACGTGACAAGTTCAAAGGTCGCATTATTTCACGGCATGGTGACATCAACTGGCTGCCAAGATCATGCGATTTAACGCCGTTTTAGATCTTTTTCTATGGGATTTTCTTAATAGTCGGGTATCCGTATATATCGACAAACACAACGTTGGAACTTCGAGCAACTAAAAACTTAAAAATTGGGTTAACAATTGGTAATTTATTTTAAGAATTCTGAGACAGAGATATCTAGCCGCTGATTGTGTAATGTATGACTTGTCATGAACATTCGAAGGGCATCGCCGTCTTAGTATTAAATTTATGATCTAGACGTGATTCCAGCTATTGCGCTCCAGGAGATAAGAGGTAGGTAATACCTACAAAGATAAGTTGCTTTGAACCTTTGATTATATTTAGTTTTATTTGTGTTTTTGAAGAAATGTACTTAATTCTTTAGAAAAAGAAATGGTAAATATTCATGAAAATACAGGACTATGTTTCTTTGTATTTAGTAAGTACCAATATTAAGCCGACAAATTAAATTATCAAGAAGCTTCTGTTACGGTCACTTAGTTAGATCATTTGTAATATTTTTCAAAGGAACATAATGTAATACTATTAAGTAATTTTAAATATTTGGTCGGCAAAAAAATCTGTAAAACATTATTTGATCAGCAAAGTATTTTTGGGTCAGCAATAGAACAACTATGGATAAACATACCTGTGAGGTAAAGGCTCAAACTAACTGTGCTTATGTGATGCCACGTACCTATGTGATGTTACGTCCGTTAGAAGACATCGGTTTTCATACTAAATGTACTATGCGATTATTATAAGAATAGGATAGGGACACCGCCATGTTGTGACGTCAAGCTGTCAAAGTGCTGTCAAACTAACTTCACTTCACTTCAGTATGGTGTGCAAAAAAGAAATCTAAAGTGAATCAGGGGGCTGATCATGGCATAGCTTACGATAAATAATGATGTTCGTGCAAACCAAAATATAATTATGAATAATTTGCAGATAAATACAAATCATTAACTTGGTTTTTTCGGAAAGTATAGGACGCATGAAAGTATGCTTTTACGAAAATGATCAGGTAATTTGAATTTCAAACAAATTAAAATTTTGTGGTGTTTAACTGAAACCAATTTTTTCATACCTACATTGTTCTGCTCGGTACTTTAATACTATGCTTCAATAGCACAGAATAAATTGAATTTTATTTCTATTTACTGGTTTAAGTAAGTAAGTATAAGTATAAAACAGGAATTCAAGTTATGAAAATAATTTAATAATCAACTTTACAATAAAATTGGTAAATTGGGGGTCTAGTGAAAAATTGTATTGGTCTATCATGGTAAAAGGATTGGCCAGTTAGATTCTGTACGTTGATTGAAGTTAGATTCGGCAGAATCTAGCTGTTACCAGGGTGCGCCGGGTATTGGTATCACGGGGAACGATTCAATCAAGCCACTCAGGAAGGCGCCTTTCGTGAATCCGCCAATTGTAAATCAAACATCAAAACATTATGCTTGCTTGCTAATGCTATTCCACCTCTTCTATTCCACTCATTTGAGAATTAATTCCACAACCTAATTCCACCATCTCCCTTCTTCCAACGGACAACCAGACGTACGAATCAGCGCCACCGTTTTATAGTGGATATTCCTGGGACACGGACTAAGCGTTTTGCTTCTAATTTTATTATCCGTACCGCTAAGGAATGGAACTCCTTGCCTGAGTCTGTATTTCCCGATAGGTACAATCTGGGGGTCTTCAAGTCGCGAGTGAACCGGTACCTTCTAGGCAAGCGCGATTCATCGTAGATCGCATCAACGCTTAACATCAGGCGTGATAGCGGACAAGCGCTTGCCTATCAACCAATAAAAAAAAAAAAAAAAAAAATCATCGTCCCGCTGGTCTGAGCTGCTACTGCAGCTGCTACTGCTACAAAGACATTGAAGACTTTTCCTTCTGACATGCAAAGTACTGTAGAAATATGTTCTAGTATTTTATCAAAGCTTTAAACAAATACTCAAATACCCGTGCTACACATGCGTCCAAACATTTGTTCAAATGTTTGTGCTATGTCTGGCGCCGGCATAACGAAGAGCATGAGTAGTAAAATTGTGTACGAAGAAAAACTTCGTTTTGAAAGTGGCAATACCCAAACCACCTTCTGCCAAAATAAAAAAATTAACTATTTTCATTTTGTTTTGCACTTTCTTTGCGAACTGTACCTTTTCAGAGTGAAGTTTGTCAACAACCCGTCCTATTCTTATAATAATCGCATAGTATATATATATATATATATATATATCGTTCGGCTGACATGATGATGCACTAAAAGCACACTTATGTATGGGACGTGTTATAAGATATATTAATTTAATTTTGCTGCCTAATATCACAATACTTGCTGATCAAATGACTTTGTTTGCTGATCGATTAAATGATAGCCTTTTTCAAAAACATGTTTGCGTTAATCCAGTTATATGTATAAAAATATAGTAACGTATATCTCAAATTATAGTTATCAGCTGCAGAGGGAACACTAAACATAAAAACATTTACGACTATAAGGAAGTTCAACAAGAAATATTTAAATATTCCGTTGTTTACGCAGCTCGGTAAGTGGTAACGTTCAGTTGGGTGCAATATAAGCGCCATATTCAGTAGGTTCACCCGAGGAATATCTCGGTACAATAATGGCCGCAACATAAGCGCAAATATTTACATAATGGTTACTCCCCACGTAGACCGCGGAATCAGGTGGGCCTTTATTTTTTTTCGGCCGAACGAGAGATGTTTTCGTCCTCTATTGTTTCCACCCAGTGTTTTTCAGAAAAGGTTATAAAAAATGCGGTGTGATGTCTATTGTGGAGTGAAGGGCTAAAAGAATAATAGCAGCTAATAACGGTAGTGGAAGTTGACACGTTCTTTTGTAGCTGCTTTATGTACTTAAGTATGAAAGAGGTAGATTTTCTGTGCCGCATGTCGTATTTAAACATACCTGCTTTTTTGGGGTCCTTTAATTTGCGATAAGCGAAAAACTAAGCAAAGGTAATAATAATTCATCTTTTCGTGTTTGTATGGTTTTGACGTTTATAATTATAAGTTATAATAATAATTTTTAGGAATGTAAATAATGTATTGCTATGCTTCTATTAGTTGAGTTGGTTTTAATAAAAGAAAATGCAAAGTTTTTTAATGTAAGATTCTCTCTTTGTAGATATTTTTTAGTTAAAAGGCGCATAAAAATATTGTAAGTATACATAATTAATATAAGTAGTCCTAGCGGTATATACGCCAAAAAATGATGCAAATAGTGTTAAAGGCATGAAAATAGGAACGATTGATCTTTGGGCCATAAGAATCAATTTGACCCGTAGCACGAAAAAAAACGAAAAAGGAGAGGAGTTAAGTATGACGTCATGTTTTATTTGTATGGGAAAACATTTTTTTTGTTCTGAAACCTATCGTGTAAGGTATCTAATGAAAGGGCTTACTAAGCCGATTCAAAAAATGTATCACATCATTATATTTCAGTCACTTTTTTTAAATTAAAATAAAAATCATTGTCAAAACATACTATGTTTGGGCTCCTCCAGATATGATACGGTTGAATCATTATTTGTAAAATATACCTTAAATGATAGGTAGAAGCCTCATATCCAACCCCAAGAAAGCAAATTTGAAAATAATTACATTTTCAAAATTCTCGGAGTGCACTGCAGAGAGATAATTTACAATTTCGTCTTCATTTAGGCATTATGATTTTTTTTTCAATGGCGGCGCTAGTTTGCAGACTGCACAGCCTTCAAACGTAATGCAATTCTTGACATAGTATAGACAGTGTGTATTGACTAATCTAGTAGGTAGGTACTTTGATTGCTATCCAAACCTTACGCTGTCATCATTATGATAGGTAGAGTCAAACAAACCGATTCGTGACCCACCATAAGTTCATTTTCGAACAGATAGTACGAGTTGGATGGAACTGGGCGTCGAACCGCAATTGCAAGTTATTAAGTTTCTAGTTGATGTTTCTTTGTTTTGTATGAAATCGAGCGTCGACGCTTGCCGTTGTCGTCAGAACCGATACCCTAAGGTCGAAATTCAAACTTGTTGACATTGACACTGAGCTTTATAGTTTCGACGCTTTCAAATTATTATCCAAATGGGTCACGATTCAATTGGTTCGACCGTACATTTAAAACATTGATGAAAGATGCATCTAAGCATAATATAATAATTCATACGGCTTAGCAATGAAACATTCCAATCAAACACAAGTAATATTATATAAGACTAGGTACTCCGTGCTGTTTTACTCGTGATTATGCGAGATTTATTAAAAAGGTGTCATAACTAATACCTGCTATTTCTGAAGGAAAAATTGTGATAGAAAAAAAAACACTAGCCCTGCAAGTTAATTTTCAGGCGGACCAGTATATAAGTACTGGTGACTTTTTACTACGGTGATACGGTCAAATTAGATCAAAAAATAAGAGTGAAGGTACAATAATTCGCAGTCCTCATCGATTCGATACCTGAAAAAAAAAATATACTCGAGGTAAAAGGTAAAAAAAGGGTATTTCACGATTTTCAGCAAAACGATGAGTTTTGATGTAATTATCTACAAAAATGTATCAATACTTTTTCCCCAAGAGCCACCGTTTCTGAAATATAACGATTCAAAAAGTTGGAAAAGTTATAATCAATCATGTGCATCATATGCACGTTTCCATGAGGAAATGCGTTTTAACGTGGTTTACCCGGTAGGCCTATTCCACGGGTATGTTGTGATTAAAAACGATTGCATTATAGCAGACTAGCTGTCTGCCCGCGGCTTCGCCCGCGTGGATTACACGACGTTCCCGCGGGAATGTGATATTTTTCCGGGATGAAAAGTAGCGTTTCTTCTTCTCCAGACTACAAAGTTTGTGTGCCCCAAATTTCAGCCAAATCCGTTCAGCTGTTTCGGCGTGATTGAGTACAAACGTTCAAACATCGAAGCTTTGCATATAATAACAAGCATAAATAACGATTACAACTTTTCCAAATTTTTGAATAGAAACGGTGGCTCTTAGGAAAAAAGTATTGAGAGTATCTATATATTACAATTTTGTCTTTGCTAATTTTACGATAAAACTTACCGTTTTTTTACATTTGACATCGAATTTTTTTTTTCCAGGTATCAGATGGATGAAGACTTTTTCATTTCATTTATAATTGGGTATTTGACTGAAATTTTTTTATTGACTTATAATGTTCATTTAATTAGTAGCAACACAACATAGGTATTTATTTTCAAATATCTTGCATATTTTCAGCGATATAGAGCGTCAAACTTTCTAATTAGACAAGGAGAGCGCTATAGAAACATGACGTCACATTTCTATAGCGCCATACTCTCGCCATAGTAAATTTCGTTTTAGAAAGAGATAGCTAGAGTCACAATTAAGTAGCTCATAATTCGCTTGTTATAATACAGATTTAATTTACTTTTCACATTTGTTATTCAATAATGTTATATTTCTGAATGTCATAATTAAATATCTACATTTCAACAACAGTCAAATACACAATTATGTTTTGAACAATTTTACCAACTTTCAGCTTCTTGCGAATTAATGTATCTTCGGATGTCTAAATTGACCGGACTATATCCCAACTTTTCCTTTATTACAGACGTGCATTGTGAATTTATAACATGATAATTTCTTAATATGAACTATCTCTTATCGTAGTCCTATAAACCGATGAATGGTCGCTGAGTTTTGAACTTTAACGCTACAGTTATAGGGAAGGGAGACTATGCGCCCCTGTTATCTGGCAGATATCTCGCCACATGCCCCACGAATTGTCATTATCTCGTATCTCTAAGGATCCATAAGGAAATTAAACGACTTGTCCTCTAAGTAGAGAATGGTGTTCTTATCATTCCTGAATATATTAATGTTTGTAATAAACATCTTGAGTGTAAGAAATGGAAATAACGTGTCGGTGTTTTTATGAATTAAGCTCCATTGTGATAAAGCACAATTTTATTTAACCTGAAAAAGAAATAAATTTTTCAACTAATTTAAAAACTAAAAAAACACACTTTTATATTATCAGACCCTCAACACCAAGTATAGCGAACAGGTCTCATCAGAACGATACAAATGTGCCCAAACTCGAGGGGTTTCCTAGTGGTCATTAAGAAGTGCCGCTGGTATCCTCCCTGCTCCATGATCAGTCTCTTACCACCAAGTGTAGCGAATAGGTCTCATCAGAGCGAAACAAATGAGCCCAAACTCGAGAGGTTTCCGAGCAGCCATTGAAGAGTTCTATTGCCCATCCCTTGATTCCATCAACAGATCAGCTCGATGGTAATCAATTATTTATTTGTCATCGGATTCCTATAAACTTGCTAAGTTTCAAATCGATATGACGATTAGAATTAGGTAAAAAGTGAATTCCAAGATTTTCTTACATTGTGACAGTTACATAGTTAGCTGTTACAAGGTAATAAAAGCGTGTTAATTAAAAAAACAGTCGGAACGGAACCCCGTGCTCAAGATTTTAAAGTTCAACGCCTGAGGTGCTTTTTCATTGTAGGTATAAAGCAGCAAGTTCTTCTAAAGTACGTAAGTAAGTAAAAAAAGTTTCTATTATCCCTCAAACGTGTAGCGTGAAGCGTGAAACTATAAATTGTTTCCTTTTATTTAGTATTTTGCTCACCACCCTCCTTGATGACAGCCAAATAACCAATAGAATCTATTTGATATGTTAAGCAATACACTCACGTCGCAGATATAATCGTATACGAGAAAAAATCACTTCGGACCGTTCGCTTTCGCATGTTTCCGCTGTGACCTTACGATTCGGTTGATGGAGCAATATCTTTCGTGTTATAAATAGTAACCGGAGACTTTTATGTAGTATACAGTCAATATACAGGCGTCACTCGCGTTTAATACAGAAGTAGTTCACTCTATGGAACTTCTTCATACACAATATGCTTCACTATTTTTCCATACAAACTTTGCCTAGAGACCATCTACGCTACCCCGTACCTTCAGACACTCAAGTGTCTGAAAGTACCTACGCGCGCCGATTTTCAATGCGTTTCGCAGATGGCTGACGACTTCAAACGGGTGCTCTATTGTATAAAGTCGGTTCTGGCTGGCCGTTCAGAGGGCCCAGACAAGTGGCTTTCTATTATCCATATCGCCAGTAGATTAGAAAGACAAAGGAGATCAGTCAAATTGGACCAAAAAAGTAAAAGTGTCGGCCAACGAAAATAAATTGCACATCACTATTGTAAACAATGTAACGATCATTTTTTGTTATGACGTCAATAGTGTACGATTAGCGGCCAAGCAGTTATTCAAGTTTGAAAATGAGATTTTTTCTTCATTTTCAAAATTGAATACAGCTTGGTCAAAGTGCGGCCAACAAAAACAAATTGCACATTACTATTGTAAATAGTGTAACAATCACTTTTGTTATGATGCCAACAGTGTACAATTAGTGGCCAAGCAGTTATTCAAGTTTGAAAAGGTCATTTTTTTCTCTTCATTTTCAAACTTGAATACAGCTTGGCCAAAGTGCGGCCCCAAAACGTCCCAATTTTGAAATCCGTTCAGTAGTTTTCAGGAAATCTTGAAAATACTGTCGTTTTCGTTACCACTTTATGTAAATTTAATACGTATCTTTAGGCATAACTCCTTTTTTTGTAAACCGATTTAGATGATTCTTGTTTTGTTAAAAAGGGGATACCTCAAGGTATTTTAACCGACTTCGAAAAAGGAGGTTTTCAGTTTCAACACATACCTATTTACCAGAAAGCACGTAAATTGCCTGCACGATGCACTAAAAAGAGTGAAATAAAAATTATTTTTATAAAAAAATTAAACCGCCTTCAGCAAAACCACATCAAAAAAGTAAGAAATAATTCCTTACCAAATAAATAACGTTAGTACTTTGAAGTCGGGCGGGTTTTAACAAAAACAACAAAAAATTGTACTTACATGTTTCACGCATAATAAATTTGAACGCGGGCCCGCGCTCAAACTGCTCTGCGCCGCGCCGAGCCGCACTGTTAAAGGCTTGAGCACTTGCAACTGCTTTGAAACTGTTGCTGCGTTCAGTGTACCGACTCCCGCCGACTCCCGCGCTGCTACTGACCTGCGCTGCTACTGACCTACTCTGCTCCTGACCCGCGTTTGGTGTGCTCAAGCCTTTATCTGGCGCGCACTCTAATAGCTATTTTGGCATACTGATGTCAAAGACTACTCTCCTCTATTAAGCTTTTATCATACCTATTTAACTAAGTTAATTAACCAGTACCTTGTCAATACAATATATATTGTCAGGTAAAGGTTATAAATTCATCATCATAATCAGCCTATCTCTGATGTCCTTATTACACTTAAAAATTATCTTATTTATAATTTGTTTAATGTCGTTGCAAAGCGAACGAAATAAAATATAAATATAAAAATATTAGGCAGCATCACATACATTGTTAGAACACCAAACTTAAGTAGCTTGAGCACTAGTGTTATGGTTATTAGAAATAGCGACGTGTATACACCCAGATCCGAGGAAATATTGAAAAGTTCCTTTTCAATATTTACCCGACCAGGAACCGAACCCGGGACCTCCAAAGATAGCTGCA
This sequence comes from Crambus lathoniellus, assembly GCA_949710035.1. Taxonomy (NCBI): domain Eukaryota; kingdom Metazoa; phylum Arthropoda; class Insecta; order Lepidoptera; family Crambidae; genus Crambus; species Crambus lathoniellus. The sequence goes on from OX453306.1 coordinate 17,680,714, forward strand.
TCTTGAAAACCGGTGCGTACACCACAAGGCACGGCCAAAAAAGCCATCGGCAATGAAAACCTCATTATTAATAACAATTACTTTATAAAAAAGAAATGCAGTGAGTATTTAGCAAAACCGTTTAAAAGGCATTTTTTAATCCAATTAAATTCATTAATTTTAAACAAAAACTTTTATGTATTCTATTAGAGAACCTATGAATCATACTTCAAAATGATTTATTTCTAACATGAAACTTTAAAATCAGCTATCGGTCTTATTATAATAACATTCAATACAAATTGCTCTTCTCGAAACAATATATTTCGAAACAACTTTCTAACAAGAGCAATAAGTTAAGAGAAATTTAACTTGGTTGTAAAGTATTCTTACGATACGAAATAGTAGATTTCATTACAAGTGCGGAAAGCCTGTCATTGCAAAGAGTTCCGACAAATGTCTACCCGAGCCGAGGCGCAGCCGAAGGTGAGGGTTGACAGTCGGAACAAGTTGCAATGACGGTTCCGCACGTGTACTGAACAACTATTTTTAATACAGTTGCGAAAAAATTAAGCAATTTAATAAAATAATAAAACACAATAAACTCAACTAACTAATCGTAAAAGAATATAAGCAGAGACTTTTTTTTGTTTTCTTCACCCATTCTGGGTTGGCAAAGGAAACTATGATCATACAGGCTTCAGTAGATTTTTTTTATTGATATGAAATGAAAATTAAATTAAATGAGATGAAATGAAATGAAACCTAACAAAAGCAATCCCAATCCTACAGGAGCGCCTTTCTTTATTTCTCTCTTTTACCACATCGTTTTCCATTAAAGCCACATTATTGCACTAATTCCACCATACTAAGTACCTACCACAATAAAAACCAGAAAAAACGAATTTAGAAAATTAAGAAATAAGGTCCCTCATTTTCTTTTCACTTACTTGCGCAAACTCCTATAAGCAGATACTATGGTAAATAGTGCACGTCATACCATATTTAGTAATCTGTGGTCATACAACCAATTTTATGTATTTTTTATATTCATAAATTTAATTTGGCCGATACTAATATTAATTTAATGTATAATTAAAATTACTTTTAAATCTGATATTGAAACAAATTAGTAGCTTCTTTTTAGAAATATTTGCATGAATCATAAAAACTTCTATAATTTTTTTTTAGTAAAAACTTCATGGTTGGTTTTTTCTTTTTAATAGACATTATTTTGACAGTTGGGAAAGAAAACGCACGAGTTCGGGAAAGGTAAAGAAAAAGTTCGAGTGTGTAATAGCCCACATCCCGAACGCTATACGTCCCTGCAATACGCCACTTTTTGAGCAACTGTATTAAAATAGTAGATTTCATTACAAGTGCGGAAAGCCTGTCATTGCAAAGAGTTCCGACAAATGTCTACCCGAGCCGAGTCGCAGCCGAAGGTGAGGGTTGACAGTCGGAACATGTTGCAATGACGGTTCCGCACGTGTACTGAACAACTATTTTTAATACAGTTGCGAAAAAATTAAGCAATTTAATAAAATAATAAAACACAATAAACTCAACTAACTAATCGTAATAGAAACTTTAGAAAAAGCAGACTTTTTTTTTTGTTTTCTTCACCCATTCTGGGTTGGCAAAGGAAACTATGATCATACAGCCAAGGCTTCAGTAGAATTTTTTTATTGATGTGAAATGAAAATTAAATTAAATGAGATGAAATGAAATGAAACCTAACAAAAGCAATCCGAATCCTACAGGAGCGCCTTTCCTTATTTCTCTCTTTTACCACATCGTTTTCCATTAAAGCCACATTATTGCACTAATTCCACCATACTAAGTACCTACCACAAAAACCAGAAAAAACTAATTTAGAAAATTAAGAAATAAGGTCCCTCATTTTCTTACTTGCGCAAACTCCTATTAAGCAGATACTATGGTAAATAGTGCACGTCATACCATATTCAGTAATCTGTGGTCATACAGCCAATTTTATGTATTTTTTATATTCATAAATTTAATTTGGCCGATACTAATATTAATTTAATGTATAATTAAAATTACTTTTAAATCTGATATTGAAACAAATTAGTAGCTTCTTTTTAGAAATATTTGCATGAATCATAAAAATCTTCTATGATTTTTTTTTAGTAAAAACTTCGTGGTTGGTTTTTTCTTTTTAATAGACAATATTTTGACAGTTGGGAAAGAAAACGCACGAGTTCGGGAAAGGTAAAGAAAAAGTTCGAGTGTGTAATAGCCCACATCCCGAACGCTATACGTCCCTGCAATACGCCACTTTTTGAGCAACTGTATTAAAATAGTAGATTTCATTACAAGTGCGGAAAGCCTGTCATTGCAAAGAGTTCCGACAAATGTCTACCCGAGCCGAGGCGCAGCCGAAGGTGAGGGTTGACAGTCGGAACAAGTTGCAATGACGGTTCCGCACGTGTACTGAACAACTATTTTTAATACAGTTGCGAAAAAATTAAGCAATTCAATAAAATAATAAAACACAATAAACTCAACTAACTAATCGTAAAAGAATATAAGCAGAGACTTTTTTTTTGTGTTCTTCACCCATTCTGGGTTGGCAAAGGAAACTATGATCATACAGCCAAGGCTTCAGTAGATTTTTTTTATTGATATGAAATGAAAATTAAATTAAATGAGATGAAATGATTTTTTTTTCTTTCCTTATTTCTCTCTTTTACCACATCGTTTTCCATTAAAGCCACATTATTGCACTAATTCCACCATACTAAGTACCTACCACAATAAAAACCAGAAAAAACTAATTTAGAAAATTAAGAAATAAGGTCCCTCATTTTCTTTTCACTTACTTGCGCAAACTCTTATTAGCAGATACTATGGTAAATAGTGCACGTCATACCATATTTAGTAATCTGTGGTCATACGGCCAATTTTATGTATTTTTTATATTCATAAATTTAATTTGGCCGATACTAATATTAATTTAATGTATAATTAAAATTACTTTTAAATCTGATATTGAAACAAATTAGTAGCTTCTTTTTAGAAATATTTGCATGAATCATAAAAACTTCTATGATTTTTTTTTTAGTAAAAACTTCGTGGTTGGTTTTTTCTTTTTAATAGACAATATTTTGACAGTTGGGAAAGAAAACGCACGAGTTCGGGAAAGGTAAAGAAAAAGTTCGAGTGTGTAATAGCCCACATCCCGAACGCTATACGTCCCTGCAATACGCCACTTTTTGAGCAACTGTATTAAAAAAGTATATACATTCATGTCTACGAAAGTTAAAAGTTACATACAGAACTCAAACTAGTTTTAAAGTAAATACCTACTGATAGATTGATTGAGATTGATTTTTTTATTTTATTTATTTATTTATTTACAGACATATTAGTACACACGCATAAGAGTAAAACAGAAAAGAAAGAAATAGAAAAGTATTGTACAGGGGCACGGCTTATTTCAAATTGAAATTTCTACTACCAATATTTTTATAAAATATTATTTTCAAATTTAACATTTTATTATGTTAAAACCGAATAACAAATTTATTATTTTGCCCAATTTTCGTAGCACGTAGCCAGAAAAAAACTCATTTGGCTTAAAATAATTAAATAACTTGTAAAGTTTCAAATCTTGTACCTACAGAAAATATTCGTGTTTCAATGACACTATTTCATCGCTGTAATAGAATAAATAAGAAACCCGTTTTACATAAACTTCGAAAAAGTACTGAAGCAAATCTTTGGAGGTCCCGGGTTCGGTTCCTGGTCGGGTAAATATTGAAAAGGAACTTTTCACCAAAATCGCACCAGTCGCGCGCAGGGATATCTGGCACTGACTCTATACTTCATTTTGACTTATAACGATGCATTCTCAAGCAGGCGCAGAGTGGCCCCCAAACAAACAGGCATTCGAGTGAAGTTAAAGGCCTTGAGAAATAAAAGCTTTATTCTATATCTTAGCTTAAAATAAACTGCAACATTAGCTGCAGTGTAAAATGTCATCAGTTAGTGGAAAGTTGCTTGATAAATGTCAGGAAAATAGGTCAGGTGTAAACTGTGACGAGGTTTGGTGTGAACCGCGTACTTAATCAGGCTAATAAAATATTTAATGATCAACTTCGATCAACAATAACCTTCGATCAACAATAACCTTTAACCTTCGATCAACAATAACAATTTAGCATGACTTCTTTAATGCTTCACGTATTATTTAGTACATATCCTGAATTTCGTAATTTAACTTGCGAGTTAATTATTAAGATTTTTTTTAAAGACAAAATGTTACAATTCCTTAAATCTAATAATTTGATAACGACACGCGCTGGCCACAATTAATTAAATTAAAGCAAGAATAATAAGAAGTAATTAATTAATCTAAAAGCAATGGCCGGAACCATCACCGAATTTATTTTGATTTGCTTTGGGCCTTAGATTTAGCGGGTATTACCAGTGGCCCCACCGCTATGTCCCACTGGTAGGTCCACAGGTAATATTTGTTACCCGTAGACCCACTGCTCTACAGTAGGACTACGGGGAATTGATACATTAACCGTGGTCCCACTGCTGTCATGTTTGGAAAAATATGAATAATAATAATGATTTTTCTATTTATTTTAATGTGTATTTATCAAATATTTTCCTTAATTTAATCAAGTTTGGATTTTTTGGGTCGGTGTGGGTCGGATTTATAACACTGACACTTATTAATTTAAATAAACTTGGTATAGGAAAAATGTGATAGTAAAAAACCTACTTACAAAATTGCCTTGTAAATGCATAAAAATAATATACAATCTTTAAATAAACTTTTGTTTGGGGTAAGGAGAACCTATATTTTCTTTAATAAATTAAGAGTTTATATTTTTTATGTTTTTAATTAATTTAATGTCAAGTGGGGCATTGCAGCAGGACTAAAACTAAAATAAAGAAAATATTACAATCTAAAAGGGATACAAAGATGCATATTTGGCATATGTCTAGTGCAGAGGGTCTACGGAGAAAGAAATTACCTGGGCAATTACTCGTGGTACCACGGAACCTGACGGGTTGAAAAAGATAAATTTAAACTTTACTGCAGTGGGTCTACAAGGAAAAAATACCCCTTACCAGTGAGGCATAACGGCGGGACCACGGTTAATACGTGTATTTTTTTCACGTGCACGTTTTCAGCGTTTACACCAAAATAAGACAACGAGCAAGAATGAGAACCAAGAAATAGAATTCTAGAATGCAGATGTTAGCCGAGCGAATGCTCACTGGTCACTCAACTTGACTACTACACTTACGTCCGAATACTCGAACGCAAATCATCTTTGGGAGCGTCTCAAACCTCATGCCATCTCTTTCATACGTTTGACATTTCAAGTGACAGGGCGATGTGTGAGACGCTCCCAAAGATAAGTAGCGTACGAGTGTTATGCCCGAATACTCGTAACAGAGGGCCTACTCTGAAACGCTAATCCGAAACTTCGGTTAGCCCTGTCCCTCTCACTCTCGAGTCATAACGGAATCGAGTGATAGGGGCGGGGCTAACCGAAGTTTCGGATTTGCGTTTCAGAGTACGGTCCCAGATTCTGACGGAGCGGGGATAGAATGAGCATTAACTCGTTTGATGTAAAGCCGGCTTTATACGATTGAAAACTACAGAAAATAGGTCGGTGGCGGCCGGCGTTTTGTGGCTGTGGTCGGTGGCTCGTGCGCGGCCACGCTAAAGTCTAACAGTTCAGCCAAAACTTCAGTTACAGCTCTTAACTCAAGTTAATACAAAGGGGCTTGAAGCACAGTTTATATCTGCGTCTGGAAAATAAAGTGTGAATTGGTATAATCTGCTGCCGTAGACTTGCCATAAAACGGCAATTTCATCTTCATTACTCGATATTATAGGTTCACTTTGAAATTCGATCTAAGGCTGATATTAAAGAAAATGGAAAATAATTTTGGTCAATGATAGACTAAGGTTTTCCACCGTTTAACAGATAGGTACTCAGAAAAATGAGTTTTTCTAAATACTTCATTTATCCATTTTTCAGTAATAAAAATTGCATTGTGAATGCAAGAAACTAAAAATTAAAATAAAATGAAATAAGTTACCTATGTATATTGCAGTTTATCGAAATAATAAAGTTTTTTGATTGGTATTTCAGAAAGTTATGTATATTGTAGTTTATTGAAATAAAAAAGTTTTTTGATTGGTATTCCAGATTTGAAACTATAGTTGACATTCTCTTTTTTAACTAAGTAATTAACTTGTTTGTGTTAGTGATTCTAGTGCAAATGCATAGTTCCAAATGAGTGAATACCTAACAAGAATTATTTATAACGGGCGTAATAATAAATATTGGACACCATACATTATAAAAATAAATAAATAACTTCTTACATTCACACCAATTATCTAAGCCCATGTTAATTTCATTAAGAAACTGTATCATGGAAAACTTGATAATGGATAAATATATACTTAAATACTTTTTTTTTGTAAATAAATACTTAATATACATAGTAAACACCCAGACCAAGACAAATAGACATGTTCATGCACACAAATATTTGTCTTGTTCGGGAATCGAACCCGAGACCACTGGCGCAGAAGGTGGGTAGCCTACCTCTGCGCCAAATCGGTCGTAAATATAAAATACATTGTTCCATTACACCACGGTCATACCCAACCTTTAGTAGCTTGAGCACTAGTGTTATCGAGATTGGAAACAACGACCCAAACCTAGGGACCGAGGAAATATTGAAAAGTTTGCTGTCAATATTTACCTGACTGGAAATCGAAACCAGGACCTCCAGAGAATGGCACCTTGAAAATCGGTGCGAACACCTCAGCCACTTATTTATTATTGTACCTTTTACCCTAAATGAAATAATTAATTATGATGATAAACTTTCCTGATGCTGTTTTGTTATCTCTCATTAGTCACGCCTTTTATGACGCTACTAGCCATTAACATGTTTAGCAGCACTTAATGATGCATTTTAGTTTAAAATTAGTGCATAACTGTACAGGAGTGCACCTTCCACAATATATGACGCTGGCAGCGTCCCAAACGTTACATAAATGAACACCCCTTTCTCAAATTTACTTTTATATTACAATTTCCATGAGGACTGTTAGAATAAATCAAACTTAATTTAAAAGCCACTTACTTTTTTTAAGAGTTTTCTATCAAAACATTAATACTTATGAGAAATATACACATGTTGAAAGCGTTTTAGCTTAAATAGCGTTAACGTGGTACAAAAAGCTCTACCTAAGTTTCAACCAAAACCAATTCGATAAAGTTTCTTGAAGAACGGATCTTTAAAAAATTGTGGAAGAAAACTTTAGGAATTTTTGGTTTTCTTCCTGCATTTTAAATATTGCTTAGCTGGAAAACTTATTTTTCATATCTTCCTCGTTGTGAGTTTGTTTTATCATACCCATTTGTGTATACAAATCAGAAATGATACCAAACTTATAGGGAAACAGATTCAATTTTTTATGTACCTAATTCAATTCTTCAATTCAATACCGGAATTGTAGCGGAATGTCAGCTAATAATTTTACAGCCGCTGAATGATTTATGAAGCAAGGAATCGGCGGATCACCGCCGGGTTCGCTCGTAAAGTATTTGAAGCTGGTAGTTTCTGCGACCTACATTGCTTCGAGTAAATTAGATTTCATGCTGTGTTCTCATTCGGAATAACACCTTGAGAACGTTATTCATTAGGCACTTTACGATCTTCGTTGGCTAAAATACTATCTGGTTTATATAAATGTCAGCCTTTTGAATTAATATTTATCAATGGAGTTTGGCAAGCTTAAAGGTGATGCATGAAATCTCTCTTTTTTATTTTATTTGTGAAGACGTACAATACAGTTAACAGCCATAAACATTAGAAAAAAAAATGCACACTAACCTTAGGACTAGGTTGAAACCCTAAATTATATAATAATTATTATATTATACATACTATTAGAGTAACCTTTTTTGTTTTAAGTAATCTATGTTTATATTATTTTTGAAGTGCAAATTAATTACTGCCCAAAATCCAGTGCACTGATAAAATTATGAATTTCGATGAAAAGATGAATTGATTCACAGAGAGAACCTTTAGAACATACGTCATCTCGAATTTACCGTTGCCGCACCGCACATGAGCCACGTCATGAAGCTAGAATAAGAAAACGAGTGACACTATGTATGTATGAAAAGTCGGTGGCGGCGTTTTTTAGTAGCACGTGTGCGGCGACGCGAGTCAGAGATATAAGTACTATAGTCAAACTGAGTATATTTTTATAAGTTAAGTAAAAACAAATGAAAATGGATCTTATTGATACATAGTTATGTAGAATAATTTGAAATAAATATACTTTTTACCTAGGTAGGTACCTTTTTCATAAAATATTTGCACCGATGCCTTTCAATCGTTATTGATAAGTACCTAATCGTGGTGAAATAAAGACTCAAGTGGTGTTTCTACAGGCTGACGTTAATAGGATAATAAAAAAAGAAGACAAATCGCCAAGTTGTCGTGAGTACGATCATGAATCGTTAAGGGGTGTTATTTTTACGATCACAAACTGATGTTTGAGGAGTGATAAATGTATGACAGCGATTACTATTACCTACATTGTTTTTCTAAATTCACAATGTTTATTTTATTATTGATATTAATATATTTAACTTTCGGTATAATCTGAATCAATTTACTTTGTCATTGTTAATATAACTGTCTGTAAGTTCTGAAAATTCTGGTACTCAGTGTAAATGACTGCAATATGCAGCCGAGATCAACGGCTTAAAAAAATCGAAGCACAGAAGAGCTCAAGATCATTTGATCACCCATCCTATGCTAGAGCCACAGAACATGGAAAGATTTTTCTATGTTCTGCGGCTAGATCATTACGAAAGCTGCTGCCGAAAATCGTAGGTCAAAACGCTACAAGTTTTTTTTTCATTTAGTGTTTAAATATTACACTTGATATGAGAATAGGTACATTCACAATTTATCCAATACCTACTTCTAACGCGCTGTTAGCCAACTTTCATTTCATCAATGTGTAGATATAACTATCCTCACAGAAATACCTTTCAAGATATTTGACAATCGATAAAGATGAAACATTTTTATGTATGATAATTATTTTTTATGTGATAAACCAATGTATAATCATCATCAGCCATTTTAATGCCCCCATTGTTGGGGCACATGCCTTCCCTATGAGTGGATAGAATAATTGAGCCATGATTCACCACACAGACCCAATGCGGTTTGGTGGCTATTAATTTTATTAACGACTGCAAACGCAGCGGGTGCCTTTCGAAGCACGGAGGAGCTTGAGATACTTAATCAGGGGGGCTACCGGCTAAAAAATATGGATATGAATATGGGCTTCATCTGTAATTTGAATTCCTTATTTTAAAAGATTGCTGCTTTGTTGTGTTGAACGTTGCCATTATTATACCCGACGTCACTTAACAGGGAACTGATAGCGGCTATTTTTAAAACGTATGAAGTTCATATCCATAATGTTACGCGGTAGCCCCCCAGTATGTGGTCACCCATTCCGCGACTTTACAGAATTACTTAACCTCTCAATGATTTAACCGCCTCTGTGGTCTAGTGGTACACACCACCGGTATCAGACCCAGAGGTCCCGGGCTCGACTCTCAGTGGGGGTACATATTGTATTCGGTTCTAAGCCCGCCTGGCTAGCTACCGCCATCTTATCTAAGTGTGACGCCATAACAACAACGTTTTCAGCATTGTAGTGTTCGCTATCACGCAGCAGATGAGGATTCCGGGAGTAGTGTGCTTCCACGTTCGGCCCTATCATCATTTAACATTAGGTATGATGAAGGTTAAGTGCTACCCCGTCCCGTTGTTAATATAAAAAAATATTCGCAAGCAGAGCGAGCGAACCACTGCACCTCATAGACACAGCTCTTCGTAAATATGTAAAGGATTGTATTAAGAAACAAGCTGTGTTATTCCGTGTTTCTGTTTAATAGGCGGCAAGATTCATTTGTCGCCACATAATCTGCCTCGTTCCGTTCTTGATTACAGCAGATTGTTGTTCGCGCCGCTTTGTTTATCAAATTTGAGGCCCGACTTAACTCTTGCTTGTCACAATTTACGAGTTAGACTGGCGACTGCGGTATGCTTTAATGAACATTTACTTTCAAAGTTAAGTTTATTAAGTTCATTAAGTCAAAACTAGACTTGGAAATCCGTATTATTTCATAAAAAAATGTGAAAGTGATGGAGGCAACGGGAGGGCTGAGTGCGGCGAGGAACATGCCCTCGGTGTGACCGAGTCCAACATGCCGTTCGGTATGCCTAAAGATCGCATTCTCCTCTTGATACAAAAAAAAAGGTACCTACGAACATTAATTGTCATCCCCGAGTAAGATACGGCTAGTTTCAGAAGCTGTTGCAAATTTCAGTTGGCTGAAGTAAAATCTAGAGATACTATCCCTTGTAACAGTTTATAGTTATGAAACTCGTGTCGTGACCTAGATGCCGCGAAGTCTGAGCTAGAACTATACGAGTGTGTAGTTAAATTTGTTAGACGTCGTGAAATTATTTATGTTGGTTTGTCTTGACTGTTTGGTATTACTACTTTAACTTTTTCACTTATGGGACTTGTGTTTTAAAGTTTTTCAATAACTCGACATAGTACCTAAATGATAAAAAAATTCTTGCCCTTAGTACAGTTGGATAGTACAGTTACCGGACCGCGGTTAAAATAAATAAATAAATAAATTTAATATTTATCTTCGCTTCTCGCCGTCTCTACAATGTCCATCTGGATTGAGATATCCTACTTTATTTTTGACTAGCTGACCCGGCAAACGTTGTTTTGCCATAATAATTATGGTGGATAGGTAGATAGACGGATGAAAATATATAATCGCGAAGAAGTTTTATACACTGCCTGCCACAAATGTCACTTATTAAAAAGTAGGTAATCCAAAGCCGCTAAAACGTCAGTGATTACAATACTCTTTGACATACCTCTTTGGAAGCGGCTATGGAAGAAATTACAGTTTTGTATAGTACGACAGTTTATCGATTTTGTATACAAAATAATCATTTTTATTTTATAATTTTCCGGAATAAAACGTAGCCTATGCTATTCTCCAGCTCCCAAACTATCCCCATACCAAAAATCGAGTCCATCCGTTGCTCCGTTTTGACGTGAAAGACGGACAAACAAACAAACAAACAAACAAACACACTTTCACATTTATAATATTAGTATGGATTAAAAAGTACATGTGCATTTAGACAAAAATTGTCAAAACCCCTGACTGAAATCCAAAAATTTGTCACTCGTAAGGGGAAGAGAGATTATCCGCCGGTTTCTGGAACGCCAATCAAAATTAATATTAGCTAACAGACTGTTAACAGACTGTCACAATTAATTCTCAATTAAAAGCACCTTGGGTTTCTGAAACGAAAATTATCTCACAATTATGTTTAGATTTGTATGGGCACTGACAGACTGTTAACAGACTGTTGACAGTCTGTCACATTTTTCTTTCAGAAACCCAAGTGCCCAAACTATGTCTTTCAAACTATGCAATGGATTTTTATGCGGTTTTCATCAAACATATAAAGTAATTCAAGAGGTAGGTAGGTTCATTTGATTATGTATGATATTTACATGCATATTATAGTAGAGAAAAGCCACCTTGCGAATCCGTGTGGCGAGTTGCCTGTTAAAATAGAATTCTTTTGGCGTTCAGAATTTAATTTGCTTTAGGTCTGTGTATGAAAAATATTATGCAAATGTATGTTGAAAATATTGAAAATGAAGTATTGGAATAAAATCGACGCGTCTCACAACTACATATGTAGCTCCGATGAGACTCAAGCCCACAACACTGACCATTGAGCTACGGAGTCGTTTCAGTGGTTATATTAGAACATTCGCCCGGACGGTAAGACGTAACCGCTGAGAACACTCCGTAGCTCAGTGGTTGTAGCATTCGCCGGACAGTGAAAGGTCAAGGGTTCGAGTCCCATCGGAGCTAGTTGTGAGTCGGAACGCTTTTTACTAATAATTTTTAATAATAAAAATTGCAGTGTAAAAAAGTAAAAATAATCTAATGGCGGAAATACACGGTTCATTTTTGCCTTTCAATTTGGATAAAGCAACCAAATCGAACAATGTAAAAGTTAAAGTGAATCATTCAATGTCAATGTGCGCCTATATTTCTGTGTCTTTCATCCAAAGTGAATCAATTTGGTTGAACCGTGTAATATTAGCATAAGATGTATGTTGTACGTAAATGTGTAAGTATGAGAAAGTAAGTGAGTTGAGAAGATCAATAAATAATCTAAGATGCACTCGCTTTGAACAATAAAACCAAAACATAACAGTATCCCTAGCACGAACAACTGTCGTTCTCGTAATCGTAAAGAAAACTATACAAAGAGCTGTCAGTAGCCAACTGGCAGCTTTGATAGCATTTTGACGGATGTTTCCATTGAAACTAAGGCGGTTATTATCACACTGCACCGGACACCGCACCGGTTTACGGTAGTGCGGTTTTTAACTTAGGCTGTAGAATCTTGATTTGCATGCAAAACACGCAGTGATTAACACACTCACGCCGCATCTCCGTCCACCGGAGCGGAATACGGCGGTATCGGCAGTGTGATAGAGGCCTACGATTGCCTATCAATAGTTTTTCGTGCTTGGGGTACCGTTGACGATATTAAGATCTCAAAAAAATATTGACTTAGACACAATGATGAACAAGATTAAAATCCTTAAAAGATTTTAGCTTTTTCAGAGACGTAACTGAAATGACAACAAGTGAAAGCAAGAACGCAATAATGGACTTTGTACATTTAAATAAATTACACGCTTTAAGCAGGGTGGAACTTATATGCCTTAATATATATATCTTTTTTTTCCCTTACATCGGGTTTCACTCTTTCGCGCTAACTCAACATTTTTCTTCCACCTTTTAGTCGGGCGACAAAATTATGATCCTTCTATGTGACTACGAAAAAATTATTTTTATAAAAAATTAAACCGCCTTCTAAAAAACCACATCAAAAAAGTAAGAAATAATTCCTCACCAAATAAATAACGTAAGTACTTTGAAGTCGGGCGTGAAACATGTACAATTTTTTGTTGTTTTTGTTAAAACCCGCCCGACTTCAAAGTACTTACGTTATTTATTTGGTGAGGAATTATTTCTTACTTTTTTGATGTGGTTTTTTAGAAGGCGGTTTAATTTTTTATAAAAATAATTTTTATTCACACTTCTTAGTGCATCGTGCAGGCAATTTACGTGTTTTCTGGTAAATAGGTATGTGATCAAACTCAAAACCTCCTTTTTCGAAGTCGGTTAAAATACCTTGAGGTATCCCCTTTTTAACAAAACAAGAATCATCTAAATCGGTTTATAAACAAAGGAGTTATGCCTAAAGATACGTATTAAATTCACATAAAGTGGTAACGAAAACGACAGTATTTTCAAGATTTCCTGAAAACTACTGAACCGATTTCAAAATTTCAAAAAATGGGACCAACTTGGAAACCAACCTGATGTAATAACGTTTGAACCATTTCAATCGGTTCAGCCATCTTCGAGTAATCGGTGGACATACATAAAAAAAATAAAAAAAAAAAAAACATACATACAGACGAATAGAGAACCTCCTCCTTTTTGATTTAGAAGTCGGTTAAAAAGTAAAGCCGCGCAGTGGCCGCATTTTCAAATCTAAATGCGGGTAAGTTATACGTTCTTAACTTATTATAGTATTTGGAGGTTAAATTTTAGTCATTATCTAATTCAAATATTAAAGTGACCCATATCAAATTTTAGGTGTCACTATAGATGAAAACTTAAACTGGGATTTTCACTTCGACATCCTTTGCAAGCGAATAAACAAGTTTTCATAGGCTATACTGCCATTCTTACCTACTATCTCTTATAGTCCAGTGAATAGAGGGTTTTTAGCTTAAAAGTGGTCCGGTAGCTTTGAATTTTTGATATGTTGTCTAGGATGGTTAGTGAGTATTTAAAATGCAAAATGCACAATTCCTCGCCCTCCGCCCCCGCGAGAAATTGCCGATTTTTTTAAATATAATGTACAAAGATTTGGCTACAATTACTCGTAGCTTGCGTAGATTTTGCGTGTTAACACCACAGTCGTAGATATTTTTATGGCGATATTGAAATCGGCAATTTCTTCAGGTTTTCGTTTAAATCTTCGTTTAGGTGCATTTGAGCCAGAGAAGAGTCCTTCACAATGTTGTAGAGAATAAAATTTTCTATAAATAACACTTAAAATTTTGAAAAAATGGAAAATGAAGTATTTAGAAAAAATCGACCCACCTCACAACCAGCTCCGATAGGACTCGAACCCACGACCTTTCGCTTTCCGGGCGACTGCTCTAACCACTGAGCTACGGAGTCGTTACGAGAAGCGTCGAATTTATCCAATACTTCTTACACGCTGTATAGTCAGCGTTAATTTCATCAATGTGGAGATATTACTACCCTCACACGCGAAAGAAATACCTTTCCAGCCGGCCTAGCATGAGCGACTTATAACGCGCGATATGATATGGTACGGCAAGTTGTCTTGCTTACCCCTCTAAGGTGTAAGCAAGACGGCATGCCGTACCATATCATATCGCGCGTTATAAGCCGCTCATGCTAGGCCGGCAGGTATTTGGCAATCGCTAAAGATGAAATTACTATTGCAAGTTATTTTAATTTTTAGTTTTTTGCACTCGCAATGCAATTTTTATTACTGAAAAATGAAAAATGTTTTTTTTCTAAATACTTCATTTTCCATTTTTCAGTAATAAAAATTGCATTGCGAATGCAAAAAACTAAGAATTTAAAATAACTTTAAATTTTGTTACTAAGACAGATATATGCACTTTAAAAAAATGGATTTTCAGAAATTTGTCAAACTTTTAAAGAACAAGGTGCAAAATGAGTCCAGAGTCGTAGCACTTTGAAACCTTATTTAATATATACTAGTGAATAATTACAAAATTTTATTATAAGTATGGCGACGAAGTTCAGTTGTAAAAAATTAAAAAGTTACAGTAGTTCAAAAAGTCTTGAAATAAGCTAATTTTCGCTTATATCACTTAGGTGTATTTTAGCCAGCCTATTAATTGATTTTCAAAATGTTTGGTAGGTAAGTATTAAGAATTAATGTAACGTTGGTTTGTAAGTACCTCGTTTGTACCATGAAAGAACGCTCACGAATTCACATTGGCAGGTAAACCTCAAAACTTGTCTTAATGTGTCAAATTGATAGGTAATCTCCTTCTATGTATTAGTAAAAGAAAGAAAAAAACGACCGTGTTTTACAGAAACGACACACGTTCTGACTAATAAATCAACGGGAAACAACCTTATAAAATTTTAAGAATTGTTCCGTAGTAGTAAGCCCGCTATTTTTCCGTGATTCATAAATTATGTTTAATTATTACGGTGGTATACAGCGGGCCGAGAGGAAAGGCACCGAGCGCTCGTCGGGAAGTATATAAATTATGTGAACAGCACATACTCCACGGATATTTTGCTGCTGCATTTAACGTATAAGTACCTCGAAAAAGGTAGGGTAGGGGCCCTCGGTTGGAGTAAAGCAGCCTAAATTGGGGATCTGACGATTTGTTTGGAAGAGCTCTGAACTAAAAGGCCTTATTTAGAAGTTAAACTGTGGATTGAAATCAAAGAAATTAGGCCAATAAAGATTTGGTGCACCAGGTAAGATTAACAGATTTTTGGCTAAGTATAATTATAAGCTATCCTAAATTAAAATTTCAAATCCTTTAAATATCCAAAGATCTAATGTAATAATAATGTACATAATGTCTGAATAACAACTTGTAAATATTAATGTAAGGTAAATGCTCCTATTACGGACATAGTCAAAATCGACTCCTATTACGGCGCTATTTTTTATTTTCGTGTTTCACTTCATCACATAACGGACGTATACAATTAAAACACAGAGGCAAGTTACAAGAATTAATCAGTCAGTGCCACGGGGCGGAGATGGGGCAGGTTTGTCTAAGTTAAGTGCACTCATATTTTATATCTATGTTTTTTATAATAGTATATTGCTCAAATTTGTGAATACGCGATTTATAGCTTTTGTCTATAATTCTACTCACTACATATGTAGGTTTTATCCTATTTGTAATTGATTTTAAACCTAAAAATCTCAAAACAAAATAGCGCCGTAATAGGATAAAAAATTTAAAGGTTAACCCTAATTCGGCCCTATGGTCTGTAATAGGAGAAATATTGCCTCTTATTTATTGGCTTATAACTGAAAATATGATAACATAATTAATAAGTTATTAGTTTACTTCAAATAATGATTAATATCACAAACTAAAAACCTATTTCTGTGCTATGCTTTATCCTCTAGAAATCTTATTTAAATATGAAAACCATTGAGTGCAAAATGACAGTTTCTTATAAAGGTAAAAAATAGAAGATATATTTTAGTTAATCAAAAGCAGTCATATAGTATAGCTTTTGACTTGAGTCTTACATAATCTTAACCAAAATACAGTTGTCATTCGATTGAGTTACCTTCACTATTTATGTATCTAAATTTTGATGGGTCAGAAAAAGGATTATTAAAACACGGACAGTTCTCCTATTACGGAGTTAGGATTTCAAGGTAGCTCCGTAACAGGCTCTATGAGCTCCTATGGCGGTGGCCATGGCTCCGTTACAGGAACTTCATAGTGCCTGTTACCACAGTCTACTTACTACATACAGTCGTTCATCGGAGGCGTCTAGACAGAGCAGTCGTTCTCATCTAGCATACAAAATTTTGTTAGCTATGGATTGGAGCTTTGCGACAGGGCTTTCGCATTTGATTTCAAATATTGAATTGAAAAAAATAATATTTAGTTTTTTTCATATTGGTTTTATGTAGGGGGCTTTTAAGTGTGTACGATTTTGGAATACAAGATGGCAGCCGCGCTTTTTTTTAAATTTTGTGATGTTGGTGTTATATAAGGGGTTTTTTAGAAATGCTAAGCTCGATTTTGATGCGAGTTTTGGAATCCAAGATGGCGGCCGCGCTTTTTTTTTTCAATTTTGTGATATTGGTGTCATGTAAGGGGTTTTTAGGGATGCTAAGCTCGATTTTGATGTGAGTTTTGGAGTCCAAGATGGCGGCCGCACTTTTTTTTCAATTTTGTGATATGGGTGTCATGTAAGGGGTTTTTAGGGGTACTAAGCTCGATTTTGATGTGAGATTTGGAATTCAAGATGGCGGCAGCGCTTATTTTCAATTTTGTGATATGGGTGTCATGTAAGGGGTTTTTAGGGGTGCTAAGCTCGATTTTGATGTGAGTTTTTGAATCCAAGATGGCGGCCGCGCTTTTTTTCAGTTTTGTGATATTGGTGTGATTTTTGATATTTTTAGCATGTCGTTGCTGTTGTCTTATCAAAATAGTACCAAAAACCAAGTTTCATCAAAATCGGCCCACAAACAAAAAACTTGGTCGCCATCTTGGATTTTTTATATTTTTCACATTGCGTTGCTGTTGTCTTGTCAAAATAGTACCAAAAACCGAGTTTTATCAAAATCGGCCCACAAACAAAAAACTTGGTCGCCATCTTGGATTTTTTATATTTTTAACATTGCGTTCCTGTTGTTTTGTCAAAATAGTACCAAAAACCAAGTTTTATCAAAATCGGCCCACAAACAAAAAACTTGGTCGCCATCTTGGATTTTTTATATTTTTAACACTGCGTTACTGTGTTGTATCGTTGTCACTTTTGCATTTCTAATTTGTTAGAAGGAATATAATTTATCGTACGGAACCCCAATACATACCTCTGATAAGGAACACAGACGTCCTAAACAAATTATCGACATATTACTCGGATACAATTGTGCCTCCTCAGCCAACCACTCAAAAAATGACATTACAATGTAATTAATAAAGTTTAAATTTCGATTTCCGCCACCACAAGTTCGAGACTGACGGGTGTCAAGTTGTTGATGGCTCCGTATTAGGAGCCTACTAGCGCCGTAATTGGCTCTAACCTTAATCATAGCTCCGTAATAGGGAAAATCGACTTAGGCACTAAAATGTTATTTTTTTATTTTAAATTCCTTAATAACAAACAAAGTGTCATAAGAAATATAAAATTTAATCTCCATTTTTAACCGACTTCTAAATCAAAAAGGAGGAGGTTCTCTATTCGTCTGTATGTATGTTCTTTTTTTTTTTTTTTTTTTTGTGTATGTCCACCGATTACTCGAAGACGGCTGAACCGATTGAAATGGTTCAAACGTTATTACATCAGGTTGGTTTCCAAGTTGGTCCCATTTTTTGAAATTTTGAAATCGGTTCAGTAGTTTTCAGGAAATCTTGAAAATACTGTCGTTTTCGTTACCACTTTATGTAAATTTAATACGTATCTTTAGGCATAACTCCTTTGTTTATAAACCGAATTAGATGATTCTTATTTTGTTAAAAAGGGGATACCTCAAGGTATTTTAACCGACTTCGAAAAAGGAGGTTTTCAGTTTGATCACATACCTATTTACCAGAAAACACGTAAATTTCCTGCACGATGCACTAAAAAGACTGAAATAAAAATTATTTTTATAAAAAAAATTAAACCGCCTTCAAAAAAAACACATAAAAAAAGTAAGAAATAATTCCTCACCAAATAAATAACGTAAGTACTTTGAAGTCGGGCGGGTTTTAACAAAAACAACAAAAAATTGTACTTACATGTTTCACGCCCGACTTCAAAGTACTTACGTTATTTATTTGGAGAGGAATTATTTCTTACTTTTTTGATGTGTTTTTTTTGAAGGCGGTTTAATTTTTTTTATAAAAATAATATACAGAAGAATATTTTTATGCCTAACTTAATGCTTACAAATGCTTATTTTTGATACTTACTTTCAAATGTTGCCATTTAACTCCGTATTAGGAGCATTTACCTTACCTCCTAGTCATCTCATTTTTCTATCATCAAAAAATTTTTTTAAAAACTTTTCCTAACAAGAGACGCAACGTGTTTCGTAATAGAGTTAGTTACAAATTACTTTTTCAGGACTACTTTCACAAGTAGGTTATACAGTAGGCCGCGGACTCGTGAAATATATTGCAAGAATACGTTCCAAGTCGTGAATGAAAGTGAGTAATAGTTCCAGAATTGGCTATTTGATCTAGTCCATGTGGAATCACATAGAGAAGGTTAGAAACGTTAGTCATGCCTATCAATATTGGTGTCATTTCAGTTTGTGGGTATACATTGAGTATAAAATGTATGGGAAGTGTAATACAAAAATATAAAGTAACCGATAAATCGATAAATAAATGCTGAAGCAATTAATTAAAGGTCTCTCTTTATTTTTTATAGTAACAACTTATCTACAATCTTATAGCACACACCTGGATTTCTAAGTAACTTAATCTTAGTAGCAGATTCTTTCTCACACCGAATGATGAGATTTTCAGCCGAATTAGTGGTTTTAATATTTTGATTAAACAACTTTGAAGTTTTCTCTAAACGGTTGTAGCCTTTAATTAGTTTATTCACTGGGTAATCAGCCGGTAGAATCGTACGGGGTTTTTTGTTGTCTAGGAATCTATTCTATCTAAAAAGCCTTATTTCGAGAAAGGATTATCATTAATTCAATCGGTAAAGAAAGGAAAAAAGAATCGGTGTAGAATGACCGGCGGGGCGGCGGCGGCGTAATTTTTACTGATCGTTATTTTAGTACCCTCCAACCATTGCTTTACTATTGCAATGAGATTGTATTTTTACCTTTAATCCCAAATAGTACCCCCACTGACGGTGTACCTACTCGTTCACTCTGGTGTACTTTTTAATATTGCCGTTACTTAGCCAGTAAGAGTCCTTATATAAAGAATATTAAGGATTGATAGATTACAGTTGAGAACGAATCGATAATAACTTTGAAACAGTCCATTTAAACTTAACGAAATGAGAAAATAACAGAAAAATATTTATGTTTTAGTATTTTTCCATTCGAACGCTATGTTTATTTAGAGAAATTATAATAGAAAAAAGCAACAGCCCCAAGTTACGTCTAAGGTACCTACTTGGAGACGAGTTATTTTTACACGACTGCCTAATAAACGGAGCGTAGATCACAGTTTAGATTGTGTTAGGGTTAATGTACGTGTAGGTACTTAAGCTACTTTATTTTATTACAATTTCCAATACGAAAAATATTTCTCCTTAATAGGTGTAACCGAGGTGTAACCCTTTGTTACGTGTTGTATACCATCCCCATCAGCAAGTTGTTGCGATAACATGTTCCGATCGACGTCACGCGAGCCCGCGTCACGGCCTCGCCATCAATATTGTGCTGTCGAATTGATATTTGCTAGCAAAACGTCTCTTTAAAGATTTGAACTGTTAAGAAAAGAATTAAGAAAGTTATTGCATTTGGTTATCCATACTTCCATACTAATATTATAAATGTGAAAGTGTGTTTGTTTGTTTGTTTGTATGTTTGTTTGTTTGTCCGTCTTTCACGTCAAAACGGAGCAACGGATCGACGAGATTTTCGGTATGGAGATAATTTGAGAGCTGGAGAGTAACATAGGCTACTTTTTATCCAGGAAAATTATAAAATAAAAATGGTAATTTTGTATAGAAAACCGTTAAACTCTCATACTTCACACAACTGTCATTTCTTAGCCGCTTCCAAAGAGAAGGTATGTCAAAGAGTATGTAATCACTGACATTTTTGCCGCTTAGGATTTCTTTTTTTTTAGTAAGTGACATTGTGTCAGGCAGGTGATACGAAGTTCGTGTCCAATAAAATTTATATGGCAAAACAACGTTTGCCGGGTCAGCTAGTTTGGCGATAAAGATAGATAGGTATTTTCATAAAAATATAGGTAACTAATATTTTTGAAATGAAAACTTCTTTATCGGCGTTGTGCACTTTTTGTGATGGGTAAAAAATGTTAAACTCGCGTCAGGAGCACGTGACCGTCAGATCGTAAGACGGACATGTGACTTGATCGAAAAACTGTTACAATGTCATTAGAATAGCTCAAGTTAGAAAACGGGCGACATTGAAGCTAGAAGACCTCGGTTCAAATGGTAGCTCAGGTTAGGAAACGGGCGACATTGAAGCTAGAAGACCTCGGTTCAAATCTAGTCCGTATTTTTTTTTGTCAAATTCCTTTTTTTTTGTGAAAAGGTCTAGGGAGCTCTTTTCACTTCTGCCGGCACTCCCGGAGTGCAACCTTTTTTTAAAGGTATAATCTCATAAAAGGTGAACCTGTTACGTATTATCACAAGACCACTAAGCCTCTGTGCGTATTGTAAACCATCCCCATCAGCAAGTTGTTCCGATATTGTGTTCCGAACGACGTCACCTCATAGTATTTATATGATCTGTCTGAGGACGTCACGCAACCCCGCGTCACATCGCCGTCAATATTGTATCCGATACTTGCCTACGAAACGTTTACGTTTGTTCGAAAATCTGTACCCCTAGCATGAAAAACTATCCTTATCGTGATCGTATTATATTGTCTGAAAACTAGAGCAGCGCCTCTTTCGGTCGTTTAAGGAACTAAAATTCAATAGATATTTAATTTTGACAACAGCACTTTGACAGCTTTTGACAGTGATATGGTGCACAAACGAAAAGGGTGTTGACTATACCGGATTTTATATACAAAAATAATATAAAAAAATATTGCTCATGTTACAATGTATTTAAAAAATATAATTATTTTTAGGTCCTTTTGTCATAAAAAATTAATGGTTTTCCAACCAAAAGAGATAGGTATCGTCATGAAATAAACGGTAAGATTGGAAAATAAGTGGAAGAGTAAAATGAATTCATAAAAGATGACTAACATTACAAAAAAGAGACAAAATCAAACACTTTCGAGTTTTTTTTACACAACTTTTTTCATTATTAGCGTTTTTTGCAAAATAATCCCATAATATTTTTTTTATATAAGTATATTTTCTTGTTCTTCATTGCACCTGCTTTGTAACAAAAAAAAAAAGACAACGCTCTATCCCGTCCCGTTCGCTTGCTATGCATAGTTACTTAACTGCGGACGTCAACAAAAAAAGTCAAATTAAGTTGCATTTCATGCATTTCATAACGATATCTCTTTTGGTTCGAAAGTTATTAATTTTTTATGACAATATTATCTTAAAAATATATTTTTTTTAATATTTTGTAACATGTGCAATAATTTATTAAAAAAATAATATTTTATCGATAAAATCGGGTATAGTCAACGCCCTTTTCGTTTGTGCACCATATCGAGGGGCACACTGTATTTAACTATCTTGATGACGCTCGATATATTAATATCGATTTGAATGCCTTGTGGTCGTGAATAATAACTTTTTTACTAGATATCTAGTAAAAGGCTATGAAAACTATTTCAGAGAAAACGTTACATATTTTTCATGTTCCAACGAGAATGGAATTCACGCACGCATAGTAAACGTAAGTTGTTGAATGGGTTTAATAGACCCGTTTCACTCCAAACGATCTCTATCAATTAATTCGTTGATTTGTTTCACGACATTGGGAATTCGTATAAATAAGAAATGAGCAACGCTAGTTCAATTCGAATAGATATTTATAGTAGGTACAGAAGATCAAGAAAACCTTGCTTCCTTTAGTACCTTTTTGGGCTGAACTTATTTGTTTTTCTTTTTTTATCCACATCGGGGTAGCGCATAGCTTTCATCACAATATTGATTACGATCAAGGCTGTAGTTGTATGCGCGCTAAGTACTCTCGAATCACAGAATAAATACTTGATTGCCCGAATCTCCAATCATTGAGGAACTGGCTATGTTACCTTTGACTGCCGGAACCTCGCCGGAACCAAAGAATATATACACTCCGGAACACAACAATGCTGTAAAAATAATTCATATGTCAACAGACCTAGACAAGATGGTGGTAGCAAGCCAGGCGGACTTTAAACAATAAAGAGCTTTATTCTTAAAACATTAAAGAACTTTCTTTTGACTAACTGTGCCTGTCTAACATTACCGGCAACACTGCCCTACTATTATTACTTGCTTCATTAAATTATCTTAATCGTATTTACTCATCTAAGTAGCTTACCCGTTCGATGTCTGTCAGTAGTCTTTTATATCCGTATCCGAACGTGACGTGTTTGATGGATCTAAGTTACCGTCACAAACCCATTTACACGTCCGTCGCACACACGCGCAACTCAATAAGGATTGTTGATTTAGCCTTAGATAAAAAGTGCCATCTGGTTGCAGCCATTTTACCAATCCAGGAAACATGATGCCTTCTTAACGATGCCTACTAATACATACTATACTAAATGATTTCTTTAAATAAACTGGCGATCTAATAGGTATGTATTATCGGCATCGCTACTATTACTATTCTCTTTATTGAGTTATCTTAGGTATCAGCGAATTTCCTCTTCTAGCATACTCGTCTGTAGTCTTTTATTTTCGTACACAACGTCACCAGGTGCGCAGCTGCAGGGCTCTCGGCTTCTACGCAATAATGATGTAATCACGGCTCGGATCTACGTGCGACGGGATGGCAACCGGGAACCGAGTCACGTGATCCAACTTCCTTCTATTCAGCTTAATTTTGTGTTATTTATTTCCTGATATTGATCTACTATTTCCTAAGTCAATTGTAAATTTATTTCGGTGCGATGGCAACCGGGAACCGAGATCAATTGTTTTTATTCAATTAAACAACAGAAGATGAACATGAGTTACAAGACTTAACTATCATGTATGAATGAGAAATGTGTTTGAAGGATTTAAAAGCTACCAAGCCATCTACACGTGGAACAGACGCGCAACTCAGTATACGGACTGATGTTTTGGCCTTAGGTAAAAAGTACCGTCTGTTTAAAGGCATTTTACCATCCAGGAAACATGATGCCATCTCAACGAATGCTTAAAGGTATCGGATCGGGCAGGACGTCACGCCATACTAGTTTCTATGGTAGGTATTTGTACGAAATCGAGCGTCGACGCTCGCAGTTGCGGTTTAACGCCCAGTTCGAACCGATACCTTTATTCAATAAATGATTCCTTTAAACTCACTGGCTCTCTAATATGTATTACTGGCACCGCTCTATTATTACTATTTTTTTTGTTGAATTATCTTATCAGCGAATTTCCTCATCTAGCGTACCCGTTCGATGTCTGTCTGTATTCGTATATATCCGTATCCGAACGTCGGCGTCGTCGCCAGGTGCCCGCGGCACTCGGCTTCCACGCAATAATGATGTAATCACGGCTCGGATCTGCGCGCGACGCGATGGCAACCGGGAACCGAGTCACGTGATCCAACTTCCTTCCACAGCTTAATTTTGTGTTATTTATTTCTTGATACTTATCTACTATTACCTACGGAAAAGTTTATGCCAAGTCAATTGCAAGTTTATTTCGCGCATAAAATTTATCGTCTGGATTTCTTAGGCGAAAAACTCTGTTCCTTGTTTTATTATAGGTTGTGTAATTTGGAGGTTTTCTGGTTATGACTAATACTTATCAAATTCTCCCACACACAATTTATTGAATAAAACCAAACAGGAATAAACCGGAATGGGTATTAACATTGTGTTTTACTTCGAGTCTTAAGATGGCTAAACACAATAAGCTACATAATGAAATCTACTGTAAACGTAATTAAGTCTCTTCCAAAAACCTTCTAAAAAGGTATAACTTTTAAAAGCAAAGGTATAGAGGGACGAATTTAGGTAATGGAAACGACTAATTGCGCGGGTAAGGACATCCGTCTCGTAAATAGGTCCGCACCACACCCAGAGCACTTTCATTAAGTTTCTTCAGTACATATTGTTTGTATTGAATACATTAAGGTCGGTCTTTACTTAAATTACTGTAACGTATTTCACTTCCTTTTGAATAGCAAAATGGTAAACTAATAGGCTTACTAATCTACGATAGTATAAGTGCCTATTTGGTAATATGCGGTAAGCTTTTACGCGTAACATTACGCTGAACTTTCATTTCGGTAAGTTACTACTTTTGAAATATAACATAAAAGTTCGGTACTTACTGAGTACTAATAATAATAATAAATAAATTTATTTATTGAAACCACAAATTAAGACCTTATCTGTACAGGCAAATTAAATGATATTCTTACATCTAATAACAACAATAATGACATCTGCACCTGAACTAGTAACACTGTATCTCAGATGCAGCGCTCTTGAAACAAACAAAGGATGCATGCATAGCATTTAAACGCTTAAAGAATTAAGATTAATTTACCTATAAGTAAGTGTAAAAGGGGGTCCTCTCATGGTGAGTAAAATGAGTTCGAATGAGTGCGTGTGGAGAGGGTGTGTATAATAGTAGTTTATGTGACTGTCGCATAAGGAGGGGTATTAAAACACGAGTGGGAGTTTAAAAAACGAGCCTTGGCGAGTTTTTTAATAGTATTCCACGAGTGTTTTAATACCGAGTTATGTGCAGTCTCATACACTACTTTATCTACACTCATTACATTTATTATATATTTCAAAAATAAAGCAAATCAATATTAGAAAAATGGAAAATGAAGTATTTAGAAAAAATCGACCCGTCTCACAATTCTCGATTCGATTTCTCGGGTCGATTTTTTCTAAATACCTCATTTTCCATTTTTCTATATTAAAAATTGCATTGTGAGTGCAAAAATTAAAAATTAAAATAACTAAATCAATATTAATTATAAAATGTGAATTGGTGCCAAACCCCACTCATAGGAGTCTATACGGTCTATTCCTTCTAAATTCAAAATTCTAATTTTAAAAACGTTTCTTATTGTTGCCGGCTAAAGAAGAGCTTGAAAAAGTTGGAAGTCAGGGCCGGTAAATCCTACGGTTGCCATGGAGACTGTAAATTTAAGAACACTAAGTGTTTTATAATGAGTGACAGCTGTATCCGGGTGTTGCATAATGGTCATTATGAAACACCCGGATCTAGCAGCTTTATTTTTTAAAGTTGACTATGGCATAAAGTGTATCAGTATACGTTCAGGCATGAGTTCATAATTCGAAAATTATAACATGAGTGTAGATAAATATATTATATAAATTGGAATAGAGAATACTTAGACCAGATTAAAACTTTTAAGAAATTTTCAACATCATCATAAGACATGGATTTTAACCATTGTACAACTACCTTTTTTACTTCATGGATATTAAGTTGATAAATATTAATTATTTTATTGACATGTTATAAATAAAGGAACCAAGAAAGAAAAAGAATCTTTGAGCAAAAGCGTGTTTAGTAACAATGGATTAGCACACTTTGTAATACAGACGTCTGGTAGTTAGTGCTGATAAAGAATCAACTGCACGACAAAGAGTTGCCTAACACTTGACACGTCACAATCCAGAAATATCTGAACAGTGGGATAGTAGATCGGCCGAAACATCGTGACCTTTAAAACATATCTTTGTGCTATTTCTAAATTAAGGAGTGTTGATTTGGATGTAGGGCAGGCGTACCGGTTTTGGCCACTTTAAGGATTTTTTCACTTTCAAACGCTTAGTGCTTAATGATCTTAAATCTTTAAGAAAAAAATTATACCTAGAATTATAGAGAATTTATCGACCTTTAAGGGTACAATTTACAAATAAAAAAAAAAAAACAAGAGTTTTATTTATATAAAACAAATTCTGCAGGGAGGGCCAAATGTACCGGTTTTGGCCATTTAGCATTGGTTTTGGCCACATCGCTTGCATTGGTTTTGGCCACTTTCATAAAATTACTATATTTAGAAGTTGAGTTTATGCTTAATTGATGTCTTATTATACTTCTGGACACTACATGAAATAGTATTTCAATCCCAGCTAGCTCCATACTACAATTTTATAAGTATACCTTTATCACTTGATTAGAAGAAAATTAGCGGATTTAGGCTAGTATTGTAGGCACTAGCTTCAATTTGCTAATTTAGGTAGATGGGGCAATAAAACAATAGTGCCTCTTACCTTTGATATCAGAAACACGTCGATGTCATGTTTGGATGAGATAAGTGTCACGTAACTTTAAGGGACACTTGAATTTGATGTTGTCTTCTACCTCTAAAATCAGTCAATGTCACTTTCAGTGAGGGGCACTTATCCATGACGGCGTCTTCTACCTTTTTTGACATCAGAAACACGTCAACGTCACGTTTAGTTAAGATAAGAGTTACCTTTCTTTGAAGGACACTTAACTTTAAGAAGCACTTAACCACTATGGTGGTTTTTATCTTTGTCGTTAATATGAGTGTCACTTAACTTTATGGGACACTTAACTACTATGGTAGTTTCCATCTTTGACATCAAAACACGCCGATTTCACGTTAGTATGAGTGTCACTTTACTTTAAGGGACACTTAACTACGATGGTGGTTTCGATCTTTGACATCAAAACACGCCGATTTCACTTAAATGTGAGTGTCACTTAACTTTAAGGGGCACTTAACTATAAGGGGCACTTAACTTTAAGGGGCATTTAACTACTATGGTGGTCTCCATCTTTGACATCAAAACACGCCGATTTCACGTTTATATGAGTGTCACTTAACTTTAAGGGGCATGTAAGTACTATGGTGGTCTCCATCTTTGACATCAAAATACGCCGATTTCACGTTTATATGAGTGTCACTTAACTTTAAGGGGCACTTAACTTTAAGGGGCATTTAAGTACTATGGTGGTTTACGGAGGCAGCCTTACGGAGCTAAAAGGAGTTAGTTAACCAAGAGGAGCGAGGTAGCAAAACAAGGGTTTTATGAAACACTAGCTTTTCTTCGCCGCGGCTTCGCCCGCGACGACCGACGTTATCCCGCGGGAATATGATTTTTTTTTTTCGGGATAAAAAGTAGCCTATGTTCCTCTCCAGGCTAAAAAGTATCTATGTACTTACCTAATTTCAGCCAAATCCGTTCAGCCGTTTTGGCGTGATTGATTGAGTAACAAACATCCAAACATCTAAACTTTCACGATTATAATATTAGTAGGACTAGACACAGAAGAATGAAAAAACCGGCCAAGTTCGAGTCGGACTCGCGCACGAAGAGTTCTGTACCATTATCTATACAAGTTTAGACAATATTTATAACGTAGGTAAAATATTATTCTATACAACATTTGACACTATATTTAAGATCGAAAAAAAACGGCAAAAAAAAGCACGTTTGTTGTATGGGAGCTCCCTTTCATATTTATTTTATTCTGTTTTTAGTATTTGTTGTTAAAGCGGCAACAGAAATACATCATCTGTAAAAATTTCAACTGTCTAGCTGTCACGGTTCATGGGTACGTATGGGTATGGGTACGGTAGAGAGAGAGCCAAGCGGGGCAAGCATCCTGACTCCACTTCTCCACTCGACTCGCTCGCTCCACTTCCTCTACCGTGTCACTATAAAGCACGGAGATTTATATCACTTTTTAAGTGAAAAGTGGCCCTAACAAATACTAATGATTCCGAAGCAGAAACAGTCTGCGACTCCGCTCTGCATTGCTGACTCACTCCGCTCCACTACCGCGACAGCGGACAACCTAAGTAAACATTATTAATTTAAAAGTTCAGTGAAATGTAAGTCTTTTATAATAAATGAGCTTGAAAAGTTGGATACTTCCTACTAATGCCAAAGTGGCCAAAGGTGGCACAATGCTAAAATTTCCAGTCCCACTTTTGGCCACTTATTGTTTTCCAACTTTTTGTGAGAACAGTGAGAAAACAACACTTATCCATCTAGAAGAAACAAATTCTAATGTGATATAAAATATTAAATAACCATAAAATAATTTTATTGTAGAAAAAAAATGATTTTTCAAAACCTTTACCCTTAACATTTTGCTTAAGAATTTTACAAAATGTTAACTTTGAAACACAACATGGTGTTTATTTCTAAAATATCGTACTACGTAAAAAAGCTAAGTGCTGTAATTATTAACTAAAAGTCCAATCTTTTATTCGCCATTAAGAAATATTAGCAATAGTTTTTAATTTCCTATTTATATAACTTTAATGTGAAAAGTGACCAAAACCGGTACAGTGGCCAATACCGGTACGCCTGCCCTACCACCCCAAGCTAGAATACCATAAGTTAGTACAGACTGGCATAGCGATAAGTATACCCTCCTAAGGAGAAATCAGCTACAAGTCTTAATTACGAATAGAATTTTTAGCGCAATCCATATTGGATGAATAAATAAATATTTACACAATTAAATATTGGACACCGTTACATACATTGCTCTAATTAATCGCAAGCTAAGTAGCTCCAGTGTTATGACACTTGGAAACAAAGACGGGTTTTAACACGTACACCCAGACACG
The DNA here is from genome assembly GCA_949710035.1 of Crambus lathoniellus. Lineage (NCBI taxonomy): Eukaryota > Metazoa > Arthropoda > Insecta > Lepidoptera > Crambidae > Crambus > Crambus lathoniellus. The sequence goes on from OX453306.1 coordinate 17,710,048, forward strand.
AGAAAAATTAAAAAGTTCGTATGGTCTACTGAAATTGAACTCGGGACCTCGGAGATAGCGGCACCTTGAAAAACGGTACGTACACCACTCGGTCACAGAAGTCTTCTTCTCAGATGTTACCTCAATAAATAGGTAAGTATATAAGCTTGCTACATACAGGTGATCTGTGGTATATAACGACACAATATCATCATCATCAAAGTTTTGTTTATTACTGTGTTGTGTAGGTATATTTACTTTTATGCTTTCTTTACTCGTACTAGTATGTTGGCAGCATAAAATGTAAGTTTATATTATGTGTTATTGCTTTTTTAATAAATGAATAAACCACTGTTTTCAGGCGTATATTATAACTAAGCAAATACCTAACTAAGGTATAAATTGAGTTATTTCTTAGCTGATCCCAAACATAATAAGATAATGGCATTTCAGACATTTCTTAGGAAGTCGACTCTGGTGTTGACAATAAAACAGACCCCCATAAAACTTCTTAACGACAGTAGTACTGTGTAACCAATAATTTGGTCGAAACACCATCCCTTTCCACGAACGCCGGCAGAATACGAAATAGAACACATTGATTCACCTCGTTATTTTGAATCCGTATAAAAGACTTGGGAATCCAATTTAAGCGTTAGAGCTTGATTTTAGGCTTTGCAATGTAAGAAAATTTCCGGGAAAAATCCATTATGTCTTGTTAAGTGGCTTTTTAACAATCGAACGTCAAACCGTATGGGATTGATGTTTCGAAACATTCATTCGTTTAATGGTTACTGAAACAAAAATAAACCAACCAGACAATCAAATAAATTACGAGAGAGTAAGGCGTGAGAGTGTCAACTTTCCTGTTTCGTTTGTTCCGCCGTCTGAGGCTCTCCCGCAAGGACACGAGTTACCAATGGTCTGCCTGGAAGTTTCTAAATAGACTCCGGACGATGGTCTACCGTAGTAAAGCCAACCTGTCTAGATGGGGATTCTTGGTCGACGCGGACTTAGCGTGTAGACGTGGTGCTGTTCCTCAGACGATGGAACATTTGATATCGTGGCCTGCGTGTCCAACCAGCTGCACGCAGGAAGACCTAATAGAGGCTACCAATGCTGCGACCCGCTAGCCGATTTTTGGTCCGACACTGTTTAGGTTTTTAGTTTGCTATCGTCTCGATCAGAATACGATTCAAATAAATTCAATCTGACCTTTGTCTTCGTATGTAGGTATTGCTAATATTATACATATAAATGTGACTTAATGTGTACTTTTCCAAATTACCTCTTATTCAACATCAAGGCCAACAATATATTATTACATTACATACATCATCATGTCAGCCGAACGACGCCCACTGCATTACAAATAATATTGTTCCTTTGACGTACAGTGTTAAACTTACATTTAATCCTCTGCTCAAACAGTACACTGTCAATTTACAGAAGCTTTCTGGCAACATTGTGTTATACAGGGTGTGTATGAGCAGCATCAAATACAATTTTTGCTCCGACACTCCCGAGGAATTGAAACAGAAGTGTCCCGGGCAACGATTTGGGATTTTCCCCGAGTTACTGAACTCATTCTTATTTCAGAGAGGGGAGATGTTCCCTTTTATGACCGTAGTCAAAGGTGCATGCTTTTGCAAAACTTTTGATTAAATACTATTTGCATTTTTATGTTTTTATTATTATCAAACAATTGGCTTTTTATTATCAAAATTAGAGACCACCAGCGAACCAAATTTAACTTTGCTAGCATTTTATTATGAACACAAAATAATGAAAATAACATATTTTTTACATGAAACGGTTCGTCGTTGATACAAGTTTTTATTTTTTTCTTAGTCCTAACTTTTAGCTTAAGAGCCATTTCGCAATTACAGCTATTTTGCAGTTGTCTCGCTCGCACAATGCAACTTTTTCATAGATTGTGGAAAACACATTGTGTTTTTTAGAAAAGTGTTTCATTATGTCCCTACAACGCAATGTTACGGATATTTTGTATAAGATATTTTATTCATTCAATTGAGTATTGGTTAGAATTAGGAAGCCAATTTTCGAAAAATTTAAGCTCGTAGATCGTAATAATACTAGTATTATTGCAGTATTGACAATGTTGAAATATGTTTAATAATGTATAACTAATTGCGTTGTAGGGACATAATGAAACACTTTTCTAAAACACCCAATGTGTTTTCCACAATCTTTAAAAATGTTTATTGTGCGAGCGAGACAATTGCATAGTGCGAAATGGCTCTTAAGGAAATGCCAGCACGAAATTCTTCAACTTTAAATAAATAAGTTCAAAATACTGATAGTGCATTGCTTAATCTAGGTCAGCTTTCTGAATTTGATAACGACGATGCCTACGAAAAGTTTAGAGGCTTTACCTAGAATTTTAAATTCATGTAGCGGAATGGTGGATGTGTAGAGTAACGTGGAAGGACAAAGTTAGGAATGAGTATGTGAGAGGAAGTTTGAAAGTAGCACCAGTGACAGAAAAGTTGAAAGGAAACCGTTTGGCTTGATATGGACATGTTATGAGAAGAGATGATAGGCTGTTACTGGAAAGGTGATGGACATGAATATTGATAGATGAAGAGGATGAGGGGGCCGCAATAAAGATGGATAGAATATATGCGTAATGAATGAGATTGCAGGTAATACAGTGGAGTGCAGGAGAGTAAGTACTGCGCCAACCTTAAATAGTATTGGGATAACCAATAAGTGGCCACCGCCCAAGTGTCGTCGTCATCGGTATCGGCTTCATTTGATAGATTGATGTGATACATTGCTTCTTCTTTTTTGCACCAATTATAACTTATCACAGAAAAGTAGCAATGTGTCACATCCATCTGACAATTGAAGCCGATCCGATGCTGACGACACTTGGGCTAGCCCCCAAGGTCAGGAAGATGATGATAATTACCTAGAGTTTGAAAGTTCGTGGTTCCCGTTCCCGTGGGAATAGCTGGATAAAATATAGCATATGTTTCTCGAGAATAATGTAGCTCTCTACTGATCTTCTTCGTCGTGTCAATGGCAAGCTTAAATCAGATGACGTTGGCCCAAAACTGTGCCACTCTTACAGCGTTATCCGTAGCCAACATGAGGTCCTCTCGCGTGCAGGAGTCCGGGCATAAAGAGCAATCAATCAGATGGGCCATGGTCAGTACATGTCTTTACTGGTGAAAGAATTTTTATAATGGGTTCAAAGTTTTAGAATTTATCCATTACAAACAAAAAAAAATGATTTTCATATTATAATGTTAGTATAGACTAGCGCTCCGCTCGCGTCTTCGCTTGCGTCCTCATCCACAACAGAATACCTTTTTATCCCCTTACAGGGAAAATTTCCAAAAATCCTTTTTTATCAGCTTCTTGCGCCCAGTAGTTTTGTTCTTGCACCCAGTAGTTTTGGCTGTACGTTGTCTGTCAGTCAACACAAGGTTTTATATATATAGATAGATAACTCGCGACTCTGTAAATACGTAAAACAAATTTTAAAACTCAACTTCTTGGTGTAGGTAGCTATGTTGTGTTATGTTATTAGAGCATTCTGATCCTTAATTTATAATTATGAATGTGTAGGTAGTTAATTCAAAAAAGATGACGCTGCCTAAGTAATTTCTTTCATGGAGAACAATAGATTTCAGGCAATTCTGTAGAAGGCTCACCTACGCACCATTCAGTCTCTGTCGAGGGTCGTCTATTGTTCAGTAATAGTTGGATCTTTATGCTGAAATGGAGTATGAAGATAATCAAGATTACTCTGGGCTTCTTTACGTATATACAATATAGTATCTGAGACTAGCTGCTCCCCGTGGTTTCACCCGCGTGGTATCCGGTTCCGTGGGAATATCGGGATAAAATATAAACACATCATTTTTTTGAATCGGCTTAGTACTTGGTACTTATTGTGTTTTTCCATTACAAACAAATAAAATATCAAATCTTTCCTTTTCATAATATTAGTGTAGAATTGTAGATGATCATTGTATAGAAGTGTAGAGCTGTAGATGCAATGTTAAGTGCATGGTGATATTGGTGATGATGGTTAGCTTACCAGGAAAAACCGTGTAAAGTCTTAGCCATGCTTGATTATTTTTATAAATTTGAAAGTGGACATGTGTTTGTTTTTGTCATATACGCATGTGTTTGTTTGTTTGTCCGTCTTTCACGTCAAAACGGAGCAACGGATCGAGTTGCTTTTTGGTATGGGGATAGTTTGGGAGATAAGTGACACAGGCTATGTTTTATTCCGGAAAAATATCTTATTTGCGGGATAGCTCCGTGAAGTCCGCGGGTGATAGGCTAGTCTATATATATAAAATTCAAAGTCCTGACTGACTGACTGACTGACTGACTGAGATATCAACGCACAGCCCAAACCGCTGAACCTAGAGACTTCAAATTTTGCACATAGATACGTTATACAGTGTAGGCATCTACTAAGAAAGGATTTTTGGAAATTCCACCCCTAAGGGGGTGAAATAGAGGATGAATGTTTGTATGAAAGTCCGTCAGTTTTGAAGTTAGGATCTTTAAACATTGTATTTAGGCTGGCAGTTGAAAATTAATATTTACCTGTGTCAGCGTTTTTGACAATTCCACCCCCGAAGGGATGAAGAGGGGGATGAAATGCTGTATCTAGAAAGTCCTTCATTAATTTATTATTTAGGCTTATGGTCGGAAAGTAAAACAAATAAGCAAAAACATGTTTCGTATTTTTTCGAAAATCAACCCCTTAGAGGTTAAATGGGATAAATAAACCTAAAAATCGATATGGATGTCGTTATTGAGGTTTTATGGGATGACGATTGCAAAAATGGCATTTATTTTAATGTTTAACACGATGAACATGATTCAACCCCTAAAAGGTTGCAATAGTGTTATTTTTATGCAGATTCAAGTAATAAACGCAGTTGGAAAGAAGATAAATATTTAATATATATTATTAGAAAACTATACATGACATGTTTACAATGAAAATTATTGTCGAGTGACAATCAAAGGGAACACACGCTTTTACATCATAAAATTCAAACTCCATTCTATAGATGGCCAGCGTTACACTTCCAACACCTCCCCATAACGTGGGCATCATCATGACTTCAAGCCACACCAAGCTGACGAGTGAAAACCTCGTGCTTGACACAGCCCAGGGGCTTAGTGAACACATCTGCTAACATTTCATCCGTAGGGATGTACACAATTTCAACGTTAAACCTATCTATCATATCTCTAACATAATGAAATCTTATTTCTATATGCTTGCTCCGTCTGTGATGAGTGTGATTGGTAGCAAGCTGTATAGCAGATTGATTGTCACAATACATTACTATTTTACAACTAGTCGTCATTAACAATTCCTTAATTAACGCTTGTAGGAACACCGCTTCTCTACTCGCTTCACTCAAGCTGCAATACTCCGCCTCGGTGGACGAAAGCGAAATGCACGACTGTTTGTAGCTACCCCAAGATACCGAATTACCGCCGTATTTAAACACATACCCAGTGTACGACTTTCGATCAGGATCTGCCGCCCAATCTGCGTCAGAATAACCCTCAAGAATGGGATCTACATTCGATTTCTTAAATACCAAAGCCTTTTCCTTAGTACCTTTAAGATATCGCAGTATACGCTTGGCTTGATTCCAATGGAATTCCGTATAACAACTGTTAAATTTACTTAAAAATGACACCGCAAACGAAATGTCAGGTCGCGTAGTTACACATAAATACATAAGACTACCAATCAACTCTTGATACGGAAACTTCGTTACAATGTTATCCGTAGCATTATTTGAACTCTCAATGACCGAACTAATATTAGTTATCATGGGAGACTTTACAGGCTTACAGTCTGTCATGCCAAAACGATCTAACATATTGCAAATCCGTTTTTCCTGACTAAGTTTAATTGAAGTTGCATCACGTTCTACTTTTATACCTAACATGTTTCGTACCGGGCCTAAGTCTTTGAGTTTAAAAACCTTTAACAAAGAACTTTTTAATGTCTCAACCAGCCGCTTATCATTATAGAACACGAAAAAATCGTCAACATACAGAGCGATAAAAACAATTGACCCACCTGATCTCTTAGTGAAGATGCAGTCCTCTTGTTTGCACTGTCTGTATCCCAAAGAAAGTAAAACATCTTTTACCTTTTGGTACCAAGATCGCGATGCTTGCTTCAACCCATAAACAGCCTTTCGTAATCTATAGACTTTGTTCTCACTCCCAGGGCATATGAAACCTTCAGGTTGTTGCATAAAGATCTCCTCCTGCAAATCTCCATTCAAAAATGCTGTTTGCACGTCTAAATGGTCAATTTTAAGGTTCATTTCCACAGCCAGAGATAGCAACAATCTTATAGAACAGTGACGAACGACCGGTGAAAAAGTTTCGTGGAAATCCTCACCATATCTTTGAGTAAAGCCTTTAGCTACCAACCTTGCCTTATAACGTGTAATGTTCCCATTTGAGTCTCGCTTAAGGGTAAAAATCCACTTATTTTTAACTACGTTCTTGTCAACCGGTTTATCAGTAAGCTTCCAAGCTTCGTGTAAGACAAAAGAATCGATTTCCTCTTTCATGGCCTTCTGCCATAACTCTTTATCTTCACAACTCAAAGCTTCTTTGACAGTACGTGGCTCTATGGGTTCTGTGACATTACAGACGTTAGTTATGTTACAGGTTGTCTTAGGCATACGTGGACGTAGGTCATATCGCTGACCAGTACACTCTGGTGCCGATTCAGGCAACGTTGTCGAATCTTTACTGACCTCGCGTTCACACTCTAACTCAACAGGGTGATTTGATGATTCGGCAGGAACTGTATCTGGCTCCGCCTCAAGTGGATGATCTGACGACTCAGCCAGCAGATACTCTGGCTCCGCCTCAACCGGCTTATTCTCCAGCATCTCCCTCTCATCACCTCACTTCACTCTTCTTTGCAATGGGATAGACGAACACCTTCCTGGAGTAGTCATCTAGGAACGTGAGGACGTAGCGCTTGCCTCCGAGAGAAGGAGTCGGCATCGGCCCCATGACGTCACTGTGAATGAGCGCCAGCCGCGCCTCAGCCAACTGTTTGTTGTGATTAGTCACAAAGGGAACGCGGGATTGCTTACCCTTAAGACAAACATCACAAACATTCTTCTGAGTAGTAACCTGAAAGTCAATGTCATTAGCAACTTTTCTAAGTGATGCCAAGCTGTCAAAATTAAGATGACCTAATCTTTGATGCCATAACATTATATCCTTAGACATAGATGACGTTGTCAGATTGACTTTACCGACAGAATGAAGCCTGTAAACTCTCCCAACTTTCCTAGCATGTAAAACTACTTTACCAGCTTTAAGTATGTCACATCCATTATTATCAAAAATTAATTTAAATCCCTTTTCAGCAAGAGTAGACACAGATATTAAATTTACAGTAAGGTCAGGTACAAGCATAACATCTTTCAGAGTTGTATCTATCGTGTGTCCACGAGAGTTAACTGTAAAATGTACGTCACCTTTCCCATTCACCTTTAACTTCTTGCCATTAGCAACACACACCTCCTTAGTCGGTGATTCACCAAGAGCGTGAAACCATTCTTGGCATCCTGACATATTATCTGTCGCTCCAGAATCAATAATCCACGAACTGTCAGTGTTAAGTGCAGACAGCACCATAGAAGTCGACGTCACTCCATTACGGTCCAATTGAGGACAATCCTTCTTGACATGTCCTTTAGAACGACACTTCCAACACCACAACTTGTTCGTACTTGAAGAGGTACTAGCGTGTTTTGATGTACTTGAGGCATTTTTCTTCTCGCCTCGGAAACTGGCCTTTTGATTACCACGATTTCGTGTAAATAAGCAGCCATCGCTACCACCAGCGCTCCCTTTCCATCGCTTGTCTTGCAGAAGTTTAGTTTTTACCATATCTGTAGTTATATCCATGCTTGAGTGCTCAATAGCCATTATCATGGGCTCATACTCTTGAGGCAACCCTTGAAGCATAATAGCAGCCAGAAATTCATCATCAAGAGGTTTCTTCATGCTACTAAGTTGTTCAGCAAGTGACAAGATCTCGTTGACATAAATCTCCATGCTATCGAACTGTTCCAGCTTAATCGAGCATAAAGTTCGCAGACACGACAATCTCCTGTGCAACCCGGCGTCATCGTACGCCTTTCGCAAGGCATCCCATACATCCTTCGCAGTTTTCGCCTGCACGATGTGAGGATAGCACGATTTTTCAACACTCAAACATAGTCTCGCTCGAGCCTTCTCCTCTTTACGAGCTAGTTTGTTAGCGTTCTCACCTGAGGTTTCGGGTTTTCCAGTAATACATTGCCACAAATCCTCGAAAACGAGTATATTTTGCATTTGAAATGCCCAATCGCGATAGTTAATGGTGCCTTTTAGCTTTTCCAACGTAACTTTCGAATTAGTATACTCATCCATCTTTCGAGAAAAATAATAATATTGTCACAAAATATTTACACTTCACGCATGTAGCACATAACCTGTTATTTTTATGCAGATTCAAGTAATAAACGCAGTTGGAAAGAAGATAAATATTTAATATATATTATTAGAAAACTATACATGACATGTTTACAATGAAAATTATTGTCGAGTGACAATCAAAGGGAACACACGCTTTTACATCATAAAATTCAAACTCCATTCTATAGATGGCCAGCGTTACACTTCCAACAAATAGGGGTGAAATTTTGAATGAAAAATCAGGGGTAAAATAGACATTTCAACTTGAAACTTTGTAGGCTTACTTCTTAAAAGAAATAGGCAACCCATTTCGTAATTTTCCCAAAATTAAACCCAGGGGATAAAATAGGGGATGAATATGTGTATAAAAGTCTGTCAGTTTTGAAGTTAGGATCTTCAAATTTTGTATTTAGGCCGGCAATTGAAAATTAATATTTATCTGTGTCAGCGTTTTTGACAATGCCACCCCCGAAGAGGTAATAAGGGGGATGAAATGTTGTATCGGGAAAGTCCTTCATTTAATTTATTATTTAGGCTTATGGTCGGAAAGTAAATCAAATAAGCAAACACATATTTCGTATTTTTTCGAAAATAACCCCCTTAGAGGTTAAATGGGATAAATAAACCTAAAAATCGATATGAATGTCGTTATTTAGGTTTCATGGGATGACGATTGCAAAAATGGCATTTATTTTGATGTTTAACACGCTGAACATGATTCAACCCTTAAAAGGTTGAAATAGGGGTGAAATTTTAAATGAAAAATCAGGGGGTAAAATAGACATTTCAACATGAAACTTTGTAGGCTTACTTCTTAAAACAAATAGACAACCCATTTCGTAGTTTTCCGAAAATCAAACCCAGGGGGTAAATAGGGTATAGAAACCTAAATCATCTTAAGTACCCTAAAAGTTCTTGGTACCTAAGCTACTCAGAACTAACTTTTTGATTGTGAAACAGACACTTATTATTTACTAGCTTCCGCCCGCGACTTCGTCCGCGTGAACATTCGAGAAAATTCTATCCTGGTTATTGGTCCCCTAAGAATTTTCTCGAATGTTCACGCGGACGAAGTCGCGGGCGGAAGCTAGTAAAATATAAATAAGAAAATAAGTTTTTGTATATATCCCCATATCATATCATTATTATTATGGACATTTAAAAAAAAAAGGATCAGTGATTTTCAGGTGTAACAAGGTTGGCCATTTAATTTACTTTGTAAAATGTTTCTTTACTATCTGAATAATACGTACAAAAATAATACAAAAATATACCTAGTGCAGTTTATTTTTAAGCTATACACGGTAATTTTTTTATTACCCCGGATAATTTTAGGGATTATTCTACGCATGAAAACAAACAATTTTTATTATGGCACCAAAACTGAAATTAGCTGTTCCATACAAAAGTACAAAAATATTTAATCAAAATGTATGTAACAGCTGATTTTTTCTTCGCGTTTTCTTTTTGGTCCCATAATAAAAGTTGTTTGTTTTCATAGGTAGAATAATCCTTGAAATTATCTAGGGTGATAAAAAAATTACCGTGTATAATTCTGATTTTATCTAAAATTTGTTTTGAAATCTCGGTTCCCGCGGGCTGTTTTGTGAATGTCCCCTTGATTTTCAGTGATTTCAATGCATCCCGTCGAGTGATCCTACAGGATAACATCCTACCCAAAGCGTGTTATCATAAGCAAGCTGATTTTACGTGTACTGTTGCTGCTATATAATATATCTTTGTCTTCGTATCAACAGACGATACTATTTAAACATAGACAAAGGGTTTGACTTTGAAAATTGGAAAAATTGTGATAGTAAAATACCACCAGCCCTGCAAGTAACGTTCAGCGGGCCGATCGCGGTAATTTTATGACGCATTAGTCAAGTGTACGTGCAGTTGACGTGTAAAACCGTTTTTGATAACGCGCAGCTTTGACAGTGCGACAACTTTTTCTGTTCCGGTGGTAATCTTTGGAACTAAAAAAGTTTTCATACGACAGTCTATTTTGACAGCTAATTTCGTATTGCAAGTGGTTCCTCTGTCATGGATGTCACCGGATCAGACATGATCATGAAGCTCGGCTTAATACTGATTTGCGTGACGTGTGCGTCGTTATTGTCATTACAGCAATACGAAGTCAAAAGTCAAGACCCAAACAGAGTATTAAGTCAAGCTTCATGGACATGATTGTATAGATTTGCGTGACGTGTGCGTCGTTATGTCATTACAGCAATACGGAGTCAAAAGTCAAGACACAAACGCAATGAAGACGCGCTGCATAGAATTACGGCGATTAGCCCGCTGGAGAGATTCGAACCCGCACCCCCGGGAATCCAGCCCGATGCTCTGACCAGTAAAATTATTCTGACCGATGCTAACAAAGTTATGAACTAGATTAATTTTTTATTAACTTTCTGCTAAGTTTTACATCGTAAAGGCAAGCAAAAGTGTCTTTTAAATAAAATTAAACTATTGTTTTACCACTTTCGGTAGAGATTAAGGTAGGTATTTTAAAACGCTTAGCTGTATGACATTATTTTTTTAATTTCCTGTAGCAAAACGAAGTTCATTTAATTGCAAAACTTAATTGAAATTTCTTTAGATTTATACTGATTGTTATCAAGCTGGCGATTACGCTCGAGGTTATGTTCAAGCGCAGACTCAAGTTGCCGTTAACATCAAAATTTTCACTTTAATATAATTGCTAACCGTTGGTTACGACTATTAATTCAGATTATAGCTCTATAATAATGAATATTCTGAAATTGCAGGACTTTGCCATTAGCCGCCACAGATATGTATTGTATTACCGAGGGGAATGGATGGATTCTGAAATTGTGAAGTTGTATTTTTATAGCGTTTTTATGACACGAGAGCTGGCGAAATTATTCCTTCCTTTTTCTGATATTACGCTTCTTAACATGAAACGTTACTTCGTATTTGATGAATAAATGTGTTATCGGGATTCGCGATTTGATACAGTCAGTTGGAATTGGGTCAGTAATCTGTATTACATTTGTATTCAGAGAGGATTCTGTGAGAACCTTCGAAAAGGAATCGACTATGCAATATCCTAAGTGCATTCATAGTAGCACCTACAAAACTCACGGATAGTGCATCATCAATAGTGGAGTCGGCTACGAAATTTCTCAACACTTGAGTAATATTTTTTCTTCTTAATATTGCTTTTTTCAGTAAGTTGCTTTCCTACTGTATGAATTTTCTTTTTCTGCAACGGGATAGCGCAAAGCCCTAATCACACCTACTGTTAAGTAAATTTTCGATTACCGTGTTGAAAAAACATGTTCTGATTTATTAATGTAGATTTATGCAATTGGAAAAGTTGATTGACGATCTATCAAAACACAGCATAAAGGTTCAAACAAACCTTATGTGATGCCACGTATGTGATGTTACGTCCGTCAGAAGACATCGGTTTTCATAGAAAATGTATGCACTAGAAGCACACTTATCTTATAACACGTCAATATAAATACGTGGCGTCAGATCACGTAAGCTCAGTTTGTTTGAGCCTTACACCTGAACGTACCTATCATAAAAAGTGGCATACTCACAATAATTATTATAGCATCTACTGACACAATATATTTTGAAACTAAATCGAAAATAAATAGACATAGGTATAAAAACTTACTTAAGAAAAGTCAAAGTTTGAACTGGAGGAACCAATTAGTGAAGATGAAGTCGCGAGCGTCCGATAGTCACTTCATATTTATAGAAACTATGTTCTGAAGTGCGTCGAGACGAAAGACTTTCAGGCACCGTTTACCAAGCGTAGGCAAAGAATATATTATTATACACTAACGGTGTAGGTCAGATAGGCCAGCCATTTTATATTAAAGGCGGCTCTTTCTCTTACGGAACGTTCAGCTAGATGCTTGGGCTAATTACAACTTCAAATGTCAAATGAACAAATTCAAGAGTGAGTAAATTAATACACAAATAACGGTTTTGCAAGGAAGCGCTTTTCAGCGCAAAGTTCCCGAAGTTTAGGAATACTTTAGCTTTCATATTATTATGTGTTTATTTTACCAATTTTTTTATTGAAACATCATTGATACTCGTATAGGTAGTGTAGGTATATCAATGTTGTTGTAAGAGATTCCATAAATAATTAATAATCCTCAGTAATGATAGAAAGAGACTTTCAATAAATAAGTATACTTTAGGTAAATGATTTTACTTGTCCCACTTTTTTGGTTTGAGTTTTAGAGCAGTATAAAAGTAATTTTTTGAAGAAACTAGAAAACAGCGTCCTCATTAGGTAGTTACCTCCACAAACTTTAATATTAACGATCGGGCTAAAGTTACGATATTTATCTACATTGTGACATTCGTGGTAGAACACGCGAGGCAATCGTATAGACATTATGAGGACATTAAGCCGGTTTTGCATTGCTTATGTGGTTCATGGGGGTAATATCCTTTGTGTCAAGTGTCGTTTTTACTACCTTATTATCGTATTATTCGCTGCAATGATAAATATGGAATATTCAGATTTAAGTCGAGGGTCTTTTAATGGAGTGTTTTTTTACGAATTTAGGATTAAAATGCCATGATAGATTTATTTATTTATTTACTTATAGGAAGACCAACAGCTACTCTCACAGAATAATAGGTAGGTACACTATACATCAGAAGGCCTATTAAAGGTCCTCACTAATAGCTACAGAAAAACTACACTACAAATAATAAAACTTAAATATAACAATCAAACAAAGCAAACTACAACTACAATTTACAAAACTAGAATAGGTAGCTACTTATATTATAAAACAAGTAAAGAAAGATAGTGCAAATGTAACTAATTGTACAATAGGATAGTTAACTCGTCAATATAAACTAAACATTAAAAAACTGTTATTTAATTTTTTACTTATTTGCATTCACAATGCAATTTTTAGTATCGAAAAATGGAAAATTAAGTATTTAGAAAAAATCGGATCCCATCGGAGCTAGTTGTGAGACAAGTCGATTTTTTCTAAATACTTCATTTTCCGTTTTTCATTAAAAACTGTCTGCCTAACGCATTTCTCTACTACTCCGTATAAGTCCTTAACAGATAACACTGCGCGCAACTGAGGCGTTTTTGGCGATACTTAGATTTTTTTTTGTTTTTAGGATATGGTAAAGGATTAGTATTCGATTTCGACCGCGCGCAGACTTATCAGGCACGTACTCTAGCAGATAAGTTGGTACCTCCGGCCGGATTCCTCCTGCTGTGCCAAATGTATGAAAGAAAACTCAGATTAGCTCCGCACAGCTCGGCTTATGTGGTAACGTTCGATCAACAATAACACCTACTATTCAATTGTTGATCGAAGGTGGTAACGCACCCTTTTTATCTTGTGTTTTGCAGTGATAGCAAAAGTTGTACCCGTGTACCATGTTAAAACTATAATTGAACAAGGTTGCTCGACACTCCGCTGATAATGTCTTTGTAACTACATCTTGATATTTCTCTGTGAACAACCGGCGCCGGCGGCGCAGCAATCCCCCAGGCGAACGTTTTATTGGAGCCCTGATCTCTTTGCCAAACTTATTCCTGTATCGCGTCAAACTTACAAGTTTGGAACGAATGATTTAGGAAATTGCTACTGTGGAATTTTGCTGTTGGAATAAATGTTTTGCTCTTTTCCCTAAGGAATATATTATCATTAAATTCGTATGATTTTTCCATGGAAAACAATATGATATAACAAAGAGTAAACACACAAAAGGGATCCGTTGCACAATTGAACAATGATTAGGTATCACAAAATTTGGTTTTAATGACTTTTGTAAACTTTACAAATTTTGATTATCCAGCGAAGACCTGTCCCTGTGCCCCAGTAGTAGGGGCATTAAAATTGCTTATTATTATTGTCGAGATCATTGATGTAATTTATTTTTCCTATAATAATTCTGTAATTATTATTGGCAATGTAATTTGCAGTGTTTGCATATAAATAATTTAAAATCTTTAATACCTTTTTTTAAGATCTTTGATAATTGATTGATATTTTATTAGGTTGATTTTAAGTTAGTTGTAAGCCTAACCTGCTGTGAAAAGTAAAGGGATAATTACTAATAATATGAAATATATGAAATCTTTCGTAGAGCAGTAAATGAACAGATTAGGAAAAGAACCGTGAAACATCAGTTCACTGAGCAGTCAGGCAGGTAGGGGTATATTACCTACATATTTTTTATTCATCATTTTAAAACGTGAAATAAGCTAAGATTTGCCCCCTCTTTTTTAAATTATAGTGAGGGCATATACAGTCTTTACGTATACCAGACGGCATGTTGGACTCAGTCAGACACAGGGCCTGTCCCTCGCCGCGCCCAGCCCTCCCACCAAGCCTAATAGGCTTCGCGTCAGAGCTGGGCGGTTCTAACACCTGTTCAACAAAATCCTGGATCCGCACCAGCCCATGTGACGTTAAGTAGATCGAAACCCTTACATTATATTATTGACTGGTAGAGAATGCCTAAAGGCATTAAGTCCGCATTTTTTATGACTTTTTTACGAATAAAGAATGAATAAATAACTAAATAAACCCCTGATTATAAGCGTCCGGCGCACCCTGGACAGCTATGATCAATGTCCGGCGCACCCTGGACAGCTATGATCAATGACATTTTATATGTAGATACGTTATCTAAACTAAAAAGTGGCGACGAAAAAGTAAGGTAATTGCCAATGACGTTTTATTAATAGACACGTTACACTCGAATAAATTGCATTTTAAAATGGCGAATTTGTTTTTCATGACGTACAAGAAACAAAAAACAAGCACAAGTAGTCAAAATATATTTATCTCTTCCTAACAACAGGCATTTCCGCATATCTATCTCTTTTTCACCAAAAATATTGTTAGTCAGAGACATATATACACAAACCCCCACTGTCAAAAGGGATAAACAATTATTGCAAGCACTGTCTTATGTGTCAGTTTTCTGTCTCTTTCATGCGTTCACAAAACTTTACAAGCTTACTCGCTCATGCATGTCGAACTGGCAACAGCGCAAAAGTCGTCACTAATTATTTAATTTTTAATTTAAATTTATAATTTCAATAATTACGTATAAAATGAATCAATTTTCTTGTCTTTTAAAGATCCCGCATAGATTTTGCAACTTCTCTGAACACAGGAAGGCATTAACTTTATTATTTGAGGCGTAATCGAAAAATTGTTACAGCGCGTTGACACGACAAGGGTCTGTGTGTGACTGAGTGACTGAGTAAACCTCGGGCAATTACCTTACTTTTTCGTCGCCACTTTTTAGTTCAGATAACGTATCTACATATAAAATATCATTGGTAATTGCCCGAAGTTTACTCAGTCACACACAGACCCTTGTCATGGCAACGCGCTGTAACAATTTTTCGATTACGCCTCAAATAATAAACTTAATGCCTTCCTGTGTTTAGAGAAGTTGCAAAATCTATGTTACGTTCCCTAAAATATGGTTGAGCGAAGCGATGGCTGGTTCATGCGTCATGCTCGTGAACGGGTGCTGCCAGTGGGAATGGGTCTGCTCTTATCTGCTTGCCTTAAAATGTGTTTTCTTTTGTTTTTATTCATTTTATTAAGAATTACATTTGAAACATGTATGGCGCAACTTGCAGTATATAGTAGAATTGTCTTTTGTTTTAAACTAATATTAAAGCTTTAAGTAGAGTTCCTAAGTAACTGAAGATTGTTCACCGCTATGATCATTAGTTCGCCTATACTTAACTGTATTTATCATAACCCATTGTGTAATTGTGATGGAAACTGACCTTAGTCATACCATGTTAAGGTCATTTTTCAATTTGACGACTCTGTATGAAATAAGACAGGGAGAAAAAAACAACCCTTGGAGTTTCTTGCCGGTTCTTCTCCAAGGCCTCCCGCTGTAGGGTTTGCGAACCGATGGCGTAGCTTCTATGACGTTCACAAGTATTGTAAATAACAATCTAAATTGAATAAACAAATTTGAATCTTGAATCTTGAATCTATGCCGGACCTTTAAAAGACAAGAAAATTGATTCATTTCATACGTAATTATTGAAATTATAAATTTAAATTAAAAATTAAATAATAAGTGATGACTTTTGCGCTGTTGCCAGTTCGACATGCATGAGCGAGTAAGCTTGTAAAGTTTTGTGAACGCATGAAAGAGACAAAACTGACACATAAGACAGTGCTTGCAATAATTGTTTATCTCTTTTTGACAGTGGGGGTTTGTGTATATATGTCTCTGACTAACATTATTTTTGGTGAAAAAGAGATAGATATGCGGAAATGCCTGTTGTTAGGAAGAGATAATATATTTTGACCACTTGTGCTTGGTTTTTGTTTCTTGTACGTCATGAAAAACAAATTCGCCATTTTAAAATGCAATTTATTCGAGTGTAACGTGTCTAATATAAAATATCATTGGCTATGATAGTTCTCGATAACGCAGAGATTAGTTGACCAATCCTTCCAGCTCGATGATTCCACAGAATAAACGTGAGAATCGACACGAATAAGAAGACTGAGCAGTCTTTATTCACTGGTTATCTCATTGATTAATTAAATAGTTTTTTTTTTAATACTTTTGATGGGTTTGCTCTTGATCCCAGCAATCGAGCCCATGGGCTTTATATGTTACCTGGGTGGTTTCCATTCCCGCGGGAGAGCGGAATATAATATAGCCTCTTTTGTTCGGGAATGATGTAGCTTTCTACTGATGAAGTAATTATTTATAAATATGTTTAGTACTTATGTATTTTTTGTGTTTGTCCGTTACACAGAATTTGAAAATGAGGAATAGCAACTTATTAATGATAAATCATGAGAATTATTACAGCGATGGGAAGCTCTCAGATTAAATTTCCCTGCACTTAACAGAAATAAGCTAAATAAAAATAGGATAATGTATCACGAAAAAAACTTAGAATGTCTACGTAATCTTATTAAGATTTCCTTTGTGTATTGAATAAGACGAGTCGTATGATCCATTAGCATCAGGTACCAATATTTTACTGCAATTCCCAAAAAAAAAAACTGTTAGTTATTTTTAAATTTTTACTTTTTTGCATTCACCATGCAATTTTTATTATTGAAAAATGGAAAATGTAGTTTTTTTAGAAAAAATCGGAGCTAGTTGTGAGACGGGACGATTTTTTCTAAAATACTTCATTTTTCATTTTTCAATTATACTGTTTTTAAAAGTAGGGTACTTACTACATAAATATAATTTTTCAAACAGCAGTATTATACCTTATATAAGTATTTGTTATATTATTGCTGTAACATATTGCAAAATGTAAGAAATAATTTATAAAAATATTGGGTTAAATATATACCGAAATCGGTTTCTCACTTAGAACAATAAAAAAATCCTAATTTTAACACTGTGAAATAGCCAAAAATACGTATTTTTTTCCTGTTTAATTGTTTGCTGATTTTGTATAAACTTCTAAATAAAACGAAAATATTTTATATTAAGCTAAGTATTTGTATGGTAAATGAGGAAGAGCGGGGTCTCCTATAGCACAAGTTTTACACTTAAAGGTAGATCTCAATGCAATTTAACTGTTTTGGAAACTTATTGTTGTTTAACCGATTCGTTGCGGCACCCATTTTGGAAAACTTTTCGCCATGGCTGTGAACATATTTTCTATGTCACGACTGGCGTGTGAAGCGCCATAGAAATTGATCGCACGCCTATTGTGCTATCAGCCATGTATAAAAAAACACATGGTTTTTTTATTTTTCTCTGGTTTAAACTTGATTGAAGTTTAGTTGACATCAAAAGACGGTAGTGTATGGCACGATACGTTATTTAAATTGATTTTGAAGAGGTAAACTACGTGTTTTTCCTGAAATGGAAGGAAAGCGACTTTATATTTTCAGATGTTTCAAACCTTTTGTGATGTTGTTTAATTTTTTTATTGTAAAGAAAGCAGTTTCTAGAAACATTTTAAGGTAGTTAACACGTGTTTGGGTAATTCTCATTTTAGGGGTCGAAAATTGATGATTTCATGAAAATATCTTTTCATTATAAATTAGGGTATATTTCTCAAGTTTAGGTCTTACTCTACTCGAAAAAAATAGTCGCTGTGCTCACAGCTCCAAAAACCCTTTTTTTGGGGGGAGTTTTGTCCATGGAAGTGACCGAATATGGCTCCCACGGAAGTGACATTTACTTCATTAAAATTCAAAAACATAAGTTCTAATTCAGACATGTAATTAATGATTTGGCATTAGGTTTATGATGCAAAAAGACAATTTAATCACGTACACAAAGTTTGATTAACATCAATTAAATACCTTAAAATAGCTGCCATAGAATTGACGGTTATGCTTTTTAAAATTTAAAGATTTTGAGTGGCATTAATATACTAGGCAATGGCATAGAATTGCTCGTCTTTCGACAAATCTGTTAAAATTTGTACGTCTCTGAAATAATAATGGCGACGGCGCGTGTTCAGTAACTCAAATATCAAAAGTATAAGCCATGCCATTAAGGAAACTGTTGGAATATGACCGCAGGAGATAAGAAAAAGCCGAGATCAGCGTTAAATAAACGGATGTTTATTGTACGTTCTTACAGAGAGCAAGGCAGTAAAGTCAGACCAGACAGAGAGTATAACATAGATGTATACAACCATAGATATTATTACGGACTTGGGTTTTTGTGTTTTCCAACAGTCCCCCTCAAAAAGTCAAGTATTACAATTATTAAAATATAACTTAAATATCTTTCTTCTCATTAACAACATTATTTTAATCCTTGCGATGTTTTGAAAACATACAATAAGAACTTACTGTAACATCATAACTGAATATTAATATGTTAGAATGAACTTAAATTAGCTTTTATAATAATTAACTTTTTACAGGATATCGCTTTTGTAAATAAATCAGCTAGTTGGTTTCCTGTGGAAATAGATTCTAGCTTAAAGATTTTGTTAGCGATTTGTTCCCTTATGTAATGGTACTTGATAGCAATATGTTTAGACGTTTTATGATTTGAAGGGTTATTGGCGATACAAATGCAACAAGAAGAGACAGCGACAGATTTTGTTTTCGTGTATTCCACGAAATTGTACATTTATCGAATGCTTGTATCCTGATGTACTTTTTCTGTCTTGTTGGTCGCTACCCCAGTCAGAATCAGCATAACCAATTATTAAATGCTTATAATCACATTTTTTTACCTATAGTACCTTTAATGTATCTTACATAATAGATGTTTCAAGCATTTCCATAGCTCCTCATTATTTTTACAAGATTCATCATAGTATGTAACTATCAGAATTTAATTCAGTTTCATCCATTTTACAAGGGAAAAGAGATTTGTTCGATTACCGTTATCCATTGAACATTTAGTTAAATATAGTGGTATAAAGATTAGTTTAAAGATATAGTCAGTATTCTTTGTTCGTTCAATTAAAATATCCACATGTGAAACATAAAACACATTCTCATCTATATTACATTTTTCTAAAATGTTTAAACAAGGATCTCCTTCAGAGTTTTTAAACCCCATTTCTTTAAGAGCAATATTAAATCGTTCAAACCAACATCTGGAAGCCCGTTGGAGACCTTACAATGATTTGTTCAATATGCTTGCATCTTTTGCAGTTATACCCTTAGGTATTTCATACAAATATTTTGTTTTAAAATGCCATTTAAAAAAACAGTTTTAACGTCTATCATTATGGTCATTGGAAAAGATCCATCTGTAAATTATAACTCAATATGTAAATATGGTTATTTCATGTTTTTTTTCAATGTGTAAGCTAAATTGATTTGCAAAGGTTAAAATGAATCTAAGAGTTGTTATTCTCGCGACTGGCGCGACGGTTTCCTCATAATCTAGTAAATATTATTACAGAAAAACTTGCAACAAGGCAGAATTTATAACACGAAGTTTCGTAAAATTCATTATTTTACAACTGACAAGATTAACATTATTTGACCTTTCAACAAGATTCCAGGTTTGGTTACTTTTAAGTGAATCGAATTCGCTCTGTATGTGTTCTCTACCAAAAACATCTGTGTTATTAGATGGTAACAATTTGAACACTAGTAAGTGACTAGTTTGATTGAGAATTCTTTCACTACGCTTTATGTTACATGATTGATTTTGTGTGGAAACTGAATATTGTTGGAGGTCGTTTATTAGCTTTGCTGAATCTATGTCAGACTTACTAATTTTTGTGGATATTATTAGCTTTGCCGAATCTATGTCAGGCTTACTAATTTCTGTGCGTATTATTAGCTTTGCCGAAACTATGTCAGGCTTACTAATTTCTGTGGGTATTATTAGCTTTGCCGAATCTATGTCAGGCTTACTAATTTCTGTAGGTATTATTAGCTTTGCCGAATCTATGTCAGGCTTACTAATTTCTGTGGGTATTATTAACTTTGCCGAATCTATGTCAGGCTTACTAATTACACCACAGGTACCTATCACTATATTATCTGCACTTTTGTATCGTAGTCGTGTTTGTTCATTTATCTATTTCATCACATATGACGTCACGAGCTACGAAGAAGTCATTGTTATCGACAATATATAATTTGTAGCCATTTGCATTATAACCAACAAATATCGACTTGAAAGATTCTTCTTCGAATTTTGATTTACGTGTTTTATTATTAACATAAACCGTAAATGATTAATTGTTTGGTTTTTTTGCCATGCCACATTTCGTATGGTGTTTTAGTTATCAGAGCTTTGGTAGGTAGTATATTTGTTATATACGTAGCTGTTAAAATAGCTTCACCCCAAAAAGACTTAAGTATTAAGTTTCGCACTTGTAACTAAGGTTCGAGCCATTTCAGTCAATGTACGATTCATACGCTTTGATACACCATTTTGTTGTGTTGTGTATAGTACAGTTAAGTGATACATTATACCCTTGCCAACACAATATTCTTTAAAATCATTTCAAAGATACTCGCGGCAATCATCGCAGTATAAAATTACCACTTTCAAATTAAAGAAATTCTTATTTTTATTTACAAAAACCTTATAATATTTCACAAAGGTAGGTGAGATTGTTCACCAATATCCCTTTTCATTTAAAACAATATTATTTATTGCATATTTATTCATGTCTTAGACGCAAGGGCTTAGGAAATCTTTAACTAGGTTTTTCAAAATCGATCGCTCGATCGATTTCTTTCGAACCTGTTCACAAGTTTTAAGCAAGTTTCCGAGCCAAGTTAGATGCTTTTGCCATCAATCATAATAATTTGCGTTTTATTGACATGAAAGAATAATTTAAATAAATTATTATTGGTTTTTATACCAGACAATAGACATTTATTATTTTTGAAACTGCGTATCTCAATATTTGAAAAAATGATTGAATACCTAGCTTCTTGTATACGACTTACTGATACTTAGTTGTATTGTAGGGCCCCTTTGGTGAATACAAACATCATCCATGTTCCCTTAACAACTTGAATTCATCGTAATATTTTTGCTTCTTTTACCAAATCCAGAAAGGCTTGGAATATTTTCAGCAACGTCGATTTTCAACGGAGTTTGCAAATGTTTGGAATTAACACTGTGATCAGTCGCCTCTAAATCTAAAAGAAAACAAATTTCATTAGAATTTGATTGAGTTAAAGACTTACACTGAGAAAATATAAAAGCGAGACTGCCCTCGTCATTGTTGAGTGGTTGAATTGTATTTGCAATCGGTAGGTGACTGCTGCGACCAGCGGCTTCGTTCTGCTGTATTTTCTTGCAATAATGACAATCTTAACATGACAATATTCTGCGGCAACAATGCTCACTATGCAACTTAGAAATCTTAGAACTCTTTCCTGCCATGAAGTTTCTTTTTTTTGTTAATATTGAGATTGTTTCTTCACATTATTGTGTTGCTACTGTATGTCTTTTTATTAATAGACATATAGTATATAGTGTTTCAGTTTATTCGAACTTCTTGATTAATCCACCAAACATGTTTTCACTTAAGCTAAGATTATTCTTCTTCACCCAGTTTCCATTACGCCGTCATAAGATACAGACAGGGTAAGCAATATCGCATGTCTTCTTCTTCATTATCCAAAAATCACAAATTTTGGATTAGATCATTTTCGTTCTCAGCGTGCGATATGAGATTCGATCTATCTTATCCCATCGGTGGGAATCCATATTCGGTCACAATATTATCAACAAAGTAAATAAAATGTTGGATGACATATCTGGTTGTTATAAAAAATGTAATAAATTGTTTACGAAATGCTAGCTGCGTAAAATTCTTCACACTTAAATTCATCAAAAATACCTTTCGCTGTGGTCAATTCTTGTACAAGACTCAAAAAGGAATAGTGTACTAAGGTACTCAACTATGTACCTCTTGCGAGACGGTTTTTCCGTGCCCATTCTTGATCCTGTTCTGGTGGCGGTGGTGCATCCACTACATTAAAAACTTGCAATTCATTCAACAGTGACCTTATTCTAAATTTCCATGTAGGTACTGGTAGCGATCTCCATTAAATTGTCGGATATTTCTTTTAGCGACTCCATTTTGACAGTTAAATTTTAAATTTTACTTTTATATCTCAAACGGTTATTTACAAAACTATTTTGAAAAAGCGTAGCCTGGGACCGTACTCTGAAACGCAAATCCGAAACTTCGGTTAGCCCCGCCCCTATCACTCGATTCCGTTATGACTCGAGAGTGAGAGGGACAGGGCTAACCGAAGTTTCGGATTAGCGTTTCAGAGTAGGCCCTCTGGACCCATAACCTGTTGGAATATGACCGCAGGAGATAAGAAAAAGCCGAGATCAGCGTTAAATAAACGGATGTTTATTGTACGTTCTTACAGAGAGCAAGGCAGTAAAGTCAGACCAGACAGAGAGTATAACATAGATGTATACAACCATAGATATTATTACGGACTTGAGTTTTTGTGTTTTCCAACAGAAACGAATCAAAAATGGCGGCGAAACTAAGGAGAGAACGAGAACAATTTACAATCAGTGGTTCTGGATACCTACATTATATTTTGTGCTTGACGTGCTCTTGTAAGATGTCAGACACTGAGGACGGTATTCATCGAACTCCCCTCAAAAAGAGAAAGCCTTACCAAACAATACTCCATACATAAAAATATACCACCAACCTCAATATTTTACCAAAAAATACTACTGTAGTATTGAAAATACTACATCTGGTGACACTGGTTATAGCACGTCTAATTATTATTTTTTCTAGTCTTCTTTATATCTTCTATATATATAAAAATGAATCCCTATTTCCCTTGGTCACGACATCACGCGTGAACGGCTGGACCGATTTGGCTAATTTTGGTCTTGAAATGTTCGTGGAAGTCCAAGGAAGGATATAGGGGTAAGGTAGGGGTAGGGTAGGGTAGGGGTAGGGGTTGGGTAGGGGTAGGGGTAGGTTAGGGGTAGGGTAGGGGTAGGGTAGGGTAGGGGTAGGGTAGGGGTAGGGTAGGGGTAGGGTAGGGGTAGCGTAGAGGTAGCGTAGGGGTAGGGTAGGGGTAGGGTAGGGTAGAGGTAGAGTACGGGTAGGGTAGGGTGGAGTAGGGGGTAGGGCCACGGGAACGAAGTCGCGCTGGGTCAGCTAGTTGTTTTATATATTTCGTTCCGAAGGAACAGGTTAAGGCACACCATACTGCCTCGTCATTAGCTTTTTATGTCGTTTTAAGTTTTTTTATAGTTACAAAATAATTCACTTCATTAGTTTATTTTATTTTCATCAATCCAAGTAAGTATAATATATTAAATATAGTAATAATTTAATTATTCCATTATTATTTAAGTCTTTTTCAACTAGAATGACTCCTGTGACGTTTCAAGTTTGACAGTTCTAGAGATGTCCCATATTAAAATCCTATCGACTTATATATCTTTTTTTTCAAGAGTCAATGTAACTTTTGGAGAAATTGCAATTTATAATTTATTTATTTCGTTTTATTTGAAACGAGATAACTGTTTTTCCACAACTTTATGTAACAAAAAATGTCAGTAGTGTTTGTCAAAACTAACGTTACATCGCACCTCAAAAGCATCGATGAAATAAAAGAACGCACTCTTACACACACATTGTATTGTTATCTAAAACGCTAAAAATTACTTTCGAAATCATGCTTGTTTTGTTCTAGGTAGGGCAGGCGTACCGGTTTTGGCCACTGTACCGGTTTTGGTCACTTTTTACTTTAAAGTTATATAAATAGGAATTAAATAATTAATGCTTATATTTATTAATGGCGAATAAAAGATTGGACTTTTAGTTAATAATTACAGTACTTAGCTTTTTTTATGTAGTACGATATTTTAGAAATAAACACGTGTTATGTTTCAAAGTTAACATTTTGTAAAATTCTTAAGCAAAATGTTAAAGGGTAAAGGTTTTGTAAAATCATTTTTTTTCTACAATAAAATTATTTTATGGTTATTTAATATTTTATATCATATTGGAATATGTTTCTTCTAGATGGATTAAGTGTTGTTTTTTCACTGTTCTTACAAAAAGTTGGGAAACAATAAGTGGCCAAAAATGGGGCTAGAAATTTTAGCATTATGCCACCTTTGGCCACTTTGGCATTAGTAGAAAGTTTCCAACCTATCATAAAGTTCATTTATTTTAAAAGACTCACAACTCAGTAACTAACTAACTTTTGTTAGCTAACGTATTAGAAAATTAGCGGATTGAGGCTAGTGTAGGTAGGCACTAGCCTACACTAGCCTCAATCCGTTAATTTTCTTTCAATCAAGTGATAAAGGTATACTTATAAAATTGTAGTAAGGAGCTAGCTGTGATTGAAATACTATTTCATGTAGTGTTTTAGTCCAGAACTCTAATAAGACATCAAATAAGCATAAACTCAACTTATAAATATAGTAATTTTATGAAAGTGGCCAAAACCAATGCAAACGGTGTATTTGGCCCCCTCCGCAGAATTTGTTCTAAATAAAAAAAACTATTGATTTTATTTTACTTTGTAGATTATACCCTTAAAGGTCGATAAATTATCTATAACTCTACATTATAAATTTTCTCTAAAATACTTAAGATCATTAAGCATTAAGCGGTTAAAAGTGAAAAAATCCTTAAAGTGGCCAAAACCGGTACGCCTGCCCTACTTTATTTGTTAGTTTCAATCGATTAAAAAATAACACGCCTATCGTGGCATGCGCCACACGTTAAAAATAATTCATTGCAACTTATAAAGTTTGTCAACCTCTGCAACTTTTAAATTCATACAATATCCAGAAGCTAACACAACGAGCTAGATCTACGTGGAACACCATGATAGTTTTGTTCTAGGCAGATCCTTCTAAAACTTTATTTGAGGGAGTTATAATCGATTAAAAAATAACACGCCTCTAGACTCATCAGCCACAAGTTAAAAAACATTATGACACGCCTGTCGTGCAATTAGCAACGAATCGGTTAATAAACATTATTGTAGGTATTTTGTATTTGTACGTATGGATAAATCAATATTTCTTATTAAGACGAGGTAAACATAATGCGACTTCTTCACTCGAGTATGTCTATTCTACTCTACATACACGTATCCTAAAACAAATGATGCTCTCGAACCTCTAGTGTTTTGTTTTCAGTAAAAACATAGGTAAGCCTAATCCTTCACGACACTATGTAAATGAGAAAATGCTAATCATTTTACATAATCTGTAAGTTTTCTGTAATTACAAACAAACTCATTTATGATATGCAGATTAGAGATAACTGAGCCTTTCTATAAAATACCAATACGCATTTTAATCATGAAGGATATTTTTAGTGTAAAAATGAAAAGAATTTGCGAAAATCAAGTGTTTAAAAAATTGCATAATAATAAAAGAGTTAAAGGCTGTTTCATCGTGATTCTTAACTGTATCTTTCTAAAACACAACCTTTTCATGGTGATACCTATGGCGTATCTGGCTGGCTGGTGACATCAAACACTCGTGTCAGATTATAAAATATTTAGCCCTCATTTCTGAAAATAATAAAATTTAAGAAGAAAATACCATTCTAAATAAAAAAATGAATATTGGACACTATCACATACATAACATTGTTCCATTAGTTTACCAACCTACAGCTTGAGCACTAGTATTATGGGAATTGGAAACAACGACGGGTATTACCATACCACATACAACCAGAGCCGAGGAAATATTAGAAGTTCGTTTTTCAATAATTACCCGACCGGGAGTCGAATCCGGGATCTCTAGAGATAGCGGCACCTTGAAAATCACTCGGACACGGAGGTCATCACCGTTGAGTACCTAGTTAGTTTAAAAAAATATGCAAATATACCATATCGCTATGTTAATAAATAAAATATGAGAACATTTAAAAGACACTTTTATAAACGTGTAAAAATGCGTTTTCTGAAAACACCTTGTTGCTTAATAATAGCTTATGGTATCTGCCAGTTTAAATTACATCGAGATTTATTAAATTAGACCCTTTTTGACGAGAATATGGCTAATCTAGGGTAACATTGAGTAAAACTGACTACAGAAAATAACATTAATTTCGGTTTTCTTTAGCCACTAATGGCTAATGGGGAGATACTAAAAATAGGACAATAGGCTATGGTAATAGTCGAGAACATCTATAAAAAGGTATAAAATGTAAAAAAATATATCTTTTATCACTTGAAAGTAGCTGTGATTAAAAAGTATAGAATATGGAGTAAATAAGCTTTTAAATGTAGATTTTAGTTTAATATTTGTAACTGATGTGATTTTTTATTCAGTAACGTGGTGATTTTAAGTGAAAAAGAGGTAAACTATCTGTCTCATGGCTATTATATTTGATATAGTTGCCTAAGTGGTTCAGTATCCATTTAGGCACCGACGCCATTTCAAATACTTTTATAAGCCTTATTTTATTAAAAATATTCCGGACTCCGAGTGTTCACATTACTGTCAGCAATGGAAAAATTTACAAAGCTTAGCTGGCATTTAATACAGTTTTAATAACACCTATAAATAATAGAATTATATTCCTTTAACACCGAAAAGGCCATGAACTTTAATAATGTAGTGAGCCCATAAAAGTGAGCCAGTTGTTTAGGATTTCCACCACTAATCACGTACACACTATCATTTATCACATACTGTCTGTTCGCGCCGCGCTGCGAGCAGTCGTTGTCATTGTCAAGGTCACGAGACAATGCGCTCGACCGGCCGGTGTAGGATCGCCAGTTGGCCGTAAGCAACCGTGAGACAAGTTCGTGTGTTTCTGTAGCGACGTGCCGCGCTAGTTACCTACCCATATTGGGACCGAGATTTCGTTGCACCTATTAGGGCTCCGGTCGGGGTACGAACTTGAGACCCGTGTGTGTTCGCTTTGAAAAGCGCCGGGAAAGTTTTAGCTGTCTATTAGGGCACTGTGTAGTTTTAAGAGTGTTAGCTATAAGAGTTTCCCCTCGGGGTTGGGTGAAGACCTACTTGGCCAGGCGCGCGCGCGCCGGCAAGACAGCGACCAGCCCCCTGGATTACGGACAGTATCCCTTACCATAAGGTAGGACTAGTTTTAATTTACTTAATTTTGCATGAGAGACCTTCGTTTCAATAAACTGTGGAACACAGTAGATGTGGTCATCACAATTGTGCGTGATCATATTTTTGGTAGCAGAGCGTAGTTAGTTGATATAATTAGTTAATTTTCATATTAAAATTAACTAGGTACATAAAATTTCATAGTAAAAATAAAATTATTTTTTTTTTGTTAAAAAGGGTATTTCCGATCCGATTCCCGATCCGATCCGATTCCCGATCCGATCCGATCCCGAGACGATTTGAAGTACTAAGAAATTGTTCTAGTAAATTCTCGAAGCGAATGTTTCTCACTTGGTGGATCCGATAATAGATAGACACTTATATAATTGTTGTCACATACTAGTGTTTTGATACGAGTTTACTCGCCTAGATGTGTATATTTTTTTTTGTGTGTCCGGATTTATTTGACGAATAGTTCGTTCGAAAGTGTGTTTATTAGTATCACATACTAGTGATTTGATACGAGTTTACTCGCCTAGATGTGTATATTTTTTTGTTTGTCGGGATTTATTTGACGAATAGTTTCGTTCGAAAGTGTTGTTTATTAGTACCACATACTAGTGTTTGTTCCGAGTCCGCTTGCCTAGTTAAAAAAGTGGAACTAGTTTTAATTATTAGTAGTATTAAATTACGAGTATTATTATTAAAAATAGTTTTGTTTTCGTTTGTTGATAACGGTTTAGTAGTTGATTTGCGAGGTTGACTTGGCCGTGCCGTTATGCCATACCGTTAATCCGATACGTTTTGTTTATACCGTTATATTGTTAGCCCTTGAAATTGGTAAGTTGCTAATAATTTATGAAAATAGTAGGGTCCGTGTATGTCGTCCGAATTTTAACCCTTGAACCCCGTTGGGGCCAATTCTGACCACGCATATAGCTGTCAACGTTCACTCAAACCCGGGGCGGCCAATATTGACCAGGCGCCGGCCGGCACAGATTACTTGTGTTTTATATTATCGTGACGCGACCTATTTCTATTGTTTTTTTTTGTTGATGTTTACCACTTTTATAATTCTTTGTTTGCTTTGTTTATTAAACGGAGTATAAATGGCTCCTACGAATCCGCTCGCCGTATCCAGGGCTGGCATCCAAGGAGTTTTGCGTTGGCTTGCTTGTGCGGTCACATTAATAGACCGAGCCGACCGGGTAGGCGCGTTGCTAGCTCGGTATGGCGGGCTGGCAGCTCGGCTGCAAGACCTGGAGCGCCACGCCATGGAGTGTCGCGCGTATTATTTGGAAAACCCCCCAGCTGATGATGCCGTGTCGGAACAGCTGGAGCAGGATGTAGCCCAGGCCTATGAACTGGCTGACCAGTTCACGGAGGCGGCTGAGAGGGCCCTGGCTGTTCGGAAGGGGGAGCCGGTTTTGAGCGGGGAGGTCAAACCTACCCCGACGGCGTTGCTAGGCCGATTGCCTACTTTGGAGATTCCCACTTTTAATGGGGATCTGTCAGCCTGGATGGGCTTCATTAACCTGTTTGACAGCTTAGTGGATTCACGACGGGACTTATCCCCTAGTGAGAAGTTGGCCTATTTGCGCTCCTCCCTGCGAGGAGAGGCCAGCGCGGTAATCCAGCACCTGCTCATCAGCGACGACAACTACCAGGTGGCTCGCCAGCTTCTGGTTAGCAGGTACCAGAATGTCCGGTTACTGGCGGACACCCACGTGGCCACGATTTTGGCCCTCCCGCGAATCACGCGGGTACACCTGTTACGGAGGGAGTTGCTGAACCCGCTACTGTCAGCGGTCAACTCCCTAAGGCGATTGGACCTGCCGGTGGATCAGTGGTCCTTTGTACTGCTGCACATAGTCCTCGCCAAATTGCCCGCTGAAATGAAGGGGCGTTTCGAGCAGAGGTACGGAGGCGACAGAGCCTCGTATCTCCCGCCCTTCGCGGACCTCCTTCGTTTTTTGGAGGACGAATGTAGGGTGACGGACCACCTGGAGCCCGCCCCGGTTCCAGGTGTTGGTCGTATGGTGGCGGCGAGGGAACAGCCCCGTCGCCCGACCAACCGGTATGCTGCCTTCCAGCAGTCCCCTCCCCCCGCACCGAGTGAGCGGTGCAGGTATTGCAGGGGAGATAGGCACGGGGTGCACGAATGTGCCAAATTTAGAGGCCTCCGCCCAGAGGGACGGAGGGCCGTTGCAAGACAGCGCCAATGGTGCTATAGGTGTTTGGGGGGACACATGCAGTCGGCGTGTCCCCAGACCGAGGATTGTCGTCTTTGCGGAGGGAGGCATCACCCCCTCCTTTGTTTGGACCGCAAGGACGCCGGGAGCGACCGGGGTTCGAATTCCTCGCGCACGGGCGGGGGCCCGGCAGCCCGGAACCGGTCCCCTAGAGATTCGGCGGGGCTTAGCCCCCCCGTTCAGTCCCCCCCGGAGAGGGGGAACTATAGGAGAGACGCCCCCGCCACGGGCGGGGGTAGGGGGGTACCACAAGAGTACGCCACGGTGGCGATGGGCACGGGCCCTATTTGCTACTCCCCCCCCCTAATGGAGAGGCCTCGATTGGGGTACTATGTACCGAGGCACGCCCCACACGGGTATTACCCTGCACCTAGGAGTGCTGTTGGTCGGGGCCAGTATGTACCCGACTGGGACCCGCTCGCCCGGTACGAGCGTCCCACATTTGGCGCGCCGACTCAGGCGCGAGGGGGACAAGTACCCCCCCAAAATTTTTAATGACGCCCCTGTCGGACCCAACCACCCCTCCGGAGCTTGTGCTGTTGCCAACAGCCTCCGTGAATGTTTGGGGACCTAAGGGCAATGTTGTAACGGTGCGTGCCCTTTTGGACTCAGGTGCCCAGGGGTGCATAATGTCCAGGTGGCTTGTCCGACAGCTGGGTCTTTTGCTTGTGCCGCATCACGAAGCGGTACGGGGGGTGGGAGACTCGCGGATCCCTGATCCGATTGGTCGAGTTGAGTTCTCCTTCTCCCCCCACTTCACGCCAAGGCCGAAGATCGGTGCTTCGGCGATAGTTTTCGATAAGGTGGTTGGACCACTCCCGCAAGTGCGAGTGCCGCCATCCACGATTGAGCTGACGTCTGGACTGGCTTTGGCTGACCTTCCTTCCACCGACCGGGCCCAATACACTTGTTGATTGGTGCGGATGTCCTCGGTCGTGTACTGTGTGGAAGCAAGCGAGTTTTGCAGACAGCCGATCTTGTCGCCTTGTCCTCGTCGCTGGGTCATGTGGTGATGGGAAAGGTACCACAGACACCAGAGACCCCGTCGGTAGACCGCCAGACCATTGTCGGTTCTACTTTGTCCGACGTTCTCCAAAAGTTTTGGGAGGTGGAGGAACCTCCCACTGCCAAGCGGTTGGATCCGTTAGCCGAGGAGTGCGAATTGTTCTACCAGAACAACACTGGGCGCCTCCTCTCGGGTCGCTTGATTACCCGCTTGCCCTTCTTGGCGGTTCGCCCTCCTTTAGGGAGCTCCCGGCCGATGGCCGAGAAGAGATTGTTGTCCATGGAGCGTAGGATGGCCAGGGATCCCGCATTCAAGGAGAAGTATATAGACTTCATGCGGGAGTATTTGGACCTTGGGCACATGTCCATCTCGCAGTTGGACTGGCGTAATGTGGAACATTACTTCCTGCCACACCACGCTGTTTTGAAGACTTCCAATGGGAAGATCCGCGTGGTCTTTGATGGTTCAGCGCCCACGTCAACCGGAGTGTCGTTGAATCAGTGTCTGCATGCGGGGCCGAAGTTGCATCACGATGTCTGTGATGTTTTGACCAACTTCCGCCGGCACGCTGTCGTCTTTGTGGCCGATATCCGCATGATGTTCAGACAGACCGTGATTCACCCGGAGGATAGACGATACCAGCTCATCCTTTGGCGTGAGGATCCCCAGGATCCGATGTTGGCTTACGAGCTGAACACCAACACTTATGGTTTGCGGTCGAGCCCCTTTGTGGCGATCCGTTCGCTTTTGGAGCTCGCAGAGCGCGAACGGCTACGCTATCCCCGGGCATCTGCTCTTATTGAGGGGGGGGCCTTATTTGTCGACGATATCTGCACGGGGGCCTCGAGCTTAGATGAGGCTCTCGTCTTACGTGATGAGCTGATTGCGCTCTTGAGGGCTGGTGGCTATGAGTTGCGGAAGTGGCTGTCTAACTCACCGGACCTATTGGCAGATTTGCCTAAGGACCACCAGCAAGAGCCGCTCCTCTTTGAAAATCCGGAGACTCCAGACATGCTGTCTGTTTTGGGAGTCCAGTATCGACCAGTCCCGGATTTGTTCACATATAGATTGGAACTGCCAGACCCAAAGGTCTGGACTAAACGCACGGTGCTGTCCACTGTAGCCCGTACCTTTGATCCGAACGGTTGGCTCAGCCCTGTAGTGTTTTCGATGAAGTGCTTCCTACAGGAGCTCTGGGCTGCGGAATTGTCATGGGATGAGCCCCTCTCTGGTAGCCTCCTACGAGAGTGGGTGAGGTTCGTGTCATCCCTACCCGACGTCAATCGGGTTTGTATACCGAGGCAAATGCTGCCTTCGGGAAAGTTTAAAGCCTCCCTGCACGGCTTTTGTGACGCGTCCGAAAGCGGATACGCGGCAGCCGTTTACATCCGAACGGTGGATGCAGCAGGCGTTGTCGCCGTACACTTAGTTACGGCCAAGAGTAAGGTCGCCCCCCTTCGGACTCGGCTAACCATTCCGAAGTTGGAGTTGTCCGGCGCCACTCTCTTAGTACGGCTACTCAATCATGTTGCCGACACCTTGGGAAACGGTGTCGACTTGGAGTCGATATTTGCGTGGTCTGACAGCCAGGTCGTCCTTTGTTGGCTGAAGAGTTCAGTCCACACCCTTGAGGTTTTTGTGGCCAACCGGGTCTCACAAATTCAGACTTCAAAGGCCCCGTTGATTTGGCGCCACGTACCGGGCGAATTGAACCCCGCAGATTGTGCCTCCCGCGGCTGCGAGGCGCCTGAGTTAGTGGACCACCACCTATGGTGGAGTCCATCATGGTTGTTACGGCCTGAGCGCTCATGGCCTGCCACCCCGGCTGTGGCCAGAGTCCCAGACCTAGGCATGCGTGTTCACGCCGTGGAGACGGTGGCGGCTCCGCAGATGGAGTTTTTGTTAGACCGCTACAGTTCTCTTGACAAGTTGCTCGGCGTGACTGCTTGGATGAGGCGCTTTGTGCGAAATTGTCGCCAGCCTCAGGAGAAATCGTTGTCTCCGGTCCTCGCCCCACAAGAGCGGCAAGACGCTCTGTTGCATTGGTTGCGAGTGACGCAACAGCGAGAGTTTGAACCGGAGCTGAAAGCCCTGCGCTCAAGTAAGCCCAAGTTGAAGGGACCCTTGGTGCGGTTGAATCCCTTCTTGGACAGTACCGGATTGCTGCGTGTCGGAGGTAGGCTCAGACATGCCAACCTGCCGTACGGATCACGCCACCCTTTGTTGCTCCCCAAGGATGGACCGTTAGTTAGACTGTTGATTACAGACCGACATGTAAAGAATGCTCATGCCGGTTGTAATGCTTTGACCGCGCTCCTCCAACGAGAGTTCTGGATTTTGTCAGCGCGGAGAATAATCCGATCCGTTATTTTTCGTTGTCTCCCGTGTTATCGTTTGCGCGCCGATACGATGCAGCCCCAGATGGGTGATTTGCCTGCCGATCGAGTGAACGAATCGATGCCCTTCTCAGGAGTTGGAACGGATTTTGCGGGGCCATTTACCGTTAAGACATCGCGGCTTCGTAATGCTAGAACGGAAAAGGCTTACTTGTGTGTATTTGTTTGTTTGGCCACTAAAGCGGTCCACCTGGAGGTGGTTAGTGCCCTCACCACAGAAGCCTTTGTAGCCACGTTGAATCGTTTTGTGTCTCGCCGCGGAATGCCGTCGTTAATCAGGTCCGATTGTGGAACCAATTTCAAGGGCACCGATAGGTATTTAAAGGAAGTTTGTGAATTTTTGGATAGGAATAATTTTGAGATCGGATCCACACTCTCTCGCAGAGGGGTACGATGGCAGTACTCCCCGCCATCCTGCCCCCACTGGGGAGGGATTTTTGAAGCAACTGTAAAGGCCGCTAAAACTCACCTTCGTCGCGTTATTGGGGAGACGGTCCTCACGTTTGAGGAACTCGCGACCGTATTTTGTAAGGTTGAGGCGGTCCTCAACTCGCGTCCGTTGTGTCCGTTGTCTTCGGACGCGAATGATTTAGAGGCCCTTACGCCGGGCCATTTTTTGATTGGCAGACCGCTTAACGCCTTGCCGGAATATCCTTATTCCGAAGTGCCCTCCGGACGGCTCTCGCGATTTGAATTGCTCCAGCAGCTTACGCAGAGTTTTTGGCGCCGTTGGCATCTGGAGTATTTGCACATTTTGCAGCAACGCGTTAAGTGGTCGGATAGGACGACCCCACCCAAGACTGGAGACCTCGTGTTGGTAAAGGATCCAAACCTGCCGCCCCTCCGCTGGCGTTTAGGACGCATTGTTCAGCTTCATCCGGGGTCGGATGGTGTGCCCAGGTTTGCCGAGGTCCTGGTGGGGGACTCTGTTTTGAAGCGTGCGATCGCTACCCTCTCTCGCCTGCCCTTAGATTGAGTTGGCGGACAGTTTGCTACTGTCCGGGACGGGGGGATGTTCGCGCCGCGCTGCGAGCAGTCGTTGTCATTGTCAAGGTCACGAGACAATGCGCTCGACCGGCCGGTGTAGGATCGCCAGTTGGCCGTAAGCAACCGTGAGACAAGTTCGTGTGTTTCTGTAGCGACGTGCCGCGCTAGTTACCTACCCATATTGGGACCGAGATTTCGTTGCACCTATTAGGGCTCCGGTCGGGGTACGAACTTGAGACCCGTGTGTGTTCGCTTTGAAAAGCGCCGGGAAAGTTTTAGCTGTCTATTAGGGCACTGTGTAGTTTTAAGAGTGTTAGCTATAAGAGTTTCCCCTCGGGGTTGGGTGAAGACCTACTTGGCCAGGCGCGCGCGCGCCGGCAAGACAGCGACCAGCCCCCTGGATTACGGACAGTATCCCTTACCATAAGGTAGGACTAGTTTTAATTTACTTAATTTTGCATGAGAGACCTTCGTTTCAATAAACTGTGGAACACAGTAGATGTGGTCATCACAATTGTGCGTGATCACTGTCATTAATCACTTTTTGTTTTCCTTATTACAAGGAATTGGAATAAACTTGTTCTGTCTACTTTTAATGAACTACTACTTTTCGTAAGTGTATTAATGGTAATGTAATGAAACATGTAAGTACCTAGATGCGAGAAACTAACCTTCCGCCCGCGGGTTCGCCCGCGTGTACTACACGATGTTATCCCGCGGCAATGTGATATTTTTCCGGGATGAAAGTAGCCTAATGACACTCTCCAGCTCCAAAAATATCCCCATACCAAAAATCACGCCAATCCGTTGCTCCGTTTTGGCGTGAAGACGGACAAACAAACAAACACACTTTCACATTTATAATATTAGTATGGATTAAAGAAGAAACAAAAAGCTCAAATAACGATAAACTAAAATAAACGTTAGTAGGAAACAAAAGAAAACAACGCAAAAAAAGACTGACAGATGACAGATGCTTATATAAAATCTGAGAACAGAAATTCTTCTAAAAAGTATTTATTTACACGCCAGCGTGATTGCCTGAGGCTACAAAGAAAAAGTTCAGAGGCTGTATGTATAGGTAGAACATAAGTTCAAGGCATGATAATCTTGCTAATATTATAAATGTGAAAGTTTTGATGTTTGTTAGGCAATCACGGTGAAACAGCTGGAAGGATCTGGATGAAGTGTGGCACAGAGATTATAGTCTAGATTAGCACATAGACTACTTTTTTTTGAGACCATAAACCGTAATTTGTTACCATAATTTGTTTTGAGACCATAAACCTTTGACTAGCTGTATCTCTGCAACCAATGGACCAAGAGTACTCGGGTTAAGCTCAAATTATAGTAAATTAAGTAAGCTTTATTAAATTATAACGCAACCATACTTCAAAAACGCTTCCTTAGGGTAGTTTTTTTGAAAAAAACTCAAACAAGTGCCAAAAAAACGTTTTTGAAAAAAAATGTAACCGCCTTCAAAACTGATCTTCAAACAAAAATTAACAAACACTAAAAAACGAATAAAATAATAAGATTTTTTAATTTAAAGGACAATGATACGTGACTTTTTCTAATTTATCTTGGTACTTACTGGACTGTTTGAAGTCGGTGCCATCTTATACGTATTGAGGTAATTACGTCCTACACCTCACGCTTGGGACCGGGTTTTTTTTATATGTTAGTTATTTCACTCAGTATATTTCGTTCTTATTCTTTTTGGCTTGGCACCGACTTCAAACAGTCCAGTAAGTACCAAGATAAATTAGAAAAAGTCACGTATCATTGTCCTTTAAATTAAAAAATCTTATTATTTTATTAGTTTTTTAGTGTTTGTTAATTTTTGTTTGAAGATCAGTTTTGAAGGCGGTTACATTTTTTTTCAAAAACGTTTTATTTTTCGATTTTTAGTGAAGTAGCTTAAGAAACTACATGGTGATTATGATAAATTGTTGTTAATATCCTATCCGTTACGGAATTCAGCTTTCCATCTTTAGCTACTTAGATAACTTGAAGGAATACAACTGAAGGTCCATTCGTGCATATGGTATTTATAAAACATCATAATATAACTCCTAACTCTTGAGGAGTTTCACCTCTCATCAGCAGCTCACCCTAATAACCTGAAAGAATATAACTATTGGCCCATACGTACGATTAATACTTAAAGAAATATTCTCCAGCTCCTAACCGTTAAGGAGTTGTAGCTTCCATCACCAGCTCATCACTATGAGATGATGACTACCAGATGCAAATACTTGACTAACTTCAAAAATAAATGGAACGCATAAGGCTTGCCTATATTTGAGAATATCTCTCAATTTTCCTGGAATTTGATCCCCTGGTCCTGACTTGGTGAAAGTAAGATCAGGTCAGAAGTACCAACTTTCGAAAAAAAAAATATTTTGAAAATGATCCCCAATTTGATGAAACTATGAAATCGTCCATATACCCAAATAAAGTCTGAATACACATTATTCAGGATAACTCCTGAACTTCTGGCCAGTTCTTGATAAAATTTGAATGGGACCAGACGAGAAGCGTCACCTTTTAAATAAAAAAAGAATTATCCAAATCGGTTCATTAACTAAAAAGTTCTGAGGTAACACACATAAAAAATAAAAAAAAAATAAAAAAAAAATATACAGTCGAATTGATAACCTCCTCCTTTTTTTGAAGTCGGTTAAAAATCGCAGTTGTTTGAGCGCCATGGGGGTAGCACAGGGTTTTCAGGGTTGCAAACTTGGGTGTAAACTACTTTCAAGGGATCTAACAACATTCAAAAAAATCGTACATACATGCGCGTTTGCGATGTTCGATGTCGATATTGAGTGGCCTATAGACTATTATATATTCTGTGCTATAGGCAAAAAAGCAGTTCATAATTCGCTTGTTGTGAAACAGATTCAAAATATTTTTTCACATTTGGTATTCTTAAATGTTATGTTTTTTAACTTGATTATAATTATTTACAATTCATCAACAGTGTAATATCCTATTGCTTATCGTTGATATTATCGTGTGATAGCAAAAACTTGATTCATTATCATTTCAGCCGTACGACGCCCACTGCTGGGCATAGGCCTCCCCCAAGGATCTCCACAACAGTTGATTAGGAGATTAAAAATAAACAGCACGTTGGCGATAGGTGAGAGAGAGAAAGACTTCTTTTCTCGATAGGTACTGTATGTTCACAAAAAAAAACAGTAATTTCACAACCATCAATCTTAATGTTATGCTCCTTTATGATGTTATGAATTCTTAAGGTTTGGTTTCGAATGGCTGCTTTATTTGACGAAATCCTACCAAAAACTTTAGACGGTAGAACCAACTTACGCGTCTAGTTCGCCAGCAAACTTCCTCTAACTGGCCCCTTTGTTGGAGTTGCATACAAATTATATTTTTCAACTTATTCTTAGCATAGCTTTCGTGAATCTGGAATTTTCTGCTTCAGATTGCTCGTTTAATACAATTTATGTGTTGTCCGGAACAGAAAATTTGTGTTTTTGTTGGTTTATTTATGGTCTTAAGGCGATACTCGGAAAAAATGTGCTGAAGCGAGATAGCAATGAGAAAACGACGCGCGCGAGAGCGAGACCGATTTTGCAGATTAGGCAATAAAAACACAAAATCACTTCGTATTAAAAAACTACAGCGATTTAAAAAAAATGCTTCTATACGATCCTCAATATTATTGGTGTCCACTAATTAAACCAATTTCCAATAGTGTAAGTAGCCCCATTTAAGAATAATCTTCACTTTTCGTATTTTTTAGAGGTCTTTTCGAAAATAAAAAGTGTCGAGGCAAAATCATAAAATCGTGTTTTTGAAACTACCTATACGATTCTAGATAAAGGTATGAAGAAATATATATCTTATTACCAGATTTTTAACAACTGTAACCGTCCTATAGTTTTAAATCAAAAAGTCCATATTTTTCCGAGTAGCGCCTTAAAAAGTGTGAACATAATAGAGATAATGCGACTTTTGTTTCATCGAATAAATCGATTAGGAATTGATTCCAATCTTGTTCTTTGTGGTGTAAACTACTTAGGGACTATGTCATATTACAATATTGAATGACTTTTGTAGCACAGACTTCAATATGACAAAGTTCTATGTTGTTATTCTTCTTATTATTATTATTCTTCAAATAAATTCCAATAGATGCCACACCTTTTACGAAATATATGCTTCATCTATCTAATTATACATAACTAGCGGATCCTCGCGGTTTCTCCCGCGTAGTACCCGTTGTCGTGGGAATATCGGGATGAAACATAACCTATGTCACTTGGGAAGAATGTAGCTTTCAAATGGTGAAAGAATTTTCTAAACCGTTCCAGTAGTTTCGGAGCCTATTCGATGCAAACAATCAATCAAATCTTTCCTCTTTATAATATTAGTATAGATGTACGCGGTGATTTTTTTATCATCCCGGATAATTTCCCTTATTCCTCGTACATTACCAAGTTTGATAACTGGCTTTCTACAAGGAAAAATAATTCTTCCTAGCTTACCCGGTTTTCAAATGGGAATTATTTTTTCCTGGTAGAAAACCGTAATTTTATTAAGTTTTCTACGAAGAATTTTTTTTCTTCTTAGCTTACCCAGTTATCAAAGGAGAATTTTTTTTCCTCGTAGAAAGCTGTGAATTCAATTACAGCTTTGTACGTGTTGTTCTAAGAATAAAAATTTTTCCTACTTAGCCATTAGATCAGATAGACCGAATAATTACTTAGATTAAGTTTTACTTTAATAATTAGACCATCCAACCAACCGTTCCATCGGAGCTGGTTGTGAGACGGGTCGATGTTTTTCTAAAATATGTATTTCATTTTCAATTCTTCAATGATAAAAATTGCATTGTGAATGCAAAAAAGTAAAAATATTAAATAACCTCTTTACTATTAAATCTATATCTATACAAATAAATAAAATTGGAGTGTTTGTTTGTAATATTAAAGTAACTGCTTTTTACTACTTACATGCATATGATTAAATATATTGTTATATACGGTACATATACCAATATATCATTTTTTACAATTTTTGCCTGTCTGTCTGTCTGTTTGTTCCGGCTAATCTCTGAAACGGCTGGACCGATTTTGACGGGACTTACACTGGCAGGTAGCTGATGTAATAATGAATAACTTAGGCTACTTTTTATCCCGATATTCTTAGGGAAACGAGAACCACGTGGGTGAAACCGCGGGCGGCCGCTAGTAATTAAATAAAATAAATCTGTTGTTCCCTCTAAAATTAAAATTAATCTAAGTAAATAATAAAAGTGAATAATTATTCGGTCTTTCTGATATTCTGATCTAATGGCTACGAAGGGAAAATTCTTCTTCGTAGAACGCACAACACGTACAAAGCTGTGATTGAATTCACAGCTTTCTACGAGGAAAAAAAAATTCTCCTCTGATAACTGGGTAAGCTAAGAAGAAAAAAAAATTCTTCGTAGAAAACTAAATAAAATTACGGTTTTCTACCAGGAAAAATAATTCCCATTTGAAAACCGGGTAAGCTAGGAAGAATTATTTTTCCTTGTAGAAAGCCAGTTATCAAACTTGGTAATGTACGAGGAATAAGGGGATAATTTCAGTGCTTATTCTACTTTTTTTATGTATAATGGGCTTGCTCTTGGCTTCACACTGAACCTTAGGGTTGAGAAGAAGCCTAAGATGGAGCGAGCTTACCGCTCGCAGAAGTCGTCGGCCGCTTACAGAAGCAGCCGACATTCGGGAAAATAGACGCAGGCAGGGTATTCCATTCCTTGGCGGTGCACACCACAAAGGATGAAGAAAAGCGCTTGGTACGCATTCGCGGGATGTTGACCAAGTAAGGATGATAGCCCGCTGTGCGTCTAGATTCTCGGTGGAAGAACGGGGATGGTGGAATGAGCTCATGCAGCTCAGAAGCACACTCACCGAAGTACAGCCTGTAAAATACCGAAAAGCAAGCCACTTTACGTCGATGGGTTAGACTATGGAGCTTGGTTTGAACCAGCTCATCGTCTCCGATTAGTTTTCTCGCTCTGCGTTTCACTGAGTCACGTGCTACTAACTGGTATTTCGATGAACCATCCCAGAGGTGAGACCAATACTCCATGCATGACCTTATACTTGCGCTTTGTAAAGAGTTAAAAGATGTCCGCGATGTTTAACCGCTAATAATAATTAATAATTAATAATACTAATCGCTTAACCTTATTCAGGATTCCTAGCTTTTTGCCAGCAGTTTGAGCTTTACACTCAATGTTGTCGCCGAAGTTAAGGTCCGATAACTTCATGCCAAGAAGATCTAAGTTGTCGGTAACTGATACAGTTGTACCACGGTAAGAAGGAGTTAAGGTAAAAGGACTCCTTTTTGCGGTAAAAAGACACGCCTGTCTACTCATGAAAACCAACAAATTTTATGACAGGACCATACAGAAATACATTGAAATGTTATATTCAGTTGTTTTAAGCACGACAGTCACAGAAAAGGCTAGCCATAACGCTGCACAAACTTATTATTCAACAAATGTTAAATTTCGCGTAGTCTTCCTTTTATTTAAGATGCTATGTTACTTAGAAGAAATAAATGCTTATAATTGAGCCTTTCGATCGATACAATAAAATTAAGGAAATAATTGTTTTTACATTCAGCGGGTTTGATTCCCAGTTCAGACAGGCGATTATTTAAAATTCTTTGAATGAAGTTGGTATTTTTTAATAAAAATGGGGTCTCCTTTCAGTAATATTTTATATCTTCAGTATTTAAGGTACTTTCCCTCCATGTGGCTTATGAAACTTGCTTGCTTAACCTCATCGATCGGAGGCCGAGTGCGCAAATTTTTTCCATGTTTCATTTTAAGATTCAGAAAGTGTAGCTGCTAGTAGGTATACTAAATTATACTTGTGTAAATTCCTTTAGTAAGTACAAGCGGCAGAAGTCCCTTTGTAAAGTAGTTTCATATGATAAAAAGATGCATTTTCGCGTCTCAAATCAATCGCCATTGAACAGACAGAGCGACGTTGATTAATTTCCAACAATAGCCTATTGATTTGCAAGTCCAATTTGCTTATTGTTGTTTTCATTGATCAACACGGTGCAGTTGAGCTGAAATGCAACTTGTATTCAGTGCTTCTATTTTCAAAGCCATTGATTTCAGTCGCTTCAAACTAATAGCTTCTAAATAAAGTCGATAGGAATATAAAACAAATTGATTCTACGGATAATCAATTGCCTTTATAGTGGAAGTAATTTATCAAATTCACCTCATTTATTCTCAATGGGCGGCTTTATAGGCACACGTCCACGACAACATCAATGTTTATGATTTGTAGGAGTAACGACAGTTTTATTTGTAAATACGGGAATTTGATTTTTTACATTTGAATAATTATAATAAATATAAATATTGGACACCATCACATACATTGTTCCAACAATACCAAATTATAGTAGCTCGAGAACTAGTAGATATTATGGAAATTAAAAACAACGACGGTAATTACCATAAAATCCCAGACCCGAGGAAATATTGAAAAAAATAGTTTTCAATATTTATCCGACCGGAAGAACCCGGGACCTCTGAGATAGCGCACCTTGAAAACCGGTGCGTTACACACCACTCGGCCACGGAAGTCGTCAACATTTGGCGAAATGACCTACTGGAGCGAAAAAAGTGCCTTTAAAATTCAACTACTTACGTACTTAAAAAAAATCACACATATTTATAGTACTTGACCTGACCTGATGGAGAGCATATCTAGAAGACCGCCAGGTTTTACATATTGCCTAAAAAAATCTGAAAGTTCAAAAACGGGCAGATTTTGGCTTAAAATGGGGTGTCCGGTTTCCAGAATCGACTCGTTATTGTTTCATAACTTTTAAAATAATTTCTATATTAGTTACATCGATTCTAAATTCACTGGGCGATTTTTAAATTCGGTGATTCATTTTCTCAATTCGGTGCATTCTTAATTAGGTACTTAACTTTTCTCATAAACTACTTCACAATATTTAGTTCCATTGTTATTTTTAGAATCAGGAGGGAATAAATTTAAATTTTTGTTATTTCAACTCCTTACTTAAAAAACCAAATACTAAATCAACCACCGAATTGAAAAAAACCCCTTTTGTAGAAATGCTCTTTACTTTAGTAGGTTTCTGAAATTAAATAATATTCAAACACAAAGGCGGAAACTAAATAAACAATCAAGGAGAGAAATACCTAAATAATAAAAGCTTTATTATTATTTATAGTGTTATTACGTCGCCCTACTTCCATATATCCTCCTGTCACAGTCACAGGATACTGGCCAAACCACAGAACACAGAAATATTTTTCTGTGGGCCAAACCGTTGGAATAACGTTTTTTGTTTGGCACGAAAAAGAACGTCTCTATTTCTCAATATGAATAATTGTTAAATGTTGTTTTAATAAATTTTGAATTTAATTAAATCTATCAAATGTTACGTTGTTTTTTATTAACTTCAATTGACATGTTTTCATTTTTAACAAGGTACCTTAAATCGAAAACCATTTCGAGATTTTTCAATTTCTAACACTGTACATATTTTTTCGGATTTTTAAATCACTTATTTATTGAAATATTCGGAAAAAGCCCCTCTTATCTTGATGAAGGAACATTATAATGACATTCCTTTGCATAACATCAAAAAACGCCTCTCATTATAAAAAACTGTCATCTGCCAAGATGAGTAATGAGTACAAAAATTATACCCGCCTCTTTCACTCAATTCTGTCATGCCCGGAGAGTGACAGAGATGGGTATAAACTGCTGTTAGCTCGCCCGAGTTGTAGTGATACTCTTCGCTAAGCCTAACCTGTTTTGTTTATTGACATATTTTGACATAG
Organism: Crambus lathoniellus; assembly: GCA_949710035.1. NCBI lineage: Eukaryota > Metazoa > Arthropoda > Insecta > Lepidoptera > Crambidae > Crambus > Crambus lathoniellus. The sequence continues at coordinate 17,753,560 of OX453306.1, forward strand.
ATAGAACTATGGACTTGCGATATCAGTAAAAATAATATTGTGCCTCATACTCCTACAGAAGGAAGATTAACAAAGCTAACTTATCATAACTTTACTAAACTAGCAAATGAAAATTATGAAGGTGGCTGAAGGATTTGTTATGGCAGACATTCGCAAACTTCCCAAAGTTGACATGATGATGTTATTGGAATATGCGTGAACACGACTCATTTAACGTTGCGGAAATAAAGGGAGCTGAAGTTTTATTTTCATCGAGAGATGCCTACGTAGAAACTTCAAACTTCTGTAGGCTATATGGAAGTAAAACGAGAGCAAGCCATGTGTACCATCAGAGGCAGAGTAATTCCTGAACACAAAGTTCGATCAAAAATGTATATAGTTAAAACAGTTATTGATGAGAGTAAAGACACTTTAGTGTATACACATACACAATTATGCTTTATAAACCACATAGCCAAACAAATAGCATGTTTGAGAAATTCTCCAGTGTTAGTTGTTTCGTTCAGTAGTTACTCTGCCCGCCATTACATGTGTGGTGTGAAATATCAAGTCGGGCTATAGTTTAGTATTTAAATACCTACTTATTTTTATTATTTAAAATAGAAGTCTGTGTTTGATTATATTTAAAAAGTAGTCGTGTTTTGTCTGTTTAATAAAATACAATTTCATTTTGATATGCGTTTATTTCAATCTTTATCTACTTCCTGATCTAGGAATCTACCTTTCTAAACTACTAAAAACTAGAAAAATGTCTGTACATTGGAATATATTCCAGAAAAAAAACAGTTGGATTAGAGACAACTGGGACATAACCAATGCAAAAAAAACACACAACACCTTTTTCTTGTGTATTTGGGAAGGGATTTAAATGTCCTGATGTTGAAGGAAATGTTGGATCTTTATTAACATTTTGAAGTCTTCTTGGTACTTGGGGTTTTAGTCGAGGTCTTGTGACTTTATTCTACATCCAATCCCTGTAATTTAGTACACACTACCACATGGTACTTTATTTTTATATAAAGCAGCACACCACTGTGAATGTGTGGACATGGGCACGTAAAAAAATGTTTTTTTGGGCATTTCAGAACTGTATTTTTGTAGCCAGGAACTACACATAAAATTAAGGGATCTAATTCACGAACACTTTTTTCCATTTGGAATTAAATTTACGAGTTATGAAGAGAAATAACATCAAATAAAACAACTAAAACCAAACGAGAAACCGTAACAACAACAAACAACAAACGTCATTAGTGTCACGTTGACTTGACGACGTCAGAATGTATTTTTTTAAATAATTTGCAAAGGTATGTCCGCCAACCTGCCTTCTTCCTGGACTTAGGCTCTTTTTGAATGGGTAAGTTTTCAAATTAATTTTACGATGACTAAAAATAAAAATTTTGGAAAAAGAAAAAATACGAGTCTCCTCTTTTTAAATGTTATTTCTAAATAGCAAATAAAAACACATGATAAATTTTATGAAATGTTGTCAAGACCACTTTAACATTTACTACCACTGGATATTAGGGCGATGTCTATAGATATTCTTTACAAGAAAAATCGAGTATTTCTATTTTTTCGGGTTTGCCTCAAAAATATTAAGAAAAGTTAATAGTTATCCCTGAATATTTGCTTTTGGTCACATATAACTCATAAAATATTATATGAAATAGTTGCTTTTAGATCTCAATAACTCCGTAAATAAACGTCTTAGAAAATAGTGGATTTTACCACTAGATAGAGAATTCAAAACTGAATGGTCTAATGTAAAAAAGTGAAAATCGTCAAAAATCGCCAGATCGTCGGTTTTGCCTTTAACACGGCGATATATTCTGTGCCTTGGGCTTAAACATAAAGTTAGAAATAGTATTTTTAAAAAACCAGAATTATAAAGAAAAACAAAATATATTATTTAATAACAGTTTTACGCGACACTAAACTAAATCAAATTTAAAATAATTATCTGTATGTAGGTACTTATCTTAAATCGAAAACCATTTCGAGATTTTTCAATTTCTAACACTGTACATATTTTTTCGGATTTTTAAATCACTTATTTATTGAAATATTCGGAAAAAAGCCCCTTTTATCTTGATGAAGGAACATTATAATGACATTCCTTTGCATAACATCAAAAAACGCCTCTCATTATAAAAAACTGTCATCTGCCAAGATGAGTAATGAGTACAAAAATTATACCCGCCTCTTTCACTCAATTCTGTCATGCCCGGAGAGTGACAGAGATGGGTATAAACTGCTGTTAGCTCGCCCGAGTTGTAGTGATACTCTTCGCTAAGCCTAACCTGTTTTGTTTATTGACATATTTTGACATAGATAGAACTATGGACTTGCGATATCAGTAAAAATAATATTGTGCCTCATACTCCTACAGAAGGAAGATTAACAAAGCTAACTTATCATAACTTTACTAAACTAGCAAATGAAAATTATGAAGGTGGCTGAAGGATTTGTTATGGCAGACATTCGCAAACTTCCCAAAGTTGACATGATGATGTTATTGGAATATGCGTGAACACGACTCATTTAACGTTGCGGAAATAAAGGGAGCTGAAGTTTTATTTTCATCGAGAGATGCCTACGTAGAAACTTCAAACTTCTGTAGGCTATATGGAAGTAAAACGAGAGCAAGCCATGTGTACCATCAGAGGCAGAGTAATTCCTGAACACAAAGTTCGATCAAAAATGTATATAGTTAAAACAGTTATTGATGAGAGTAAAGACACTTTAGTGTATACACATACACAATTATGCTTTATAAACCACATAGCCAAACAAATAGCATGTTTGAGAAATTCTCCAGTGTTAGTTGTTTCGTTCAGTAGTTACTCTGCCCGCCATTACATGTGTGGTGTGAAATATCAAGTCGGGCTATAGTTTAGTATTTAAATACCTACTTATTTTTATTATTTAAAATAGAAGTCTGTGTTTGATTATATTTAAAAAGTAGTCGTGTTTTGTCTGTTTAATAAAATACAATTTCATTTTGATATGCGTTTATTTCAATCTTTATCTACTTCCTGATCTAGGAATCTACCTTTCTAAACTACTAAAAACTAGAAAAATGTCTGTACATTGGAATATATTCCAGAAAAAAACAGTTGGATTAGAGACAACTGGGACATAACCAATGCAAAAAAAACACACAACACCTTTTTCTTGTGTATTTGGGAAGGGATTTAAATGTCCTGATGTTGAAGGAAATGTTGGATCTTTATTAACATTTTGAAGTCTTCTTGGTACTTGGGGTTTTAGTCGAGGTCTTGTGACTTTATTCTACATCCAATCCCTGTAATTTAGTACACACTACCACATGGTACTTTATTTTTATATAAAGCAGCACACCACTGTGAATGTGTGGACATGGGCACGTAAAAAAATGTTTTTTTGGGCATTTCAGAACTGTATTTTTGTAGCCAGGAACTACACATAAAATTAAGGGATCTAATTCACGAACACTTTTTTCCATTTGGAATTAAATTTACGAGTTATGAAGAGAAATAACATCAAATAAAACAACTAAAACCAAACGAGAAACCGTAACAACAACAAACAACAAACGTCATTAGTGTCACGTTGACTTGACGACGTCAGAATGTATTTTTTTAAATAATTTGCAAAGGTATGTCCGCCAACCTGCCTTCTTCCTGGACTTAGGCTCTTTTTGAATGGGTAAGTTTTCAAATTAATTTTACGATGACTAAAAATAAAAATTTTGGAAAAAGAAAAAATACGAGTCTCCTCTTTTTAAATGTTATTTCTAAATAGCAAATAAAAACACATGATAAATTTTATGAAATGTTGTCAAGACCACTTTAACATTTACTACCACTGGATATTAGGGCGATGTCTATAGATATTCTTTACAAGAAAAATCGAGTATTTCTATTTTTTCGGGTTTGCCTCAAAAATATTAAGAAAAGTTAATAGTTATCCCTGAATATTTGCTTTTGGTCAAATATAACTCATAAAATATTATATGAAATAGTTGCTTTTAGATCTCAATAACTCCGTAAATAAACGTCTTAGAAAATAGTGGATTTTACCACTAGATAGAGAATTCAAAACTGAATGGTCTAATGTAAAAAAGTGAAAATCGTCAAAAATCGCCAGATAGTCGGTTTTGCCTTTAACACGGCGATATATTCTGTGCCTTGGGCTTAAACATAAAGTTAGAAATAGTATTTTTAAAAAACCAGAATTATAAAGAAAAACAAAATATATTATTTAATAACAGTTTTACGCGACACTAAACTAAATCAAATTTAAAATAATTATCTGTATGTAGGTACTTATCTTAAATCGAAAACCATTTCGAGATTTTTCAATTTCTAACACTGTACATATTTTTTCGGATTTTTAAATCACTTATTTATTGAAATATTCGGAAAAAAGCCCCTTTTATCTTGATGAAGGAACATTTATGATGACATTCCTTTGCGTTACATAAAAAAACGCCTCTCATTAAAAAAAAAACTGTCGCTGCCAAGATGAGTAATGAGTACAAAAATTATACCCGCCTCTTTCACTCAATTCTGTCATGCCCGGAGAGTGACAGAGATGGGTATAAACTGCAGATGTCAAGTTAGAACCAAGTTGTAGTGATACTCTTCGTACCTAACCTGTTTTGTTTATTGACATTTATGAAGAAAATTATGAAGGTGGCTGACGGATTAATATATGGCAGACATTCGCAAACTTCCCAAAGTTGACATGATGATGTTATTGGAATATGCGTGAACACGACTCATTTAACGTTGCGGAAATAAGGGGAGCTGAAGTTTTATTTTCATCGAGAGATGCCTACGTAGAAACTTCAAACTTCTGTAGGCTATGTGGAAGTAAAACGAGAGCAAGCCACGTGTACCATCAAGGGCAGAGTAATTCCTGAACACAAAGTTCGATCAAAAATGTATATAGTTAAAGCAGTTATTGATGAGAGTAAAGACACTTTACTATACACACATACACAAGTATGCTTTATAAACCCACAGCCATCTCTATCGTCTGACGATAGAGACGGCTGTGATAAACCACATAGCCAAACAAAAAGCATGTTTGAGAAATTCTCCAGTGTTGTTGTCATTACATGTGTGGTGTGAAATATCAAGTCAGGCTATAGTTTAGTATTTAATACCTACTTATATTTGTTATTTTAAATAGAAGTCTGTGTTTGATAATATTTAAAAAGTAGTCGTGTTTTGTCTGTTTAATAAAATACAATTTTATTTTGATATGCGTTTATTTCAATCTTTATCTACTTCCTGATCTAGGAATCTACCTTTCTAAACTACTAAAAACTAGAAAAATGTGCTACTAAATGTGCTACTAAACACTGTGAATGTGTGGACATGGGCACGTAAAAAAAAGTTTTTTGGGCATTTTAGTACTGTATTTTTGCAGCCAGGAACTACACATAAAATTAAGGGATCTAATTCACGAACAGTTTTTCCATTTTGAATTAAACTTACGAGTTATGAAGAGAAATAACATCAAATAAAACAACATAAATCAAACGAGAAACCGTAACAACAACAGACAACAAACGTCATTAGTGTCACGTTGACTTGACGACGTCAGAATGTATTTTTTTAAATAATTTGCAAAGGTATGTCCACCAACCTGCCTTCTTCCTGGACTTAGGCTCTTTTTGAATGAGTAAGTTTTAAATTAATTTTACGATGACTAAAAATAAAAATTTTGGAAAAGGAAAAAATAGGAGTCTCCTCTTTTTAAATGTTATTTCTAAATAGCAAATAAAAACACATGCTAAATTTTATGAAATGTTGTCAATTGCTTCTAGTTTTTGAAAATACCTAGTTGGTTCGAATGTAGAATGCTGGTGAACTCGACATGTTGTGTTTTCCCTACGAACACTACAATAAGTAAGTAATACCTATTTGGACTTTGGAAAATGAGTTACGTTAGAAGTGTTTTTTCATGACTGCCCAAAAAGCAGTAATGTGTTTAGTGTGTATGTATGTGAGTTTATTCCACCATAACTTTTGAATGCCATAACGGATTTTAATGGTTGAGGTATCTCTCCTTATTATGGCAGCACATCGGCTCTCTTGAGTCTTCCAATCGGGTTTGGCTGCAAGAGCTCACTGGATAGCGGGTTTGGATGTCTTGCTAAGCGGCACTTATAGTTGGCTGAATATAGTTTTGCTTCGTCCAGGATAGTTGGTACCGAATTTCGAGCATACCAGGGCGCCGATGAGACTACCCTTAGAATATTATTTTGAGCCCGTTGGAGGCACATAATATTTGATTTGCTGGCTGACGACCACAGTTGAATTCCATATGTCCAGATAGGTTTGATTATGAAGCAATATACCCTTAGCTTGTTGGATAGGGATAAGGCAGACTGTCTACCGAAGAGCCAGAGAAGGTTTTTAAATCTTTGGTTTATTTCGTTGCGCTTCGTCCTTATGTGGTCTTTCCATGTCATCCTACGGTCCAGGTGAAATCCAAGGTACTTAACGCAGGTCGATTGTGACAATGTCTTGGCCTAGATTGACCGGTGGACAGGTTTCGCGTCTTAGGGTAAATGTGATGTGCTGAGACTTCAGAGCGCTTGCTTTTATTCACCACTTGGTCAGCCAAGCATTGGTGGCATTGATCTGGGTTTGCAGCACTCTGCTCGCTTCTTTCGGGTCACTGTTGCAACTGAGGAAGGTCCCATCATCGGCAAAGGTTGCAACTGCTGTTTCAGGTGCCTGGGGCAGGTCGCTTGTGGCTATGTTGTAGAGGACCGGACCAAGTACGGAGCCCTGAGATACTCCAATTCTGCAGCTAAGAAGAGACGATCTTGCGTCACGGAGCTTGACTTGAAACTTTCTGTCGCTGAGATAAGAGTCAATCAGATGGTAGTAGGAGTGTGGTAGGTACTTTTTGATTTTGCAAAGTAGACCCTTATGCCATACCCGGTCGAAGGCCTGTTGGACATCAAGAAAAGCGGGCGAACAGTATTCTTTCTTTTGCAGGCATTGTCTTACTGTACAATAGACTCTGTGAACCTGTTCTACAGTTGAGTGGTGCCTTCGGAATCCAAATTGGTGGTCAGTCAAGGTATAACATGGTCCATATCCAGGCAAGCGGATAATCATGCAAGAATGATCCTTTCCCACAATTTCGACAAAACAGGCATCAAGCTGATAGGGCGATAAGATGAGACATCGTTTGGCGGCTTTCCTGGCTTATGTATCATAACCATTTGAGATGTTTTCCAGAGTGCAGGGACATGTGAAGTTCTCAGTGTTGCGTGGACAAGGATGGTCAAGAAGACAATGCACTTCTTAGGCAGGCTCTTCTAGTAATCTGGGAGTGATCAGATCAAATCCTGGTGCTTTGTTGGCGTCCATTTTCGCTATTTCTCTAGCCATCTCCTTTGGTGAAGCACGACTCAACGGCAGACAAAGCTGCAGATCTTTCTTTTGGACCTGATCTATCTCTGGGTCTTCAGGGCTATCCATATTGTTCGGTTCAAAGACCCCGGCAGTAACAAAGGCCTGACATTTTTCATAGTCAGTACGAGCCCATGTGTTACCGGTTCTTATAGGTGGAGAGCACTGTTGCGGCTGTGGGAGGTATTTTGTTGCCTTCCAGAGATTGTGGGTCCCGTTTGCATTCGGAGACATTTCCAAGAACATAATCCAAGTGGCTGCTTGGTCTAGTAGTCCTGAGCAGAAGAATACCTCAAGTAGTGCGCCGATCCCTGGTAGCAATCAAAGAAAAAAACGACGCCTTCGTAAAACTTGGCAAACAACCCACAACCGTGCCGATAAAACCCGGTTCAATAGAGCAGTTAAAGAACTAAAACATCTCCTGGCTCATGCTGAGAATGAATCCCTAAGACAGAGATTAGAAAAAAAATCAATATGGCGGACGTGTCACGTCATAAAAAAATTAAATGTCCTTTTAAATTTAGGTATTTCACAGCATGGTACCCTAACTGCAGTGAGAGCTTGTTTTTTTACTTTTTAATTCCAATATGGCAGTCTTGTTTTGAATGAGTAACGCGTATGAATTCGCTGCTAGAGGCGCTGGTGTTGCGTGAAGTCTTCGAAACGTCAAATTTCATACTTTGTGTGAGAGCTACGCGCGTTTTTTTCTAAAATAAATAAAATGTTGTGAGTATTTTTGCAATACTCAATATTCAAAAAGGCAAATATGAATAACGGGTCAATGAGCGTCAGTGCTTTAAAAGCGGAGCTAAGAAAAAGAGGTTTTTCAGAACAAAACGGGACTGCATAACATTGCGACATGCTGGATATTTTTAACTAGCGGATCCTCGCGGTTTCACCCGGGTGGTACCCGTTCCCGTGGGAATATCGGGATAAAATATAGCCTATATCAGTCAGGAAGAATGTTGCTTTCTACTTAATGGTGAAAGAATTTTCTAAATCGGTCCAGTAGTTTCGGAGCCTATCGAATAGGCTCCGAAACTACTGGACCGATTTAGACAAACAAACAAACAATAATATCTTTCTTCTTTATAATATTAGTACCTATAGATTTACTGGTATTATCAATGATGTTAATTGGGTATTATCTAAGATTTGTTTTCTTTCACACCCGTAGCGCCGTAGGGTTCGTAGTTACAAACTTTAACAGGACCTCTCGCGACTGTGGCGCCAACTGGTGCAAAAAATCGGTAGCCCTCATTTAAATTTAATTACTTAATAAATTATACATTTTTAGCACTTTTAACCGCGTCTGTGGTGTAGCGGTACACACCACCAGTATCAGATTAAGAGATCCCGGGTTCGATTCCCAGTGGGGGTACTACATATTGTATTCAGTTTGGTTGGTAGTAGGATTTTGTTACTTATAAGTCCGCCTGGCACTGACCTGACCACCATCTTATTTAAGTCTGTCGCTATGACAACGATGTTTTCTACAAATCGTTTTATGGAACGTTATAACGCTTCGCTATACCTAGTTACATAAAAGTTATAGCTTGCCACAGGTACTTAAGTGTTTTTTTAGCTCCACCCGGTTTGAACCATAAGTTATAGAGAAGGAAAAGAAGTGTATGTTACCGTTTTTTCATAACTATAGTTGCAGATTGTAGGACATGTCTGTATCCTTAACTTAGAATAAGAAACATTTACTTAATTCATGTCTAACTCTTTCCTCGAAAAGGGTATCTATCTCTTTTCTGATTTCATTGTTGTAATAATGAACTTAATTCCTAATACAAATTAACTACATTAATAATTTTAACTCATTTCATCTAGGTATATTCTTCTTAGCGTTGCCTAATGGCTTGAAGAAATAAATGTGTTTACGTTTCCTTAATTGATTAAGATACTTATCTCGGGATTAATGAGAAATTCCTTGGAAATGTAGACTTGTAATTTTGCCGACTTAAAAGGGGGTTAAATGCCTGAACTTCCTATCAGATTAACTAATTTCTACCTTAAATTGACGGTGAGTTGTAAAGCTTTATAGTTTTACAACGGTGTGGAGTAGTTTACACTTTGATCAAGTGTAAATGTGGCTCATGGACTAATCAAGGTCTCGATGGAGCTAATGTAGAAAAGTTGAATAAACCTTCACTCGATTTTAAGTTTTTGTTTCGGAATAGGTCCCAACAAAGTTTAATGCCAAAAATATCATTAAGATTCTGTGTCTTATTAGGTATCAAGATTTAAAGTAGATTTTAAGTCTACTTTTTTTTTATTAAGCCACACGGTTCTTGTTTAATAACTATATGAATTAGCCCACTACAATTCAATAAGGCCCTTATTGATTTCAGCGTAAGTATATTATTATCATTACAGTATCACCAATATTTAACAAAAATAAAGTGATTAATTAGTAGTTTTATAATGACTAGTAAGTACTGGTTATGTAAAAAGTTATGTTTGTATCCAACTAAGCACAAAATAAACAATAAATTGCAATGGATAAAGACAGCTTACCCACACAAAAATGGTATACTGAGCTTACGGAGTCTTTAAATGAAGTTGTGTCATAAAAGCGATTTTTCTGAAGAAGTTTTGTGTCCTACCTAAATATAAAAGAATCAATCATAGGTACTTCTTAAAAAATGGATGAAACAATAATCAGTGTCAATTTACTATAATTATTTTTTTGTTATAACTATCAGTAAGTAGTAGGTAAGTACGTTGAGTTAAAACCAATGTTACGGCGGTGATGCGTAAATGCAATTTCATTATTCCGATAAAAACAATGTTGTTGTTCAGGAAAATATTTCTTTTATCAAACTGTTCTATTATTTTTAATTCCAATTTCTGACTTTAATTGATACAGTAGCTGGCGCCAATGTCACTGGAATACCAGCACTGGTTTCGAGTAGGTACCTAAATATTTTTTTTAGTATATTCTACTAAATAATTATCATATTCTACTTGTTCTTGTAATGCCAATCTAGCGCTGGCGCCAGCCCTGGCATGGAGTTAAACGGCTGCCTACTTACAGGCCCCAGCTACTGGGCAAGTAATGTAAAACTGCTATAATGCTAAGGAAAAAAAACCTAGAATAAAAACTCTTTTACAAATTAGTAAGTACTAGGAGTTAAAAAGTTAGGTGTTACCTGCAATAGCTCTGCCTAGTAGCAGAGTGCTGAACAGGATCGAGAGCACCCGCCGGCTGCACCCCGCCGCCATCTTGTGATCGCTCCCAGCACAAGTCCAACATCAACTGCAGTCCACCATCACTCACTGGCACTGGTTCAACGCACTGTTCTGTACTAGGACACTACATAACTGGGAAGTCACTTTCTTCCTCTTTTGTTATTACGCCATTTTAGTTAACACTTTTAAAACTGTATGTTTTAACACTTTTATTAGCATTTATTGACTTCACTGGTACCTAAGTTATTTTTATGAACGAACCAATGAAACAAGCGTTATGTACGACGACGTAGTGTATTCTAACGTATTGTACAACAAAGTTTCAAGTTTCTTTTCTCTATCTCTAAAACAATTTATTACATTCTGGCAAAATATATTTTACTAGCGGATCCTCGTGGTTTTACCCGCGTGGTACCCGTTCCCGTGGGAATATCGGGATAAAATATAGCCTATGTCACTCGGGAAGACTGTAGCTTTCTAACGGTGAAAGAATTTTCGAAAGCCGTCCAGCACTTTTTGAGTTTATTCGTTACATATAAAAATACAAATCTTTCCTCTTTATAATATTAAGTATCATCATCATCATCATGTCAGCCGAACGATAATTTTTCCAATTTTGTTTTTTGTTACAACATATTAAACTTTTATGATAATTGTTTCTAAAATGTGATCATTATAGATATTATGCTAACCCATAAGATCGGCGAGGAGCCCGTAGCGCAGTGGTTAGCGCGCTCGGCCTGCGATCGTTGAAGTTAAGCAACTTTCGCAATGGTCGGTCACGGGATTGGTGACCAAAAACTTTTTAGGAATCTCAAGCTCCTCCGTGCTTCGAAAGGCCCGTAAAGCAGTTGGTCCTGGCTGCATTTGCAGTCTTTAATACCCACCAATACGCATTGGGCCTGCGTGGTGGGTCATGGTGGCCTATTCTCCTTATCCATCTATAAGGAAGGCCAGTGCCCCAGTAGTAGGGACATCAAATGGCTGATGATGAAGATGATGATAGGCTCGGCACGTGCACACATTTGTTTACGAAGACAATTTGATTTCCAGGAATTGCAAGTTTAGTAAGAAGCTTTTTTTAAATTTTTACTTTTATGTTTGATGGTGTAAAGCTTTGCTTCTTAATTTTCTACACGGTAATTAATATTTTCAGGAAAATGTGTAATGCAATCTAATAATTGATGTAGGTGTCTAATTAATTAGTTCTAAATGAGCGATGATCGGTCCCTCAGGAGTGATACTTACATTAGACCCTTGTTTTCTTGGTGTAGGTATGTATATTCACGTAGAATACAAAGTGTTTAATTTTATGTAAAGACACATTACCTACCTACTCGTAAATAAGGTGATTTACCAACATTCAATTTGTAATCGTCTTTATTCGAAAAGAAAATAATTTTATATTATAAAGCTAATTACGAGTATTTACCAGAATTTTTAACAAATATTTAATCTCTCAAGGCTCAAAAGAAGAAAAAAAACTTACTCACACTCACACATATGTAGTTTGCCCATCAAAAACTATACGTGACTATACAGTCATATACAATTGAAATTCACTCACTGAAAAAGTTCCAAACTTTTAAATCAAATTTGCCTATCTCGCATGGTTAGCATAGCATATGGATTAGATTTTCAATATAAAATAAAATGAAAACCTGTATTTTTAGTAAAAATTTAAATTTTTGTAAAAGTCGCTTCTGCTATAAGTACTAACTTCTGAAAATTATACTCCACAATGCTTTATTTTCTAATTTAATCGTTATTCAGTACCTATTACGATTTATTTAGAATATTTGAATAGACGACTGACTGAAAAGTATACTTAGAAAACAATGGGGTTATATATTCTTAAAGTGTTGTCGATTAAAGCATTTTAACCATCCATTCCATCGAATACTATGTAATAATAAACCGTCAACTTTAATTTTAAGCTTGTTATAGCTGGAACCTTACCTACTATTGTGAGAAAAAGCAACATATCCTCTTGTAGAATCCAGAAATCATTTTGGTGTGGAAATATCGCTTTAGCCGACGCTTTTTTGTAAATTGTAGAGTAGGTACAAATTTCCAAAACACTGTTTTGAGAAGCATCCCCAAACATGCACCTAATGGGTGATTCACGGTTCGTACCACCAGTTTATTGTCAGCCGTAGTCTAAGCTCGATTCGAGTAAAGCTGCTCAAAAAGTTGTTTTCACTTGTTTCTCGCTCTTTGTTTTCACACGCCCAATGCAGCCTTTTTCAACATGCGTTGCAGAAAGGAGAGGTTTCTTCACAGTGCTTCGATATTTCACGCCATTTTACCTACAATTACGTTTAATTGTAGGTAAATGGCGTGAAATATCCTTTTGATGGTGTCAAGTGATAAAATTATACCCGTTTTCTTCAACTGCTCTTGTCGAGCGAAGTGATAAAACAATGAATTCTTGGCAAACAGCTGCACAATCTGTCTATCCACTGCGACATACGTCTTTTTCGAATTGCCACGATCTGGTAAGTCATCGACGGTTTTTGTTTGTGAATATCTCTTTACCCACTTGCTCACGAAGGCCTTGGACTTTTTCATATAGTGGGCGACTGGTCGCGGGACATTTTGGGTCCTTTCGTATGAGTATACAGAGAAACACAGCTTCAAAACGGCAAGTGTACCAACTCATTGTTAAAATAATATTTTTCGCAAGAAACTGGAGGGAAAACTTGTGTTTTTTACAAAGCATTTTAGGCAAAGGATTGTTCTATTCAGCCTAATATTTATATTTATAAATAATATTCCAAAATTTAAAAATATGCCTGTCACTTTCTTGTCGAACACACTGTACATACTCTCGAAAAACATAACCCTTCTCTGGTTGCAGTCAGGTAATGACATTTGGACAACAAAAATTAGGAGAATAAAAGGGATACCGATGTTTTATTATCGTTATATGACTAACAACTGCACATAACTTCGACCGCATGAACGAATCGTCCGTCATACTACATGTTAAATTTGATAATGTGAAAACGCAAAAGAAAGATTATATTCAGCTTGGTACCTACAAACTTTTATGGAAAACTCTTGAGCTATTTCTTAAAACCTAATAAATTACGAATAACAAACATCGTAAATGAGATCGAACAACAAAAGTTACCGCAACAAAGACAAACACAGACAAAATTACACATAGAATTGGGAGCGGGCAACAATTATACGAATCGGAACAAAATGGCGACTACGGACCAAACAAACTTTACACGAGGGTTAATTGCATACGTATCGAGTTGTGCTTTTTCAAATATTCCGAAGTAAAAGCTTATTTTTATGGAGTCCGAGGAAATTGGCAAAATAGATGGGTATATTTTTATCATATGTTTGAACTATTTCCACAGCAAATAAGTTAGCATATATATGCTATGGTTGGTGATAAAAAAAAATATATTTTGATCACCAACCAGGGCCCCACAGTTTTAATGTTCCCACTGCTTGAACTTATGATTTCCGTAAAATGGAGATGGCACATAACCAACGACACATCTACCTACAATGTATTTGTGAAGAATTTTATGACTGCTAAGCATAAAGGCACGAAGAAGCTATAGTTAAAAAGGTTTTTTCACTTCTCATGCTCGTAAAGTTCGTTTTTATGTTGGGTATAGGCGGCATAAAATCGCTTTTTATGCTCTAGTGCATAAAGTAAAATCTTCGTCTAAGTCTCAGACTTTAAGACAAAGGTCGTCAGGTAAACAGTCACACACGCAATTAAACTTCGTTAAATAAACTTTATTAATACCTAACGTATTTCATTCTGTTTCTTAAATTTTGTACATAATCCATGTTAAATTATTAAATTAATAAAACTAGGCAAAATTAATGAGTTTTCTAAGGAATACGTATTTCAAGAGTATTATGGACTACGATCTATGCTAAAGTCACTGTGCTGCCAATGCCCTTATAAAAAAAAGAAAAAGAAAGTCTTCCCGCCAATATGGCGAAGTCTTTATTTCTTCTTTTTTGCAATATTGTTATTTATTCTCCACACACTCGAAGTGAAAAGCAGAGTGTATAACTCGTACATAAAACCCATTTTACCCTCGAATTGACTATCCACCCTCGCCTACGGCTCGGATGGATCAAATCAAATCAAATCAAATAATTTATTGCTAAACCATAATGTTAACAGAGATGTTACGTACATAATAAAAGACCATTGTTATGGACCCTGTAGGGCACGCAAATTTGGGCTAGAAGAGAGGGGGCGTTTAACTCACATAAAGCCGGTGTGTACTTATATGCTGGTTTATTATTTTTATCATTACTATGATTAATTATTATGATTAATTATTATTACAATAATTATTATTAATTATTATTATTAATTATTATCATTGATTATTATTACTTATTATTAATTATTATCATTCATTGTTATTATTATTAATTATCATTATTATTAATGTTCCCGTTCATTACATTTAAAATACTTCCAAAACTATTATTCATTATTATTAATATTTCGTAGCCCCTATATATGAGTTGTCCATAAAGTATTCATTAATGCTATAGTAACATTTACTAGTTAGTAGCTGTTTTAATTTTTTGATAAATATGTTATCATTGTTTTCATTTTTTATTATGTCAGGTAATTTATTGTATATTTTTATTGAAGAACTATAGGTACTTGAAGATGTTAGTTTTAATCGGGAATTTGGCAATACTAATTTATTTTTATGACGTAGCGTGTACCTGCATGGTAAATCTTCTCGTTTTGTATAAAACTGTTTTTGATTTCGGACAAATTTACACATCTCCAAAATATATAAGCTAGGTAGAGTTAATATTTTATATTTTAAAAAGTATGGCCTGCAGCTATCAGTCTGTTCTATATTTGCAATTATGCGGATTAGCTTTTTTTGGAGAATGAATAATGATGCTGCATCTGTGCTGTTGCCCCACAGAATGATACCGTAGCTCAGCCAGGCGTGTGCGTATGCATAGTAGGTTGTTATTGCTGTTTCTATGTTCGTAGTCTTTTTGATTTCGCGCAATGCATATGAGAATCCCGACAATTTGGACATCATTCTATGGACATGTGCTTTCCAGTTTAAGTGGGTGTCTATATCTATACCTAGTAATCTAAATTCTTTCACTGATTCTACGACTGTACCATTGTAGTCAAATTTTAATTTTAATTCACTTTTTTGATGTGGATGAAAAGGTAATATTTTAGATTTAGTAAAATTTATTTTTAAATTATGATCGAGTAACCAGTCAGAAGTTTTGGTAAGAAGTAAATTTAGTTTTTCATAGATATCCCTATCGTTTTGACATGCAGTTAACAAGGATATGTCGTCGGCGAATAGAACACACGTTTCCTCTGTTGCTTTGGGAAGGTCATTGATGTAAATCAAAAATAAAAGGCTTGCGACCACGCTTCCTTGAGGAATCGATGCATTTATTACCTTGCAATCAGAGCGCACGTATGAGATGTTCCTGGTAGTGGTATCGAAGTGTTCAATCTCAACGAATTGCTGTCTATCCTTTAAGTACGAAGCAAACCATTTATGGGCAGAGCCGCGAATACCTATCCCGTACAGTTTATTTAGTAGTATGTTATGCTGCACTCTATCATACGCCTTCATCATATCTAATAGTATGCCGACACCATATTGTTTTTTATCTAATATTTTGACTACTTCGTTTATATATTTGTACACTGCTAAAGCTGTGGAGCGGTTTTTTCTGAAGCCATTTTGGCAATCATCAAATATTTGGTATTTTTCACAAAATTTCACTACGCGATTATAAATGGCTCTTTCGAAAATTTTTGATGCAGTTGGCAAAAGGGCGATTGGGCGATAGTTGCTTGGATCGGTTTTTTTATCTTTTTTATAAACAGGTTTTATTATTGCCTTTTTTAATTGTAATGGGAAGGCGCCTTCGTTAAATGATTGATTTATTAATTTAGTAAACGGTAAGGCTAGCTCTTCTGCGCACTGTCTTAATAAATTAGGTGGAAGTTCATCTATGCCGTAACTTTTTTTATTTTTTAAGCTTTTTATAATTTTATACACCTCAGGACAGTCGACTGGGCTCAGATACATGGTATTTTACGTCGGTTTGAGAACAGGGCGTCCGCGCGCGCCGCGCACACTAGTGCCGCCGTCCGCCGCCGGTGTCGCCTCTAGCTCACCAATCGACGCGAAGAAGTTATTGAATGAGTTTGCGACCAGTTTTGGATCTGAATTTAGCACATTGCCTATTTTTAACTTTATATTACTTTTTTCTTTTACGTTTGTTTTATTTGTTCTCTCATTTATGATTTGCCACATCGTTTTTACTTTATTATTTGAATGTTTTAATTTATTAATGTATTGAATTTTTTTAGCACTGTTTATAGCTTTTTTTAGTGTTTTAGCGTATTTTTTATAATGAAGTTTTAGTATTTCGTTATTTGTTTTGGTTGTAAGTATTTTTAATAATCTTTTACTCTTACACGATTTTCTTATTCCTACTGTTAACCAATATTTCTTTGGCTTCGGTTTTATTTTAATTCGTCGTTTTGGTATAGTCTGGTTTAGTATTGATAATAACTTATAATGGAATTTATCGTAGTTTTCATCAATATTATTTTGTTCGTCTATTACTTTGTTCCAATCTATTAACTGTAACTCTAATTTAAACTTAGCGATTGCACTTTTGTTATAAGTTCGTTTTTCTGTATGCCAATCTTGTTGTTGTTTAGTTTGTTGAGGAAATTTCAGATGTAAAATTGTTGCCGAATGAAAAGAAAATCCTAGTTCCTTTACAGTAGTACTTAAATATCTATTATTAAAGTTCGTAAAGATGAGGTCTAGGCACGTAGATGATGTTCCTGTTATATGTGTTGGTTTTTTGATATGTTGACTGTATTTATATTCTAACATGAAATTGAGGAATCCAGAAGTTTTATTATTAGGTTTTAATAAATCTATGTTGAAATCTCCGCCAATGACAATGTTATATTTACTATATTTTTTATTAATATATTTTAAAATTTCTTGTAATTGGTTTAAAAATATGCTCTCCTCTCTTCTATTCCAATAAATTACTACAATTAACATATTTTCTTTACATAATTCTACTGCAGTTATTTCTAAAATGTATTCTAAGGACATGCTTGTAATATCTTTCTTCTCTATGTATTCTATATGCTCTTGTAAGAGAATGCATACACCTCCTCCAATCCGATTTTTTCTGCAAAATGAGGCTGCTATTTTGTAGCCGTTAAAATGTATTAAATTTAACTTTTCTTCCGTCAACCATGTTTCAGATATGCATATAGCTTGGTATATAGGGTCATCGTGTAAAAATGCTTCCATTGTATGTTGCTTATTGTATATGCTCTGCATGTTTTGGTAAAGTATATTAAATGTTTGATGCGTTTTCTCGAAAGGAATGGTTCTTATAGCTATTTGCACTGTCTTGATTTTTTCTAGGTGTTAACTCCTGTTCTTCCGTACTATCCAACAAGTTTTGTGTTCCATTAGTGTCTGGTGATTCGTTGTTATTAATAATTTTCCCCTCTATGTATAATTGGTTGTTCCGTAGTACTGCATGAAGTCCGCTTTTTCGAGCCAAAACCATTTTTTCTCGCATAACTTTCCTTTTCAGTCGTGTAGGCTTATCCAAAAATTCTGATATTGATAGGCCAGTTTTATATAAGTAGCTACTATTGTCAATTAAGTACTTGACCATTCTCTTGCTGATCAGTTCCACGACCAAGGGCCGGTTTCCATTTCCATTGTATCGACCGATTCGATATGTATCTTCAATGTATCCACTCAGGTTCACCTGCATCAAATCCTGAAAACACCTTTGTATGCGATCAAACAAGTCATATTCTGCTTCTTTATAATACTCTTCTAGGCCAAATAAAACGAATTTTTTACTATCATTTTCATTCCTGCTATCACTGAAAGTTGTGGATTTTTTTGTTTTGAAACTGTTTATTATATCTTTTTTCAGTAATTCGTTTTCTTTTTGTAGTTTACAAATTTTTTCATTAAGCTCTTGTATTTCAATTATTCTGTTCTTATTTTGTTCATTTAAATTACAAACATCTTGTTTAAATTCTTCTCTTAATAAGTCCAATGGATATATGCGTCTCGGGTAAAATGGTACCTTTTATGCACTTGTTGTACAACCTACTATTGTCACTCATCTCATGAAATGACTCTAGCAAAATAATGTTGATAATACACTACATATTATAAAACAAAGTCCTCCGCCGCGTCTGCCTGTCTGTCTGTACGCGATAAACTTAAAAAACTTCATTTCCATGCAGTTCTCACCAATAGATAGAGTGATCTTAAAGATGGTTTTAGTATATAATTTATGAAGGTTTTGTTTAAATTGGTTGAAGTCGGCAAAAGTCAAGCCGTCCGGGAGCTTTCAGCGAAAAAGCTGCCTAATCCTTTCCAGGTTTAAAAAAATAATACATGTTGGGATATCCCTCTTTTATAGATCAAAAAAAAAAGGTCAGCGATGGATGCATACCTATATCTAAATTTTAAGTAAGTATAGCTATATTATAGCCATTTAAAATTTCTTCATAATTCTTTTAAAATAATGGTCACGTACAATGCGGTATTTGGAAAGCTATTTAGACGAATACAGTATTAATCCATATCAATCTAAGGACCATTTCATGAACATTATTTTACTCTTTTATATAATTTAAATGAATATCAGTTATCGCAAATAAATAACCCGCATAAGATACCAAAATAAATTCAAGCGCGTTTCTCACAAACCGAAGTGCCATGAGACCGGATCACGGGGATCGCTTTGAAGCGATCATCCCAGAGCGCCCCGCTGCCAGCTGACGTGCGGTCAAGCTGACGTCCGTCCTGGTGGCAGCAGATAGCGCGGCGGATGCAGTGCGTTGAGTACTTCGATCATATAATAGTAAATAATCATCACACTATACGTTTCCCCAAATTACAAGCGACGCGAGCGAAGCCGCGGGCAAAAAAAGTTAGTACAATCACTTTAAAGAAAATATTTTTTTTTATAAACGCATGTTGTAAAAAGTGTATGTTTATTTTTTATTTTATTTTATTTTATAAAGTACAATATGTTGGTCATATTATGTTGATACACTCTGTTGTTTTATTTCAGTGTATTGAAAACCTCATACATTTATAACAAGAATTCGAAAGAAAACCAAATATCTATTTGAAAGTTTACAGAAATGTGTGTGCCATTCATTATAATTATATAAAAAAAAATACAATTATAGCATTGTGGTTGTCTGGCACAAAACTTTTCGGCTTTATCTTCTTGCATTGCAGATTATTGTGTTTTGTTTTGAACTTTTACTTTAAGTTTAAACAAGTTGAAAGAGATATATTTACTGTACTTATAGGTACTTTCTCCTTTGTGCCAAAGTTAAAAACTTTTATTGCTGAAAGTAAGCTTTAACTTTATGTTAGAAGAGTTGATGCTGAGTTTTAATCGGTCGTTTATACATTGTTTTAACTGTCAGTGTGGTCTAGTGGTACATACACCGGTATCAGACCCAGGGGTCCCGGGGTTCGATTACCAGTGGGGGTATATTACATTCGGTTTGGTCAGTCGACGGCCTTGTTATAAGTCCGCCTGTCTATTAGCTACCACCATCTTATCTAAGTCTGCTGCCATCACAAAAATGTTTGCAGCTGTAATTAACAATTTAATGTCTGTAATTAATTCATGTCTGGAAGAAATCGCTTTTAGTGATAAGGCCGCCCATTGTATGTCTCCTTTGTATATTTTTTTCTGTCTGTATTTTAATCTGTGTGTACAATAAAGTGTAAATAAATAAATAAAAATACAGCATTGTTATGTACTGTCAGTTAGAGGTAAGATAGCCAGTTCCTCAGTGGTTTGGGATTCTTGAAAAACTAATATAATATAATGGTGACCACGGTAAAAACTGTGCTACTTTAGTTTAATGTGCTTATTAACAAGCACACCAAAAATAGCAGCTACAAAAGTCCAAAAGCTCTAATGTAAATGAATGCGACGTTAAAACATGAAATAACGCAATGTTTCATTAGACTAATCTCTTTAAATCGTCTTAACGAAACAATGTTCAGTCATTTAACCACAATCCTGCGAGCGGATAAGCTGAGCGTTTTGCATGTCATGTATTAAGGCTTCTAATTCAGGCTGTCCCGGGGAACCTTTTCTAAATAAAAAAGGCGAACGTAGTTAGGCATAAATTATTCTTTACTACAGGCACAATATAGAAGGAAATTAAAAAAAAAACAAGTTTGGCCTAATTGTGGGCCTAGTTTGATTAATAAGTAAGCATAACAGATATTAATTAAGCCTATTGGAATGCAATTTATTGAAATAGTGGACCATTCAATTGTTTTAATTATATGCACATTAGTGTAAATTCACAAATTAGCGCAAAAAAAAAATATTTTGCAGTTTATGAAGAACTAAAAAGCTTATGTATATTTGATTGAATCAGGTGTCACTCGGCGAAAGTCCTTACCCATTGTAAAAAAATGAGACCGCCCCCGTCCGCCCCCAAAAAAGTGCACATACACATCACGAAACTATAATGTGCACAATACCTGCAGCTTAATAGCAAGACAGTGACACACCTTGCATCGTCACTGATTAGACTACTCTAAACGTGTTTCGCCTCAACCCGTGGAGCTATCCTCAGGAGTTGTTAGACCGTGCAAAGTCCTCAGTGTTGAGGGTTCCGGGAGTACTGCGCTTCCACCTTCAGCCTTATCCCCACATAACATCAGGTGTGATGAAGGCTAAGTGCTACCCTGTTGTGGATAAAAAAAATAAAAGTAGCACCTATAGTCACTCGGTTTTTTGCGGGCGGGCGGGCGATGCATTTTGCGTGTTTTTTGCGCAAGTAATATAAATATAATTAATTAATATAAGTAATATTTCTATTTTTCACAATAAAAAGCTTATAAAACCGTGTTCTATTTTCACCTCCAAAAGTTAACTTGTATTTATTGTGTCCGTTTACACCGGCAACGATTTCGTGCTATATTACTCGTACTCCGGTCAGGGTATAGAATTGCGCGGTGGTCATTTATAAAATTGAACTGGGATGCGTGACTAAGCAGCGAGGCGTTGCCAAACTTGTGACGTCACACACGCACGAGGCGATTCTCAAACTGTGACGTTACGTATCGTTGTTTGGTTGGTCCAATCTGGCATAAAACAGGAAAGAATGGCGCACTTTGTTGTTGGAGGAAAAGATCCACTTCGGGTCGCTGAGCCAGCGAAGTAAGTAAGTAATTATAGGTACATTTTACATTTATAATAATATGATAGCTTATATTTAGTTTTAGCATTGCAATCCCGATTGCACGAAATAATCTGCAGGATTTGGGAAGAAGAAGAACAGCCCAAGGAATGGAACGTGGGCATCATCTGCCCCATACACAAGAAGGGAAGTAGAAAGAAGTGCGGAAATTATAGAGGGATTGCGCTTCTCCCAACTGCCTACAAAGTACTCTCATACGTGCTCCTGGGCCCTCTTGAACCATACGTTGAAGAAATACTTGGCGACTACCAGTGTGGGTTCCGCAAGAACCGCAGCACAGTAGATCAGATGTTTCTACTGAAACAGATTATGGAAAAACGGTGGGAGTTTGCCCAAAGCGTTCATTGTCTGTTTGTGGATTTCACAAAAGCATATGACAGTATTGACCGAGAAGTGCTTTATCAGATTTTAACATCCTTTCAGATACCGGTCAAGCTGGTCAAACTCATCAGAACAGCCACGAGTTCCAGCAAAATGCGAGTAAGAGTTGGCGGTGATCTGACCGAGGAATTTGAAGTTGTGACTGGACTGAAGCAAGGAGATGCTCTGTCACCTATTTTGTTCAACCTGGCTCTGGAATACGTCATCCGAAGTGTTTTACTGATTGACGGAGGAGTAGAGTTGAATGGGAAACACAAAATCATAGGGTATGCTGATGATCTTGCAATACTTGGACAGAGACAGGAAGTGGTCACATATATGGCGCAGGTCCTAGAGGAGGAAGGAAAGCAAGTTGGTCTCAGAATCAATCGAGAGAAGTCTGAATACCTTCACATGAAGAGATACAAAGATCGCAAATCCAAGCGAGAAGACCTTCATGTGAATGGCACCACCTACAAAGGTGTGGAAAATTTCAAATATCTTGGGTGCACTATCACCGACACCAATCAAAGGGAAAATGAAATTGACATCCGCACAATCAACGCACTAAGATGCTCCGCAGCTCTCCACAAGGTATTAGTGTCCAAATTGATAAGCCGAAACACCAAAATACAGGTCTACAAAACCGTCATCAGACCAATTTTAATGTACGGGTGTGAAACATGGACACTGACGTTAAAGGAAGAGAGAAAGCTCTTAGTAGCAGAGCGAAAGATTCTGCGAAGGATTCTGGGACCAACAAGAGGAGAGGATGGGGAGTGGAGGCAAAGACACAACCTGGAGATAGAAGAGCTGGTGGCCGAACCAAACATCATCGGAGAAATAAAAGCTGCCCGACTTCGCTGGCTTGGTCATGTTGAAAGGATGGGCCAGGATCGTGCTGTAAGAAGAGCATATCTTGGGCAACCAACTGGACGTCGCCCGGTGGGTCGCCCGAGGTATCGCTGGAAAGACGAAGTCGCCAAAGATCTCGAAGAGCTTGACGTGCCCCACTGGTCCAACCTGGCACAAAACAGGAAAGAATGGCACACTTTGCTTGTTGTGGCGGAGGCCAAGATCCACTTCGGGTCGCTGAGCCAGCGAAGTAAAGTAAGTTATATTTAGTACCTACTTCATTTCGTAGTATGGCATCAAGTGCCCACTTTATTGAAAAACGAGGATATGGATACAATCGCCCGTAGCTTGCGTGGTTAATGTGTTCTATATTCTTATTTTAAAATCTCTGAGTATACGAGTAAGTATACGTTTATAAATTGTAGGTAAATACTCGCAATACGAATTATTTCAAGTTATTTATTAATAATCCCCTGCCGCTACAGTCGTTGTTCGCTTGTTTTGATTATATATCATTCAGGGTATTTACCCCCGGCTTTTATCCACCTTTTGCACTTCACTGTTCTACAACCCGAATGATATTAAAATAAAATTTACATATTCGTTATCTCACTATGGAGTACTACGCATTGCGATAGATTTTATTTCTGTTGTTTGTACGTCCACTCGCGACAAAAAAGTGGCCATCATCCCTTCGGCCAACATCACATATGTATGTAAATTGATTGACTTCCGATAGGTATAGTTTGAATATTTGTTGTGAACAGACATACTACAAATATGAAGGTAAGTACAGCATAGCATATGAATGTTTGTTTGTTGTGGAGATGGAACTCAAGATTTCTAGACTCTCTTGAGTCGTCAGGACAGTTAAATAGTACGTTAGGATTTGAGCAAGTTCAAAACGACACTTGAAACCAAACACGATATTAGCAATACACATATTTAGTAAATTGGTATTTCAAAACCTTTCTTGAAAAATTATATAATTAATTAAGTAAATTAATTAAATTATCATAAATATCATATCATACATTCTAAAGAAAAGTAAGTATAAAAGTCCATATTTTAAAGCGGATTGCGTCGCAGTTTGAGAATCGCTTTAAGCACAAAGACACGCTTTCAGCGTCTTAGTGACGTCCGAAAAGGATACGACTCGGTGATAAATAATTTCGCGATGAATAGACGAAGGCCCTGAGCCTGACCTAGAGGTATAGTTGCTCTGAAGACGTGAATGTAATGAATGAATATCTAAGCGGTGTTGATTCAGCCCCTTCACCGTTAATGATTTCGGTTACAAAATAACTTGATGCTTCTCCAATTAATAGAACCTTCATTCATTCACTGAGAATTTCCATTAAAGTGTTTTCTTCAATGTTCTCGACAATAGACGCTGGCTGGTTTAAAACTTTTTTGAATGGATTAGTTTAAGAAAGTTCAAAATTCTTACCAATGTTATTTAATTATGTTCATAAAAGTGTTTGCAAAATATCTAGGCCTTGTAAAGACGAAAATAAATTACTTTTAAGTAGGTAGTGGGCGGTATAAAAAGAAACTTTATGATTATCCAGAAATCTAAATCATTTCTTACAATGCGGTACAACTGACGAAACTAAAAGAGCGCTATTATAGAAATTCATTCTATTCATTGGAATCCGAATCTTTTCCTGTAACCTATACAAAAGAATAAATCAATAAAGTTTCATTTCAAATACTACACAAGTATGAATAAGCTAAAGAGCAAAGAAAGAAATTCATTTGAGTCTTAAATGTAAGTAGGTACTTATCATGTATCTGGAATGGAATTGTGAATACGGAATCGAATTCCATATTTAAAAAAAAATGAGTTTATTTGTTCATGTTTTTGTACAGGTATTTTTGTATTCCATCTATGTAACCCATGTTTTAGCAATAAAAACTTTGAACTTTAACCATATTTTTGACCATATAAATTTATATATATCTTATTTATAAAAATGATTCGCAAAATGTGTTGGTAAGCGCATAACTCAACAACGCCTGGACCAATTTGGCCAATTTTATTTTAAATGTTCGTGGAAGTCCAAGGAAGGTTTTCACGGTGAGAAAATAGGGGAAGGAGGGGTAAATAGGGGTAGAGTAGAAGTAGGGTAGGGTAAAGGTAGGGTAGGGGTAGAGTACGGGTAGGGTAGGGTAGAGAAGGGGTAGGGCCACGGGAACGAAGTCGCGCTGGTCAGCTAGTATATAAATAAAAACGAATCGTCGAAATGTATGTAAGCGCATAACTTTAGAACGACTGGACCAAATTAAATTAGTATATTTCATTACGAGTGCGGAAAGCCTGTCATTGCAAAGAGTTCCGACAAAGGTCTACCCGAGCCGAGGCGCAGCCGAAGGTGAGGGTTGACAGTCAGAACAAGTTGCAATGACGGTTCCGCACGTGTACTGAACAACTATTTTTAATACAGTTGCGAAAAAATGAAGCAATTTAATAAAATAACAAAGACACAATAAACTCAACTAACTAATCGTAAAATAATACAAGCAGGGATTTTTTTTGTTTTCTTCGCCCATTCTGGGTAGGCAAAGAACTATGCCTAAACAGCCAAGTATTCAGTAGAATTTTTTTATTGATATGAAATGAAAATGAAATTAAATGAGATGAAATGAAGTGAAACCTAACCTAACAAAAGCAATCCGAATCCTACAGGAGCGCCTTTCCTTATTTCTCACTTTTTCTACATCGTTTTCCATTAAAGGCACATTATTGCACTAATTCCACCATACAGTACCACAATAAAAACCTGGAAAAACTAATTGAGAAAATTAAGAAATAAGGTCCGTCATTTTCTTTTCACTTACTCGCGCAAACTCCTATAAGCAGAGACTATGGCAGTGCACGTCATACAGCCAACTTTTTTATATTTATAAATTTAATTTGGTCGATACTAATATTAATTTAATGTTTTAATTTTAATTAAAATTACTTTTAAATCTGCTATTGAAACAAATTAGTAGCTTCTTTTTAGAAATATTTGCATGAATCATAAAAACTTCTATGAATATTTTTAGTAAAAACTTCGTGGTTGGTTTTTTCTTTTTAATAGACATTATTTTGACAGTTGGGAAAGAAAAAGCACGAGTTCGGGAAAGGTAAAGAAAAAGCTCGAGTGTGTAATAGCCCACATCCCGAACGCTATACGTCCCTGCAATACGCCACTTTTTGAGCAACTGTATTATTAAAATCTTTTTTTGTTGTGTTTGGTATTATCAGAACAAAGTTATATGAAGAAAACGCAGACTCCAGATAACACTCATATAATTATTGATCCAACTTACAGGTACAGGCATAGTACAGGTATAACAATATAGATACAGTCGACGTCTTAGTGAACTTATCCCCTCGAGGCTAGTTTTAAGAATGACCTCTCTTTGCTCGTTAATCGGGCTCAAGTCTAGCTACCCCCCACCAATTTTACCACAGATTAGCCTATTAAATTTAACAAAATGGCGGCAAGAGACGGCATTACCAGTGTTGCTATTAAAAAATATGAAAAACCTTCTAAAATCATGACATTCGGCCATCTGATAACGTGCTGTCTCCCGACGCACATATAAAAATTATTTAGAATCAATTAATTAGGTAAGTATACAGCTAATATACTGATACACAACTATTCTCAATAGTAAAGTCTTACAACTATGTACCTATTTAGGTTAATCTTATAGTGATAAAAACCTTAAGTTAAAACTTAAAACATAATTGAAACAAATACATTATATTACACAATGCTCAACAATAATCTTTTAAGGAAGCCGATGACTTGTTTAGAATATAGATATTATCGTAAAAATATTGTTTTAGTAAATCGTTAAGTAATACATAATCAAATAAAATAAATTATCAATAACAAACTAATCTAAAACTATTTGAATCAATGTATAAATTAACATAATCATGACATTCGTTAACAAGCGACTATTATTACTTAGAAAACTTATTTTGAAACTATACTTGTTATATAATCATGTGTAAGTAAGTATATGGAATGATTAATGTAAAGTCTGGTTATAATCTATAAGCATTAGTTATGGGTCATAAAAGAAAAATGGATTAGCTTGGTACTAGTTTACATCAATGCATTGTCAGGAGCTACATTCAAGAATATTAGATGGTGTCAGAAGCAAAATCCCTAAGAATGTTACATTAGGAATAGGTAGGTACAGAATTTAACTTTAACCTGATAACTAGACACCCTTATCACTTCACTCAAATAGTGGAAAAAGCAACTACGAGTCATGAAAGGATTAAAGACCTAATATTAGATGAATTTAACTATCGCTAAGTTTGACCTAGTTTAGTCCTTACAAAAACAACTGTAGGCCTCTGCACAGTTACCAATTTTTACCCAGATATGAGTAACAAACCAAGTTATAGATACGTATTTACCATAGTGCACAATTTGTATTAAATCAAAATATGAATTAGGACAACTAAAGGAATTATTTAAAGGCATGTTCGTAATAGGCATTATTACCGATTAATTTAAATATTCTTATAAGGAAGTTACACTGATAGTGAAGATGCCGCAGGTACAATTTGAACCGTCACAGCAACAATTTGCTTTTTCAACTTGTCAACCAGTTGTCCAAGGTTTCCAGAGCATTCTTTTCCAGCACCAAATCTTAAATGCATCTATTCTCTGCCTCTGTTAGAATAGTACAATACATGGTTCCACTCCGTACATGAAAATCAAAAGATCATATTATTATCATTTCTAATGAATAAGTTAATGATTTTAAACAAGTTCGCAATTTAATATCAAAACTTAAAAATGTCTACAAGGTATCCTCATACGAGCATGACCCGCATCCTTATCAACAAATATTCATATTACTATGAATAATATTAGTGTAAATAGATTTAATAATTATAATTGGGATATGAAGAAGTATATTACCATGGATAGAAATAGAACAAGTAAAATCATGAACAGCTTTTCGCCCAAATGAATTAACTACACGATGATTTCCCGTGGGTATAAAATATCCTCCCGGGGTCAAAAGAAGCCGATATGCTATTCCACAGACAAAAGATTTCAAAGATCCGTCCAGCCGATAGCCGTGATTGGGGAACAAACATACAAGCTTTTGCAATCATAATAGTAAAATGAGATAAGATACATGACATGATAATATATACTTCAATATAAGTCAACTTCAGTATCAGCGATCCACTCGTCTCAATATCCGACTTACAACCACAGCCCACGATGATCATCATCACAACAACGATCACTCTGTGATCTGCACCTTCAGTATCATATTATCTCCTCTCATTACCACAGCACGTACACTCTGCTGTCTCCAGTTTGTATGCTGTGTTGGTTCGTACGTTCAAGGGTAGCGGGATCCTCATTATTATATTAACTCGATGCTAGCTCATGATAAGTACCTACTGGATGCTACAATTGGCATCTGAAAGCAGTAAACTCACAACACACATAGTAACCAAATCAATTTTATTAATCATTCAAAAGAAATAGATGTATCTGATAATGAATCAATAGAAATAAATGTAAGTATATGAATTCTCATATTCTTTTATAAACATTAGTATGTAAGGTACTTAGTAACTTCAACCATAGTAGAAACAAATGATCAACTGACCAGATCTAAAAAAATATGGAAATGATTACTACACAATATGTGAAGGAACTTCAAAGGTCCGTGAGAATGGTAAACTGCTAAGAATTTTAGTATCACGAGCCTACCAAATGAGACGGTAAATTTGACAGATCTACTTGATTTTTGGTTTAATAAAGATATTAATTCTCATTAAAATAACAATAAATTAGATTCACATAATTTGAAATCATATTTTGTCAATACTACACTAGGACGGTAGTATTAAAATCCTCAAAAACTAATTATAAATCATACCGCCAATAACAACAAAAACACGGCAAAACTAACTTGGTATGCTACAGCAGTGGTTACTTGTGGCTTTATTTGTTAGAACAAGTTTAAAACATGAATTAAAATGTTTGCATGAAGCTGTATAGAACATTTTAATAAATTGAGAGGTGTGATTGAGCAATAATCGTTTTACTTTATTTTGCTTAATTAGGAAAACATCAGTTACAACTTGACAGTGTAATAAACACGATCTACTTAAATGCACTATGGACTGTTTACATGTTTTTGCATTAAAAACATAATTTCATCACTATGTTAATGAAAACAACTAGAATAGATATCAGTGAATGCTTCTTGCAGTGCTGTCTAAGCAACTAAGTATTTCTGCTTTTGATTTGCATCTAAATCATTAAGAGAGATCTAGAACACTACGCAGTACGCACAAATAGCAAAATAGCTTCTAGTGATTTTGGCTGTAAAATTTTCCATCCGTCTAAACCAAAACTGAGTTGCCCGGAAGAAACTGCAGTAAGACGATAAGGCCACCATTTGGTTAACAAGTTGTTATCTTTGTATTATTATTATTATTTCGTGTGTGATTGTTCCGTTCGTAATATTGTGTACAAATAAAGAATTAATCTATGTATCTATCAAACTAGGTACTTAGATAAAGAATCTTCGACGTTCCCAGAAAAATGTAAAGAATGATGATTTCTAATCAGTCTTATGGCTTTATTGTCTAATTATGTAGAAGACTCGGAAAAGTATGTTCCTGATAAACTTTCTCTAGCACTCATCCACAATTTAGTTTGAATTTAAATAAAATTTGAGATTTAAGTTTGCCACTAAACTCAAATTTAAAAAGTCAAGCATAGTGAATTCTTTTAAATTAAGCTACATATAACAAAAATAATAGACGAAATGTCCACTTGAACAAAGTTACAAAAAATAAAATAAGTAATAGGAAATAGTAAATTTTGGATATCTTTGCATACCTACATTGCTTCCATCCCGAACTAAGTAACTCAAGCACTTGTGTTATGGCATTTGGGAACAACGACGGGGATTACCACATACAATCGGGCAGAATGTTGAAAAGTCCGCTTTAAACATTCACCCGACAGGGAATCGAACCCGGTAGGTACCTCAGAGACACACCCCGAAAACTATGCGTACGTACACCCTATCTACAACACTGCTATGGAGATTGTTAAGCTTATACCAGAAACTAATATTGTTTCCATAGTTAAAAGGTCTATAACAATCTAAGTGACACAGATCACAGTTTATAAAAGTATTACCCAATCGCAATCTTGGAATACTAAATTCGCGACTTTAATAGTGTGCTCTTATTCAAAAGTGAATCGTCATCATGTCCAATCTTATCAAGATCAGAAATACATCCAGTTCTGCGTAAAGGTCACCTGGGCATAGACCTAGGCATAGAAAAACAAACCTAGCTCATGGATATTGACCACTCATGAGAATCAAGATATGGTATGGATTTCGTATAAATGGAAACTAAGGTAATTATAAAAATCTTAAATAGATAAGACAATAACCCCTACTCAAATTGTGGAGCATGTGGATACTTATTATGCAAGGAAAAAGAAATGATGCAAACATAATTTAGTATATAAATATCTTTATAAGTAAGTAGGTACTATGTTGCGATAATTAGAGCGCTTATTGACAATAATACTTTAAAGGTATCTACTGCTACAGCTGTGGTACCTACTAGATACTCAATGTCAAGCACGTAGGCAACTGTAGATTTAAAAGGCTTTTCATTCTTCCCTAAAAGTATTTTGATAACATCTAAATGATTCTATGAAAAGATAAGTTTTTATAGTTTTGTTTTGTTTTAGGTAGACCTTTACAAACTTTATTTAAGGGGGTGTTACAATCAATTTAGTCGGTTATGCGAGATGAAAATTAAATCTTAAATAGTTTTATTCGATATGCAAATAAATAAACATGAAACATTTTAATCAAAACAACTTCAATACTTTCCCATAAACAAAATGCTCTGCATCATCTCAAATCCTCTTTGACCAGATTCAGCTACGAAGAAAGGGTATTCCTCCTTCGCTCAAGACTCCCCTGGGTCGGCCACGTCACCCTGGAGGCCTACCAAGCGGCGCACCAGGTGGCGCGGGCCGTATTCGTCCTCAGATGCTATTTACCTTGGAATGTATACATTATTCATCGGCAAAAGATCGTTCCGTGTCATTCTATAATAAAATCATTAGGTTATCAACACAATATGCCCTTCAGGAAAATTCATGATTTATACTGTTCACTAGCTACAGTAGCTACCTACATCCTTTATTATTTACAAAAACCATTTCTTTTATTAAGAGCTACTTATCTAGTGCAAAAATGTAAAATGAGTATTGTAAAAACAAGAATAAAACGTTTGAAATTATCTTTGTTCTGTTGTAGTTTCATTTAAATCTAATAATCTTAAAAGTGGCCATACGGGTAGTAAACCAGTATGAAATATAAGTAGGTACTCATTTAACCAGCCTGTGAGAAACGTACTCACTTAACATTTAAACATATTCAGACGAATGTATGCCACCAACATACATCGTTCGTACTCTAAAATCCGGCGAGTGTATGCCACAAACATATACCGCCCCCTTAATTCCGACGAGTGTATGCCACAAACATACATCGTCCCCTAATATCCGACGAGTGTATGCAACATACATACATCGCCCTCTAATATCCGACGAGTGTATGCAACATACATACATCGCCCCCCAATATCAAATTCAATTTAATGCATTTCAACAAACAAATTCAATGTATCTCTTATAACCAGTGAGCATGCATAGCTTGCTCACTCAACCCAGTGAACACCTTATATTTGTTCGCTCATCATTAAAAATTAAAAATATTCACATTAGAGATATCCAAATTCACATAAAGACTTTCATATTTAAATATTTAAAGATACCATATTAAAATATTTGTATTTAAACTCATATTCATAGTTCAAGCAATTTATATTGCTATTCACGGTGTTCATATTGATTGAATCCACAAAATTTGTACCTATTAATTAATATATCAATAAATAGAAAGCCAGAATTCAATTGTAAGTAAGTAATACGTACCTATTAAACCATTCTTACCAGGTAACGTAGGTAACCAGTAAGCATACATGACTTACTCAACCCAGAGAACAACACGTTCGCTCAATACATTAAAAACAAAGGAAAATTAGTAATAATTAATTTTAATAATATTAAGATAAATGAAATGTGAGCAACCAATCATAAATTATTCTTACTCTTTACTACTTCTTGCTAGCTTCATAACTTATAGTTTTCTTTTATTTACTGTTGGTATTAGCTACCACGTTAAAACATGGATTGTATGCAAGATTTAGTAGCCATAAGTGATTTCACTCTGTGCAACAGTAAAGGCTATCAAAACTAGCTCCAATTAGTGCTAGCACTAATTACTTAAAACATTACATGTAGGTACACAGCCAAAACTGCCAGTCCTAGCTCCATGTGTAAGATTATAAACAACATAAACAGCAAGTACTCTAATAATATAATAATGCCAATCATCTCCATTAATTCTGTACAATCCACATTTAATACATCATGTAAATTAAACAACAACAATCAAGATATTATGCCAGATTCATGGTACGCTATGATCGTGCCATACGAAAATATCTACTACATACCCGCGTTTAAAATTATGTAAGTATAATCGGAGGGTAGCCCCGACCGTACACGAACACAATTAATCAATTCAAATAAAAGTGCGATCTAGTTTATGTCCGTTCCGTCGGAGAGTAGCCCCGACCATGTACGGAACACAATCCGCCACACAAATATTCCAATTTTAACGCTTAAGATTTAACCAACACGATCGGAGAGTAGCCCCGAACACGAATTAGTAAAATCTTAGTACTAAGCTACGCATATAGACTTTTTAAATTATGTTAGTATAGTCGGAGGGTGGCCCGACCGTATACGAACACAATCAATTAAAACACAAATGCGATTCAGTTTATGTCCGTTCCGTCGGAGAGTAGCCCCGACCATGTACAAAACACAATCCACCGCAAAGGTATTTAAAATGTCATTTAGATAAAAAAAAAAATACGCATTAACATGGAATCTGGAATATTTATCCTTTCTCTGCGTGAAGAGAATAAAATAACTCGTTTGGCACTACTATAGCACAGAATAAGCAAATTATTCTTATTATCAGGTTTAGAAATAAACTTACGTGGGTACTTTACCGCTTCTGAAATATGAAGAAAACGCAGACTCCAGATAACACTCATATAATTATTGATCCAACTTACAGGTACAGGCATAGTACAGGTATAACAATATAGATACAGTCGACGTCTTAGTGAACTTATCCCCTCGAGGCTAGTTTTAAGAATGACCTCTCTTTGCTCGTTAATCGGGCTCAAGTCTAGCTACCCCCCACCAATTTTACCACAGATTAGCCTATTAAATTTAACAAAATGGCGGCAAGAGACGGCATTACCAGTGTTGCTATTAAAAAATATGAAAAACCTTCTAAAATCATGACAGTTAGTTATTTAAATTTTCAGTTTTTTGCATTCACAATGCAATTTTTATTACTGAAAAATGGAAAATGAAGTATTTAGGAAAATTGACCCGTCTCACAATCAGCTCCGATGGGACTCGAACCCACGACCTTTCGCTTTCCGGGCGACTGCTCTAACCACTGAGCTACGGAGTCGTTACGAGAAGCGTCGAATTTATCCTATACTTCTTACTCGCTGTATAGTCAGCGTTAATTTCATCAATGTGGTTGCTTAATTTCGTCGTTTAATTTGGTTGGTTAATTTCGTGAATCTCGACATATTGATTAAATTAACGCTGACTATACAGCGAGTAAGAAATATTGGATAAATTGGACGCTTCTCGTAACGACTCCGTAGCTCAGTGGTTAGAGCAGTCGCCCGGAAAGCAAAAGGTCGTGGGTTCGAGTCCCATCGGAGCTGATTGTGAGACGGGTCGATTTTTCCTAAATACTTCATTTTCCATTTTTCAGAACAAAGTTAGTTTATAAGAAATTTTATAGATGCCACCCTTGCGAAGTCGGGGCGGGGCAGCTAGTCTTAATATATATTTCTTCTGTGCACTATGTAAATGAACTCGTTCTAAACGGCTTTGTGTGTCTTCAGGTGGATATGAAAATGGTTTAATATTTACAATTGGACCCAGTAGGTGGCGTGCTGTCAATAAGGCGGTACGAAGTTCGCCGGATCAGCTAGTAAAAATATAAAAATGAAATCAAAAATAAATTAATAGAGATATTTATAAAAGTAAAAAAGATACAAAATTCCTAATGTATAAAGCTTATTGGTTCGTGTTTATAATAACAATAGAAAATGAAGAAAAAGGAATTCAATTTCAGAGGAAATGAGATGCGTTGTACCTGTTTCTAGTATCAAGTCTTCAATATGTTTAGCAAACGCCAAGGTAGGTAGTTCTGTAGCTAGTTAATAGTAACAAAAAATGGCAAGCATTTAACTTTTGGGTTTCTATAGGTAGGTATTTATTTCCAAGCGTTTGGTACCTTTCTTAGCAATATGTTGTGAGATGTCGGGCCTTTGCAATTCAGGGAGGTATAAAACCGAACGCGAGTTTGACTGTCTATCCCGGCAATAAAGTTTCCAACTGTTTCACGCAATAACATAAAAATTCGGGACGAAAAGGCGCTATTCTTAGGGCTGCAAAGCTTCGCGAAAAATCTAGTGTCTATTTGTCTTAAGTTTGACGAAGAATATTTTTTTTCTTTTAGATTTCTAACAGCAAATTACAATAATGTTAAGTTGATTCCCATAAAAAATTCTTAAAATCTCCTGTACATTTCTTTTCTTAGTGGAGCTTACCAGTACGGTGATTACTAAAGTCTACGTTCTCAATCTCCATTTTATTAAAACCACTCAAGTAAAAAGTTTTTAAAAATTAACCTGTGCTTGAAATTTCTTCCTTTTTATGTAACTAGCTACTTACGTTTATTCTAATTCAGAATAATACAGACATAAAGTTCTTAAAAATTAAGCAGTAAACATAAGCATCAGAAAGGAAGATATCTACGAGTACCTAAAGCCCGTTTACAAACATCGTGCACTGTTAAAAGCACATTAATTCGAGCACAGTAGTTAGAGTCCCAAAACACACGTAGAGCTCGAAATAAAACAACGGGGAACCAAACAGGCGCTCCATAACTACCGGAATTTAGTCGGTACGAGTTACGGAAAGCTAATAAAACTTTGCCCGCTCCCAAATTTCCGCGTCGGCACCAATAATGTATTTTACCTTATAATTTGTCACTTAAAATTGAAATTACTTGGTAATACTGCGAAACTTCTTCATCTGTGAAATGTAAATGCGATTCGTGTTGAGAGTGTTTATTCACAAATTAGATTGTTTACCCCTTTATCTCGTTTCCCTTTTAAAACTTTTCTAGGGATTGGGAAGTTTTATTTGATACTTAGGTACCTATGTTAATAAAAAAATGAGATTGACTCTCGTTTTCATTGTTATTAAATTCACCGTCTCTGTGGGCTTGTTCATTAAAGTCTGCCTGGCTAGCTACCACCATCTTATCTAAGTCTGACGCTATAAAAAAATCTATAAAAAATGGGCAAAAATGGTATAAGTATTATTCACTTTACATTTTAATACATTTATTAATTATCTTTCGTAAAAGTATATAATCCCCCTACATATGTAAATGAAAAACAAATTAACTCTAAAAAAACTCTCTATGTAAACTCAAATTGGCATTACATCTATATGTTAAAAATGCTATCAGAAACAAACGACTTCTTACTAAAGTATTAGTTTCCCGTTTTATACCTTTTTGGATTTCGACTTTGGTGCTTAGATATGGTGAACATAAACACATGTTCACAATAAAATTGGTGATAGCATATTTGCTGTAAAATTGCACTATTTTCGGGGTAGGTATAACTTTTTTTGTATACCTTCCAAAGCGAGATTATGTTGGATTCCATTTTATAGTCTCTTAAAATTATATTTAATGGCCGTTTACAAAAATTTGGCCTGTTATTGAATTTTTTACAAAAATATCGGATAGTTCTTGGGCTAATATTCGTATAGCTTAGCTTTATCTGGGCTCTTGCGGGACATCAGATGTACCAGACTTTAAATTATTGTATGTCAGTAGAAAATACTAATCAAGCTGAACAACTTCTCTTAAGACGCTATATTTGTATCTCTTATAGTGTAGCTGGGCTGCTAGGGTTCCACATCAGGTGTACCAGAGGTTCAAAATTTGTACGTCAATAGAAAATGCTCATCACGTTTAACAATTTTCCTTAAGACGGCATTTTTATATCTTTTATAGTTTAGCTGGGTTGCTAGGTTTCCACATCAGGTGTACCATACCTTCGTTATTTTTACGTCAATAGAAAATGTTCATCACGTTTAACAATTTTCCTTAAGACGACATTTTTATATCTCTCATAGTTTGGCTGGACTGCTTTAGTTCCACATCGGGTATTTCGATCTTGAAAAAAAATTATACCCTATATGTTGAAGAGGACCAATAGCTATATAACAAAAAAAGTTTCATCAAAATCCGCTCAGTAGTTTGCGTGAAACGCGGAAAACAGACAGACACAAAAATAAAAAATAAAACATATTTTTGTTACTTATCTGTTTCGTTAAAGAAGACCCCTGGAGGTATTTTTTTCTATTTCTTTTCAATGTACAGAATTGGCTCACTTATATATATATAATATACTTATATATTATAAGTATAGATATAGATATAATTTGTGACTTAGAATTGAAATTACTTGTTAATTTCTTCATCTGTAAAATGTAAATGCGATTCGTGTTGAGAGTGTTTATTTACAAATTAAATTGTTTATCCCGTTTATCTAGTTACATTGTATAACTTTTCTAGGATTGGAAAGTTTTATTTTGTTAAGAGAAAAGATATAAACAAGTTGTATAAATTGTCTATCGCTTCAATTGTGTAGTGAGTTAAAACGAAGAAAAGTTTTATCGTTAAAAAAGTTTTTGGATAATAAAGGCACTTAGATAAGGCAGCAGGCAATTTTTTTCATGTCAAGACGTAACTCCTAAGAGATATACATATTTTTTATTTGTATTACAAATAGTGGCGAGAATCATAACTTGCCATGTTCATTACAAAAAAGAAGTGGGTATACAGGGTGTCCCAGGACTGTGGGTTTGGACGATTTCGGCGTCATGAACAAACTACTTTTTAAAAATTAATTGATTAATTTCGTAGTTTTTCTTTTATTTAAGATGCTAGTTAGTAAGAAGAAATAAATGCTTGAAAAATGGAAAATGAAGTATTTAGAAAAAATCGACCCATCTCACAACCAGCTCCGATGGTAATCGAACATTTTGATTTTTTCTAAATGCTTCATTTTCCATTTTTCAATAATAAAAATTGCATTATGAATGCAAAAAAGTAATAATTTAAACAAATAAATGCTTATAATGGAATCTTCGATCGGTAGAGTAAAATTAAAGAAATACCTATACTTATTCTTTTTTCATATTTAGCGGGTTCGATTTCCAGTTCAGACAGATTATTTGAAATTCTATGTATGCAGTTAATTTTGCTTTTACAATAAAAATGAAGTCTTCTTTCAGTAAAACTTTCTATCTACAGTATTTAAGGCACTTTTCCTGCATGTGGCATAGTCGTGGGACGCCCTGTATATTTAAGTAAATGATTTCAGTTCATACTAACATAAAACGTTCGTAAAATGGGTGAAACGAAATATATTGCCCTGCAATTTGTAATAGATTTCCGCTTTTATTTAGTCTCAAAGCGGATAAAGTGAAATCTGGGACGTCGATTGTATATGGATGAGATTTAGCTTCGAGTTTAGATTACTGTTGCAAAATGCACCCCGAGGTCAATGCGAATCGCATAATAGGATTGCAGAGCTTTGGATATGTGTCAAACTAAAATATTTTTATAAAATAATTTTGTCCTATGTATTTGATTGACTCAGGCGCCACTTGGCGAAAAAAAGAAGAAATACGTATATGTAGCTTACTTCATGCTATCTGCAGTTGCAGGTATTGTGAACTGATAGTTTCGTGGTGTTCATGCGGAAGTAAGCAACATATATTTCTTCTTTTTTTTACAATAATTTTAAAAAATTTACAATCGGTGTTATTGTTGATCGAAGGTAGCAACATTCAAAATAGTTTTTGAGTCTACTTCACGAAAAACTACCTTTACCCGTTCAACTGTTCTTTCCATTTCCTGTCTATAAATTACGCACGCGATAATTCCCTTCCTAATCTTTTAAAGCTAATAAAATCAAGATGCATACGTATCTACTCAAGGTAATAATTCAAATATGACTTTAGAACCCTTTTGACATTACAAACGAATAGATATTGCGATTGCAAGACATTGACGCAATAAAAAGCTAATCACAACGCGCGTGATGATAAACGAGCCAATTCAATTTATCGAGACTAGGGCATTATATGGCCCATAGAATGGCCGAGGCCGTAACTCGTACATTTATGTCGTATTTCAGCCCTATACGTGGTAACGGCGCCACGTACGGCGCCAACGGACCCTGACAGGTACAATCAACAACACCTTCAGTTACCACAACCTATCATAGTACCTCGTCCAATTTTGTATTTAACTAGGAGTGGGCTAAGGGTTAAAATCGATTGTATATGTAGGACAGTTTTATACAACATACTTCGCGGCGCAGCGTCGTACATTTAACCCAAACAACTTAAATAGAATTACCGCCCTAAGGCTGTATGTCGGATTGCCGGATGTAGGAAGTCTTTGAAGGTGTTTTTACCTGCGGTTGGTTTATTAGATTAATCGATTCGAAGGGGTTGCTTACCAAATATTATTGTGGTATTTTTCGTGGTATAATTTGATTGGGACAGCGACGTTGTGGCGTGTCATAATATTTGTCGTTATTTTATTATGTTAGTGCATAAAATAAAGTAATATTAGGGGTTATAGTTTTAAATTGCCGCTTTGTATGGAGATTTTTGTATAATTTTTCCCATATTAATGTGTTTCAAATTTATTTAACTTTACAAAATAATAAATATAAAATATAAATATGAATAAATAAAAACACACGTATTTATAGACATTTTACCTACTAAATGGCACATTTGTTTGGCACTACTAATAAAGTACGAAATTCTGGAAACAAAAAGTAATTGTAACTTTCGTGATAAGTTTTTATGTTAATAGTCAATTATCATAAGTTGTTCGATATATTCTTAATGTAACGCAGTATTTAAAAAAAAATATTTCTACTTTAACCCCTACTATAAATAAATAATTATTTTATCTGTTGTTACTTTTATGTTTTTCGTCACGACCGTATCTGTAATTTCAGGGATAAAACGTCTATCTCGCAGTTTGTTCATTAATGGATAATTTGTAAAATAAAAAATTGAGCTTTCTTATTAAGTATATAAAAAAACTATCATTTTTGCCAATCAGAAATACATTAGTTTA
This sequence comes from Crambus lathoniellus, assembly GCA_949710035.1. Taxonomy (NCBI): domain Eukaryota; kingdom Metazoa; phylum Arthropoda; class Insecta; order Lepidoptera; family Crambidae; genus Crambus; species Crambus lathoniellus. The sequence continues at coordinate 17,793,157 of OX453306.1, forward strand.
GTAATTGGAAGCGATCCACGGTGTGGTCGGTGGTTATATTTCATGGCGGTAATTTGCTTACGCGCTAGATCGCATACCTCATGCTCGTTTCATGTTTACGTAACTGCTTCACGTACACGGAATGAAAACACTGAAATTGCCACTCTATTATTTTGTAAAGAGGTGATGTTTAGAAATAGCAATTGATTTGATGAATAAATCCGGTAAGTAACCTTGTTTATTTGCCTTAGCAGCGCACATTAAAGCATGGCTTATGATGATTATTTATTACGGAAGTAAGCAAATCTATTTGATAACCTAAATAGATAATTAACATAGAATTGTCAATATTAATATAGATAAATAAATAAATGTTTTACACCATCACAATCTAAAACAATCTGAGACAAATTCGCAGCCGATCGCGAGCATAAAAAATGCAGAATTTAAAAAAAAAATACACCTTGATGTTAATAATTACAACAATTTTCTTCAAACTTAAGGAATGCCGGAATAATTTTCAGCTTCTTGTTTCCAGTTTATCAGTGTTAAATGAATTAACTGCAGCTTACGAAATGTAGGGATGTGCTACTAAGCTATGCGCTTTGACTAGCCGGTGAAGGCTCTTTGTGCGCCAGTGGAGCTGAAACGCTCCGTCAGAGCCGATGCGACTGTGTTTAGGAACATACAACGTATTTGGTTTAGCTTAGCCGTAATTATGACGCTAATAATAATGTTATCATACTAATGTTATTACTAATGTTATTTGGCTAAGTTTGGCCCTAATATTATAAGAGCTAATCATAATATTGTCAGAATACAGCTTCTAAAATAAAAAGGCTCTTTGCACGCTAGTGGACCTGAAACGCTCCTTTGGAGCCGATGTGTTTAGAAGCAGACAACGTATTTTGGCTTAGCGCTAAAAATAATTTTGCTATAAAATTGCCTATGCAATAGAGAATTTAGAATAAGTCTTCTATAAGTAACAAAAAAAAAGTTGAGGAATAATTACAGCAAGTACCTACCTAATTACTTACTCTGCTTTTAATTGATGTGCAAGTGTATTCCAGATTTAATTAACCTTTTTTAACACGTTTGCAATAAAAACGTTACGGCAAACCTTTTTTTTATATCAACCATTATCTTCAAACTTAAGTAATGGCGGAATAATTTTCATCTTTCTATTTCTAGTTTATTTAGCAACAGACAACGTATTTGGTTTAGCTAAGCCGTAATTATGAGGGCTAATAATAATTTTGTCAGAATACGGCTTCTGAAATAGACGAGGCAAAATAGGGTTAAGTTTGTATCGAGGTTTATCTGATATTACTAAAATAGTTTAGTTCCAATGTGCTTATTTCTGAATTTGGATAGATATGGTCGGACTGCAACGAATTATTGTTTATATTAAAGAATAATCCTATGTGGTCGTCCAAATCAAAAGGGGCCTTGTGGCGCTCGGCACTTACCTTATTGCTGTTGTTCGAATACAAAATAACGACAATAAAGACGTATGTGCCGGCCGCAATAAGGTCCCTTTTGATTTGGACGACCACCTATAGTAAATAAGAAAAGCAAAATCCTTCAGATGCAAGTTCGTATAGTGTCCGAAAAAATATCTATACGGACGAACTTATGAGCCTAATATAAAACCAGTTCATCGAAACCTCGGGGGCCCCCCATCGTTTATATCAAAACATAAAGGAAAAACATTTGCGATCGTTATCACGACAACGAAAACCACCACGTCACTTGCTCCACAAATGAATACTGATGAGTTTACCGTGTGTATACAATCGTATACGGATTACAAAGCTCACTTAAACAAAACGATGCTATAAAATCCTCACGCGAATTTGTTCAGGATTTGGCTTAAAATAACATACCACCAATTAAATGCAAAACTCCCTGATTTATCCGAGGGAAATGTTTTTTCTCGTTGCTTATCTGAGTTAGCTTTCCGAGAAATCAAAGGGGAATGCCTGACCCGGAACGCTTAATTATAATTTAAAACAAATTGACTGCTTAACAAAACAGTTAGTTAATCATGTATGACTTTTGGTTTTGAAAGCTTTTGCTAATTAGCTACTTTTAGGATATTTATTATTGTTGCTAAAATCGACCCAGTGAAAATGAATAACAGGTGGTAAAATAACCCACATTTCCAATATTTACGGCACATATAAGTTTATTTTTAAGTTGTATGATATTGAGTGTAATACCTTCTTGCTATCTTTACATGCTATTTGATATGCCACTTGTTCAAACGTGTCCAATGTCAAAAAGATAGAATAACATGATAAAAGCTCGCGTGTTACTTCAGCAATGTTTCAATACTCGTGAGCGGGATGACAAACTTTTGGGTCTTATTTTTTGCTCGCAGGGCCTTCGTTAGTCGAAGGCTCAAGTTTGGCCGAGTGTAGATGACCGCTTTGGTTTTTTCCTCCCGTTTCATGTTCTGCTATCACTTTTCCGGCTTTTGCGAACTACCTACGAAGTTTTATCGCCGAATGTTTTCCCTTTCTATCTATATAGATGTGTAATTGTCTACGAAGACTACAATTTCATGTCACGGTTCGATAAGCACTAACGTTTTTTTATAACTTAGAGCGGCAGGAGTAAACTAGAGTCACCATCATCATCAATCATCAATCAAAATACAGGGTGACGTTATTTCATGATACCTTGAGGGAAAGTACTTTTTTTATTATCCGTAACAGGATAGTACTTAGCCTTCATCACACCTAACTGAAGATAGAAGCGCACTACTCCCGGAATCTTCAGTCACTGAGGAACTGGCTATCTTATCTCTAACTGCTGGAACACAATAATGCTGAAAACATCATTGTTATGGCATCAGCCTTAGATAAGATGGCGATAGCTAGCCAGGCGGACTAGGAAAGAGTCCTACCAGCAACCAAACCGAATATAACATATACCCCCACTGGGAATTGCACCCGGGACCTCTTCTCGGTCTGAAATCGGTGGTGTGAACCAGTAGATCACAGAGGCGGCTAACTCGATGGAGAAAGCAAATTTTACTGAAAGGAACCATTACCTTATTTTTGCCAAGAAACATAACTTCATTCCTCAAATGACGTAACTGAGCATTAAAAAAGGATGTTTGTAAATAACAAAAAGGAGGGAGGGCCCTCCCCTGAGATGGAAAAAGGGGGGGTACGACTCTCTATGAAGTTTCTTTCATGGACAACTTGCAGGCTTGCGCATTTCAATTTCCTCTCTAACCTGTTTATACTGGCAACTATTCAACAGAGTGAAAAAAATGGGCCCTGGAGAGATGGAGGATTTTATAAAAAAAAATCATAACTGCATTCAAAGCTTTTATAAAATTAGCTTCATTTGCCCAAGAATCGAACCGGCTAAAATTAGAAAAAATAACATTCTGTAGTTTTATAGCATCAATCGATGAGGTCGTTAACAAACTTGATAAATTAAATGAGCCTAGAACAATAAAAGATGGTGGACTCGATGTCGAGTCAAGTCGATGTTCTACTTTCTAAGAAAAAGCAGATTTTTAGAAAAAAAAAACTGATGAATGCAGATTTGATTCTCGTAAAAAATAGAGAAATGTTTCCTTTCAGTAAAATGAGCTAACTAAAAGATTCAAAGCAGGTAGGCCAGGGCCCATAATTTTTTCCACTGGTACCGTGCGGTTAAAACCGCGCGGAACCACTTAATAATGAATAAACTAGGTACCTATATGAGGAAAACGCAGACTCCAGATAACACTCATATAATTATTGATCCAACTTACAGGTACAGGCATAGTACAGGTATAACAATATAGATACAGTCGACGTCTTAGTGAACTTATCCCCTCGAGGCTAGTTTGAAGAATGACCTCTCTTTGCTCGTTAATCGGGCTCAAGCCTAGCTACCCCCACCAATTTTACCACAGATTAGCCTATTAAATTTAACAAAATGGCGGCAAGAGACGGCATTACCAGTGTTGCTATAAAAAAATAAGAAAAACCTTCTAAAATCATGACATTCGGCCATCTGATAACGTGCTGTCTCCCGACGCACATATAAAAATTATTTCGAATCAATTAATTAGGTAAGTATACAGCTAATATACTGATACACAACTATTCTCAATAGTAAACTCTTACAACTATGTACCTATTTAGGTTAATCTTATAGTGATAAAAACCTTAAGTTAAAACTTAAAACATAATTGAAACAAATACATTATATTACACAATGCTCAATAATAAACTTTTAAGGAAGCATAATTTAATATCTATATTCTAAACAAGTCATCTTGTTTAGAATATAGATATTATCGTGAAAATATTGTTTTAGTAAATCGTTAAGTAATACATAATCAAATAAAATAAATTATCAATAACAAACTAATCTAAAACTATTTGAATCAATGTATAAATTAACATAATCATGACATTCGTTAACAAGCGACTATTATTACTTAGAAAACTTATTTTGAAACTATACTTGTTATATAATCATGTGTAAGTAAGTATATGGAATGATTAAAGTAAAGTCTGGTTATAATCTATAAGCATTAGTTATGGGTCATAAAAGAAAAATGGATTAGCTTGGTACTAGTATACATCAATGCATTGTCAGGAGCTACATTCAAGAATATTAGATGATGTCAGAAGCAAAATCCCTAAGAATGTTACATTAGGAATAGGTAGGTACAGAATTTAACTTTAACCTGATAACACCACACCCTTATCACTTCACTCAAATAGTGGAAAGTCATGAAAGGATTAAAGACCTAATATTAGATGAATTTAACTATCGCTAAGTTTGACCAAGGACTAATCCTTACAAAAACAACTGTAGGCCTCTGCACAGTTACCAATTTTTACCCAGATATGAGTAACAAACCAAGTTATAGATACGTATTTACCATAGTGCACAATTTGTATTAAATCAAGATATGAATTAGGACAACTAAAGGAATTATTTAAAGGCATGTTCGTAATAGGCATTATTACCGATTAATTTAAATATTCTTACAAGGAAGTTACACTAATAATGAAGATGCCGCAGGTACAATTTGAACCGTCACAGCAACAATTTGCTTTTTCAACTTGTCAACCAGTTGTCCAAGGTTTCCAGAGCATTCTTCTCCAGCACCAAATCTTAAATGCATCTATTCTCTGCCTCTGTTAGAATAGTACAATACATGGTTCCACTCCGTACATGAAAATCAAAAGATCATATTATTATCATTTCTAATGAATAAGTTAATGATTTTAAATAAGTTCGCAATTTAATATCAAAACTTAAAGATGTCTACAAGGTATCCTCATACGAGCATGACCCGCATTCTTATCAACAAATATTCATATTACTATGAATAATATTAGTGTAAATAGATTTAATAATTATAATTGGGATATGAAGAAGTATATTACCATGGATAGAAATAGGACAAGTAAAATCATGAACAGCTTTTCGCCCAAATGAATTAACTACACGATGACTTCCCGTGGGAATAAAATATCCTCCCGGGGTCAAAAGAAGCCGATATGCTATTATTCCACAGACAAAAGATTTCAAAGATCCGTCCAGCCGATAGCCGTGATTGGGGAACAAACATACAAGCTTTTGCAATCATAATATTAGTAAAATGAGATAAGATACATGACATGATAATATATACTTCAATATAAGTCAACTTCAGTATCAGCGATCCACTCGTCTCAATATCCGACTTACAACCACGGCCACGATGATCATCATCACAACAACGATCACTCTGTGATCTGCACCTTCAGTATCATATTATCTCCTCGCATTACCACAGCACGTACACTCTGCTGCCTCCAGCAGTTTGTATGCTGTGTTGGTTCGTACGTTCAAGGGTAGCGGGATCCTCATTATTATATTAACTCGATGCTAGCTCATGATAAGTACCTACTGGATGCTACAATTGGCATCTGAAAGCAGTAAACTCACAACACACATAGTAACCAAATCAATTTTATTAATCATTCAAAAGAAATAGATGTATCTGATAATGAATTCAATAGAAATAAATGTAAGTATATGAATTCTCATATTCTTTTATAAACATTAGTAGGTAAGGTACTTAGTACCTTCAACCATAGTAGAAACAAATGTTCAACTGACCAGATCTAAAAAAATATGGAAATGATTACTACAGAATATGTGAAGGAACTTCAAAGGTCCGTGAGAATGGTAAACTGCTAAGAATTTTAGTATCACGAGCCTACCAAATGAGACGGTAAATTTGACAGATCTACTTGATTTTTGGTTTAATAAAGATATTAATGCTCATTAAAATAACAATAAATTAGATTCACATAATTTGAAATCATATTTTGTCAATACGTACACTAGGACGGTAGTATTAAAATCCTCAAAAACTAATTTTAAATCATACCGCCAATAACAACAAAGACACGGCAAAACTAACTTGGTATGCTACAGCAGTGGTTACTTGTGGCTTTATTTGTTAGAACAAGTTTAAAACATGAATTAAAAATGTTTGCATGAAGCTGTATAGAACATTTTAATAAATTGAGAGGTGTGATTGAGCAATAATCGTTTTACTTTATTTTGCTTAATTAGGAAAACATCAGTTACAACTTGACAGTGTAATAAACACGATCTACTTAAATGCACTATGGACTGTTTACATGTTTTTGCATTAGAAACATCATTTCATCACTATGTTAATGAAAACAACTAGAATAGATATCAGTGAATGCTTCTTGCAGTGCTGTCTAAGCAACTAAGTATCTCTGCTTTTGACTTGCATCTAAATCATTAAGAGAGATCTAGAACACTACGCAGTACGCACAAATAGCAAAATAGCTTCTAGTGATTTTGGCTGTAAAATTTTCCATCTGTCTAAACCAAAACTGAGTTGCCCGGAAGAAACCGCAGTAAGACGATAAGGCCACCATTTGGTTTACAATTTGTTATCTTTGTATTATTATTATTATTTCGTGTGTGATTGTTCATTTCGTAATATTGTGTACAAATAAAGAATTAATCTATGTATCTATCAAACTAGGTACTTAGATAAAGAATCTTCGACGTTCCCGGAAAAATTTAAAGAATGATGATTTCTAATCAGTCTTATGGCTTTATTGTCTAATTATGTAGAAGACTCAGAAAAGTATGTTCCTGATAAACTTTCTCTAGCACTCATCCACAATTTAGTTTGAATTTAAATTAAATTTGAGATTTAAGTTTGCCACTAAACTCAAATTTAAAAAGTTAAGCATAGTGAATTCTTTTAAATTAAGCTACATATAACAAAAATAATAGACGAAATGTCCACTTGAACAAAGCTACAAAAAATAAAATTAGTAATAGGAAATAGTAAATTTTGGATATCTTTGCATACCTACATTGCTTCCATCCCGAACTAAGTAACTCAAGCACTTGTGTTATGGCATTTGGGAACAACGACGGGATTACCACATACAATCGGGCAGAAAGTCCGCTTTAAACATTCACCCGACAGGGAATCGAACCCGGTAGGTACCTCAGAGACAGCGGCACCCCGAAAACCTATGCGTACGTACACCGTATCTACAACACTGCTATGGAGGTTGTTAAGCTTATACCAGAAACTAATATTGTTTCCATAGTTAAAAGGTCTATAACAATCTAAGTGACACAGATCACAGTTTATAAAAGTATTACCCAATCGCAATCTTGGAATACTAAATTCGCGACTTTAATAGTGTGCTCTTATTCAAAAGTGAATCGTCATCATGTCCAATCTTATCAAGATCAGAAATACATCCAGTTCTGGGTAAAGGTCACCTGGGCATAGACCTAGGCATAGAAAAACAAACCTAGCTCATGGATATTGACCACTCATGAGAATCAAGATATGGTATGGATTTCGTATAAATGGAAACTAAGGTAATTATAAAAATCTTAACTAGGTAAGACAATAACCCCTACTCAAATTGTGGAGCATGTGGTTACTTATTATGCAAGGAAAAAGAAATGATGCAAACATAATTTAGTATATAAATATCCTTATAAGTAGGTACTATGTTGCGATAATTAGAGCGCATATTGACAATAATACTTTAAAGGTATCTACTGCTACAGCTGTGGTACCTACTAGATACTCAATGTCAAGCACGTAGGCAACTGTAGATTTAAAAGGCTTTTCATTCTTCCCTAAGGGTATTTTGATAACATCTAAATGATTCTATGAAAAGATAAGTTTTTATAGTTTTGTTTTGTTTTAGGTAGACCTTTACAAACTTTATTTAAGGGGGTGTTACAATCAATTTAGTCGGTTATGCGAGATGAAAATTAAATCTTAAATAGCTTTATTCGATATGCAAATAAATAAACATGAAACATTTTAATCAAAACAACTTCAATACTTTCCCATAAACAAAACGCTCTGCATCATCTCAAATCCTCTGACCAGATTCAGCTACGAAGAAAGGGTATTCCTCCTTCGCTCAAGACTCCCCTGGGTCGGCCACGTCACCCTGGAGGCCTACCAAGCGGCGCACCAGGTGGCGCGGGCCGTATTCGTCCTCAGATGCTATTTACCTTGGAATGTATACATTATTCATCGGCAAAAGATCGTTCCGTGTCATTCTATAATAAAATCATTAGGTTATCAACACAATATGCCCTTCAGGAAAATTCATGATTTATACTGTTCACTAGCTACAGTAGCTACCTACATCCTTTATTATTTACAAAAACCATTTCTTTTAGAGCTACTTATCTAGTGCAAAAATGTAAAATGAGTATTGTAAAAACAAGAATAAAACGTTTGAAATTATCTTTGTTCTGTTGTAGTTTCATTTAAATCTAATAATCTTAAAAGTGGCCATACGGGTACTAAACCAGTATGAAATATAAGTAGGTACTCATTTAACCAGCCTGTGAGAAACGTACTCACTTAACATTTAAACATATTCAGACGAATGTATGCCACCAACATACATCGTTCGTACTCTAAAATCCGGCGAGTGTATGCCACAAACATATACCGCCCCCTTAATTCCGACGAGTGCATGCCACAAACATACATCGTCCCCTAATATCCGACGAGTGTATGCAACATACATACATCGCCCTCTAATATCCGACGAGTGTATGCAACATACATACATCGCCCCCTAATATCAAATTCAATTTTAATGCATTTCAACAAACAAATTCAATGTATCTTTTGTAACCAGTGAGCATGCATAGCTTGCTCACTCAACCCAGTGAACACCTTATATTTGTTCGCTCATCATTAAAAATTAAAAATATTCACATTAGAGATATCCCAATTCACATAAAGACTTTCATATTTAAATATTTAAAGATACCATATTAAAATATTCGTATTTAAACTCATATTCATAGTTCAAGCAATTTATATTGCTATTCACGGTGTTCATATTAATTGAATCCACAAAATTTGTACCTATTAATTAATATATCAATAAATAGAAAGCCAGAATTCCAGTAAGTAATACGTACCTATTAAACCAATCTTACCAGGTAACGTAGGTAACCAGTAAGCATACATGACTCACTCAACCCAGAGAACAACACGTTCGCTCCATACATTAAAAACAAAGGAAAATTGGTAATAATTAATTTTAATAATATTAAGATAAATGAAATGTAAGCAACCAATCATAAATTATTCTTACTCTTTACTACTTCTTACTAGCTTCATAACTTATAGGTTTCTTTTATTCACTGTTGGTGTTAGATACCACGTAAAAACATGGATTGTATGCAAGATTTAGTAGCCATAAGTGATTTTACTCTGTGCAACAGTAAAGGCTATCAAAACTAGCTCCAATTAGTGCTAGCACTAATTACTTAAAACATTACATGTACACAGCCAAAACTGCCAGTCCTAGCTCCATGTGTAAGATTATAAACAACATAAACAGCAAGTACTCTAATAATATAATAATGCCAATCATCTCCATTAATTCTGTACAATCCACATTTAATACATCACGTAAATTAAACAACAACAATCAAGATATTATGCCAGATTCATGGTACGCTATGATCGTGCCATACGAAAATATCTACTACACACCCGCGTTTAAAATTATGTAAGTATAATCGGAGGGTAGCCCCGACCGTACACGAACACAATTAATCAATTCAAATAAAAGTGTGATCTAGTTTATGTCCGTTCCGTCGGAGAGTAGCCCCGACCATGTACGGAACACAATCCGCCACACAAATATTCCAATTTTAACGCTTTAGATTTAACTAACACGATCGGAGAGTAGCCCCGAACACGAATTAGTAAAATCTTAGTACTAAGCTACGCATATAGACTTTTTAAATTATGTTAGTATAGTCGGAGGGTGGCCCGACCGTATACGAACACAATCAATTAAAACACAAATGCGATTTAGTTTATGTCCGTTCCGTCGGAGAGTAGCCCCGACCATGTACAAAACACAATCCACCGCAAAGGTATTTAAAATGTCATTTAGATAAAAAAAATACGCATTAACATGGAATCTGGAATATTTATCCTTTCTCTGCGTGAAGAGAATAAAATAACTCGTTTGGCATTACTATAGCACAGAATAAGCAAATTATTCTTATTATCAGGTTTAGAAATAAACTTGTGTGGGTACTTTACCGCTTCTGAAATATGAGGAAAACGCAGACTCCAGATAACACTCATATAATTATTGATCCAACTTACAGGTACAGGCATAGTACAGGTATAACAATATAGATACAGTCGACGTCTTAGTGAACTTATCCCCTCGAGGCTAGTTTGAAGAATGACCTCTCTTTGCTCGTTAATCGGGCTCAAGCCTAGCTACCCCCACCAATTTTACCACAGATTAGCCTATTAAATTAAACAAAATGGCGGCAAGAGACGGCATTACCAGTGTTGCTATAAAAAAATAAGAAAAACCTTCTAAAATCATGACACCTACTAGATCGTTTTTGATGTTTTTACCATCTATCCTGAGTTGCTCTGACGAAGTAAATAGTGCTCTCTCAAAAGTCGCCAACTTCAAAAACTTGTCTTCAAATATATTTTTTTTTGTCCTTAGGTCAGTTTTTTAATAGTTTTTAGGACGTTATTTTTAAGTTAGTCAAGTAAGAAGACGAAAATTTACCATTTTCCTTCCTTCAATTTGCTCCGAAACTTCCAAATGAGTACAAAATTAAGCATATAAAAGTATGCCTTTCCATGACTAAACTTTATCTATGCATTTATTGCTCTTTCAAAGAACAATAGTAGCGCTAAAAATGGTTAAAGTAAAATCTATATATATAAAATTCAAAGTCCTGACTGACTGACTGACTGAGATATCAACGCACAGCTCAAACCGCTGAAGACTTCAAATTTTGCACATAGATACGTTATACAGTGTAGGCATCCACTAAGAAAGGATTTTTGGAAATTCAACCCCTAAGGGGGTGAAATAGAGGATGAATGTTTGTATGAAAGTCCGTCACTTTTGAAGTTAGGATCTTCTAACATTGTATTGAGGCTGGCAATTAAAAATTAATATTTACCTGTGTCAGCGTTTTTGACAATTCCACCCCAGAAGGGGTGAAAAGGGGGATGAAATGTTGTATCTGGAAAGTCCTTCATTTAATTTATTATTTAGGCTTATGGTCGGAAAGTAAAACAAATAAGCAAAAATATGTTTCGTATTTTTTCGAAAATCAACCCCTTAGAGGTTAAATGGGATAAATAAACCTAAAAATCGATATGGATGTCGTTATTGAGGTTGTATGGGATGACGATTGCAAAAATGGCACTTTTTTTGATGTTTAACACACTGAACATGATTCAACCCCTAAAAGGTTGAAATAGGGGTGAAATTTTGAATGAAAAATCAGGGGTAAAATAGACATTTCAACTTGAAACTTTGTAGGCTTACTTCTTAAAACAAATAGGCAACCCATTTCGTAGTTTTCCGAAAATCAAACCCAGGGGGTAAAATAGGGGATGAGTATGTGTATAAAAGTCCGTCAGTTTTGAAGTTGGGATCTTAAAATTTTGTATTTAGGCTGGCAATTGAAAATTAATATTTTCCTGTGTCAGCGTTTTTGACAATTCCAACCCCGAAGGGGTGAAGAGGGGGATGAAATGTTGTATCTGGAAAGTCCTTCATTAAATTTATTATTTAGGCTTATGGTCGGAAAGTAAAACAAATAAGCAAAAATATTTTTCGTATTTTTTTGAAAATCTACCCCTTAGAGGTTAAATGGAATAAATAAACCTAAAAATCGATATGGATGTCGTTATTGAGGTTTTATGGGATGACGATTGCAAAAATGGCATTTATTTTGATGTTTAACACGCTGAACATTATTCAACCCCTAAAAGGTTGAAATAGGGGTGAAGTTTTGAATGACAAATCAGGGGGTAAAATAGACATTTCCACTTGAAACTTTGTAGGCTTACTTCTTAAAACAAATAGGCAACCCATTTCGTAGTTTTCCGAAAATCAAACTCAGGGGGTAAATAGGGTATAGAAACCTAAATCATCTTAAGAACCCTTCAAGTTCTTGGTACCTAAGCTACTCAGAACTAACTTTTTGATTGTGAAACAGACACTTATTATTTACTAGCTTTCGCCCGCGACTTCGTCCGCGTGGACATTCGAGAAAATACTTAGGTGACCAATAACCAGGCTAAAAAGTATTTTATGTTTTAATTTCATAAAAATCCGATCAGCCGTTGCACACCAAGTGAGCAGCCTCGGGCGAGGCCAGCCGCTCGTGGCAAACGTTCTACCTCGCGCGAGGCTGCTCGCTTGGTGAGGGAGGACCCGCCTAATCACGTAAAAACGGCTGATCGGATTTTTATGAAATTAAAACATAGAATACTTTTTATCCTGGTTATTGGTCCCCTAAGTATTTTCTCGAATGTCCACGCGGACAAAGTCGCGGGCGAAAGCTAGTATATTAAATAAACAGGTATGTATTACTTAAGATAGAGTTATAACGTAAACAAACTGAATTCTGAATTGGGGTGTGATTTGAATTTGTAGATTCAAAACACTCATTTATAACACACGGGCCCTTTATAGGCCAAATTAAAATAAAAGGTAAAGGTTTGCCAACAACGACATAAGTAAGTAATTCATACCTGTTTCTTTAATATATTTCACTTTAATCATTTTTAGCGCTACCTTTGTTTTTTGAAAGAGCAATAATTGCATAGATTGTATTGAAGGGGATGAAATTATTGCCTGAGTTGGGGGTTGCCTACCTGACTACTGTCGCACCTTCTCGTGTATACAGCTTTCAGGATGAGCAGTGATAGGCCTTCAGCTCCTCTTCTTCAAAGTATCTCCATAGGCGATTTACGACGCTGGTTCCAAGGTTAGTGAGGTGCACTGATTTTGACTGGGTTGTGTTTTCCACCGAATGTATGGTCCACAAGACGATCACAAGATTCGATAGCACCGCGGCGATGGTGCTAATCATAGGGCTCAAGAACATTCACGAGCGACGTGTTCTCAGCGCAGCGATTCGAACGAGACTCCTTGGTGCTTTGACAGAAAGCCAAGCGGTACCCTCATTAGGCAAGATAAAAATTACAACGAAAGATTTCGGAGTACCCTCCAAGTTTTGTTTTCTTAAAACTAACAAATGATTACAAAATACCTATCTAGAGTGATTTCACATATTCCGGTACGGAACATTCCGCTCACCTTAAAAGAACTAGTTTCTTTTAACGCGAAACTACAAACAAAAACAAAGTTGAACTAATTGGTACGAAAAACAAACTAAAAACTAAGTATATGTTTTATGCAATGATTTAATTTAAAGGAAGTGGGCAAAGTTTGACAACCGGACGTTTAGCAAAATGGTTACCAATTTGCACCGTTACAACGCGAGTTTGGTTATCAGAGCCGGGATGCAACGCATGGACGCGGGCGAGTTTCCACAGAAGCGGAGGGAGGTTATCATCACAAACCACAACAACCATACCTTCACGAATGGGAGAACCGCGTTCGTGAAACCATTTACTAATTTGTTGCATTTCATGCAAATATTCACGGCTCCATCTTTTCCAAAAGTGCTGGATACTTTGCTGAATCCAACGCCAACGAGTTAAACGATCAGGATTTGAATCTACTAACGAAACGTCTGGTAGCGCGGTCAACGGTTCTCCTATCAAAAAATGAGACGGAGTCAAAGGTGTGGGATCGACGGGATCCGCGCTCAAAACGCACAAGGGGCGCGAGTTTAACACTGCCTCGATTTGGCACAATAATGTATGCATTTCGTCGTACATTTGTGTGCGAGCACCGATAACACGATACAGATGTGATTTAAAACTTTTCACACCCGCTTCGACCAATCCTGAAAAGTGACTACCGGTCGGGGGGTGGAAATGCCAAGTAATGTTTTGATTAAGCAATTTATTATTTAAATCGTTTTGAACCGAGTCGCTACGTAAGAATGTAAACAATTCTTTAAGATAATTATTGCAACCGATAAAATTCCTTCCGTTATCGGAATAAATATCTGTACATAAACCTCTGCGGGACGTGAAGCGTCGCAACGCAGCGAGAAAAGCTTCAGTTGAAAGGTCAGAGACCAATTCCAAATGAATGGCCTTGACGCTCATACAAACGAAAACTGCAACATATGATTTGACTATTTTCGCATTACGAACTTTATTAGCACGCACATAGAAAGGGCCGCAAAAGTCAACCGCGACTTTAACAAAAGGTCGCGCTGATTGAGTACGTACGCCAGGTAAACGAGCCATCGATGGCTGTGTGTGAGTAGGTCTAGCACGAAAACAGCGAACACAACGGTGAATGTGTTGCCTAATGACGTCGCGAGCTGATAAGATCCAATATTTTTGCATTAAAATATATTGAGTAGTTTGCGCGCCGGCATGCATGTGTGCGACATGCGCGTCTTCAATAATCAATGTAGTTAAATGATGCTTTTTAGGCAAAATAAGTTGATGTTTCGATTCAAAAGAAATATGCGAATTATGTAACCGCCCACCGACACGTAATGAATTAGAATTATCAACAAACGGAGTCAAACGTTTTAATTGATTTGAAGGACGATTTCCTTTCTTAATATTGTTAATATCATCGATAAACACGTTATGTTGTACTAAATAAATTAATCGATTTAAAGTGAAATTATATTCGGACACGGTAATGTAATTTGGAAACGACGATTGCACCTTTTTACATTTGTAATAAAAACGAAATATTATTGATACTACACGAATAAGTTTTCCTAATGACGAGAAACGAGTTATGATTGGATCTAAATCTTCACTAGGTTTTGTAGTCGACGTGTTTACTGTTACCGAGAGATTACGTTTTTCCTCGAGAGTACTAACGACGCCCGTTGACTCGGGCCAAAGCGACTGATCTAGTTGGAGCCAAAGAGGACCTTGAAACCATAGCGAATGATTAACGAACGAACTAACTAGCATTCCGCGAGATGCCGCATCACTTGGGTTATCCTGGGAACGAACGTGCCGCCAACAACTGGCCGGCACACGAGATAAGATTTCACTGGTGCGATTCGAGACGAAAGTTTTCCACTCATGAGGTGATGAACGTAGCCAGGCTAACACAATGGACGAATCGGTCCATGCGTAGACATTATCTATAACGATTTTGTCCCCGTAAGCGAGCAATGATTTACTAATGAGTTTCGATAATAATAAGGCCGCCATTAATTCCAAACGCGGTATCGACAATTTCTTCAAGGGAGCAACACGAGTTTTGGCTAAGACAAGATATACTTTAACAGGCTGGTTATACTGAATACAACGAATAAAAACACACGCGGCATATGCCTTCTCCGAGGCGTCCGAGAAACCATGCAATTCGAAGGTTGCCGAGGGAAGGAACACATGACGTGGAAACGAGATTTCAGCTAAAAGTGGAAGTTCCCGCACAAAGGCGTACCACGAGTTAACTATATCGATAGGGGGTGGCTCATCCCACTTGGTCCCTGCGATCCATAATAACTGGATCAAATGTTTTGCATACAATGTGACTGGAGATAAAAGACCTAAAGGGTCGTAAATTTTAGCTATTTCCGAAAGGATACTACGTTTAGTACAATTATTTAAATTAGATATTTGTACACTGAAGGTGAAAACATCAGATTTTGGGTCCCATTGAAGCCCTAAAACCTTTACTTGTTTATCATTTTCCAAAGATGAAAATGATATACGATCGGGCACCCGCTCACCATGAGAATCTGGCGGGCGTACCGCATCAAGTACTTCTGGGGCGTTGCTATGCCATTTACGTAGTTCAAAACCAGCTGTTTTACAAATGGCTATAAGTTCTTGTTGCAAAGTCAAAGCGTGCTCGATCGAGTCTGCGCCCCCGCTAATGTCGTCAACGAAAGTTTGTTGCAAAAGAACTTTAGATGCTTGCGGAAAGCGCGAAGCCTCATCGAGTGCGAGTTGGCGAATTGTTCGAAGAGCAAGGTAAGGCGACGAACTGACACCGAACGTGACAGTACGCAATCGATAATCGCGTATCGGTTGGTCGGGAGATGACCGCCACACGATACGTTGATATTCTCGGTCCTCTTCTCTAAGTAATATGTTTCTATACATTTGTTTAATGTCACTTGTAAAGACTACTAAGTGAATACGAAAATTAAGCAAAATATCGACAATATCCGATTGTAATTTAGGACCGGGTAGCAAAATATCATTTAACGAATGATTATTTGTGGTTTTACAACCAGCATCAAACACGACTCGAGTTTTAGTGGTCGCACTAGACGGTTTAATTATAGCGAAATATGGTTTATAATAATGTTGTTTATTATCAAGGGGTGGAGAACACTGCTCCATGTGATTCAGGTCGAGATATTCTTGCAAACAAGCATTGTATTCTAGTTTTAGTTTTGGATCTTTCTCAAGGCGAAACTCTAATTTTCGAAAACGAGCGAGAGCAATGTCACATGATTGACCTAGTGTAGGTGCATTGGGTTTGAACGGCAGAGATACGACATATCTACCATCCTTGTCACGTGCATAAGTGGTTTGATAAATCTCTTCACACAACTGTTCATCAGGTGTGAGAGTACGTTCTTCGGGAATTGTCTCCAGCTCCCAAAATCTTTGTAAGTCAATGTCCTCGAAGAGGGAGCTATGACATACTTGGAGTGGAGACGGAACAAAATACGAGATTTTCCCCATCAACAAAAAACCGAAAATACTATTGATCGCGACCGGCGAGTCCGGTGGACCTTTAACTATTTGTCCCAAAAAGACTTGCGACAAAACATCAGCTCCAAGGAGCAGTTCGACAGGTTGGGGATTAACCGCATTAAAAGTCGGATCGGCTAAGTCTAAGTTAACAATATGTGGCCAAGTCTGAACAGGTACTGGCACACAAGGAGTTTGCGAAACTATCTTTGGCAAAATCAAAGCATCTACCGAAATAATAGGAGTGGATTGGTTTCGCGGAGTTATATTACACGATACAATTCCTTTAGGTTGTATTGGTTGCGAGTCACCAATACCAAACACTGGTACATTTATGTGTCTGCGCGGCAAACCTAATCTTTGCGCACAGGCAGCCGTCATGAAACTAGCTTGACTTCCCGTATCTATCAGACAGCGCACGGTAAACTTCGCGTCAGCTGCGCATACATCGACGAGTGCGGTACATAACATAACTGTCATAGCGCGCGAGCTACGAGGAAACGACGCATTGGATGCGATACAATCACTACCGTTCATCGCATGATTCACGTTCGTTTGTTGCATAGTGACACAATCAGGTGCAATGGCGGTAGTACGATTCTCCGCGGCGCCGGCGGGAGGGACAACATTCGAATGCATATTTTTATCAAAATGAAGAAACGTGTGATGTGATTTCAAATTACAAGTACGACAAGAATAATTACTTTTACATTGTTTTACGTTGTGTCCAAGTGACAAACAATTCAAACAGATGTTTTGCGATTTAACAAAATTATATCTATCTTTAGGAGATTTACTTAAAAACACAGGACATTTTGACAGCGAATGGAATGCATTATTACAACAAATACAATTATTATGACTTTTATTACTACTGCAATTAGGTTGATTTTGATTAGAAAACTCTTGAGAATGAGTTGTACTGACAGCGAATGAACGACGAGGAATCGATTGGAAATTATTTGACGTTTTGTTTTGTTTACTAGTTTGATTTGTTAAATTATGATTGATATTAGCTACGAGAGATTTTTCTTGACTCGACATAATTTCGAATGCAGAGATTTCCTGCTGTAAAAATTTAATGAAAGTATCTATGTCGGGTATTTCCGACGGTTTAGCTAAAGATAATTCAAAACGTCTACGTAGTGATTGTGGAATTTTACGCAACATAATATTTAACAAAATAAAGTTCCACTCTTGAACTGGAAAATGCATCATTTCAAGGGCTTTGATGTTTTCCGTATAAATGTTTACCATGTTACGAATACTAAAATGATTTTCTTTAGTAAATGGTTCCAAATCCAAAATACGATCTAAATGATTCGATGCAATAATTCTACGATTTTCATATCTAGAAATAAGAATATTTAAGGCGATAGTGTAATTCTCATCGCGAATCGGTATCGATTTAATTAAATTAAATGGTTCGTCTTTTAGCGTAAGCAAAAGATAACGGAACTTCTCGGCCGATGTGTAGGCATTATTGTTGTGGATTTGCCCGCAATATAGATCGTAATAAGTAGGCCAATCAGTCGCATTACCATTAAAAGTTGGCAAAGGCAAATTAGTTAATATTTTAGAATTATTATTTTCACAAGGATTGGACTGTGGAGTGGCACGGCTCAGGCGTCTACATTCCTGATCTGATTCTTTCATTTTATTAACATGCACTAAAATTGCATAATAACAATCATTAAAATCATTACGAATTTTAAGTTGTTCGTCACGATTAAAAGTTTTTAACTTTAACAAAGCTTTTTCGATTTTCGCTTGTATTTTGCTAAACTTCCGTTGTTGAGCGGCTAAATCACTAGATCGCGAACGAAACTGAGTAATATCAGTTGTAGCAAATAACAAAGTACGTTTGATTTCTTCTAAAATGATATCCCTTTCGAAAAGGTCTTGTTCAAGGTTTGGTTCATCCGCCATATTGCGAGTCAATAATGACGAATGCACGAAACGAGCGTATATTTTAAGTACGAATTACTGTAAAATACACTAAATAACGATTACGAAACGAAAATATAAACGTAGTACAGCAAATTAAGAAAACACAACCTGGATTTGATAACCGATTAATCCGATTTGAACGGATTAACTTTTGGATCAATGTGCGATCGATCCGGTACAAACTAACAAAAATGAATCCGGTTAGAAGGATCAAAAAAATGTATTGAAGGGGATGAAATTATTGCCTGAGTTGGGGGTTGCCTACCTGACTACTGTCGCACCTTCTCGTGTATACAGCTTTCAGGATGAGCAGTGATAGGCCTTCAGCTCCTCTTCTTCAAAGTATCTCCATAGGCGATTTACGACGCTGGTTCCAAGGTTGGTGAGGTGCACTGATTTTGACTGGGTTGTGTTTTCCACCGAATGTATGGTCCACAAGACGATCACAAGATTCGATAGCACCGCGGCGATGGTGCTAATCATAGGGCTCAAGAACATTCACGAGCGACGTGTTCTCAGCGCAGCGATTCGAACGAGACTCCTTGGTGCTTTGACAAAAAGCCAAGCGGTACCCTCATTAGGCAAGATAAAAATTACAACGAAAGATTTCGGAGTACCCTCCAAGTTGTGTTTTCTTAAAACTAACAAATGATTACAAAATACCTATCTAGAGTGATTTCACATATTCCGGTACGGAACATAGATAAAGGTTCTAATGTCATATCCCTGTTTACTACCTACATAAAAAGTTTTCATATCATATTTGGAAAAATATGATCAACCTTCTTTTTAGAAATCGAATTCACCAAGTTTCCAAGGAGCCTCTAGCCCCCTGATTCACAACCCGTCGGAAACGGAATCGGATTCGAATTCTATGCTTTGTCTTTGTCTATTCTATAGTGAGTGACAGAGACAAGGCATACATTCCGCTGTCGGGAGCGTTTCCGATGGTTCGTGAATCAGGGGGCAGGTGGGCTGTAGAGGCTCATTTGTTTCCGGCCTCGAGAAGGCTTCGTTAGCGCCATGGAGCTCAAATGACCCCTTTTGTTAGCAATTTATTATAGTAAATAGTCATACTAGCTAATCATATGAAAAAAAAACGATTAAGTATAAATTCCAACCTACTACTACGACTACGACACCGTTGGAAAGAGCTACAGACTGTAGAGGTTCATTCGTTAGCACCGTGGGGTATGGATAACCGCTTTTATTCCCAATTCGTAACATTAAATAGACAGAATAGTTGCATAATACAAAGTTCTCTTCACATATTTAAGAAAAGAAATTGTATTAAAATTCAACCTTCTTTTAAGACACCGAATTTACCAGGGTTTCACGGAGCGGCAGGTGGACTGTAGAGGCTCATTTGTTTCCGGTCTCGAGGAGGCTTCGTTAGCGGCCGTGGGGTGCGGATGACCGCTTTTGTTCCTCCGGACCTCCCGTGTTCCTCCCGATCCGTGTTCCGCTCGCGATCGCTTCCCGGCCATTGCGTACTTCCCCAATAAATCTTTTACGGTCGAACCCTAAAATGGAGCACCTATTCTGTCAGTGTTGTCAGGGCTAGTACACGGACTCAATTTACAAAGCTTTTTATTTTTAGTTGCCGTGTAAGGTAACGTTTAAGGGTTTTATGAGTGAATTCTTTTGTTAAATGAATCGCTTTTGGAAAGTGAAACTCAATAGAACACTTAATGGAAATTCAATCTCTTTGGTGTGGACAAAACAAAATTAAGGGTTATAATATTATAAAGAACCTGTATATAATAATAGGTAGGTACCGCTAATTACGTAAAAAAACTTTAAGCTGTTTGATAAATAATTAAAATTAGTGCTTTACCAAAAACTTATTTGAGATGTTGTTTTACTACACACTTCTAAAATCACTACATAGTATAAAACAAAGTCGCTTTCTCTGTCCCTATGTCCCTTTGTATGCTTAAATCTTTGAAACTACGCAACGGATTTTGATGCGTTTTTTTAAATAGATAGAGTGATTCAAGAGGAAGGTTTATATGTACTTTTTATCCCGATATTCCCACGGGAACGGGAACCACGCGGGTGAAACCGCGGGCGGCCGCTAGTTAAATTATAATTTGGTTCGCATTAAGTAGGTATATCTATTCGTCTAAAGTACAGTAACTTTCATGACATCGTTTATGCGTGATGCAAATTTTAAGGCGTAACGAAACGAAACATGAAATATAGAACGTGACTAACTTATATTATAAGCCGTGGCAGACAAACGCAACCCAAATTATAAGATAAGCCTAACAATACGCGCGGACTGAATTTGCCTGTTAGAAATAACGAAACATTTTCAAAGCGGGAGATTTATTTAAGAGTATTCCCTAAGCTTGGATTAATTTATAGTTTTTTTCCGTTTAAACATTTATTACAGGGCTGCGTGTTCCCACGCCTTCGCCTCGCGTAATTATTCATGTGAGAAATATTTTTTGCACTTTTTTAATTTGTACAGATTGTGTAGAAGTGTATTTTTTGTAACTGAAAAATGGTAAATGAAGTATTTAGAAAAAATCGACTCCGTAGCTCAGTGGTTAGAGCAGTCGCCCGGAAAGCGAAAGGTCGTGAGTTCGAGTCCCATCGGAGCTGGTTGTGAGACGGGTCGATTTTTTCTAAATACTTCATTTACCATTTTTTCAGTTTTAAAAATTGCATTGTGAATGCAAAAAACTAAAAATAAAAATAACTTGTATTTTCTGTGCTTGCAATATTCTGTACCTGTACATAATAAATTAAGTTGATCCTTTACTTTGAATTCTAATACATATTCATGTATAGGTAGGTGATTGATCATAATATTCCTACAGTGTATAATAGCTAGCACGACGATTCGGAAAAAAGTTTTGTTAATATCGCATTGCCAATAAGACCAAAGTTTTGTATACCTACTTAGATGAATCAAAAATATTTGAACTGAAAAACACTACATTTTAAAGAACCTTTTTAGAATACAAGAGGTTTCAAATTTTGTTTAGTACTAGCTTTCCGCCCGCGGCTTCGCCCGCGTGGACTACACGACGTTATCCCGCGGGAATCTGATATTTTACCGGAATAAAAAGTAGCCTATGTTCCTCTCCAGGCTACAAAGTATCTATGTTCCAAATTTCAGCCAAATCCGTTCAGCCGTTTTGGCGTGATTGAGTAACAAACATCCAAACATCCAAACATCTAAACTTTCACATTTATAATATTAGTAGGATTAATGCGTTACATAATATAACAGATGAGACCGATCACTGTATCCTTGTCACAATCATGAATGATAGTTACATCCTAGTTCCGTAACACATAGTTTGCAAACATATTATTAATCGTCCACAAAGACATTAATATGATTTATTATCGGAATGGACGAAGATAGAAATTGTTTCTTATTTCATGTCTTACAAAGCTAAAGCTAGAGTTACCAAGTGTTTATAAGGATTTACATTAATTTTAAAATCTCATAAAAACGACCATAATAAAAGGTCAGTTTTTTCGTAAGTACCTATTAGCTATTAAAACAACCAAAATAATTATTAGAAGCATGAACCTGCAGAACAAATTAATAATAATAATTAATTGCTAACTAATTAATTGCTAACTAACTAATTGCGTACTTTGGGCAGGTGATAGACACCAAAACAATAGGTATTTACTATTTCCCGCAATACTACCTACTAATAGTAGGTAATGATATACTACTACTTACTCGCATCAAAATTTCGGCTACTTTTATTGCAGTAAAGTCTTAAATCTTTTATTCCTAAAGAACTTGGACTTAGCAATACAAGAACTTTAGATCGAAAGGTCCGCAAGCTATTAAAATCTTAAATAAAATCAAACAAAAACTTATGGTTTAGGATTAGGTGAACAATAATATGAATATTTTGTGGAAACTGTTTGTCCTTAAGGATTAATAATAATAAACACTTTTGTATTATCTAAGCTTATTTATGCCCAAATGTGTCGATTTGCCATTCACAATCGACCGTTTATATTGATAGCACTGCGCAAAGAAACGCTTTCGAAACGTAAAATTAAACCAACTCCAAAAAGTACGAGTACTTACCTGCCAACTGAAAAGGATAAAATAATATCTTTTTCATCATGCATGCTCTTGGCTGGCACCGACCTCAAAAAGGTAGGTACTTTAAAGATATTATTTTATCCTTTTCAGTTGGCAGGTACTTTTTCAATTAGGTTTAATTTTTAATTTACTTTTTATCAGTTTGACCTGTATGTATGTGATATTGTTGTTTATTTCTTAATTTAAGTGTAGATTGTACCGTAAAATACTCATATCTCAAAAACTAGGTACTGAATCGATTTTGATGAAACATGAACTGTTCCCTAAGTTTAGTCAAAAATAATCATCCCTATATGACTTTTATTTTTGAGAAATTCGTGGAAAAACATACAAACATACATATTAAGTATACTAACGAAATTTAGCACACATGCTTGAAAGCCTAAATAGACGCTATACTCAAATATAATCCAATGCCAACAATATCACATACATACAGGGTCAAACTGAAATCTTTTTTTTGAAGTCGGTAATACATAAATACTACTAAATACCTACTACCTTTTTGAAGTTTTTAGCATTTGGGAAAACATCGACCCTTACAGACTTGTAACGTTAAGATTGTGCGATTAAAGACTTCTTAGGTACAAGAAAAAAAAATGGTTTTGATTGCAATTGTTCCTTTAGCGTGAAGTTAAGTGATGCCAGTGATAATTGTAATTTATTAATATTTTTCACCAGAAATGTATAAAATAATTTCGAGTTTAAAAAAATACTTGAAACTGATTGCAGTGTAGCGCTAATATGCTTTATTTTGCAGAAATTATTAATAATTAATTGCACTGATTCTAAATAAAACTTTTAAGTTGTACATCCTAGAAGTGCCCAAAATTTATATATCACAAATAGTTACACACTTTTCCACACTTCTAAAAGTTATCAAACTACACTTTTAGATTTTCACAAGGCTAGTTCACACTGGCCGTACAGTTTTCAATACATTTTCCGTCACTAGCGCGCCACTGAAGTTGTGTGGATGGTCCACTTGTTGAGATGTACCAGTTCGACTTCGAACGTTCGCGCGCCCGGCGGAGCGTGGGCGACTGCGCTTCCCGCCCATTCATTGAACAGGCTAAGGTACTACGAAGCTCTCGACTCGAACTCACTTCATTATGTCCAACACGACTGTCAGTTGTTATTATGTGAGTTTTTAGAATGTATTCTAATTTCAGTAAATATTAATTTGTGATATATGAGAATGAACAATATTTAAAGCTTTCGTTATTTTAGTTTTCAAAATACTCTTATATATGCTTAATTCACATTGGCCGTTGAGTTTTCAAAACATTTTCCGTCACTAACGCGCCATCCACCACTGAAGTTGTGTAGAGGTCCACTGGTTGAGATGTTGTAGTTTGAACGAACACGCACCGGCGCCGGCGACGGCGGCGCGGAGCGTAGCATGTGTGACTCCGCTTCCCGCCCTTTCAGTGAACAGGCTAACTAAGGTACTACAAAGCTCTCGACTCGAACTCCTTTCACTAGTTAAGCCTTACTCAAGTTTCACTTATTTTTATAATTAAAATTTCGTTTTTAGCTTACCTAAATTGTAATGTCAAGGGAATTTCCTTAATAATAATGTTTTTATAAGCTTAGTGACATCTATGTGTTCAGTATATTTCCGCCACTGAAGATGTGTAAACGGTTCACTTATTGAGATGAATCAGTTGAAATGTTCGCGCGCCCGGCGGAGCGTGGGCGACTGCGCTTCCCGCCCATTCATTGGACAGGCTATGATACCTCAAAGCTCTCTACTCGAATTCTCTTCACTAGTTCAGTTTAACTCAATTTTCAGTTGTTTTTACGTGAGTTTTTACAACGTATTCTAGTAATTTCAGCTGACATCAAGTGAGTTAACCTATATTATCCCACGGGGTCGTTAACGACCCAAATTCAGTAACTACCTTAAATGGAATTTCTATATCCATCATTATCATCATTATAGTTTTTAAACTGTACTTTTTTAACACTGGCCGCCTTACTTTTCAATATTTTTCCGTTATTGACTTTGTCTTTTAGAGTCCACTTGTGATGTGTCAGTTGGAAAGTTCACGTCAGCAGCGGAGCGTGGGCAACTGAGTTTCCCGGCCTTTCATTGAACAGGCCAAGGTGCCACGACACGAGTCTCTTTACTCGATAGAACTCTCTTCATAAATTCACAAACCTAAACTTTTATTTATTTTAACATGAAAGAATTGCATCAAAACATATTAGTTAATCTTGATATTCTTAGAATGTTTTTAACAGAAATATAATTCAAGACGGTGAGTTCCAATAGTAGTGGCGTCCGTAGGTGTGACACGCGTAGCCGTGTCTTGACGCCGTGCACCCTTCATTACCGCCTTTGATACTGCCTAATCTCTACAGAACTGAATTAACCCGCTTAAAATTCAGAACGACAACGCTCTGTAACCGGAGCAATTAACATTTGAAAGAATCCTCGTTTGAAAACTTTCGGATGGTTATAACGAGATGTTTTTTTATTTTCGTCTTTATTATGTTACGGTTAAGTAAAATATAAGTAGATACAGCTTGCTTTATTTGTTTCACAAGCTAATTTAATCAAAACTCTACGAATAGAGTTAAATAAACATCATTTTCCACAAGAACACGGGATACATTTGACACGTTAATCCGAAAAGTTTAATAGGATTTAGACTAACAGAGGTTAGAATTTAGTCCGGTTTTATAGATTGGTGTAATTGGAGTGAATACCATTTACGCTATAACAACAACGTGAAATTGAAATCCGAGAAACTCATTTAAGGGCGGACCTCGTTGGAACGATGTACGCCCAACGACCATTAGCGCCCCGTTCCCACTGATTTTTATTTCAGTTTCATGCAATTTATTAACGCTACCATTACGACGCCGCTTATTTTGAGGATGCGGCCAGTGGAAATGACTGGTCTTTGTATATACCTAGGTATTTGGATGCAGATTGCTCATCAATGAATTTGAAAGAATTAAAACAGAATAATATGGGGATAGAGTTTTATGAACAATTTGATAAAAATAGAAAGATACCAACGACCATTAGCGCCCCGTTCTCACTGATTTTTATTTCAGTTTCATGCAATTTATTAACGCTACCATTACGATGCCGCCTATTTTGAGGATGCGGCCAATGGAAATGACTGATCTTTGTTTAGGTAGGTATTTGGATGCAGAATGCTTATCATTAAATTTGAATGAATAAAAACGGAATTATATAGGGTTGGAGTTTTAGAGTTTGAATTAACACAATCATGCTAAAGCTACTTAATTTGGGATTGGAGCAATTTATGTAATACAGTGTTCATAATTTGATTCCTTTTTTATTATTTGCTATTTAATAGTAAATTCATTTTTTTTTACATTTCATGTTTACTATTTTTACATTCACAGTGCAATTTTATTATTGAAAATGAAAGAAAGAAGAAAAGTCTACCCGTCTCACAAGTAGCTCCGATGAGACTCGAACCCAAGACCTTTCACTGCCTGAAACATTCGCCCGCACAGTGAAAGGTTGTGGGTTCGAGTCCCAACGGAGTTAGTTGTGAGACCGATCGATTTTTTCAAATACTTCATTTTCAATTTTTAATTATTTTTTTTTTCACAACAAACGTAAAATGTGATATCTCGATTAATCGAGATATCACATTGATTTAGTAAAGTCTCAGCACAAGTTTGCGCAGTAACCTTGATCAGTCAAACTGACTGTAAAGTCTTAACCTATCGTGATTTCGTAGTCTGTGATTTTCATTGGGAACATTGTATTATCCGCCGCGCCATTGAATTTTATACCCTACCCCTTTATTACTCGGCTTAATGTCGGGTTCGCTGTTATTGGTTGTTCGGTCACAGTTTACAGGCACGCATAAACGAAATCCGATTCGACGAACGACGACGAACTTTGGTTTGATAAAATTATATACTTACCCAAAAATCTATAGGTAATTAACCCTCTGTAGCGCCGTGTGACATTACTGTAACAAACCAAGTTATGTTATTTAAAGTTTTACTTTTTTGCATTCACAACGCAATTTTTATATTTGAGCTGTTCCATCGGAACTGGTTGTGTGACGGGTCGATTTTTTCAAAATACTTCATTTTAAATTTTTCATACCATGTTATTCCTCATAAATCCCTAAACTTTTTATTTTTATTTTTTGTTGCAATGTAGCGCTTTTGTAAGATATCGATCTATAAAAATTTGATTGAATCAGGCGTCACTTGGCGGAAGTTCCTAACCATTGTGAAAAACGAAATTGTAGCTTACTTCCGCAAAAAACACAAAATGCAAGATGCACCGCCCGCCCGCCCGCAAAAAATTGCACATGCACACCACGAAAACACCAGTGCACAATACCTGCATCTAGCAAGACAGCGTACCGTGATCGCTTGATATCTTTATTAGTTTTGATAGGTGTTATTTATTTTTGCATATACAGTTTGGTTATTGCTAAATGCAATTTGTCTAACTACATAAACGCCAATTTCGTCTCAACTTTTGCTCCTTGAAAAATGAAACGGCATTCGTTTTATTTTAATAAAAACATTTCATTTTAATAAAGGATCCAATTTACGGAATTAGCCAAATGCATTGAAGTTAGACAAAAAAGAAAATCCCCGAGGGAAAACTTGTTGGAATTTTCTCCTCCGACGTGACAGTCGCGCTTTTGAGAGATAAAAGAGTTTAGAAATTACGACAAAAATAATTTTGAGATATCTTAATGCTTTGGTTTAGACGTGATAGAAAGTTGAAATTATATATGACTTGTATTTATGAGGATTTCGAGGAATCCACGGCCCAGGGGTTACTGCGTTCAGCCTGCGTTCGTTGAGGTGAAGCAACTTTCGCAAAGTTCAATCACGGAATGGTTGACCTAAAGTATGTACTTATCTCGAGCTCCTCCTTGCTTCAGAGGGCAAGTTAAGCCGTTGGCCCCGTCTGCATTTGCAGGCGTTAAACTAACCATTTCGCATTGCGCCTGCGTTCTCCTTATCCATCCATATAGAAGGTCTGTGCCACATCAGTGAGGACATTAAAAGGCTGATGATGACTTGTTAGTGAGTAATATAAATTAGAACATTCTTTGGGCGTTTGCAGTATATCGTGTTTCTATTAGATAGATAACCACGACGTTTATTGCCGAGAACGGAGTAATCTATATTAGCTACTTGTACAAGTTGGGAGATTTAGTGCCTGTTTCATGGACTACAGTAATACTACCATCTATATCCTATGACAGTTAGTTAATTGAACTGGCCCGATGGTGCATTTGTAAATTACCTATTGGTTTTGTAACTTAGTATTTTGTAAATACTTCTTTGGTTTGTATCCATCCATACCTCCTAACACGGGTTTAATACTTACAAGGAGACTCCAGCCACTGATTGTATTAATACTAAAGATAATGAATAAACATTTTTTTTTATTTTATTATTTGATTTATACAAACATTTGCTATTTTTTTGTTAATCTGGGAACAGAAATAATGCCAATGATAGAAAGAAATGATTTACTTTTTATTTTTACTCATTATGAGAGTGTAATAAAAGGGTATTTGTATCTTTTCATATTGTAAAGTGGTACAATGTTGTTTATTTATTAATTTTAGAAACATAGAGTCATTTAAAAACATTGCAGTTATTATTAAACGTTACGATAGACTTACAGTTTCAGTAATTGCAAAGTATAGTTGTGTTATTATATTATGATTGTTTAGAATTAGAAGAAGGAAAAAATATCTTGAGCCTCCCTATTAAAATAAAAAAGCTTCCTAAGCCATAGTTGAAGGTTTATATCATAAAAGTCTACGTTGGTCGAGCCCTTTCATAGTCATTGGTAATGGATCTCTCTATAGGAGGACCATTAATTTTATTATTTGGGTAAACGTGACTCGACGCGAACCCTTTCTCAAACGCGCGCTAATATAATGAAATCAAACGATGTCCGTTGATTGCAACGGGTGGCTCACGAAATTACATTAAGCGGGTATTTTGTTCGTTCTGTATAAAAGCTTTAGATGAATTAATCGAGGCAATAAGTTAGCTTAGTACTGTATAGTATAGTGCTACACCGTTGTGGATAAAAAAAAATGCAATATGATAATTTGTCTTTGTAATTTTAGGTTTTCTCGATTTGGTTTTGGTTTCGTGAGTTAAGTTTTTCATATATTTCCCGTGCAAGGTGATAGCTCAGTACCATACCTATCGATTTGACCCCCCATGTGTGTTCCGCGATTTTTCGTAGTTTTGGAGTTATATTTTTTTTTCATTATTATTGTTCATTTAACGATGAAACGGCTGTAAAACCTATATCTTTTCTTTGGGTAGGCTTTTCTCGTAAATTTCATTTCAATACAATACCTATTGATTGTAGTTTAATGAGCAAAATAATCTCATTCCTTACTTTGCTACAAGATACAAAAAAAAAATATCGATAGTTAAAAAAATTGGCAAACAGAACCGAATGAAAATTTCAACTTGAAAAATAAAATGAATTAAAAGTTTTCCATAGCTTCCGATTAACTTTAAAAAC
Source organism: Crambus lathoniellus (assembly GCA_949710035.1). Taxonomy (NCBI): domain Eukaryota; kingdom Metazoa; phylum Arthropoda; class Insecta; order Lepidoptera; family Crambidae; genus Crambus; species Crambus lathoniellus. The sequence continues at coordinate 17,822,884 of OX453306.1, forward strand.
TGCGTGACAACCTTCACTTTCGGAATAAGACAAAAAAATATGAACTTAATTGGCCATTTTTTACCTGAAATCGGTCTCTGAAATTGGAGAACCGAAAATCTTGGCATGGTTATGTTATTCTTAAGATTCCACCTCGCGAGTGGTACAAATGTGCATTCCACATGTGTGTAGGTATCTTGTCCGGTGAATTTCAATGAGAACTCTCGAATAGCTTATGTGTTTTATTCAGCAGCCGCGTTTCTGAAACATTCCTACTGGGAATTGCTTTCAAACCCTTATTTGTTTGATGCAAGTTTTTTGTTGTTGTTCGGCTAACTAAATTTCAATAAATCTTATGGCTAAAGTTAAGACTTAACATTTGCAGCTAAAATACCTATGATTTTTTTTGGCTTATTTTTTATCGCTTATTAGTTTCTTTTGTTTTATTGTACATCACTTTCATTTGATTAAATTAAACCATGATTTTTCTATATACCTAAATGTAATTCTTACTAGTAACAAGCAGAATATGTTCATTGAAATAATTTCGTCTTCAAAAATTATCCAGAATTAATATTTGTAATTTTAAGGTGCAAAATTAGTTTTAATAGGTAACGAAAGCGTCTATTTTTAGATAGTTTCATAATATAAATTTGAAATGAAAGCTTGAATAACTTTAGATCTGATATTGTTTATAAGCTGCATAAATTAGGTATTAATGGTCCCATATTTTTCATAGCTATGATAAAGTTAGAAATAAAAATAAAAAAAAGTTTCATTTCACAGTCTTTATTTCGCTTAATAATTTAAAGTACCTATCCAAGTAAACGTTTCTTAAACAACATTTGACCAAGTATTTCTTATCATATCGGCTGCCTTTTCCCCTATCATTATCGCTGGTGCGTTTGTATGGGCACTAATAGGTCTCGGAATAATACTGGAATCTACCACTCTTAGCCCTTGCACCCCGTATACTCTTAGTTCTGGATCTACAACAGCATAAGGATCGGTAGGAGGTCCCATACGACAAGTTCCAATTTGATGGTGCAGTGACACAACCATGGTCCTAATAGCACAATCCCAATACTGATCTGTCCCTGGAGCATAACTTATACATGTAGGATATTCCGGTACATGCAGTTGAGGCGCATACCTCTTAAACGCATCCGATTCACCTAATTTAATTATATACCTAATGCCTTCTTTCAAAGTTTCCATATCTTTAGGATCCGTCAAATAATTTCCGTACATCTTAGGATGTGAGAAGGGGTTAGTGTCACGCAATTCAAGATACCCTTTAGATTTGGGGTGCAAAAGCATCGGTACAGCTGACCACGTATCCAATCCAGTTAAAGATCCAAAAGCTTTATAGTATGTCTTGTCGGAAATTTTCCAGCTCTTCCTAAATGAACCACCAGCATCTAAATTCAACGACGCTCCCATACTAATTAGTTCAATATCAGGAACTAGGTCTGGGTCTTCTGAAACGCGAGTTTTTATGTAGCCAATACCTTCCACTGTGCCAGGAGTCGTCAGTAGACCGTCTCCAAATTGCAACCATTGCATCAGATTCGGTAATGTTGCTACTTTAGGTTCTAAAAGGCTAGCATTCGTAGAATTCAACTTGAATATGACGGCTGGGAAAGCGATGTGGTCATACAAAGTTTTTCCCACTTTTACATCAGCAAGAACCGGTATGCCAAGGGTTTCCAAATGTTCGCGTGGACCAACACCAGAAAGCATAAGTAATTGAGGTGATGCTATCGGTCCAGCAGACAAAATAACTTCCCTTCTGCATCGCACGGTGTACTTTATACCATTTTTGATGTAATCAACGGCGTATGCTCTTTTTGTTTGGGGTTCAATGATAACTTTCGTGGCCCTCGCTTCAGGTAGGATGTGGAGATTCTTTCTCCTTTTATGTGGATGCAAGAAAGCTTTGGCTGTGCTCAATCTGTGACCCTTGTTGGTCGTAGTCTGGATGTAGCCAAATCCAAATTGATCCGGTGCGTTGTAATCCACCGTTGGATGACCGAAGTCGCGACCAGCTTTCAGGAACGCTTCTATCAGGCCAGTTCTGTAATTAAAAATAAACTGTTTAAAACTTTCGCTGCAAGTAGCTTTTGTATTTTAAATTAGCAAAAAGCTTCTGTTTAGTAATACCTTGGAATCTTAACGCTTCCTTGATTAATTTCAAGCTATGTAAATCTCAAGTTTTTAACTTACTTAAAAGGAACGTTCTCGACTGTTAGCTCGCCGTCGCGCCCGCGGTATGACGCGTCTTTGTATTTCTTCAGCTCAGATCTTTCAGATTTCTTGTAATATTGAAGAACTTCCTCGTGTGACCTGAAAATTTAAAGTAGAAGTTTTACTCTAAGTGTAATTAAAATATAAACTTTGTATATTAATAGAATTTTCTCAAAATCAGTCATAACGATGATGTTTTATAGATATTTGAATTTTCAATTCCGACAAAAATCAAGTAAGTTATTTAAATTTTTACTTTTTTGCACTCACAATGTAATTTTCGTTAAAGAGAAATGGAAAATAAAGTTGTGAGGCGGGTTGATTTTTTCTAAATACTTCATTTTCCAAAAATCAGGTAGTTAAGAAACAAACGTTAGGTCGCAGTTTCTAACAAAGCCGAATATATGGAAGTAAATCAATTATTTATTATCTGTGGTATTACTGGTTCCATAGCTTGGAGCTGATCCAGACGGTTTCCCTAATTAAGTGAATATTAATACCTACATAAAGCACAACCGCAAATGTTTTGAATTTAAGAATAGATAGGCTCTGAAGTATGAGGTACCTACCAAGCATTCAGAAATAGTTAGAAATTATCAAGCACCGTTAAAGAGCTTGGTGACGCATTGGTTAGCGTATTTGGACTGCAACTTTCAAAAGGCAAGCTAAACCATCCATAAGAAAGGAGTTGAAGTCTGGAAGCTGTGGACATTGTAGGCTGATGATGACGTCTACCTCGTGGCTCATAGTTCCCATCTGCTACGATTCTGTCTCAGTCCTGGGGTTGGCCCCTGGTGTACTGCATGAATTTAGTCAATCTAGTGCTTCCGACCGCCATACCCCGGGTCCCGGGGCCCGGGACCAGAACCAACGCTGCTTATTACAAGTATAAAGTACAGGCATTCAGATATAGTTAGAAGTTAACTCCTTACCAGCCATAGTTGCCATCTGCAGCGATCCTGTCCCAGTCCTGCGGTCGGCCCCTGGTGTACAGCATGAAGTTTGTCACACTGGTGCCTCCGACCGCTTTACCCCGAGGCCAGAAGCAACGCTGCTCAACACTTCCTGAAATATATATGACCAATGTGGTAATTAACGAAGATAATTAACGAAGAGCAGGGATAGAAGTATTAAATTTGGTTTTTGGTATCTTTAACTGCTTCTATTTTTTTATTGGACATTGAAACTCATTATTTTATGAAACATTAAAACCCGAAAACAATCCAGTTACCAAAACACACAAGAGAAAGAAAATTCAGAACAGAATAGGAGAGAACTCATAATTGGTACATCAATTATTAAGATTGTACCAAAGCTGCATAAAAACGTCGCAATAAATTGCAATTGCAAGTTATTTTACCCAATGAACAATATAAAGAATTATGACGTAATACCGGTTTAAAGGCTTAAGGGCTGATAATCTTAGCCACGTGAAACAGGTATAGAAATAACTGGATCCTGTGTCATTGGCATGCACATAACAGGATGCAACTTGTACGCAGCTTCGCAATTATTTATGACTAAGTGCACTTTGCAAAGAAAAGTATTATTATAGTGTGGACAACAAAGAAAATGATCTAGTTTTGTCGTTTGAAGGTTTTCTAATTATTTGCATATCAATTATATTCACTGTGTCAACTTCCGCACGCAGTTAATTTATGTAAACCACTTGAAAATACAGACAAAGCTTTTAACATATTTAAAATTAAATCTTGCATATCATGAACAAAATTATAAATACTTAGCTTTTGTACACATTTAATATGTGTGGAATAAAAATGGTTGACTTTTAAATAGCCTGTTATAAAAATCTTGCATATCATGAACAAAATTATAAATACTTAGCTTTTGTACACATTTAATATGTGTTGGAATAAAAATGGTTGTCTTTTGAATAGCCTGTTATAAAATAGCACAGCTGTAAGAGTTCTTGATGAAAATTAATCTACCTACTCCGCGCAACTAATCAGATTATGTGAGAAAACTTTTCAGTTGCATACTTAGTAAGAAACTTAAAGCCCCTTATTTAAATTAGATACTTACACAATATTTTTTCTGAGAAATTTCTAGCACAGTAAGTTTAACATTTGGTTTAACACTCTGTTTTATTCTCGATTATTATTTCTTTATAAAGAAGATATAGTTACATTAGTTGTTAATCTCGAATAAAAATATTTGTTATATTTTAAGATCTGAAATCTCAGTTATGATAATGATGAATTCCCGAGTACCTACTCAAAAGCTACCAAAAAGGTCTACTTATTTTAGAAAAATAAAAATTTATCCCAACACGTTATTTGTTTTCGTTTCATGCCCGAATACTCGTACGCTACTTATCTTTGGGAGCGTCTGAAAGAGATGCCGTGATGTTTGAGACGCTCCCAAAGATGATTTGCGTTTGAGAATTCGGGCGTTAGTGAAGTAATCGGAACATGTCTTCTTCATAATCCAATAAAAATATCACAAATCTCTCAAAAAATAACTGTTTTTATTTTAAAATGAAAAAGTGCACTCTTACTAAGACACCCTATATTTATTTCTACGATAGCAGGAGATGGGGAAACTTACCCAAACACACTCCTGGTTGATGTTCCATGGAGTAAGGCCAGGCGTAATCAGTCAGTTGCAAGTAATGCGCCAGTGCCGGTATGTCGGACAGCAGCATCTCCGGTTTGCCCGCCTCGATCACCAGTACCGTTGCTCTCGGCTTGTCTTCGGAAAGACGGGCGGCCAGCACGGACCCCGCGGACCCAGCACCGACTATTACGTAGTCGTACTCGTCTAAAGGCTTTGAGTAACCTAGAAGGTGGAAAAAATTAATTCAAAATCGGTAGACTCATATTTAAAATAAACACGAAATATAATGTTGGTTTCATGACTGATTTAATATAACAAAACTTAATTATTTCGATGTTATTTTTTTTCTAATCTCTTTATTTTTTGTCAGCATTGGGACAAACTCCCTGGATGAAGAAAATATTTTTTTTCATCAATATTGCCGTTTTTTAAATTTGTACAAATAGATATTCATCAAAGGACTAAAACTGTTCTTAAACTAATTTGTGAAAAGCTCTTTAGTCTTGTGCTTATGATTTAACGATTTTTGTTAACAATAACTTAATATTGAAAAATGGAAAATGAAGTATTTTAGAAAAAATCGACCCGTCTCTCAACTAACTCCGATGGGATCTCGAACCCAGGACCTTTCGCTATTCGGACGACTGCTCTAAGATGATGCTCTAACTGTTGTGAGACGGTCGATTTTTTCTAAAATACTTCATTTTCCATTTTTCAATAATAAAAATTGCATTGTGAATGCAAAAAAGTAAAAATTTAAATAACTTAATATTTTTAAATTTAATAAATACGTAATAAATCAAATCCAAATAAATTGAGGAAAGCCTTCAATTGAATCTCAATGACGGCCTGTTATCCTCTCACATAGGTACTTACTACAGAATAATAACAATGCATCGTAAATTAACAAACGCAATAAATCTCGACAGAATCTCTGAACACTATACAGATGGTTGAATCATCATCATCAGCCATTATAAGTTCCCACTGCTGGGGCATAGGCCTTCCTTATGGATGGATAAAGAGAATGGGCCATGACCCACCAAGCGGGCCCAATCCGGATTGGTGGGTATTAACGAATGGAATCGCAGGCGGGACCAACGGCTTACCGTGCCTCCCGAATCATAGAGGATCTCGAGATGATAAATTTTTGGTCACACATCCTGTGACCGACCAATGCGAAGTTGCTTAACTTCAACGATCGCAGGCTGAGCGCGCTAACCATTGCGCCACGGGCTCCTCAGACGGTTGAATGACCATTCATATAAAAATCAAATAAACACGAATTACTATCTCAATTATTTTAATTCGGTTGTAGATGACCATAGCAATTTATCGAGTAACTTAGTTAAAAACTTACTTTAGTGACCTACTGACCTCCCAATACTTTCGAGTTTAGGAACAGGAAACAAAGTATGCATCACTCACCTTTGGGTAGCGGGTACGTGTCCCTGAGAAAGTCAAACGGATCATTAGGGTTCTTCGGCGAATAGTTCACAGCAACCGTCTGCATCATCATATTCACAATTGGACTTTGGGGGTACGACCACAGAAGATAACGACTTTTCCTTTTCCCCTGTTCATCCTGGTTATTCCCGTTGTTCTTCTCAACTTTATCACCATCCTTTTTATCTGAGTTAATCTCTTCAGTCTCAGTCTTAAAGTTCAATGGATAAGGCCACAGTATCCTTTCCTTCTGTGCTTCATTTTCAATTGTTATGTAGTCATCTTCTTGCGTCTTATAACCATTTATCAAAAACGTAATTAAAATTAGAACTATCGCAGTTTCTTTGAAGCTTCTCATTGCATCTGAAAATAATAATAAAACAGGAAAAGTTACAAAATCCAGAATTTGGATTGTTATTTTATATTTTTCAAGTTAAAAGTTAAAAAGTCAAAAACAAAAAGTCGTCAATGTAAAGACGTTGCGTTTTAATGCGTACAATCGCGCTTTTTTATTTGTCAATACAAATTTTTTCATGAATTTTCAAAATGCTTATTTAGTATTACAATAATTAACTTTCATTAAAAACAGGTTACATAATTAATAAAGTACAATTTATACCTACCTACTTTGAATAAGTATAAGCTAAGACAAAAAAAGGAAAATAAGATTTTTAAAAGTAATTAAAATTAAAATTATCTTTGATTCTATTTACCTGTATACTTTCCCAGACTTTTCTCATAAAAAAAAACTTCAAGGATAACGTATTGCTGTGTCCGTTCACTCTTCGGGACCGCCTGATATCGACTGGATGCGCGTGCGACGGGCAGCTCTCTTGAAAGTACCGCTAGTGGCATCATGACCAATATCCATCTCACCCGAATTAAACTACTCTACAAACGTCCGTAATCGTATTTGACTTCGCCGTTATCTTAATTAGCGTCTGTGCTAGGCTGTCTCTTTTACCAAGAGAACTTCAAAACAAGCAGTCCATCTTATTGAAATTGTATAGATTCATTCAAATCATAGCACAAGATTTAATAATATAGTAGGTCATTTGTTTTAGAATCTAGTCTAGTTTAGTTTAGTAAGTTGATCTATTTCGGAAGCTGCGCTAATAGGAATCAAGACGTTCATTCAGCCATTTAAAATAATTTCATACTTCTAACTCATAAAGAAAGAGTTAGAGAAAGGAGTGAATCAAAAAGCTAAGAGTAGGTAATAATCGTTATTCGTTAAGATATAAAGTTATATTCCGTAAAACAAAAAATATAAATAAGTATGTTTGTGTATCAGTATCAATACTCTCACAACTTTCAAGTGTTGTTACCTACTTACTTGCTGTTATACTAAACAGAAGATAGAAACCTTTGCTTATGAGTCTAGTTTCCGGAAGCTAGAGCAAATAAGTAAACTGATAAGTAGTTCCTCCCGCTCCTAATATTGTGCTAAGGATTCCTATTATACATCATAGAACAATCTATGCTCTGTGAGATAATCCTCGTTGGTTGGTAAGGCCAAAAACCACTAACGAGAATTAGTTTGTTATTACAAACCTTACTCCAATGATAAGAAACAATGATACAAAAGGAGATGGTACATAAATTAATGTCATGATACATTTTTACCTATGTTTTCACAAAAACAAAGAGCCCCACAACTTCTAAGATTTAAAGGTAATCACTTGTTTCACATTTTATTATTGATTTAGGATTATAACGATAACAAACAGTGACACTAAGTATGATTTTTTGTTTCTTAAACATAAGAAAAAAATGGAAAATGAAGTATTTTGAAAAAATCGACCCGTCTCACAACTAGTCCGATGGGACTCGAACCCACGACCTTTCGCTATCCGGGCGACTGCTCTAACCACTGAGCTACGGAGTCGTTACGAGAAGCGTCGAATTTATCAAATACTTCTTACGCGCTGTATAGCCAGCGTTAATTTCATCAATGTGAAGATATACTACCCTCACACGCGAAAGAAATACCTTTCCAGATATTTGACAATCGCTAAAGATGAAATTACTATTGCAAATTATTTAAATATTTACTTTTTTGCATTCACAATGCAATTTTTATTATAGAAAAATGGAAAATGAAGTATTTTTAGCGAAAGGTCGTGGGTTCGAGTCCCATCGGACTAGTTGTGAGACGGGTCGATTTTTTCAAAATACTTCATTTTCCATTTTTCTATAATAAAAATTGCATTGTGAATGCAAAAAAGTAAATATTTAAATAATAAGAAAAAAACTTAAAAAGTGATCCTTTTTTGTCAGCAAAAATGTCTACATACGATCATACGAATCGCCAATTTCTTAAGTAGCTAGATGACCTTAGTAAACTGCTTTCGGGGAATAAGGCGTATTTGTGCACTGGAAGGCTACCGGCTAAAAAATATGGATATGGACATTGGCTTCATTTGACATTTGAAGCCCATATTATGCCCATATAAGGACAAAATATGGGCTTCAATCCAGTGGGCCCAGGTCAGCAAAGGGCTAACACAATGTCAGCTTTATAAACATACAGTTAACAGTTCTATGACCTTACCCATATCCCCATAGCCTGTTTGGCAAAGTAATTGAGTCTTCGACACATGAAGGCGTGTGTAGAACTACCTATTATGTGCAGAGAATGCGAGCCGATCTTGACAGCTCCGTTAGTTAACCCATCGATCACCTGCTTCACAATACTCGTGATACGAATACCGATTTCGCTATAATACTTATAGTCATTAGGTAGTACTTTTCTAATTATTATTTAATTACCGTTATTATATACCTAGTCTAAGAATGGGTTAGTTATGTCAATGAAAAGATTTATTCCTCTCCTTAAAAAGCTCCTATTATTTAATGACATTTATTTTTATTAACACCGCGTTACCAAAAGCCCATCGATCACCTGCCTCACTTCTCGTGATTCGAATAGCGATTTCGGTGGTCATCACACCAGTAGGTAGTTTTTAGAATACTTTTTTACATTTGCAGTAACTAAGCTTTATAAAATGTGTACCTCCTAAAGTCCTCGTAAAGTTCATACCTATTAACATCGCAGTAATGGCTTGCGCTCGACGCTTCGGAAGTTTTTGCTGATCCTATTTAACAATCGATTAATACTTATTTAATCAAGTCGGGCATGTTGTTATATTTTTATGTGATTATGATTTGAAATTTGCGCATTAACAATGCTAGATAAATTACTGTTGAAAAAACATCTAGTGCACATCGTATGGAAGGCTTTGATGGAACGATTGACCGATGAGCGCAATGGACCGAATTTTCAAGGGTGCGGGTTCGAATCCCGTCCAAAAATTTACAATGGGGATATGTGGTTTTTTCTATTACAATTTTGGAAGTGGAGATTAAATAGTTAGTTTTCATTTCTTGATTAATATAAGTCTATCTATGCCTCTAAGGCATGAATACCATTATTCGTCATAATTAAACCGCACCTGTCTAATGATATATCGTTAAAGGTGCAAGGACTAAAAAAGCATTTTCGTTTGATACGAGTCCACTGCAGCTGCATTTAACGGTACAGTATCCCGTTAGTTTAATATCCTTGGACTTGAGAATGCGACAAATATGCAACCCGTTTGCAGATGTTTTGGTACCTATATTTTGTTGTACTTAATGCAAGTGTCGATCAATGTCAATACCTTCATAATTATGTTGTTTTTTATTTCCATAGTTTGTTTTGTTTAAGAGTGCAGGATTTGCTGCTCCGTGTACTTTGTTTTATTAATTTCTTTGTTTAATTAGGCTGACTGCCCTTCTCTATGTTATTTTCTATACTTACATGGTATTTTTTTTCTCATCCCGAAAAATTTCAGGGGTTATTCTACTCTCATGAAAACAAACAACTTTTATCATGCGACCTAACACTGAAACCGCGAAAAAAAATCAGCTGTTCCAGCGGCAAATGGGCACAAGGTGGAAAAATATTTAAGTGGTTATCAAAATGTATGGAACAGCTGATTTCGTTTCGCAATTTCAGCTTTGGTCCCATAATAAAAGTTGTTTGTTATCATGAGTAGAATAATCCATCAAATTATCCGGGGTGATAAAAAAATACCGTGTATATAATTTCTAACATACCTACCTATTTAGGCCGGCTGAAAATAAATCAATTTTAAATGAGGCGTACCTCCTGTAGATACAGTACTCATGTCTAATTCTATGTTTTAAATTTTAATTGTAAGTGTGTGTGTCATAACTAAATAATTAAAGGTTTCCACGAATTCCGCGTACCTATGTTTTTTGGGTAAAGTCACGAAATAAACGCTTCATTTATTTTGGGCGTCTAACTAGTATACATTATTTTGTTGTTATCGATTAGAATAAGCTGAATTAAATTATAGTAAAAACCTTCCCATAAGCAAATACACAAGTTGCCGTAAGCCAATGTAGGTAAGTCAAGTTTACAATGAAATTTGCATAACCAGTTTAGAGATTAGAGCGGAAGTATGCGTCTTCTATAAACATACTCTTACTATTTTGGTGAAGGTCGGTGAACCAGAGGAGATAAAAGCCTAAACTTTCTTCGAAACATATGTCAACAACTAGTTTTTTAACTTGACCCGCAAAGTTCACTCGTCTAAAAAAACATATGCAGATTTTTCTGAGTACCTAGATATTTTGGTTGAAGGTCAAGAATTTTTGGAACATGCCGATAACGTTAGACGAGTTGTGAAAGCAGAACAACTTGCAACGGGCTAAAACTAGGATGCACTCAATTTGTTAAATTGATACTGTAAATATGAAAGTTTGAGCCGTTTTGGTGAACACGGGGTATTTTGAATGTGCACTATAATAGAACTTAAATGTTATCTAACGTGAACAGGTTATTAACTAAGTCTTATGGTAAGATTTTAAATTATTTTTATGCATTCACAATGCAATTTTTGTAAGTATAGGAAAAATGTGATAGTAAAAAACCACGAGCCCTATAAGTAGCTTTCAGGCGGGATTCGAACCCGCGCCTCCGGGAATCCGGCCCGATGCTCTGACCAACTAAGCTACCGAAAGGCCTACACGGCTCGTCGAATTTTGCCATCACTTGTTACGCTGTAGGCCAGCGTTGTTTCATCAATGTGAGGAAACCCTCGCATCCGAAAGAAACATTTTTACAAATGTTTAACAGTCGATTAAGATGAAACAGCCATTAAATAAGATTTTAAATTATTTTTATGCATTCACAATGCAATTTTTGTAAGTATACGAAAAATGTGATAGTAAAAAACCACGAGCCCTATAAGTAGCTTTCAGGCGGGATTCGAACCCGCGCCTCCGGGAATCCGGCCCGATGCTCTGACCAACTAAGCTACCGAAAGGCCTACACGACTCGTCGAATTTTGCCATCACTTGTTACGCTATAGGCCAGCGTTGTTTCATCAATGTGAGGAAACCCTCGCATCCGAAAGAAACATTTTTACAAATGTTTAACAGTCGATTAAGATGAAACAGCCATTAAATAAGATTTTAAATTATTTTTATGCATTCACAATGCAATTTTTGTAAGTATACGAAAAATGTGATAGTAAAAAACCACGAGCCCTATAAGTAGCTTTCAGGCGGGATTCGAACCCGCGCCTCCGGGAATCCGGCCCGATGCTCTAACCAACTAAGCTACCGAAAGGCCTACACGACTCGTCGAATTTTGCCATCACTTGTTACGCTGTAGGCCAGCGTTGTTTCATCAATGTGAGGAAACCCTCGCATCCGAAAGAAACATTTTTACAAATGTTTAACAGTCGATTAAGATGAAACAGCCATTAAATAAGATTTTAAATTATTTGGTCAGAGCATCAGGCCGGATACCCGGAGGCGCGGGTTCGAATCCCGCCTGAAAGCTACTTATAGGGCTCGTGGTTTTTTACTATCACATTTTTCCTATAAGTCTTATGGTGTTTTGAAGACCTTCTGAACAAGAGACTAAATTTTTTTATTTATTACAAGTACCTAGCTTATAAAGCCAGTTAAATGCATAATTGCCTCTTGATGGAACTTAAGGGCAGGATCTTCCAAAAACTCTGTCTTTGTCTTTTTCTTTATGTGTGAAGAGTAATGAAAATAACCTCACTTTTTCATTTTTTCAATGTTTTTGTTGTTATTTCGAGCAAAAATTCACTTTTAAAAAAAGTAGCCTGAGAATAATCTACTATATGTCATCACCTATTTTTCTATATATTATTCGTGAATAAGAGATTAATAATCTAAGTATAAAACCAAAAAAATATAAAAATAATGAAAATTTTCTTTGTTTTTGAATTTTTTTAAAGTTGAGTTAAGATACAAATATCGTTTTTTTAGCCACAAAATAATCAAGATCGTTTATTAAGCTTCAAGATATAATTTTATCTGCTCAAAATAAAGAATATTTGATTGTTTACTTTTGAATCAAAAATTGGTTGTTTTCGATAATTTGGAAGATCGTGCCCCTAAATGACCCCCACATGGGACATAGCGTATTGGTAATGAAATTACAGACAAATCATTACAAAAAAACCGGCCATGTGCGAGTCAAACTCGCGCACGAAGGGTTCCGTACCATAAAAAAATCACGTTTGTTGTATGGGATTCATTTATTTTATTTTAATTATTTAGTTTTGAAGTAAATAGGTATACAACTAAATATTCTGTGAATATTACAAGCGTCTACATGTTGCCGTTATTACTATCGAGCAAAAAACGGCAAAAACATCACGTTTGTTGTATGGGAGCCTCCCATAAATATATTTATTATTTATTTTGAAAGTGCATATAGAACTTATTATTCTGTAAATATTTCAAGCGTCTACCTGTTGCCGTTAGTAATATCGAGCAAAAAAAACGGCAAAACAACACGTTTGTTGTATGAGAGCCCCCTTAAATATTTTTTTCTTCTGTTTTTAGTATTTGTTGTTATTATATAGCGGCAACAGAAATATATTTCATATGTGAAAATTTCAACTGTCTTGTTATCACAGTCCATGAGATAAAGCCTATGGTGACAGGCAGACTGACAGCGGAGTCTTAGTAATAGGGTCCCGTTGTTACCCTTTGGATACGGAACCCTAAAAACTGTGGTTCAATAGTACAACAGCAAGTTCAAGTTGATCATCAGAAAACAGAGACAACATCAGTTTTAAACCAAGTCTAACTTATGGCAACATTATGTAATACGGAATACCACCAAATTATGAACAAAGCAGTTAGTTTTTTTACACAATTTTGTCACACTTAATTGCAAATAGAAACATAGTAATTTGTTGGCCCACACAAACACATAAGCACTGTTATTTAAATTTTACTTTTTTGCATTCACAATGCAATTTTTATGGTTGAAAAATGGAAAATGAAGTATTCAGAAAAAATCGATATCGATTCAAAAATTCAAAAATATATCTCATCATCATTCATCGAGCGCGGAGCAAACACTGCATGCCGTACCATCTTTTACTGGAACCATTTCAGCGTATTTTCAAGCCTCTATTTGAAGACCAGAACGTTGAAATTATCGTCATATAGTAAACTGTATGCATATACCATGACCTCAAAATTTCAAATTTGTAGCTAATTTATTTCCGAAGTTATGCCACTGGTAGTATTTTTTTTTTACCCTGTGGTTATGCGAAAGCAAAGTTTTGCTCATTTGACAATTACTGGATCATGATCATCAAAATAGAACTAGTACTTCCCATCAATCTAGAGTCCTGAAATTAAGTACAGGGGTAGAGTTTAATGCTCACATAAAGAAAAAACTATCAAAACTATGATCATGAAAGATCCTGAGTACCTGATGCCATAAGGAGAAACCTTAAGGCTGGGATTCCCCAAAATAGGGTATTTTTAAATTATGGATAAACGTTTTTTTTCGATTTGTGTTATTTTACTGTGCCTAATAAAATCCCAAACATCCGTCTAATCGTAATCCAAATATCCTATTACTTGCAGTATACTTGGTTTTAGTTAATAAAAACATATGAAAATAATTGTCTTTGAATAGCGGAGGGATTCCGGCCGTCATAAGTTTAAGAATTTTAAGTGATTTTCGATTCGCATTGCGCTCGCGAGTTCACAGTTCACTGCCGGCTGCCGCTGCGTCCACGTGAAGTGTATCGCGCGCGGCCGAGCAAGCGTTAGCGTGTCTATTTCGGTCGGGAATCGTCGCCTTAACAGACCAGCCAAACTACTAACATTATTGGTATTTTGTCTTCACAAAATATGTTCAGAGTGGTTGGACCTTTGTCTTGGGATACAAAAATTTAAGGTCCTAAAAGATGAGCCCTTTCTATTGATGTTTAAAAAACATTCTTACATTGAAAAAACCGCCTTCAAAAAATCCACCTAACAAAGTGGAACACCCTGTAGCACCTTGTATAAGGGGAATTTTCCAAAACCCTTTCTTAGTGCTCATATACATTACAAAAGAAATCTACCCTCTAAATATAGTGTCTCTACCTTCAGCCGTTAGGGCTCTACGCCTATGCATGCATAGGCGTAGAGCCCTAATATATAATGCATGAATCAATCAATTTAAGAGTTTTATATGTATAGATAAGCAGCTCCAGCGAGAGTATGTCAGTTTTTTACACGTTGTTTTTTGTAGGATCGTATTTTCTGGGTAAAAATGTATAAATTAAACCGAATATGGCTATATCGTGAATCGTGATCTGTAGGTATTATACAAATATAAAATCCACTTCACTGGAGTTAAAATCCAACTTTAAAGAAATAAAGTAGATACAGGTTTTATTACCGACCTCAGCAACGGTTCATAATTACCTACGTATTTAAAAAATCTGTTGTAATAACAATAATGAATCTTTAACGGCACAAAATCAAGTGTAATCACTCTCTAGCTCCTAAACTACGCACATACTAAAAAAAACACGCCGATCCGTTGCTCCGTTTTGACGTGAAAGACGGACATACAAACTATACAAACAGTATGTCAAAAGTAAGTACTTATCACGCTAAACAACTTCTCTTATGATTTTTATTTATTTATTTATTTGTATAGATTTACCAATGTTTGCATACATTATTACAACATTAAACTTAAGTCTATGGTTTTAAACTAAATGCATCAGACAATAACAGGTAAATACCGCATGCAATAAAGTTAAATAACATCATTAGACAATAAAAAATAGAAACATGTTTTACAAACTAGGTAGGTATTAATTATTAACCTAAAGAATAAAAAAAAGGAAATATATATATAAACTGTGGTGGACTTACATGAGAAAAGTTAAACATAGATCTACTCTGAAAATCCCTCAATAACAGCTTTACAAACATAGTTGAGCGAGTTAAAGTGAACATCAAATGCGTTGCTATATTTATTTACAAGCTTGCAGAATCTTGGTACTGGTGAATTAGCACCAAAGACAGTCCTACGCAGTGGAGGGCATAGTGGTGTTATTTGATTACGTGGGTATTTGTTAGGGGCACGAAATTTAAACAATGAAAGCAATTGTGGACAGTCAATTTTATAATTAAATATTTTCCAGGAGAAACGGATGTCAGCCAAATCGCTACGACAAACCAAAGATTGCATTTTAAAATGATTCAGTCTATTTGCATATGAGGTTCTTCTAAACTTTTTTGAGATGCCGTTAGCGTAAGCTAAGTGCCATATAAATCTTTTCTGCACCCGTTCTAACCTTAGGTAGTGCGTAGCAAAGTGCGGCCTCCATACAACACTTGCATACTCTAGAATGCTACGAACTAAGCTGTTATACAATTGAATTTTGACTGTGTTACTACGAAAGACCTTAGCATTTCTAATAACAAATCCTAACATTTTATTTGCCCGCGTTATAATACTGTCCAAGTGAGGAATAAATGTTAATTTTCTGTCAAAGACAACGCCCAAATCTTTGATTTGCTGCAATTCTTGAATCACTATATCTCCGATACGGTAGTTCCAAGGAACTATTTTTATTTTGCGAGAGTACTTGACATGAAAGCATTTAGATGCATTGAGAGTCATTTGGTTCAAGGAGCACCAGCGCACGAGGCTATTAATGTCATTTTGTAGTTTAATGCAGTCATCTGTAGAGTCTATTATTTTGCATATCTTCAGGTCATCAGCATACATAAAAGGTTCCGAAGCCTTCAAACAATCCGGCAGGTCATTTATGAATAAATTGAACAGTACGGGTCCCAGGTGAGAACCTTGCGGTACTCCTGATTTAATATTACGTAACACTGATCGAAAACCGTTGACTACCACAAAAAATGTCCTATTTAGCAGATAAGTTTCTAACCAGTTCAGGGAAATATTCGAGAACCCATAGACAGATAGCTTTTGCAACAATATTCCATGAGGGACACAATCAAAGGCCTTGCTGAAATCTGTGTAAATGACGTCCACTTGTTTATTGGAGTCGAGCGCGGCAATCAAAGTCTCAGTAAATGTGACCAAGTTAGTACATGTTGATCTTGATTGAACGAAACCATGTTGGCTCAGAGAAATGTGTTGCTTAAAGTGATTTTGAATGTAAGGACAAACAAGTGATTCAAAAACCTTAGCAAAGGTAGATAGGATGGATATCGGTCTGTAATTTTTTATGACTTCCGGAGCATCAGACTTGTGAACGGGGACGACTTTAGCAGTCTTCCATTCCGTGGGAAATACTCCAGTGCGCAATGATAAATTAAATATCGCTGACAGTGGTCTCACCAAATAATCAGCACATTTGACTATGAATAATGGAGGGATCCCATCTGGACCAGCTCCCTTTGTGGCATCAATGCTCTTAAGTTTTTTTATCAAGACTTCATCATCGATAACTGGTAAATTAAACTGCTGGTTGCTGTATCGCAAATGATGTTGATTATAGGAATCTCTAACTTCTAAACTACAATCATTATTATTATCTTTATGGACTGAAACAAAATAGGACGAAAAAAGCTCGCTAATTCTTGAACCATCTGACGTAGTTATTAGGCCATCTGTCATTGTAATCGGATATGAACTATGCCCACCTCGTTTTGTTTTAACATGTGACCAAAATAATTTAGGATTTTTTATTATATCATTTTCTATCTTATTTATATAGTTTTTGTAACATTCATTAGCCAAATGCTTGCAACGCGAGTCTAATAATTTTACTTCATAGCCATCCAATGGATTGTTATATTTTTTGTATTTTATCCTGAGTTTGTATTTTTCCTTTAACATTCTAATAAGGCTGTGCGTAAACCAAGGTGGAAATTTATTCTTTTTAGTTTTTTTGAGAGGTACAAATTGCTCAATAATGTTTTTAAGGGTTTTGTAAAAAACATCAACAACATCATTTACGTCGTTTAAACCGCCAAATAATTCATCCCAGTCACAAGCCATCAACTGTTCATGAATGGAAGCATAATCTGCTTTGTAGAAATTATAAATAGAAGCTTCAGTGTTATATGGTAGTTTTAAATCATTTTTCAACTCTATCTCAATGTCAAGAGGAGGGTGAAATTTGTCGACACAACTAAGACAACATTGAGATTCACATGTTTTGAGTGATTCTATATTTGACAGCACTAAATCGAGGGTTCTACCGGATTTGTTTAAGACTGTGTTATGTTGTTTTAACAGATTCACACTACAGAAATCAATCAATTTACAAGCCGTAGTCGACGTAGGATGTATCACAGATGACTCGCTCAACTTATTCCAACATATATCGCCAATATTAAAATCACCCATTATTAAAATTTCACTACAAAAGTCTTCAAAAACTAGGTTACAGTTATCAAGGTAGTGATCAAGTACGGCACTATTCAGTGGTGACGGCAAATAAACAGCGCAGAGAGCTATTTGACGAATCGAATTGTGAAATGGGATGTCAATAAGTACCCAGATATCCTCACAGTTGCTTTCCCATTTATGAACGCGTGTTGAAGGTATCCTTTTTGAAATAGCTATTAAAACACCACCACCATCCTTTTTGTGGGTACTGCTCAAATCTCTGTCCCTCCTGTAGATGTTATACTTGTCGTCGAATAGCTCACCACTGCTAACAGAATCGTTTAGCCAAGTCTCCGTTAGAATAATAATATCATAATTATTAATACAGATTTGCTTATAAAAATCATGGGTTTTAGTTTTTAATCCCCGAGAATTTTGATAATATAATTGTAGGGAAGCAACTTTTAATAAAATGAACACAATTGAAGCATGCAATGTAATAAAAATAAAATTATAAAAACAAACTATGATAATTTATCAAGTGATTCGTTGTCCCTTATCAGCTTGTACTCTGATGCGTCATCCCTTCTCATGAAAACTCTGCCGTTGCGCACCCATACATATCGATACCCAATATTCTTAGCCTTATGACGCGCTGCTGCATGAAGAGCTTTGTTTGCAGGTGAGAGGTGCTCCATGATATAGATGGGTACATTAGCACCCGAGACGCCTAAGTGGCTCGAATTAATCTTCTCATTTGTGTGTGATTTATTATATTTAAATGCAGCAGCCAAAAAACCATCCCGTGAATGTGGTGTGTTAAACTGAATTATGATAGACCGAGGGCGATCACTATTCTTGTCCAATTTGGCAATCCTTGTACATTGCACGATCTGTTCATTGTGAACTTGCTGACCAATCACAGAACCCAGTTGCTTGACCATCGTCAACAAGTTCTCATTATTCCTCTCTGGAACGCACTGCATTTCAATGTTGCTTGCTCTTGAGTGCTGTTCAAGTTGATTCACCCTATTTGATAAATTAATTATAGTACTTCTCATAGTGACATTTTCAGCTTTAAGTGTTTTCACCGTTTCCGAATTCAGGCTCGTCTCTTTAGTAATTTCCTCAAACTTGCCATTCATAAATCCCATGGACTCCTTGACCTCAGATATATCTTCCTTCAAAGATTTTAGTTCAGATGTAAAGTTTGACAAGGTGTTTTTCATCAGGTTAACCATATCAGCAAACTCGGAGCGAATAATTTGCCTCACGTCATCTTGCGAAAGAGAAGCGTTGACATTTTGCGTCGGTGAGGATAATGCCGGCCGTTTCGTCGATCGTGTAGTTACATTCGTATCGCTGCCACCAGCTCGAACTGGGGTATTATCTTTTCTTAATGATTTGGCCCCAGTGTTTTTACATAATGGGCACAACCAATCTTGTTCAGCAGCAATGGCATTAATTTCAGCATCTCCCGATTGTAAACACTCCCAATGAAATTTCTTATTGCATTTACAACATTTTATATTTTCTTTGCCATTTATATTTCCCCGACAACAGCCCCAGTCTGACATTTTTATTTTTATTTATAAAATAAAAATGCAACAAAATAATACTAATAATGACAAAAATAAAAATATCAAATAGAAGTAGCACCCGACTCGGGTTTGAACTCAGGTGTCTAGAGTCCGATCCGACTGTGATGCGTTATCGGCTATACATGCGTTTCTTACACTGACAAAAAACTGTATCTGTATGTGCAGAACTCGATGAGTGATAAAATGTTAGCCCAGTTGAGGTTACTTTGAGAATATTATTTCACGACTTCACGTACACAAATTTTATACTTAATGAATTTATTAGCACTGTTGTTTTCACTGATTTGCACTTATAAGTGGTATTATTCTTGAAGAGTAATACATATAGATACTCGTTATTTAATACCGAAATTTGTAGTGCGATTTTCAAACAGGTAAGTAGGTACTATAGTTTCAATAACAATGTAAGTCACTCTGAGTATTTAGTTGTTTTCCACTGTTAGAATTATTGTTTTACTGAGATAACGATTTCGTGTATGGCATCGTCCTAATAGAACGCGAATGCGCGATCATCGCAGGTTCGCGCGAACTTTAGTCGTACGAACGCGCGATCAAACATATTGAACTCGAATAGGTGTCCCCTAACAGACAATTGCACGACGCGATCGATCTATTCGCGCGAACTTAGTTGGTACGAATGCGCGATCAAACATATTGAATTTCGATTGAATTTCTTTTTTCACATTTGTTATTCACTAGTGTTATATTTCTGAATGTCATTATTAAATATCTACATTTCAACAACAGTCAAATACCCAATTGCGTCGGCGGGGCACCGCGCCCGAGTAGACATGACAACGACGCAACATCATCATCATCATCATCATCATGTCAGCCGAACGACGCCCACTGCAGGGCATAGGCCAACGACGCAACGCACGCTTCAAATTCAACACAATCAAATTCACCACGAATTGGTCTCCTTTTTAACAAATCACTTTGCTCCCCACGTTGTTTTCAAATATTTCCCGACAGCAAAAATTTAGCGTCTCTGACGTCCATGGTTGTTGGTATCGACCGTGCCACTGCCCTTGTCCACGAACTCCACGGTCGGTCGCGTCGTGAATTCGCGCGATGATAGGACTCGCTTACTCGCGCGATGAAATGACTCGCTTATTCGCGCGATGATCGCGTAATCGCGTTCTATTAGGACGATGCCTAATACTTATCACATTAGGTTTCTTTCAAATCACAAACACTTAAAATTTACTGCTTAATTTATTTTATATCAACAAAAATACACGGAACTGATGTTAGCGTGAGAGCAGCGCCCTCTTTTTTTTTGCTGATGCTATAATGTTTGTATCTCATATAGTTTAACCTGGCCGCTAGGGTTCCACTCCACATGTACAAGACCTTCAAACTTTGTACGTCAATAGAAAATGCTCATAACATTTAACAATTTTCCATTAGACGGTATTCATTTCTATTGACGGAAAAATATCAAAGGTCTGGTACACCTGGTGTGGAACCCTAGCAGCCCAGCTTAACTTACAGCATCTTAAGAGAAGTTGCTCAGCGTAATAAGTATTTTCTTTTGACAATATACTAACATTATAAATGTGAAAGTGTGTTTGTTTGTATGTCCGTCTTTCAAGTCAAAACGGAGCAACAGATCGTCCTGTTTTTTTTAGTATGTGGATCGTTTAGGAGCTAGAGAGTCCCATAGGTTAAATTTATCCCGGAAAAACATCACATTCCCTCGGAAAAACGTCGTGTAGTACACGCGGCAAAACCGCGAGTGGAAGGCTATGTGATATAAATTTTAATGGTAATATACACGGTATTTTTTTATCACCCCGGATATTTTTAGGGATTATTCTACTCATGAAAACAAATAACTTTTATTAATCAATCAACCAATCAATCTATTAATATATTAATAAAACTGTAATCTATACTTATAATAAAACTGTCAACGATCCAATTCTGTACATTGAAAAGAAATAGAAAAAATACCTCCAGGGGTCTTCTTAACCGAAACAGATACCACAAATATAGTTTCTGAATTTTTTGTCTGTCTGTCTGTCTGTCGCCGCGATTCACGCAAAAACTACTGAACGGATTTTAATGAAACTTTTTTGTTATATAGCTATTAGTTGTTGCCAACTTATAGGGAGGCTATAATTTATTTAAAAGATCGAAATGTCTGATGTGGAACCATAGCAGTCTAGCCAAACTATGAGAGATATAAAAATACCGTCTAATGGAAAATTGTTAAATGTGATGAGCATTTTCTATTTACGTACAAAGTTTAAAGGTCTGGTACACCTGCCTGGCTAGCATGACCATCATTATATCACGCGATATGATATAGCACGTCATGCTGCCTTGCTTACACCTTAGTGGAGTAAGCAAGACAGCATGACGTGCTATATCATATCGCGTGATAAAAGCCGCTCATGCTAGGCCAGCTGATGTGGAACCCTAGCAGCCACGTTAAACTATATGAGATACAAACATTATAGCATCTTAAGAGAAGTTGTTTAGCAAAATCAAAATATTTATTTATTCACATAGACATAATAAGCATGTACTTATGAATCGTCAATATTTTCCTACCACCCATTGTGCGTGATAAGTACTTTCTTTTGATGATTAGTTGTTTCAATTTTTAGTTTTTTGCATTCACAATGCAATTTTTATTACTGAAAAATGGAAAATGAAGTATTTAGAAAAAATCGACCCGTCTCACAAGGAGCTGATTGTGAGACGGGTCGATTTTTTCTAAATACTTCATTTTCCATTTTTCAAACAGAAATAATATAATAGTAGATTGTACAACAAGTGCATAAAACGTACCATTTTACCCGAGACGTATATATCCATCCGAGCCGCAGGCGAGGGTGGATAGTCAATTCGAGGGTAAAATGGATTGTATCTACGAGTTATACACTCTGCTTTTCACTTCGAGTGTGAGGAAAATAAATAACAATATTGCAAAAAAGAAAAAATAAAGACTTCGCCATATTGGCGGGAAGACTTTCTTTTCTTTATACGTAGCAGTGGCAGCACAGTGACTTTTGCATAGATCGTAGTCCATAATGCTCTTGAAACACTTATTCCTTACAAAACTCATTAATTTCGCCTAGTTTTATTAATTTTGTAAGTAATTTATCATGGATTGTGTACAAAACTAAAGAAACAGAATGAAATTAGCTACAAGTTTATTTAACGAAGTTTTATTGCGTGGTGACTGTTTACCTGACGACCTTTGTCTTGAGTCTGAGACTTAGACGAAGATTTTACTTTATGCACTAGAGCATAAAAGGCGATTTTATGCAGCCTATACCCAACATAAACACGAACTTTACGAGCATGAGAGGTGAAAAAAATATTTTCCTATGGCTGCGGAATTTTCGAAAGACTTTTTTGTTCATTTTCTCTATTTTAGGGAAGACAAGGGAAACTAAGTCAATACAACCTTGTTTGGTGTTTGACCCGTAGGTACTCTATGCAATTCCATGGAATTAATAGCCTGATTTTACATGACTGACATGAAAAATAATAAAATGCTGTGTTCATAATGTGCCTTTACATGAAAGAAAATTTCGGATGTATGAAGAAAACCATATGTTATGCGGTAGTTAACCTGTATGCTACAAGAATTCCGGTTTTTTTTCTAGTAGTCATTTGCCTCAACAAATATTTTCTTTTGTGCAATATTTTGGTTTTCTCAGAACGAGAGTTTTCCGTGCTTGGGAAAGACTCTCGTTCTTGTTATCGTTCTTGTTATCGTTATTGTGATCGTTTATTTTAAATGAAAACTAGAGCAGCGCCGTCGCCTTCGATCGATGGAACTAAAATTCAAGTTAACAGAAATAGTGTTTTCATCTCTCAGATTCGGAAAGTGATGTATATTTAAACTGAGCAGCAGGTCCAAAACTATCCGTTACACCCTAGGGTGGAAATGAATTTTAAGAATAGAACTGAATTTGGTTACAGTCAACCATAGAGTTACCTCATCGGCAATGAAAAAGTTTTCAACAAATTTTGTATGGGGACGGGACTTGCAAAATAAAAAAAAATTTTTTTTATAAAAACGAGAATATCTCAAAAACGGTGCGTCTCGTAGCGTAGCAAAAATGTAACAAAATTTTCAACCCCCTATGGTACTCCGGAGATAGTTAGGAGGCATCCGATAGACATATAAAAAAAAATGTTTTTTGTTCAAAAAATTTTTTTTTGTGCTAAATGTTTTTTTGTTATTTCAAAACTTATTTTTTTTACATACCTATTATAGAAAAAACAGAGAAAGTGAAGCCCCCCGCCACCTTTCTTTTATTTTTCTAGATAGTTTTAGTTGTCTTTATTGCTTTTCTTATAGAGGGGGATGAAAAGCAGAGTGTATTTACTTTCCTTATATTCGAAATGAAAAGTAGAGTGTATTACTCGGCCGCAAAATTATTTTCATCTCGGGCGACGTATATTGAATCCCTCGCTGCGTTCAGGATTCTACTTTAGAATCCTTCACTGCGCTCTGGATTCAAAATAGCGCCCTCGCCGTAAATATGTTATTTTGCTCCCTTGTAATACAATCTACTATTTCCGTGCTTGGGGTTACAGTAGCCGTAGCAACAAAAATGACTATTCGTCAAAAGCTGCCAAAGGGCTGTTATCAAAATATCATTGAATTTTAATTCCTTAAATGACTGAAAGGGGCGCTGCTCTGATTTTCTTACATCAAAATACGATTAAGATAACGATATCGATAATTTTTCATGCTACGAGTACAGATTACCTATGTATTTTAGATGTCTAAAGGAGAATCATAGGAGAATGCTCAAAAAAACCCAGCTGCGAGAGAAAGGTGATGTATCTCAAATAATCAATAATAAATAATAGGTAATAAAATAATAACCGGTTATGACCATGATCCTTACTTGTCGCTCGTATACACAATCGAACTCCTATTGCCATCTAGACATAGTCGAGAGAAACATTTTGCAACACCAGCCAGTACACACGTTCCGATCCGACCGCCGATTTGGTCCCTGTACCGTCCATTAACCAGAGCATTATATGATCTGATCAGATCTGATCCGCACTACACACGTTTAAACCATGTCTGCCACACCAAATCTGGTCTGCCTTAAATATTTCCGCTTTTACATATTTTCTCCCTGAATCTAGGGAAATTCTCCAAAATTGTCAACACTGCCTAGTTGGTCCGGTCCGGAGCCTACACACGTTCCGATTTGGTTGGAAGTGAAGTTCGTGTGAACCAAATCCGGCCAGACCGCGTCAAACACGAATAATAATTATTATTTTCGGACGACTACGCTACACATGTCCAGGGGGCCAAGTCTGCTAACGTTAAGTCACAATCGTGTCTTAATCGTGTTTCGATTGTAGTTCAGTTGTAGTGCTTTTTTCTACACTAGTTACAAGAAATATGTACTTTTTTCACAATACTATTGATGGTCACACCACACACTACATTCACATCACATCATACTGTCATAATTCTTGTAACTAGTGTTTAAGAAAGCACTACAACTGAAGTACAATTGAAACACGATTGAGACACGATTGTGACTTAACGTTAGCAGGCTTGGCCCCCTGATTTGGTTCGGAGCAGACCAAATCGCCGGTCGGATCGGGACGTGTCCGGCCATAATATACAGCAGAAAGTAAAGATAAAAATGTTTAAATGGTCGCAATACAGATGGCGCTAGTCACATTTAAAATCTGAAATATATTGACTAAGTCGCAATTACTAAATAAAAATACTGTTTTTTTATTAGGTTATTCAAATTCGTCAATTCTTCCTGAAAACTTCATACCTTGAGATTTTTCAGCGACCAACTATTCAGGGGCCCTATTCTCACGCATTCGAACTTTTTTAGTGTGGTAATTCGTATACGAGCATTTTGTTTGTGGTTTCTATTGAAAAGTTAGAACGTTTCAAACAAACTAAACTGTCCCACATGTCAATAAATTCATTTCGACAGCTAAGTTCGTATCATAAAGTTAATATACCTATCGGAATAGAGAAACAACCACGAGCTGTCAAACGAAACCGAAATTGGATCGCATTTGTGTGTGTAAAATTGTTTATGTATGCGTGTCAGTGATGTGCGTCATGTCGCTTTTCAGATTAATATCGATATCGATAATATTAAATAGTTACAGTAATAAATAAATATATATTGGATACGATCACATTCATTGTTCCAATACCAAGGTATAGTAGCTTAAGCACTAGTATTATGGAAATTAGAAACAACGACGGGTAATTACCACATACACCCAGACCCGAGGAAATATTGAAAAATTAGTTTTCAACATTTACCCGACCTGGGGGGCTACCGGCTAAAAAATATGGGTATCGGCTTCAACTGTCACTTGAATTCCTTATTTTGATAGATTTTTGCTGCTTTGTTCTGTTGAACGTTGCTAGCTAGCTATCATTAAACCCGAAGTCATAAAACAAATAACTTATAGTAGCTATTTTTTTTACAAAATTTACTCAAAGTTCAACGTATGAAGTTCATATCCATAGAGTTATGCGATAGCCCCCCTGGGGGGCTACCGGCTAAAAAATATGGATATGGACATGGGTTTCAACTGTCATTTGAATTTCTTATTTTGATAGATTTTTGCGGCTTTGTTCTGTTGAACGTTGCTAGCTAGCTATCGTTATACCCGAGCGACGTCACAAAACAAGGAACTGATAGTAGCTATTTTCTTTATAAAATTGACTTAAAATTTCAAAAAACGTATGTAGTTCATATCCATAAAGTTACGCGGTACCCCCCAGGGATCGAACCCGGGACCTCTAGAGATAGCGGCACCTTGAAACCGGTGCGTACACCACTCGGCCACGGAGGTCGCGTCTAATAATAATATATTAATATATAGTAATATTATTAATATAACTAAAATTCCCACCTTGGGAAGGGATTTTGCATGGCTAAAACTACGATTCTGCGGTGAAGTATGCATATTTAAGAAAAACTCCCAGAGATTTTAAATCATTTATTATACACTAGCGACCCGGCCATGCTTCGCAGCGCACAATCCTTTGAACAATTTGTTGGTGCTTCCACAGTGATAGTACGTTTCACTTCTCTTGTTTGGAAATATTTTTCATCAAAATGCTTACTGCATAATAATCAATTTAGTCCAGTTAGTTTCTGGAATCCAAGTTAGTATGTAATCTGAAAGATAATTATATTACTAATGATAGTATATGTAGGTACCTATTCTAACAGTCAAAAACTGATACCTATGGATCAGTTAAGTATCTTAAATGGAATTACATTCCCAGGTAATTCATATCTAAACGTCTTACAGGTACTTTAATTACAGTACCTAATACATATTCATTTTTTACCGCGTGATAGACAGTGGACACGAAATATCGATAACTTGATGCAGCCCTAGTGTAAAACGAAAATTATTTCTTTACACAAAATATTCGTAAATTCTGCATTATGTGTAATCAATATTTGCTTGTTACATAAATAAATGTTTGTTGAAGAGCATTATCACACTTCTTGCTTTAAATTCGAAGCGCATTGGCAAAAATAAACCTTAAGAAGGGAGGTGTCGGTTTGGAATAATTTACCTGTGAACTGAACATTTTGCGGGATTATTTCATTGTGTTGTACAACAATCAATAACTGAGCAAGTCACCATGTTTCCATATCAATATTGGCTAAAAATATCTAAGATTGCACGTAAAATCCGAAAAAATTAAAATACCTAAATTTTCAGCGTGCTGATAAGTGCTGACGAACTGTCAAACAGTAGCCAAAAACGGTTCTGTTACCTCGCATCACGCATCTCCTTTTATCTCACAGTGTTGTTGCTAGTGACATCCCGCTCGCTCAGCCCTTTGTTTCTCTATTCCGCTAAGGTATATTAACTTTATGGTTCGTATACGATCAGCGAATGGTCTGTACCACTCGTAGCGTTCGACTGCTTTTCGATCGAACTTTTTCAACTGTGTTATAGGTATTTGAATTTCGAGCCTATAAATGTGAACTTTTTCGATTGCGTGAGAATCAGGCCCCAGGGGCCCGATTCTCAGGCATTCGAACTTTTTCAGTGTGGTAATTCGTATGTCGAACATTTTGTTTGTGGTTTCTATTGAAAAGTTAGAACGTTTCAAACAAACTAAGCTGTCCCACATGTCAACAAATTCATTTTGACAGCTAAGTTCGTATACGAACATCTATTGGTTTTTACCACTCGTAGCGTTCGACTGGTTTTCGATCGAACTTTTTCGCTTGTGAAATTCTGACAATACAAAAACTGTGTTTTATTTGAATTTCGAGCTTATAAATGTGAACTTTTCTCGATTGCGTGAGAATCGGCCCCCTGTTCCTTGATTTTAATATTTGTACCTACACCTACTACCATGAAGCTCGACTTAATACTGAGGTAACTCAGTATTAAGTCGAGCTTCATGCCTACTACCTACTAAATCATTATATTATTATGATTATATAAATTTCGCAGTAGTTAGAGCACTCGGCTTGCGATCGTTAAATTTAAGCAACTTTCGTAATAGCCGGTCCCGAGATGGGTGACCAAACATTATTTTCTCGAGCTCCTCCGTGCTTCGAAAGGCACATTAAGCCATTGGTCCCGGCTGCGTTTGCAGTCGTTAGGTAGATAATAACCACCAATCCGCATTGTGCCCGCGTGGTGGGTCTTAGTCCATTCTCCTTATCCATCCATAAAGAAGGCCTGTGCCCCAGCAGAGGGGAATTATAATGGCCGATGATGATGATGATGAATTACAATAAAAGATCATAAGATAGGTTATTCGGTGATTAACTGAAATCTAGGCAGCAAACGAAAAACTAAACAAGGTTGTAGGAAATTAACTTAAATAAGAAAAAGACTCCAAATTTTTATTTTTATGGGTTTTTCATTTACCTATTGAAGTACACAGAAAAGCCCTTTATCTGTGAGTTCTGCATTTCACAAGATTAGATAAGAGACTGTAAAATATTATATTTTTTACAAATTTTGAGGTACCCTTTGTGGCCATTTTAAGGATTTTTTGACTTTTAAGCACTAAGTACTAAATGGTCTTAGGTATTTAAGACACAAATTATATCTTAAATTATAGATTATTTATCTACCTTTAAAGGTACATATTTCAATAAAAGTAAAATAGTTTTTTTTATATTACACACAATGTGTGAGAGGTGCCAAATGTACCGGTTTTGGCCACTTACTGAATTGGCAAAACAACAATTTAATTGTAAAAAACAAAGGTTTATAAAGTATTTCATCCAAAACAAATTTCTTAAAATTTTCATACAAAACATTTTTTAAAACTGAAAATGGAATTTATTGAAATAAAATCTTATGACATAAGGAATTCTAACGGTTTTTATTATTACCTTAAAATACTTTATTGCCTTTATCAAAAATGGCTAAAAGTTGTTTAGAAAACTTTTAGAGCAAAAAGTGGCCAAAACCGGTACAGTGGCCAAAACCGGTACGCCTGCCCTACTTGTGGTTTGCGAGTTATCCATCATTTAAAATACCCTATTTTCGGGAATCATCGCCTTAAAGCGAAATGGCGAAAAATATTTAATAAAATATTTTTTACACATAGACCCTTTTACGGGCAACGCATTCAATTATGGATGTTTCAAGTTAATCAGCCATGAAGTGTAGCACGTTTGGGAATAACTTATCAGTGTATTTCAGGTTTCAGAGGCCGCGCGTTGCAAATTCTGATACCGGTATATTTAATTGGCTACGGGATTTATTGATGCATCCGTAACGTTATCACGTGATAAACAATCGTCAAACGTATTTCACTCACGCTAATTTATATTTGGGTCTCCTCTATGTAATGTTATCCTGTATTTAACTGACCTACTTAAACCAATAATTTGCTGGTAATATACATCAAACTAAAAGGGGATCTAATATGATTTGTATTTATGCAAATTATTTGAAATTTGGACTATCGCAGTCTCTACATAAATGTTGGACAAATATGTACCTAAAGCTAGAACTGCGATTGATGCGCAACGGTTTGACACCACTTTGACACAGGATATTATATCAAGGTCTCACGGCTGCACACTGTAAAAAATTTGAATTGATGAAATTTGGTATAAATAACTGAAAAATCTAAATAGCTGAATTCACCGCGAATGAAGCCGCCGTAAAGGCTAGTCTTTCTCAAATTTCATACAAAACAAAATATCCCTACAAAACAATAATTTGGTGAGTTCTAATTGTACTCTACATTGTGCTCTATCAACTGACTCTGAACCTTTACATACAGCCTTCGATCAACAATAGTACTAGATGAAGGCTCACGAACTAAATGAAAACTTTATATGGCCAGACTGACTTTTTTTTTAACGGAGAAAAAAGGTTACAAGTGTTATATACGATCTTACATTATAAATGACAAGAAGCGTTCCAAGTTTGAAATACCTAAGTATTATTGACACTGTCAAAATAATCTACTTATAATTTATTATACTCTCAAGCATCTCAAGTGAGCGTTCGACGCTTGGCCATGTCTGTCACTCCAACTATGTATCTAAAACTAGGTGTTATTGTTGATCGAAGCATACATCAATTAATTTTTGGTATGTTGTTGAAATGAAGAAGAACTAGGGCTGTACGTTTTGTTTTTACCACACTTTTATTAGCTTCACTTGTAACTAAGTCACAATGTAAGAAAATCTTGGAATTCAATTTTAACCTACTTCTAATTCTCGAATTGATTTGAAACTTTGCAAGTCTATATGAATCCGATGACAATACAATAATTTGCTACCATCGAGCTGATCTGATGATGGAGTCAAGAGGAGGGCAATAGAACTCTTAAATGGCTGCTAGGAAACCCCTCGAGTTTATACTCATTTGTTGTGTTCTGATGAGACCTATTCGCTACACTTGATGGTGAGGGTCTGATGATGAAGCAGGGAGAAAGCCAGTGGCACTTCTTAATGACCACTAGGAAACCCCTCGAGTTCTGGCTCATTTGTTTCGTTCTGATGAGACCTATTCGCTACACTTGGTGGTGAGGGTCTGATGATGGAGCAGGAAGGAAGCCAGAGATACTCCTTAATGACCAATAGGAAACGCCTCGAGTTTGGGCTCATTTGTTTCGTTTTGATAAAACCAATTCGTTACACTTGGTGGTGAGGGTCTGATGATGGAGCTGGGAGGAAGCCAGTGAAACCCCTTAATGACCTCAAGAAAATCCCTCGAGTTGAGGCTCATTTGTTTCGTTCTGATGAGACCTATTTGCTACGCTTGATGGTGAGGGTCTGATGATGGAGCAGAGAGGAAGCCAGTGGTACTTATTAATGACCACTAGGAAAACCCTCGAGTTTGGGTTCATTTGTTTCGTTCAGACGAAACCTATTTGCTACATTTGGTGGTGAGGGTCTGATGATGGAGCTGGGAGGAAACCAGTGGCACTCCTTAATGACAACTAGGAAACTTTTTGACTTTGGGCTCGTTTGTTTTGTTCTAATGAGACCATTCGCTACACTTGGTCGTGAGGGTCTGATGATGGAGCAGGGAGAAAGCCAATGGCACTCTTTAATGGCCTATAGGAAACCCTTTGAGTTCTGGCTCATTTGTTTCGTTCTGATGTGACCTATTCGCTACACTTGGTGGTGTGGGTCTGATGATGAAGCAGGGAGGAAGTCAGTGGCACTCCTTAATGACCACTAGGTAACCCCTTGAGATGAATTCATTTGTTTCGTTCTGATGAGACCTATTCGCTACACTTGGTAGTGAGAGTCTGATGATGGAGCAGGGAGGAAGTCAGTGGCACTCCTTAATGACCACTAGGAAACCCCTCGAGTTTGGGCTCTTTGTTTCGTTCTGATGAGACCCATTCACTACACGTGGTGGTGAGGGTCTGATGATGGAGCAGGGCGGAAGTCATTGGCACTCCTTAATGACCACTAGGAAACCCTTCGAGTTTGGGCTCATTTGTTTCGTTCTGATGAGACCTGTTTGCTACACTTGGTGGTGAGGGTCTGATGATGGAGCAGGGAGGAAGTAAGGGTTCGGCTCGCGCATCTGGTAACTAATAGACTCCACTTGAATTTGTAAAACTAAATACGTGAAATCACGCCTTTGAGTTATAATGTTTACGGGGTGGGCAGATACATGAATGGACTGTCAAATCGATTAGGTACCATCCCCATCCATAGCTTGCCATTTGTTAAACTAAAAAGTCAAAAATAAATATGTAGTTTAAAAAACTAAAAAACACACTTTTATAGGAATAGACTAAAAAGTACAAAATAACCGTCTATTCAGTAACTGAACTTAAAAAGCGTGGTGCGCCCTTTGCAAAGCATGCATTCAAGTACTTACCTACTTAATATTGACAACGAGCACCACGCTTTTTAAGTTCAGTTACTGAATAGACGGTTATTTTGTACTTTTTGTCTATTCCTATAAAAGTGTGTTTTTTAGTTTTTTAAACTACATATTTTTTAATATTCATTGTAGATTTGAAAATATTGGCACTTTTTTGTTTTGTATGAAATCACTAAAGTGCAAATATTTCAAAATCGAAGTAAAGAAAAAAAAACTTACAGCCCTAGTTCTTATGCATTTTAACAACATACCGAAAAGGCATTGCTGTATGTTAAGGTTTAGAGGGTGGAAAGTTATCGCCGTTTGTATGGAGACTGCTTGCTACACGTTTCTAAAACGCTGCGTTCCTAAAATTTTAAAGTCCTTTTTAGATAAATCTAATACAGTAGATTGTCTATTTGCTTGTCAATTTAAAATTTTTGTTATACTAGCAGAGCACTAGCCATTAAAAAAAATTATCATGTAGAAAGTCATTGTCTTTTTTAAAACTGTTTTAAAAAAGACCGAAACAGTCACAATAAAAAAATATTAAACATTTCTTTTTGATCCATCTAAGACATGTAATATTTTGCTAATACATTTTTCATCTCTCAGATTCGGAAAGTGATGTATATTTATACTGAGCGGCGGGTCCAAAACTATCCGTTTCACCCTAGGGTGGAAATGAATTTTAAGAATAGAACTGAATTTGGTTACAGCCAACCATAGAGTTAGCTCATCGGCAATGAAAAAGTTTTCAACTAATTTTGTATGGGGACGGGTCTTGAAAAATTAAAAAAAAATATATAAGAACGAGAATATCTCAAAAACGGTGCGTCTCGTAGCGTAGCTAAAATGTAACAAAATTTTCAACCCCTTATGGTACTCCGGAGATAGTTAGGAGGCATCCGATAGATAATTTTTTTTTTTGTTATTTCAATACTTCAATTTTTTTATATTCCTACTATAGAAAAAACAGAGAAAGCGAAGCCCCCCGCCACCTTTCTTTTATTTTTCTAGATAGTTGTAGTTGTCTTTATTGCTTTTCTTATAGAGGGGGATGAAAAGCAGAGTGTATTTACTTTCTTTATATTCGAAATGAAAAGTAGAGTGTATTACTCGGCCGCAAAATAATTTTCATCTCGGGCGACGTATATTGAATCCCTCGCTGCGTTCAGGATTCTACTTTAGAATCCCTCGCTGTGCTCGGGATTCTACCCTAGAATCCTTCACTGCGCTCTGGATTCAAAATAGCGCCCTCGCCGTAAATATGTTATTTTGCTCCCTTGTAATACAATCTACTATTTTTTGGTGTGAACAAAGTGACATATAAGAATACTACATAAGCTGACGCTGACAACCTTATTACAGAAACGATACAGTTTTTCTTTATTCAATTGGTTGCTGATTGTACCGACTATTTTAACTTTACGGGATGAGTACTTTCAACTTGTACGAATGAATATGTAAAAAAATTGCCAATAACCAGAACTATTTCTCGTAATAAGGAATAAGTTTGTAGTTTACGCGTAAACCCGAACCGCAGGAAGTTTTGAAATGATATTGCATGAATCTAGAACTTTGCTTCATGTTGCTGTTTCATTATTAAAAGCATTCCGAGAATATGTAGACCTTTCGCATTTCACGGATGCGTTTTCTTTTTTTTCTATTGTTTGCAATTTTAAACTTTTTTTGATATTTTATATCCACAAATTAACCGAATGAAATTAAAGATTCAGAATAGGTGTGTAGTTTAGTATTTATATCTATATTTTTGTTTTCTGTGGTGTCGTTATATTTTGTCTTAGGTATTTGGTTGTCCCACCATGTTAGCTATAGCTTAGAATCAGTGTAGCCTTAATACTTTGCCGTAAAAAATGCTATGGCACAGGCAAACTATCATCAAGCTAGCACAACATAACGATTCGGAAGCACCAAACGTTTTTAATCCCATTGACGAAGGTAGCTTTGTACAGGAAACCCATGGGATGCTGATACTACTCCAATCACCCCGAGGGATTCTTCTCTACCGCAACGCAGATGCTGGCAGTTCAGATGTTATTGGTGCTAGCTATAGCCCGCGACTCCGTCGGTGAACTCTTAGATAGATTTTGTGGGTGAAGTTATATGTTTTATTATCTACCTAGGTAAGTACTTGTTTTATTGTCTACTTGTTTTTTTGGCTAAAACGCAACGCATTATGGGTCAGATCAGCTTAACCACTTACTTACGCTAATCGCACTGAAGAACAGCTGCGGTTATCAGGGGCATGTAAAAAGAGCGTGTAGGTAGGTATAAGCTAATATTTTTACTTTTTCGCATTCAATATGCAATTTTGGGACCGATGGGACTCGAACTCACGACCTTTCACTAAAGTCGCAGTGAAAGGTCGTGGGTCCCATTGGAGCTAGTTGTGAGTGGTGTCGATTTTATTCTAATTTAAATGGTCGTTACCGTGTATCTACCATTACAGTCTATAGCCGATAATGGCTTTCGAAACTATTTATTTCAATAACTATTTATTTTTGAATATCGCTTCGCCTGACGTTCCGAAATGTAACGTAAGTAACTGATTGTTAATTCTATGTTATAATATCGTTGTGGAGATCCTTGGGGGAGGCCTATGCCCAGCAGTGGGCGTCGTTCGGCTGACATGATGATGATGATGATGAAATGTCTAAATAAACTTTCGGGTCAGTTCGGTAGCGATCGGACCGGTAACCTAACCACATCGCATTGTCTTTGTCTTGTCTTGGTGGTATGCTCCGTGGTTTTCATCGATGGATAGTTTCGCTCAATAAATAGTTTTCACAATAGCATATAACACAGCTATTGTACCAATAAATAGTTACAAAAACTGTTTACGTTCTACAACGCCTACCTCTTCTAATACTTCTTTTTCAATATTTCCAAGTGTTTAAGCTATGTTTGTAAATATGTATTATATGATTATAAATACGTTACATATACCAAAATGACATGTTTTACAATTTTTGTCTGTCTGTCTAACTGTCTGTCTGTTTGTTTGTTCCGGATAATCTCTGAAACAGCTCAACCGATTTTAACGGGACTTTCACTGGCAGGTAGCTGATGTAATAAGGAGTAACTTGGGCTACTTTCTATCCCGGAAAAATATCACATTCCCGCGGGATAACGTCGTGTAGTCCACGCGGGCGAAGCCGCGGGCGGAAAGCTAGTCTTTAATATAAAATATACTTGCATATTTATCAACTTTCACTTTATGAAAGTACCTACCTACCACTTTCAGAAAACAGTAACCTGTGATATTCTTCTTCTCCAAAGCAAACGCAAGTTGTTTACAGGGTTTGTAGCCTGAATGTTATAACAGTTTTTTTAACAAAAACTATCAAATATGTAGGGCCTAATGTATACCTTTTGTAAAGGAAATTTGCAACTAGGTCTGCCGTTTTTGCTGTCTTCGAAGGCCCCTTGAAAAGGGTAGCTACCTAATCAGTTAATGCCTGACCCTTTATATTGCTGAATCTGTATATTCGGCGCTATATGTGGATTTGGGTTGAGTTTTAATCAAATCCTCGTGAGACTAGTAAATCGTTGGATAACTGTGCAAGGAGTAACTGTGATGAAGATTTGCATACTGGTTAGATGATTGTCGGGATTATAGGCGGGTTCTCCTTTCATTTGTTTTTCCTTGGTTGAAGTTGGTTCATCCGTGTTTATTTACCTAAAAAGATCGGAAAAAGATTCCCTCATATGGAACCATCATATAGAGCCAATACTTGAGACAATCCACTAAGTCAGTCCACTATAGGCCAGAATTAATAATCTAACCACAGGTAGGGATGGGCATGATCCAGATTAGTTGATAGGCAACACCTAGCAACACCCAGGTAACTGTCGTTATCTATGTTAATATCAAACGTTGCTTAGCAACTAATCTGGATCATGCCTATCCCTATCTGTGGATTGATAATTAATTCTGGCCATATGACAATTAAATTCGCATCGTATCGTAATCCAATGTAGTGGACTGTCTCTAGATAGATAGATAAGAGATAAAAATATTCTTTATTCACTTATAATAAATATGTACTTATGAATCGTCAATATTTTCCTACCACCCATTCAAGACTTTTTTAACTGACAAGAAGAATGGGCGCAAGAAACTTGCCAGCGTTTCTTAGTTAGGTAACGACATTTACAAAAAAAAAACATATCGTTACTAATACAACAATTGCTTAGTATAAAAATACATCATATTAAACAGTGATTATGTTATGTGTTACATCATGACCATGCATTGCGGTCATTCAAATAATCGTCTACTTTATAGTATCCTTTGCTCATCAGCGACTCTTTAATGTAACATTTAAATTTATGCAATGGTAGTTCAATTATATGCTGTGGAACTTTATTAAAAAAGGCTATGCTTTTCCCCAGAAATGAGGCTCTGGATTTTTCTAGCCTAAACTTGGGAACGACAAGTTTATCTTTATTTCTTGTGTTAAAGCGATGAATATCGCTCTGCTTTACAAATGTATTATAATACTTTTTCACATAAATTATATTTTCATAGATGTAATGTCCTGCAACAGTTAAAATGTTTATTTCTTTAAATAGATCTCTTAAAGAATCTCTCGATCGGAGGTTGTAAATGGCGCGAATAGCCCTTTTTTGGAGCACGAATATATTTTGGATGTTAGCGGCTGAGCCCCACAACAAAAGGCCGTAGGACATAACACTATGAAAATAACTAAAATAGACTATTCTAGCCGTTTCAATATCGGTTAAGAGCCTTATTTTCTTAACTGCGAATGCAGCCGAACTGAGTCTACTCGCCAGAGTCTACTCTACTCTCTCTTTATGATACCAGTATTGGACTGGCTCCAACCTCCGTGGCTTATTGGTGTAGCACTCGTTTTTAATGTGCCGCTATCTCTGAGGTCCTGGGTTCGATTCCCGGTCGGGTAAATGGTGAAAACGAGCTTTAAAATATTTTCTCGTGTCTGGGTCTAAGTATAGAATTATCATCGTCGTTATAATTATACCGTCGTTGTTTCTAGTTGCCATTACACAGGGGCATAAGCTTCTTTGCTTGGGATTGGAGCAACATATGTGATGGTGTCCAATATTTACTAACTTATATATTATTTATTACAAGACTAGCTTTCCGCCCGCGGGTTCACCTGCGTGGACTACACAACGTTTTCCCGCGGGAACCGGCATAAAAAGTAGCCTATGTCACTCTCCCGCTCCCAAACTATCCCCATAGGAAAAATCACGTCAATCCGTTGCTCCGTTTTGACGTGAAAGACGGACAAACGATCGACGACGAAACATCAAATGATAGTCAGGTGGTTTGTATGGGAAAAGAAAAGTGTTGTTTTTACTATTTTCCACGTAATTTTTATGTTTTTTACCTAACGTGTGTTTTATAGGAACATATGAATAAAAAAAATTCGAATTATCAAGCCGTTCTCGAGTTTTGCGCTTACCAAATTTTTTTTTTTATTTATATAGATTTACTAGTATTCCGTCCGTGGCTTCGCCCGCGTGAACTACTTACACGTTATCCCGCGGGAATAATATATTTTTACGGGATAAAAAGCCTATGTTCCTCTTCAGGCTACAAAGTATCTGTGTCCCAAATTTCAGCTACATCCGTTCAGCCGTTGTGGCGTGATTGAGTAACAAACATACAAACATCCAAACATCTTAACTTTCACATTTATAATACTAGCTTTCCGCCCGCGGCTTCGCCCGCGTGGACTGCACGACATTATCCCGCGGGAATTTGTTATTTTTCCGGGATAAAAAGTAGCCTATGTTCCTCTCCAGGCTACAAAGTATCTGTGTTCCAAATTTCAGCCAAATCCGTTCAGCCGTTTTGGCGTGATTGAGTAACAAACATCCAAACATCCAAACATCCAAACTTTCACATTTATAATATTAGTAAGATTAGTAGGAAGTAGGATAGCTACATTGTCCTTCTACATTTTCTACAGAGATGTAAATTTTCCTCAGAAAAATAAATAAATTGTTCAGCTTCTATTTATTGTGTCAATTTATTGGAAAGATTCACCCATGTGCTTGTTCATGGAAAGAGAGATACATAACTGTGGTTACTTACCTAAAATTATTATTTCTCGAAAATATTTCTGATTTTTTGCCACTCTATCTTGACTACATTCATTAAATATCCAAACACAAACAACAACAATAAACAATAAAATACAGTAGCGATACGCCTACGGAACAGATTTAGAGTGACCATGGTGACTATTTTATGGTGGCCACAAATATGTAGGCCCATTTCTATCATGAGATGCGACTCAATAAACTAACCGCATACGGTCACAAATGGAAGGGATGTCATCGTTCCTCAGATATTTCAACAAAAGTAATTTCCTCTACCAGCTCGCAAGGACAAAAAATACCGAAGACATAGCTTATGTCGAAAATGGGGTAGAATCTCAATAACCATAAATAATTTGTATACGTACCGCCTTTTCAATCCGTTCGGATACAAAGAGAGTTTTGTTCGCATTTTTTCGTGTTATACCTATCTCTGCACGCTCGGTAATTTGCGGGGTCTTGTAGAAAAAATAGTTATCGTGGTTTATGAAACAGGCCATAGAGTTCTCATTGAATCCCAAAAAGGTTTTAACTTGTGGTTGGAAAAAGTCTAGATTTTCCTTACATTTTTAGTAGGTTGGGGCAAACAAAGTTTTGTTTACGTTTTTAGTGAGGTAATTATGTGATATACACTTACAACGTAAAAAGAACTTTCTTAGTAGCGATAGCATTAATATATATTATGTAGAATACACGCTGGGTAATTTGCGAAGCCTAGCAGAAAAATAGTCAATGATCATTTGTGAAACTTGCTATTGAGTTAAAAAAATATTTAGAAGGAAAATATTTCCTTTATATTTTTGGGATATAAGATACGGCTTATTCACTAACATTTTACAACAACAACTATACCAGAGGGCCTAGACAAGTAATAAGTAAATAAATAAACTGGCGATATCGATAATAGAAAGTCACTGTTTAGGCCCCCAGGCGAAAATTCTATAGATACATTGTACCAACTGGAAATCATTTTCAATCGTAGCATGCCCACTAGTGAGCTGCTCCTATAATGCAGCAAGGATTCGCCATGGCAGGCGATTGCAGTTGTCATGATTCAGGAGATGCAGCCTGTCATCGAATGGCTCAGCTCCCTTAATCCCTCATCCTACATCAATTGCGGGTCATTCGGGTCATTCGACGACCTCTGTGCTCAAGTGGCGCACGCACCGGGTTCGATTCTATTCGAGGGTAAACTTTTGTATTTTCTAGTGTCTGGGTATATGTGGTAAATCCTACCTACATTAATATTAATATTTTAATTATTTATCATCATTCAACTGCCTACTATTGCCTGTAGACGAGGCTCAATATAAAGAACGGTTATGGAAAAACCGAAAAACAACATACTGTTATCTGAAATATTATGAAAAATATATGAAATGCAACATGATAATCGTACCTCATCAATAATTAAAGGTTTATTTTTTTATATAAAAGTTTTACGTACCGTTTCTCGTGATTTATAACCTACTAGCGGATCCTCGCGGTTTCACCCGCGTGGTACCCGTGCCGGTGGGAACATCGGGATAAAATATAGCCTATGTCACTCGGGAAGAATGTAGCTTTCTAATGGTGAAAGAATTTTCTAAATTGGTCCAGTAATTTCGGAGCCTATTCGATTCAAACAAACAAACAATCAAATCTTCCTCTTTATAATATTAGTATAGATATGCTCTTTTTATAAAGAACCACTTAAAAAGAAACTGAAGCGTAGAAAAGCTTAGTTCAAAAGCGTAATTAAGTTATAATTATGTCTGAGATGGGGCTTCATGCTTCAAAATAAGTGTGGTGCCAGGTATTAATTAAAAATTTTCTTTCGACTCCACGGGGAGTTTCCCCTTTGACTTGCTAAGAAGCTTTTCAGTACGGGTTAGGTCAGTGGTCTATGTTCTAATTAATTGAGAGAAACGCTATGAGCCGGTAATTTAATTTTAACTTTTGTGAATACTTTCAAATATAACCACTTGCTTCTGAACTTCTGACTGGCTGACTTTTAGCGCGAGGCGGCTGCGAATTAGTTTGATGTGCCTAATGCTTATCTTCAAGTCGTTTCTTTAGCAGAATACAATGTAAGTATTAATTTTTGTACTAATGTGAGTTATACCTATGACATATTTTGACACGATACTACAGTAACAAAATAATAACAATGCCTCTCATCTTATTTTATATTTGCTGTTCTGTTTTCGGTAAAAGTTAAAATGGAGTTAACTTATCAGGATAAAAATTTTAATTTTTTTTGGGCCATCGACACTTACAAATACTTACTCATTGAAATTTTGATAGATCGAATGGGACATAAATAATAGCATTGTAAATGGAAAAATAAAACCATTATTATTATAGTGTTGATTTAAAATAATCTAACGAAATTGTAACTTACCATAAATATTTTCTCACTCATTCTGAAGATAATAAGCCACTGCTTGACACTGAAATGAGATTCAGCCATTAGACATGGCGTTTTGCGTTGACGCTATGCGGTCGCGTTGCTCCGCCATTAATATTCTAAACACAACCGGTACAATCTTGTTCTCAACTTCTTAGCACTGGTGACACTTTTTCCTCTTCCAAATTATAAGCTTCAAAGATCACTTGTACAGGTACTCAAAAAGTTAAGCCGTGTTGCTTGCTAATTTTAGAAGTAGAGTGAGTTGTTGATAATGTTGGTGATTGAACGTAACTTTTTAGTTGAAGATGCCTAATGTGTTCGGAGTTTGTGGGTACTTAGCGACTCACACACTGATATATCCTATTAATATCTGATTAGGAATGTTTTTGTAAGTATCCTTGTTTGTGACTCACTTGTAAATGGATGATTTAGATATAGGTAACTTTGCATATAGACAGACTAGCAGCGCCTACGGTTTCACCCGCGTGGTTCCCGTTGGAATATCGGGAGGAAAAGTATCCTATGTTTTAATCCAGGCTATCTACTATCTGTGTGCCAAATTTCAACTACATCCGTTAAGTAGTTTTTGCGTGAAAGAGTAACAAACATCCCAGGTAGCACAGGGTAGTCATAATGACGTCAATTTCAGGTCATTTTAGGACGTGGACGTCAAGTGACCAAAATCAGACGTCCATGAGACGTTCTTGTACTGACGTCTGACGGACGTCAGATAAATGGTGTCATTTTGACGCCAGTTTTCAGTCATTTACTGACGTGGAGATATTCGGTCAAGGAACAGACGTCTATGAGACGTTCTTGAACTGACCTCCGACGGACGTCAGACAAGTGACCAAAATCGGACGTCCATGAGACGTTTTTGAACTGACCTCCGACGGACGTCAGACAAATGGTGTCATATTGACTCCAATTTTCAGTTATTTACTGACGTGGAGATATTCGGTCAAAGAACAGACCTCCATGAGACGTCCTTGAACTGACCTCTGACTAGTGTTGCCAGGTCCGATTGGTTTTAAATCGCGGCATTAGGAAAGACAAATCGGGATTTAGGATTATAGATCGGGACAAACAAAAACATGGTGTTTATATTATATTACGGTTTAATTTATTGCGTGGATTTTATTGAGAAACCTGCGGAATTCGCATTTTAATTTTGGTTTTTAGGCAATTATGCCCCAAATAATAATCAAGTGACTTATAGAGAGAACATGTTTCGATTTTTAATGAAAAAAATTTTTTTGAAAAAAGAATTTTACGTTAGTAATAATTTTTTTACTGTACTTAAATGCTAAAAAGTAAAAATTATTTTAAGAAGCTTTTTCGAAGTTAAATTGTAAAAAAATCTAACTGTGTAAATAAGTAGGTCTTTTGTATAGAATTCTCAAATAAGAAAGAACAAACACTTCCCCATTTCCCAATAGTAGGCAAAATATTGAAAGTTTGTTTAGGTTCCATGCATTGTTCAATGAAACTCAACTAATGTTAACATTTGTGGAAGTTTGGGAATGTGAAAAGATTTTCAAAGTTATTTCACAAGATTATCGGATCTAACATTCATCTAACACATTTGACTGTACAAATATAAGAACTGACAGTTTATTTTATATGACCATGAAGTAAGCATGTTTGAAAATAAAGCAAGAGCCCGTTTTTTCAAAGGGGCACATAGATACGATTTTCGTAAAAATTACGCATTTCCACTCGAAAAATTAAAATAAATCCAAAGTTACATATTTAATAATGTCACAGGTTTCTACAGCCAACCCTATTGCGTTTCGCAATTACTACTACTAGTAAATCTGTATTTAATCCTAAATTATAATTATCAGACTTGCTTGCTGGACTAGTAGAAATTAAAAAATAAAATCGTAGTTGGTATTAATTATTATTGACGCGGTTGAGAAGTTAAAATAAAATATTTCTTTATTAAAAATATATATTTTGTTACATTTTGTCGCCCTAAGTGTTGCCTTGTTTTAACTTAGGTAGTTATAAAATTCACTGCAAGCCATCCAATTGATTTATCGGGACATTTAGTGTCCCGATCAGGTGCAAATCGGGACGCGTCCCCAGGCTCCTGAAAATCGGGACGTCCCGCGCAAATCGGGACACCTGGCAACGCTACCTCTGACGGACGTCAGACAAATGGTGTCATTTTGACGCCAGTTTTCAGTCATTTGCTGACGTGGAGATATTCGGTCAAAGAACAGACGTCCATGAGACGTTCTTGAACTGACCTCCGACGGATTTCAAACAAATGGTGTCATTTTAACACCACTTTTCAGTCACTTTTAATTCCACAAGTAATAACTAGTTGGTGCTGTGCGTTTCTGAACCGCGGTAGACCTTTTCTTTGTTAATTAACTAAGTAGACAAGCTTGCCATCGATTGTTGTAAAGGGTTTTTCAATAGGGACGCTCGAACTTTGAAAGTTGATAGCGGCCATCTTGGAAAAGCGATAGCTGTCAAATTTGGCGGAAATACATATTTATTCGTGACATTTCACCATGGAACATGTGGTTCCAACAGGACGGCGCCACTTGCCTTACTGAACGGGAAACACTAAATTTATTGGATGAGAAGTTTGAGGGCTTCGTTATCTCGCGTGGTGGTGACATCAACTGGCCACCGAGATCGTGTGATCTAACACTGCTCGATTACATTCTGTGGGGCTACGTGAAATCTCGAGTCTATGCTGACAAATCACAGACAATTGCTACCCTGAAGGCCAACATAACTCGCGTTATTCATAAGATTAAGCCCCATTTATGCGAAAATGTGCTCCAAAATTGTCCACCAGGATGCATCACCTTCAGCGGAATCGCGGTGGTCATTTGGCTTAAATTATATTCCATAAATAATGTCGTCAAGTGCTCTTTAAAATAAAATAAAAATTGTGGCAATATCACTTAAACGGGCTGTTTTATTCCATTTCAAAGTTCGAGTGCTCTTAATGAAAAACCCTTTATAACCAACTCCCTTGGTATTTACCCTATATTGGTGAAGGTGATCTTGGCTAGTGCACCCATTCTTGTGACATCACTGGTTCGGGGCCTTCCTCTTTATATGCATTTGTTAATGAATAATTGTATTGTTGGCAATTAGTATTTGCTCAATACAATCTCTTTCTTTGTATTGCCGTCTATCATTTCGACACGACCTTCAACCCTTCTACATTATAAAGACGTCACCAATCAAACGTCATATAAACATCACCAACCGAACGTCAAAATCGTCATATAGACATCACCAACCAGATGTCATAAAGACGTCACCAACCGAACGTCATTTACAGCATCACCAACCGAACGTCATTTAGACATCAAAAATCAAACGTCATGAAATGATCTCTTTATGCCCTGACATATCTAGTCAAAAATACGTTATAAAGAAGTCATTTTGGAAGTCAAAAAGACGTCCGAGGCGTCATAAAATGACCTAAAATTTACGTCATTATGACTACCCTGTGCTACCTGGGATCCACACAACCATCCATACTCACAATTTTTCACCTTTATAATACATACTAGCGGCCGCCCGCGGTTTCACCCGCGTGGTTCCCGTTCCCGTGGGAATATCGGGATAAAAAGTACATATAAACCTTCCTCTTGAATCACTCTATCTATTAAAAAAAAACGCATCAAAATCCGTTGCGTAGTTTCAAAGATTTAAGCATACAAAGGGACATAGGGAAAGAGAAAGCGACTTTGTTTTATACTATGTAGTGATTATATATAGTAGGATATACCACTGTTTAAATTAGGACATAGGATACATTTTATCCCGATATTCTGACAGAAACGGCAATAACAATAGAAAATATCGTACGGTCATTCATCAGCAGCCCTACGACGCCCACTGCAATAATGATAACTCTTACTTTTGGGTACAAAATAGAAAAGTTTCAGATGGAGTTAGTAAGTCAGTACTGCCAGTTGTAGATAATACTACAAATTTTTTGGTATAGCTTTTATACTGTGGTTTTATCGGATAGATTAAAAATTAAATATTTCAGGATATAGTGCTACTCATATAACATACAATAATGAACTTCATTACCCATAGTAAAAATTCAGGTTAAGGGAAAAATACATAATTCTTAACGTAAGAATTTCGTGGTGTGCAGGCATTCGAAGCACTTCTGTTTGGGTCTGCTAGCACCATATTGGGAATGAATTTTAATATTTTTCACAGGGTCGCTGGGAAGGAATTCCATGCAAATGTCCTACAGGGAAGATGATTATTTGATTAGTATATACGGTACCACGAGCTAGGAATATTTTGTCGAACGGTCAATCAAATTAATATTGTTGAAATTTTTCTATATTGCGAAGATATCGCAGCGATGTAGTTACCCAGTATGGGTTTAATTCTGTGAGAGCAAGCCATAAAATCCACCCATCATCAA
The DNA here is from genome assembly GCA_949710035.1 of Crambus lathoniellus. Taxonomy (NCBI): domain Eukaryota; kingdom Metazoa; phylum Arthropoda; class Insecta; order Lepidoptera; family Crambidae; genus Crambus; species Crambus lathoniellus. The sequence continues at coordinate 17,867,655 of OX453306.1, forward strand.
AACATCATTAATCTGAAAATTATTCTGGGACTATGTTACGTTTTCGAACCATTGAAGTTGTACCAATAGTGATCTGACGATAGATTGGATTTTGAAGAGAGACATAAATGAATTGTTGATATTTCACGCGAACGATTTCGCTGGCAATCGCAAGTGAATAATCCCTATAATTCTTTTAGGAAAGGTATTCTAAAATATTTTTAGTATCCTACGCCAGTCATGGAGGCAAGTTTTTGTTTTGTGTGGCTTGTATTGTAGGATATATGTAGCGTGTTGTGTGCGAGTAACTAGCTGCTCGCACAAACACAAATTGTATGAGACAAAATATATGGGAGATACGCCTCGGCGGCTCGTGTCAGCGACTGGCGTCTCATACCAGTTGTCTGTAAGTATAGTAATGTAAGACCAGGCTTAGAGTTTAAACATTTTGAAATAGCTTTAATTACCAACAATATTTATAACTGTCGATGTAGCGTAGAGAGGTGTTACATACAAATGCTGGCTAATGCTCGGTGGATAACAAATAAGGTAATTACGTGGGCTGCGCTAAGTACTAATTTTAGGGAAATTTCGGCGTCAACACAAATTAGGTTCATAGCTGGTATTATCAACACTAAAGTAAAATATTTACCGCTAGGTATTCTGTGCGGTTTCACCCGCGTGGTACCCGTTTCCCTGGACATATCGGGATTAAATACTTAAAGCCTAGGTCTGTCACTCAGGATAAATTAAGATTTATAATGGTAAGATTAAATCCAGTCCAGCAGTTTTGAGTTTATTCATTTAAAAACAACCTAAACTGCACTGAATATCGTGACTTGTAATTTTCATACATACATACATATACACACGCCTATTTCCCACGGGGGTGGTAGGAGAGACTATGGATCGCCACCTGCTACGATCCTTGCAAACTTCTTTCGCTTCATTCACACCCATCAATCTTTTCATACATGCCTGGCGATTTTTGTCACTGCGTACACTTCAGTATTTTGGTTTCGACAGTTCCTGTGAGTATATTCAACTAATATGGATCATGAACAATTGGATGATAAAATAAAATTCAATTTTAAATAAACAATGTTAGAAAATTTAATGAAATGCTATCTATGTTACATCGAAAGCTTGATTACATAGTTAAAACTTATACTAACAGTCAATTTGCTAATCGGTAATACTTTCTATTACTTAGCTGCAAATAAAGGAACATGAATAAGTATGAATATTCGACATCAAAATTAATACTGAAAATTGGTGACCTACCTATTGTTGTTTAAATGAAGATATTTTAAAGTACACTCTATTTACCATGGGATTTATTTTGCTGAGTAGGTATTTACTATTGAAGCGCAGCCTTCATTAGGAATGAAACCAAGCTCAGAAGAGGATTGATGTGCTTTTTTATTCTAAGGTTCAGCAGTCATAGTTGTATGAAATGAACCGTTCTCTACCTATATTCGCTCTTAAAATAGGGGTTATTGCAATATTACCCATTTTTCTAAAATTTACTGAATTGTGATTTAACAGTTATCTGGGGACACGCCAAGACGAGCAAAGCGAAACGCAAGCACTACCTACCATTTCTCGAAGCATTTCGTCGTTTTTTGAACACCCATTGCACTGTAAAAAGTTAAATTAGATTTCATGCAGAGCTAAGTTTCTAACAACAAGCCCTAACTTCACAAACTCTAGCTAGTCAAAATATGTGGCGTGGCCGTTTCGCTACCGTCACATGGGTGTAAAGTGAAAAAAAAAACCACTGTTCATTACTTTTCTGCTATGGGTACAATAGTTCATGTGGTTACGAAACGGCCAATCTACATATTTTGACTAAGGTGTAGTGTAGAGTTTGTTAAGTTAGGGCTTGTTGTAAAGTTAGAAGCTTAGCTCTGCATGAGATCTGATAACTTTTCGAGTTTTTCGTCAGAGCGAGCCATATGGCCTCAACTTGGCAACATTTTACATGAAAATATTTTTGCTTGAACTTTTTAACATGTAGGTATATTAATTAATAATGAGCTAACAGTAAAGATATCAACTGATTAATGAATATATACCTACGTAATCACGGCGAGCTCCTTTCCTTGAGTGTCTTCTTTCTTCTTTAAACAAATATAGCATTTATCACAGTTTACTTTGCAAATTTTACATTGATAACTAACAGTGTCATCACGTTTATTATCTCTTAACCGACTATATACATTGGTACAAGCTAGTCCAGGCCCAAACTAAAATAATATTTTTAGACTTTATGGACCAACTCATTTACCTGGACTTTCTTAGTTTCTTAGCCAATTAATAACACTTATACAGTTATTAAATATACTTACCATTAAGTATAATGTAAGGTAACATTTAAGTAAAGTCAATAAAATATGTAATTGTTGCTATAAGATTTAAATATATAACATAGATGAAACTCTGCACATGAAGCCTCGAACCTGAAAATATAAAATATAATGTCATAAAAAAGATACACGATTATACGCAAACTGTTCATTTAAATAAATCAACCATTCACGGATACAATCTCGCTTTATTTAACACATGTAGTTAGTTATTGGTAGTGTTTTCTACCTCAAATTGCACACATCAGCTTAGAGAATATTTTTTTATACCATTCGATAGAATGGAGTCTACAGAATGTAAAAACGCTGGGTTGGCTACGTTATTCCTGGCAAAACATAGGGTTGGCAGCGATTGGAAGTTTAATAAAAAACCCTTAACACAACACATTACACTCCTTGGGCAATCCTATAGAAGTGAGTAATTTGCATCTATTTGTTTATTAAATAATCAATTATGTAGGTTTCATACTTAGAATTGGTATAAAAATAATTTAAGAATACAGGTAGGTTCAATTTTAGTAAAAAAATAAGAAACCAAAAAAATATGTCTGGACAGGAAAATTTTAGCCAACCCACACGCGATATATTATATAGCATACTTAATTTGATGTAAAACACATTTCATTAATTAAACAGATGGGTGAAGGTCAATCCAAATTGGTATCTTAAGCCATTAGAAATACTATATCTTGTTCTTTAGGTCACATGCTTAAAAAAGCATGTGACTAATTAATTATGAAAACATAATGTTATCGGTAGATCTAATGCTGTCAACTTGTTTAGCATTATAGTACTTATTTAACAAGCTTAGCTATCTCTCCTCCTGTAAAATTTGGAATCGTGTGTTTTAATATTAATAGAATAATAAAAGGCTAAAAGGTATCGAATGCAAGCACGAACCGATCGGAAAACAGAAGGCGGGTCGAAGGTATCTCTTTAAAAAGTAAGCTTCCGAACTTTATCACCCACTACGAGGGGCTATAGCCTACGTGCTTAGAACCGCCTGTTACCCAGTTTAAGAAACTCAATAACATTACGTAACACTGTACTTAAATATATAATACTAGTGGACCCGGTGAACTTCGTATCACCAACATCTTTCGAATAAAGATTTGACTGATAAAAATAAATAATTGCGAAGCGCATCTATATCCCCTTTGTTATTGTTGATCGAAGATATTCCCCAAAGAAGTATTACACCCTGCCTGCCACAAATGTCAAATTATTAACAGTTGGTAAGTAATCCAAAGCGGCTAAAATCTCAGTGATTACATACTCTTTGGAAGCGGCGATGGAAGAAATGACAGTTTTGTATAGTACGACAGTTTAACGATTTTCCATACAATATTAAGTTTTTCATTTTATAATTTTCTGGATTAAAAGTAGTATTATGTCACTCTCCAGCTCCCAATCTATCCCCATACCAAAAATAACGTCGATCCGTTGCTCAGTTTTGACGTGAAAAACGGACAAACAAACACACTTTCACATTTAAGTATAATAATTTAGTAGGTATGGATCACAGAACACGGAATAGTAGATTGTAATACAAGGGAGCAAAATAATATATTTACGGAGAGGGCGCTATTTTGAATCCAGAGCGCAGTGAAGGATTCTAGAGTAGAATCCTGAACGCAGCGAGGGATTCAATATACGCCGCCCGAGGTGAAAATAATTTTGCGGCCGAGTAATACACTCTGCTTTTCATCCCCCTCTATAAGAAAAGCAGTAAAGACAACTCAAACTACCTACCTTTCTTTCTCGTTCGGATAGATCATAGCGCTAGTCGGGCAAGAAAAAAAAAATTAGTTTTGAAATAAATAAAAAATTAAATAAAAAAAATATATGTCCATCAGATTCCTTAAAAGTATCTCCGGGGATGCCGTAGGGGGCTTGAAAGTTTTGTTAGATTTTAGCTACGACTCACCGTTTACGAGATATTCTCAATTGTATAATATTCCGCTTTTGAAAATTTCTCGGTCCCGAAAAAAGTCCCGGCTCCATACAAAATCAGTTGAATTTTTTTTAAAGTACTGCACACCCTTTTCTACACTCCAACTAATGCTTCTTTAATTATGTTCTAAATTCAAATCTCATCGTTTTGGACCCTGTTATGAAGCTGTTCAAAATTCAAATCTCATTTATACCCTCTTGTCATAACAGGTAAACAATGAATCGTTTTGGACCCTGTTATTAGATAAACAATCATCGCTTTTCGAATCGATGGGATGAAAAGATTTTTTTCTCTTATGGATGGTACGAAATTCATACCCAAGTATTTTAATTTATTTTGTACCTACTATTGTAACTATGATAATATAAGTGAAACCAATATATTTATATTAAACATAATACATAGCTGTAAACTTTGCTATTGGCATCATAAACTTCGCTAAGTAATTACCTACTTTCATCCAATGAATTGACTTATTAGTTGTAACCCCATATTAATACAGATACATTTAATTAAAGAACTTAAGATCAATATAATGAAAGAGTTATTATGACATAACAACCTATAATTTATAATAAACCTTCACTGTGGAAACATTGAAATAAGCAGCTGTTATTGCTCGAAAGACTTGCAACTCAATACATTAACGTAATGTAATAGTAATTTAAAAAATTAAACCGACTTCAAAAAGTGCCTGTCAACTGAAAAGGAAAAGATAATATCTTTAAAATACCTACCTTTTTGAGGTCGGTGCCTTTTTCGCTGGCTTTTTCTTGCTCCTGGCTAGCAGCGACCTCAGAAAAGTAGGAACTTTATAGATATTATCTTTTCCTTCTCAGTTGACAGGTACTTTTTGAAGTCGGCTTAATGTTTTGATTTTCCTTTTTGATTTATTTCGTAATTTTTTTAGTTTTGATTGTACCATAAAAATCAAAATCAAAATCATTTTATTTGCCTTTAAACATGGTATACATAATGTGGTCATATAAATTACAATAGTTGCCGAACATGTTTAGCCAAATATAATATGGCATGCAAAATATTTTAAAACAAATTGATTAAAAACTAAAATGTAAAATGTATCACATTATTGTTTCTAATAAATATTTATAATTAAACCATCATGTCAAAATGTTAAATCAAAATTTTAAATGTCAATGTCTTACGCTAAAAGAAAATCGTTGATGTCATAAAATGTATGTGTCATTAGCCATTTTTGCAGGTGTGTTTTGAACTGATTTGTATTCAAATCCCTTATTTCGTTCGGTATCTTATTGTAAATCTTAACACACATGCATAGGCAGCTCTTATAATATAGGTCCGTATTCGGTATTTCTCGAAAAACTAATCTATCTCCTTTTCTAGTGTTTCTAAGATAAATATCACACGCTCTCTTAAATAGTGACGGATTTTGTTTGACAAATAAACATGATTCGTATATATAAAGCGATGTCAACGTTAATAACTGCAAGTAGGGGAATAAAGGACGGCAAGAGGTACGAGGTGGAACTCCACATATTGCTCGTATACATTTTTTTTGTGCGACCCTCGCTCTATTAGCATGTCGACTATTTCCCCAAATCAGTAATCCGTACCGCAATATAGAGCCTACATATGCATGGTAAACCGTTATCGCAGTTCTTAAATCTGTCACAGACCTGACTTGTTTTAATGCGTAGACAAATTTGTTGATTCTACTGCAAAGATTATCAATGTGTTCTTTCCAGTTTAGTTCCTGGTCGATTATAAGTCCTAGGAATTTTGTATGTTTAACTTCATCAATTTTAATGTTTCCATAATGAATGTCAAGATTTAGATTTTTACGCTTATTAAATTGAATATAATTAGTTTTACATAAGTTAACTTTTAGATTGTGGATGGCTAGCCATTTAATTATTTTTTCTATATTATTATTTATGTCAAGTTCATGGTCAGTTACAGTTTTAAGTTTATCAGATGTCACGACAATAGAAATGTCATCTGCAAAAGCAATTAACTTTTTATCTGTAGCATCAGCTATGTCGTTAATGTAGAGGAGAAAGAGAATAGGGTCTAGTACGCTGCCCTGCGGTACACCATACTCGTTAGTTCTGTAACACGATGAGTGTGCCACATACTCATTTTTTTCATTTAGGTTGTTTATAACAACACATTGCTTCCTGTCACTTAGATAGGATTTCATCCATTCAAGTGCTAAGCCTCTCACACCGACTATCTCTAATTTCCTAAGCAGCAAATTATGCTCAACATGATCGAATGCTTTACTAAGATCAATAAAGATAGCAGTAGTCAGTTCCTTCTTGTTAATACCAGTAAGAATCCTTTCTATTAGTTTATATGACGCTAAAAGAGTTGATTTGTTTTTTTGAAATCCGTACTGATCAAAATTTATAATTTGATATTTATTACAAAATGCGATTAATAGATTATACATGCATTTCTCAAAAATCTTCGAGAATACAGATAAAATTGCTATAGGACGATAGCTGCCTAAATCCAGCTTATTTCCTTTTTTAAAAAGTGGCTTTATAGTAGTCAGTTTTAGCAAATCTGGAAAAGCACCAGACGAAAAGGACAAGTTAATTAAATAAGTTAGGACTGAGACTATTTCTTTAATACATTTTTTTAAAACAATAGTAGATACCTCATCATGACCCTCAGATTTTGTGTTCCTTAATAACATAACTTCCCTTGTTACGTCTGCTTCAGTAAGTGGTATGAGGAATAATGAATTAACTATTTGTTTTTTTGAGTTAATTGCGTGCCTATCATCATTTATTTCCTTGTTGGATAAGTTGATAAAATAATCATTAAAAGTCGTAGCTATACTTGAAGGATCTGTTATTACATGCTCATTGGCAATAACTTTTTCAATGCAATTATTTTGATGATTTGAATCATAAATTTCATTTTTTACCATAGTCCATGAGGCTTTGCATTTGTTTTCACTTTTACGTATATAGTCAATATTGGTTGTCTTTTTACAGTCAAATATACATTTTTTCAATAAGTCAGAGTATTTCAAGTATTTATTTTTGTCGGTTTTTGTTTTAGTTTTGTAGTACTTGTAGCGCAAATTGCGCTTAGTTTTACAACTAATTCTTAATCCTTTTGTTACCTACTTAGGTTTCTTTTTTTGACATGTGTTAATTTTTATCATTATTTTCGGAAAGCATAATTTATAAAAAAGTGTAAATTGTTCATGGAATTTATTAAAGCTATTATTTAGATTTGTTTCCTCAAAGACTTCGGTCCATGAAAGCCGTTTAAGATAATTTTTGAATTTCGTTAAATTTTCGTCACTATAATCTCTCTTAAATATTTTATATGATACAGAAGCTGACTTCAAACGTTTAGTAGGAAAACTTAACATTTGTGCCGTCTCATGATCCGAAATGTGTAACGGTAGAACCTCAGCTGTGCTATTTTTTATATTACTAATTATTTGGTCTATGCATGAAAGCCTTCGTGTAGGTACTGTAATATGCAAGGACAGATTGTAATTATTTACAAGGTCTCGTAAATGGTCTGTGGTTTTATTCTTTTCTAGTATATTTATATTGATGTCACCGGCCAATACAAGCTTTACTCTATTCTTATACTTCTTGGACACTTCGCTTAATAAGCAGTCAAGCCTGTTAAAAAAGAAACTCGGATCGGACTTTGGTGTTTTATAAAGACCTATGATTACTATTTTGTCTGAGGGGAATTCTATACCACAACATTCAAAAGATTTTTCAAGAGCATATTTATTAACGAACGACAGCTCTTGGCATATAAGATTTTTTTTAACTAATATGCAAATGCCCCCACGTTTTTTGTTTCTACAGAATGTCGAAGCCATCTTATAGTTGCTAATTTTAATAAAACTTTCTTGACCTTTTTCTACAAAAGTTTCTGTCAAACAAATTACATCTGGTTCCTTTTTCATTTCGATTAAGTCAATAATGGTAAGATCTAAGATTTCCTTTTTAGCAAGAACACTTGCAACGTTTTGATGAAGTACACGAAATTGAGTGGCTTTAGGAACGAAAAAAATTATTACTAGACTCGGAAGTTTTAAGTTTGACATCGCTCGTATCAGATTCTTTGTTTGATGGTTTAAAGTAATACGGAATCGTCCCTTTTTTTGGTGTAATTAGCCTTGATGCGTGTGTATTTTTCTTATATGTAATTATTCTGTTATCCCTTTCCTCTCAACCTTTCCTTTCCTCTCAACGACCAATGGCACCAAATGATGTCATTTGCGACTACCCCCATTATTTTTTTTTGTAACTTCTGCAATTTTTTGATTTTTTGAATGCGGTTTTCGATGTTCAAAAGAGAGATAAACTCGTCGTACCGTAAAAATACACTACAATATGTGATCCTGAAGAAAAAAAAACAAAAAAATTTTGAATTTTGATTTTTTTGAAAACCGGAAGTAATTAATTTTTTGAAAATTTCAAAAAAAAAAAAAAACTTGTTTTTCTGTGTTTGTGTGAAAAAAATTTATATCGCATGGACCGCACTATTGCTCTTTGTTTACTCAACGGTCGACTTCGAACGACCATTATAAAAACAAAACACATCGTAAAACTGTCAGACATTGTTAGTTTATCTCGTTTGCTACTCAGCTTACGATAAATGTAACCAAAGACGGCCTAAGTATAACCAACGCGAAGAATTTATATGAGACGGTGCTATTTGCCGATGATACATCTCTAGTCTTTAAAGTAGATAGAGGTGATGACTGTTCTGACGAAGTAAATAGTGCTCTTTCAAAAGTGTCACATTGGTTTAATAGTAATAATTTATCATTAAACTCAAAGAAAACTAAGTGTTTAAAATTTTCGTTACCTAATGTAAGACAAGTTGATTTTCATATTAGACTAGACGGCGATACAGTCGAATTCATTAACAATACAAAATTTCTAGGTATTATATTAGACTCGCGACTACAATGGGATCCTCATATCGAAGCCTTGGCGAGTAGACTCAGTTCGGCTGCATTCGCAGTTAAGAAAATAAGGCTCTTAACCGATATTGAAACGGCTAGAATAGTCTATTTTAGTTATTTTCATAGTGTTATGTCCTACGGCCTTTTGTTGTGGGGCTCAGCCGCTAACATCCAAAGTATATTCGTGCTCCAAAAAAGGGCTATTCGCGCCATTTACAACCTCCGATCGAGAGATTCTTTAAGAGATCTATTTAAAGAAATAAACATTTTAACTGTTGCAGGACATTACATCTATGAAAATATAATTTATGTGAAAAAGTATTATAATACATTTGTAAAGCAGAGCGATATTCATCGCTTTAACACAAGAAATAAAGATAAACTTGTCGTTCCCAAGTTTAGGCTAGAAAAATCCAGAGCCTCATTTCTGGGGAAAAGCATAGCCTTTTTTAATAAAGTTCCACAGCATATAATTGAACTACCATTGCATAAATTTAAATGTTACATTAAAGAGTCGCTGATGAGCAAAGGATACTATAAAGTAGACGATTATTTGAATGACCGCAATGCATGGTCATGATGTAACACATAACATAATCACTGTTTAATATGATGTATTTTTATACTAAGCAATTGTTGTATTAGTAACGATATGTTTTTTTTTGTAAATGTCGTTACCTAACTAAGAAACGCTGGCAAGTTTCTTGCGCCCATTCTTCTTGTCAGTTAAAAAAGTCTTGAATGGGTGGTAGGAAAATATTGACGATTCATAAGTACATATTTATTATGTCTAAGTGAATAAAGAATATTTTTATCTTTATCTTTATCTTTACCAGATGTTCAGGATAGCGATAGCGGCAGTCTCAAGTGTTTTGTTTACGTAAAAAACGGGCCATAAAAAAAGGACCCCGGTGTGTCAAGGGTTAATAAGTCTTGTCAAATTATCTAAAGTCAAAAATCTATTTTTATATTCAGAATAGTCTATACAAATATTAATTTTATTAGACAGAATTTTAATGAAATTTGAATTATAAAATGGAGATAAATTAATATTCAAGTCAATAATCATACAATTTTCAAAGTGTTTTAACCATATTTTCATACAAGTATATAATCTATTTTCGTTAAAATGTGAATTACAATAGATAGGAGTAATATAAATAGCAGATATTGACAACATATTAATGGCAATACATAAATTCGAATGTAGTTCATGAACATTACTATCGTGAGATCCCATGCTAAGAATCACTATATCATTTTCTGTCAGGTTTTTCGATACATCTTCACAGGTTTTTAATATTTCTGAGCTTGGAGCCCCTGTGAGGATAAGCTACCCATATCTCAAAAACTATTAAGTACCTAAACCGATTTTGATGAAACTAAGATCGTTCCCTAAGTTGATCATCTCGATATGACTTTTGATTTCCGCCGGGGCCAACAACGGCATAACGTGCCTTCCAAAGCACGGAGAAGCACGGAAAATCTTTTTGGACACTCATCCCGTGACCGACCATTGCGAAAGTTGAATAACTTCAACGATCGCTGGACGAATACCTACGCTTACCACTACGCCACGGGCTCCTTTGAGTGAGTGAGTATAATTATAATATTTGAGTAGTGTATTACATGTTTGTTTAAGTTTAACAATACACATTTTTCTATTTTAATCTGTTTATGTGAGAGGTACCTAAGTTATTAGAAAATAGTTGTAAACTCCACCAAAAAGTTTGGCAAAGCAAGCTGCCACTACTTTTTCTGAGCCCGTTGTGCTAATTTCAGCATTCATAATTTGGCAAGTAGCTAGTTATTGGAAAAAGAGAATTAGTTTCTGAGTGGTAGGGAATTCGGGAAAATTGAGTACCTACTCTTCCATCTTTTACGTGCGTCGAGTGTTTTGCAGTAGAAAAAGTTTCAAATTCGCTGTAGTAATAAAAAAAAAGTGTCGTTTCTCAAGAACATTTCTCTGGAAACAATTTAATAGATGCAGACGAGCATCTATTAAATTGTTTTAAGCGGAACCTACCGCTTTCTAAGAAAACTAATTCTATTTAAGTACTTGCATAGATCGTTGATAAAGAAATTGAGAGAACTTCGTTTGCTGAATCGTCGATATTAATGGATTCGTAAGTTCACCACGTTTTCAGTTTAGTCAACCCTTTATAACCTGCCCCCCGGAATCGAGTTCACATTAGGATCGAATCAACTTCAAAAATCTGTTATTTTGGTACTTTGAAAACGGTGCTATGGTTTGTATTGACATTATTTCGATCGATTTGAATTCGATTCCGTCGAGAGTATTCCCTGAAGGCCAACTTCGAAACGTAAATTCCGAAACTTCGTTATACCCGTCCCTCTCACTCTCGAGTCATGACAGAATTGAGTGAAAGGTACGCCCCATCGAAGTTTCGGATTTTTCGTTTCAGAGTACTTTATTTCCTCTGTTTGTCGTTAAATAAAATTAGGTTTATGCAATATGTTTCAATATTTAAAGTAACATAATTTTATAACTCTTTCAATGTGTTAATTTAAAAAGACGTTAAGTTAACAAGTACGAAGAAAGCTCAACATAATGAAACAGAACCGTACTGAGTGCCCATATAATACATTAATCACCGTTTAATTATCACTATCTTTATGTATTTTAATGTCCACTTCCACTCCTACATATTTATTTATCTACACTCATGTTATAATATTCGAATTATGAACTCATGCCTGCACGTATACTGATACACTTTATGCCATAGTCAACTTTAAAAAATAAAGCTTCTGTATCCGGGTGTTTCATAATGACCATTATGCAACACCCGGATACAGCTGTCACTCATTATAAAACTATTATATTTCTTAAATTTACAGTCTCCATGGCAACCGTAGGATTTACCGGCCCTGACTTCCAACTCTTTCAAGCTCTTCTTTAGCCGGCAACAATCAGAAACGTTTTTAAAATTAGAATTTTGAATTTAGAAGGAATAGACCGTATAGACTCCTATGAGTGGGGTTTGGCACCAATTCACATTTTATAATTAATATTGATTTGCTTTATTTTTGAAATATATAATAAATGTAATGAGTGTAGATAAAGTAGTGTATGAGACTGCACATAACTCGGTAATTCCCCTCATTATGCGACAGTCACATAAACTACTATTATGTCATGGGTTTGTCATTACAGACCTTTAAAGAAGAAATAAAATAGTTTAATATTTACAAAGTTAACCAAAAATAGGGACCGATCATTATAGTTACTATTTGGAGAGTATTTTTGAAAGGTTTACGAGAACTTATCCGCTTATTGGATAATCGGAACTGAAGTAAACGTCAATAATAATTACCTACATTCCATTTTTGATCTGTTCGCAGTCCATTTTTGCTCTATCAAATAAAATGTTGATTTTAATTTTGCATCGAATTTTTTGTCGCACTGTGCATTCTGTACAAAAACAAATTGAAAATTGTATAATCGCATAAAAGCTTCATAAAATTGTGAAAATGCCTGCAAAGCTATGCAAAAGAGATGCCATTTTAATGGTGCAGACACATGACAATGAATGTGCGTGACTTTTTCAACTAACAATGGGCAACGTGACGAGGTAATACATAGGATTACCTTATACCTATGTATTGTAGAAATGGGAAGCCATGAACTTATAAATTGCAGACTTTTTCAAATTAACAATACGACAGTAAATTAAAATGTCATATTTTCCCTTGTCAAAAAAGGAATTTTATAAAATTGAGAATATCTCGTAAACGGTGAGTCGTAGCTAAAATCTAACAAAATTTTCAACTCCCCTACGGCGCCCCCGGAGATACTTATAAAGAATCCGATAGACATATAATTTTTTTATTGAAAAAATGGAAAATGAAGTACTTATTTAGAAAAAATCGACCCGTCTCACAACCAGCTCCGATGGGATGGATTTTTTTTTATTTCAAAACTTTAAATTTTTTTTCTTGTCCCACTAGCGCTATAATGTTTCCGAACGCCAAATAAAGGTAGGTAGTAACTTGAGTTGTCTTTATTGCTTTTCTTATAGAGCATCCCCCTCTCCAAAGCAGAGTGTATTACTCGGCCGCAAAATTATTTTCCCCTCGGGCGACGTGTATTGAATCCCTCGCTGCGTTCAGGATTCAAAATAGCGCCCTCGCCGTAAATATGTTATTTTGCTCCCTTGTAATACAATCTACTATTCTATTTCCTTTGTTGCCCGTGGTACTACCAGTATTATTTCCAGTAGCACCATGGATGGGTAAAAAGAAATACCTACCATTGTACTACCAAGCAATCGAGTAGTATTTTTTTACCTGTGGTACACTTATATTTTGAATAATAAAAAGTCTTTTAAGTACGTCATATATGTTTTATATAAATCTTAATAAAAACTTTCAACGAAAATTGGTTTAAACGAGATATATCAAGGACTATTTGAGATACAACGCATTTTCAAAAACCGCAAATTTAACTTTGTCATTCATAAAAACATTATGAAAAACAAAGTTATATATTGCTTATATTTTAATATGTGACATTTGTGCCAGGCGGTGTATCAAACTTCTTTGGTGAATTTAGAATGCGACTCGCGGTTATTTATTTTTATCTGCCTATCTTTATTAGATGTGATGTAGATGATACAAAGTTCAACGGATCCATCATTTATAAAAATTATGCGTAGGTATAGATCGACAGTCTTTTCTGTTCCGGCACACCGGTGACAGCGGCGCTATGTATTTTTCCTTCGTTTTGTAGCAATTTAACCGGCTCTGACTTCTAAGACCTTTAGCCGGCAGCAGCGCTATGGTTGGACAACAACTTGACAGCAAAATTACATTTAAAACACTTTAGTTCCAGTCCATAACATACAAATTTCTTGTTCCAGTCACAAAGTACCTTTGTATATACGGAAAGTTCCAGTTTTGGCCACCGGAACAGAAAACGTTGTCGCACAATAGGTATCGATAGTACACTTATGTTGATAATTAATCAAAATCAACTATAACAATGGATAGATACGAATAATACATACAATACACCAAGTTTGCACAATATTGTTATTCATAGATCATTTCTAGGAGTAAAATCTCGCATGAATGTGCAATGAGTTATGCATGAACAAACACTGTTGCATATCGCATTTCTAAGAAGTGCATATTATGTAGGTATATGTATATTCGAATACGTATTTGAGTTTACTCACCATTTGCATTTGCGTGGCGTTCCTGCGGCTTCTCCACTTCAATAGCTGCGTTATAAGCTGTTGGCATCAAACCTAAGATGAAGAAATATACAAATAAGATTAAAATAACTTCTCCTCTAATTTGCTTTTGTTGGAGCTTGTCATGCCCTTCATTTATCGTACTGATGTTTTACACGACTAACCCATTAACAATACAGTTTTTTATTGTATCATCTAGTCTAGACTAATGCAAACGCTTATCAACCAACATTGGTAAACAACTTCAATTAAAATGGCATCACGCTGATTCATCAAAAAACATTCTTATTTCGTATTATACTTAGGCTGTTTAGAAATATTATAACAGTAAATATTTAAGCAATTTTCATTCTATCAAAAGTGCTTAGAAAGAGTTATTTAAAATACATACAGGTAGGTATAACGTTAATATGACCGCAAAGTCGAGTAATCAGCCCATCTTTAATTAATATGCTAATTAGGCGTGCACCGTCTCCGATCGAATTCCACCAACAATGTTAACTACCTTACCGTTACTTGATGAATACAACAATATTTAATTTATTACCGCCCT
Organism: Crambus lathoniellus; assembly: GCA_949710035.1. NCBI lineage: Eukaryota > Metazoa > Arthropoda > Insecta > Lepidoptera > Crambidae > Crambus > Crambus lathoniellus. The sequence continues at coordinate 17,882,668 of OX453306.1, forward strand.
GGCTTCGCTCGGGTGTAAAACGGGGTGAAACTATGTTTCTTCATCAGACATTTAATGGTTTTAATTATGGGCGTTTGCTTGTAAAATAACATAGTAAATAGTTATCCTTAAAAATATTAAGACTATATTATTTTTAGTAATTTTGTCAGATCACAAAAATAAAAATATACTTACCTAATTAAAAAAAAATTAATTGTCTTACTAACTTTACCAAACGTTTATAATAACGCTTAAAAATCCAAACAAAAAACGTTCATCTCATACTAAATGGGCCGTAGCACAGCCGTCTCTAGTAGACGACGATAGAGATGGCTGTGGCTGTAGACATGTGGGACGAGTTGACGAGTTGCTAAATTTTTTTTGCCTGTCTCTATTTTTCGCGGTCACTCACACTTCCGTAAAAACCAAGATACGCCAAAAGACCTATACCGTCCGTAAATCTGAATTAGGTACTTACTAAAATTGCATTTCTGTTTTTTTTATTCCAACTTTTACTAACTCGTATTGAATGGTCTGTCTAACTGTCTAATTATTCTAATCGTTTTGAACCTTGCCACGTAGTCGTGGGATTGGTCGGCAAAATAATATTCTATTTATCTAATTGACTGTTAGCTATGCTAGAATCGATACTGAATCGGCAATTGGCATCGTGTGAGATTTTAACATTCAAATGTACTAAGTGAATGCAGTCATGAATATGAAAAACTTTCCTGATAAATAAACTAGAACTCTTATAGACTCTTGTGAATGTGCTTAAGGTTACCCCTCATTTACCGCTCATAGACCATGAGCTTCATATGGAGCTCTGCATTGTTTTTTTGTAACTATTGCAATTTTTATATGTTTCGTATGCAGTTTTCGGTGGTCAAAAGACAAATCAATGCTACGTACTTTAAAAATATAGTAAAATATGTGATCCGGGAACATACAGAATAGGTAAAATGATTTAAATACTGTAAATATTACGAAAAACGGAATTTTTACAATGTTTTGATTTGTTGTTGAGTCCCCGATATTTCGGCGCAGTTGCACACGCCATGATCACGGAGTAACTGATACTCCGTGATCATGACGTGTGCAACTGCGCCGAAATATCAAAACATGGTAAATATCCCGTTTTTCGTAATATTCACAGTGTTAATGACCATGAAAGTTTAAAAAAAAACTGATTTAAATACTTTAATCGGTCATTCTCAGCAGGCCTGTTTTTTGAGCATCCATAGAAATATATGACTAGTTTGTAATATTTTCGAGCTGGATTTTTTTTAGGACTACGTCTAGCAATTGCCTTTTATCACTGCCGTCTCTATCGTCTTCTACAAGCCATGCTATGATACGGAACGGCAACATTGCTGTGAACCGGTTTACTACTCTGAGTACTAAATCCTATGGAGGTGGCATACCTACGAAAAAGTGAGGTGTAACTAAGTCACAATGTAACAAAATCTTGGAATTCAATTTTAAACTACTTCTAATTGTCGTATTAATCGGTCCAGCCGTTTCAGAGATTAACCGGAATAAACAGACAGACAGACAAAAATTTTAAAACATGTCATTTTGGTATATGTCCCGTATATTTAATCATATGCACGTAGTAAAAAGCGGTTATTTAATGTTACAAACAGACACTCCAATTTTATTTATTTGTATAGATGTAAAGAAGATATATGCCATCTCCATAGGATTCAGTACTCGAGCTTTACTCGCTGTTTACCTGTCAAACGGTGCAAACGGTGTCAAATCGGTTCACTTAAAACTACGTTGCCAACTTTATGCGCATGGCTTGTAGAAGACGATAGAGATGGCTGTGCTTTTATGAATTGGTATTATATACACATAATTTGGTAAAAGAACACTCAAAATATTTTTTTCTAAGTTGTTCTCCTAATTTCCGTTCGTTGTCCGGTACCCAGAATCAAGCTTTCTAGCTTCAACAGTCGCGAAGTTAGCTACGATTGGTACATTTTAGTCGATACAATTGGGAAGTTAATAAATACATTTTATTATTCACATAAATAGTCTGTTTAAATAGTATATTTTCTTAGATAGAACGAAAAATATGTTTGTCCTTTCATGTACAAATAGTACCCAAGGGGGAGTCAAAAAAGTGAAACAATTAGTCTCAGTAGCAAGGTTTTTTATTCCAGTAAATACGTTTGTCTATATAAAATCAATGCACCATCGTTAGCGCGATGCAACCTTCCGGTGGCGCCATCTCTTGATGCATTTGGAAACCAACATTTAAGAATGTTGTATCATAGGTATTATTTAATTCTACATACCGCCCACCAAGGGCAAAGTTAACCTTTGGCCTTATAAAGTTAATACATTATGAATGTCTATTCTATTCTATTCTATAAAGTAAATACATTATGAAAGGTTAAATGGAATGTATAAAATATGAAGCTTACATCGAATAAATGGACTACAATAATAAAAGTAAAAGTAAAGGTAAATGTTCCTTAAGTATAAAATTTAACAAAGTAATTAAAAAACTATACAATATTAGGAGCTATTCAGCGGCAATAGGTAATATGCACAATTTGCATGTGGGTCGTTTCAAAGAGCCCGATTTGGTTTTTAAAGTGACCACTCGCACTATTTGATCCAACCCAGGATGGACAGCAATCACTCTGCCGTAGAGCCAACGGCATGGAGGCATATTATCTTCTTTTACGACTACCATGTCGCCGACCTTTGGTTGTCGCGTATTTGTCGACTTTGGGCTATACCGTTGTAAAAATTTGGTAAGGTATTCTTGCGACCATTGTCGCCAGAACGATTGGAATACTCTTTGAGTGTGCTGCCATCTTCTCAATGAACTGACATTCCCGGTTTCAAAGCTATGATCAGGCACTGTCAAGAGAGCTTCTCCTATTAAGAAGTGCCCGGGAGTGAGAACGGTTAGGTTATCTGGATCGCCCATGACAACGGACAGAGGGCGAGAGTTAAGGCAAGCCTCTATCTGTGAGAGGACGGTTGCCATCTCTTCATATGTCAGTGTGGAGTTACCGATGACCCGGGCCATATGTGTTTTCACCGACTTGACCCCGGCTTCCCACAACCCACCAAAGTTGGGAGAGTGGGGCGGTATGAAATGCCATTCGCACTGATTGTTTGCCAATGCTTTGGCAACTTCTGTGAGCATTTGTTTTTGCTCTGCAATACAATGCCTTTTGAGCTTTGTTGAAGCTCCTATGAAGTTTGTGCCATTGTCGCTCCATAAGTGCGAACAATGACCACGCCTGGCCACAAATCGTTTGAATGCCTGCAGAAACCCTTCTGAGGTTAAGTCGCTAACGACCTCCAAGTGAATGGCTCTGGTTGCCATGCAGACAAATAGAGCGATATAACCCTTGTAAGATTTGTGGCCCCTACCTTTGCTTGTCCTAATTTGGATTGGCCCCGCATAGTCGACGCCGCTGTTGCTAAATGCTCGTGATGGTGTGATTCTAGCAGGCGGTAGCTGACCCATTAAAGGAGATTTAGTAATGGCTGCGTTTTTGACACAGACGACACAGTTGCGATAATGTGCTTTGACCAACTGTTTTGCACCGATTATCCAGTACCTTGTCTGAATGTAACTTAAGGTAGCCTGTGGTCCACCATGAAGAGTGTTTTTGTGAGCGTCTGTTATAATAAGTCGAGCTAGCTGACACTGCTTGGCTATCAAGATGGGATGTTTCCGATTGTAATTTAACCGATTGGCTTGATTTAACCTTCCACCTACCCTTAATATGCCATGCTCATCAAGATATGGAGTCAGTGACCTGATTTTGGATTTCTTTGGTAAGTCTTGCTTTTCTTTAATTTTCTTTGTTTCGTCACTAAAGTTAGTAGATTGACAATTTCTAATATGTATGTTTAAAGCTTCATTTAGTTCTGTAGTGTTAAGGTAAGTAGTTGTAGTTTTAGTAGTATTTTTTTTACAGTTGTTTATAAATCGCATACAATAGGCCGTCACTCGCTTTGCTTTCGTTATAGAAGAGAATCTGTTCAACAAGTCGTTATTTTCTAAAGTAGTGCAATGAGATATGATAGCTTCTAGCTCTGTTTCTATTGACTTCGGTTTACTATAGATTATAATGTCGTTAGATAAGAATTCTGGTCCATTGAACCACGTAGTATTGTTAATAAGTTCAAATGGACGCTGACCTCGCGATGCACAATCCGCGGGGTTAAACCTTGAGTTGACATGAGACCAGTTTTGTGGATCAAGGTTGGTTAGAATTTCTGAAACCCTGTTTGCTACAAACACACTCCACTTACTGGGGTGTTTGTTTAGCCATGCGAGCACAACCGTTGAGTCAGTCCAGGCATGTATGTTGTTTTTGGTAATGTTTAGTACGGTTGCGACTTCTATTAACAATTTGGTAAGTAGTACTGCACCGCATAATTCTAGTCTCGGTATAGAGACTTGTTTTACAGGCGCTACTCTGGTTTTTGCAGTGACTAATGACACGTTGACCTTGTTTGCAGAATCGACAGTTCGAATGTACACAGCTGCTGCAAAAGCCGACTTTGAGGCGTCACAAAAACCATGCAATTCGACTACGCGATCACTGCTGGAAGCGCCAACCCATCTAGGTATTCGAATTTCACTAAGTTTTATCTGTTCATTACGGTAAGTTAACCATTCTTTCAATAAGTGATCTGGGACGACTTCGTCCCAGTCTATACCTGCAAGCCATAGCTTTTGTATCATGATTTTAGCTAATATTATGCTAGGTCCTACCCACCCTATTGGGTCATAAAGACGTGAAATATCTGATATGATTTTCCTTTTTGTTACAGGTTCCAGCAATGTTGGGAGATTCACGACGAAACGGAAGTTGTCTTCGCTGCGATTAAAAGTAAGTCCCATTATTTTCATTAACTCATCTTCCCTTATTTCCTTATCCTTTCCTTTTGTTGCCACCTTGTTCACTCCTTTTCCTTTCATTGTTTCCATAAGTTCATCATTATTGCTACTCCATTTCTGTAACTCGAATCCTGCTTTGCTCAATAGTTCATTCATTTCCGTAAATAGCTTAATTCCTTCATCTACGCTTTGAACTCCTGTCATAAAATCATCTACATAGAAGTTATTTAATGTTTCTTGAGCTGCCACAGGGTATTCATCACCGTGATCGTGTGCAACTTGTTGAAGTGCTCTCACGGCAAGGTAAGGAGCGGAAGCTGTGCCGAACGTCACCCTGGTAAGTCTGTAATGTTGTATCTTTTCGCTAGGATTTTTTCTCCATAGGATTCTTTGAAAATCGTTATCTTGTTCATTTGTTTTCACCTGCCGATACATCTTCACGATGTCGGCTGACATGCAAATAGGTGGCATTCTCCACTTGATGATAACGTGTCTCAGTTCTGGTTGAATAGTTGGTCCAACTAGTAATTGATTGTTTAGTGATAAGTTGTTTTTTCCTTTACAGGAGGCGTCGAAAACGACTCGTACCTTCGTAGTTGTTTTATCATCTCGCACGACTGCGTGATGAGGTAAGTAAATTGCATTTTCTTTCTCAATTTCATTTTCTGAAATAAGTTCAATATGATTAAGTGTTATGTATTCTTCGATAACTTCTGTGTATTTACCTTTTAAAGTTTTGTCTTTGATTAATTTATTTTCTAATGATTCCAGTCTTTTTTTTGCAATTTCTCGAGACGACGTGACTTGAGGAGTTTCGGTTTTGAATGGAAGTCGAACAATGTATCGACCGTCAGCATCTCTACGAGTGGTTTTTGTAAAGTGCTCTTCGCAATATTGTTCTTCGTTTGTGAACAATCGTTGCTTAGGCATTGGAATGTCGGTCTCGAGTTCCCAAAACCTTTTTAAGAAGTTATTGTCGTCCTCTGAACGATCATAACAATGGAATGTCTTTAGTTGAGAACTTGGATTGACAGAACCGTTGACTACACCGGATATGATCCATCCCAAGCTCGTTGCTTGAGCAAGTGGTGTCCCAAACGGTCCCTTTTTTATACCATCTTGAATGATTTGCGCATGCACTTCTGCGCCCAAAAGTATGTCGATCCTATTTGGAGTATGATACTCAGGATCGGCTAGGTTTAGGGATTGTAGTTCATCCCATTGTAAGGCTTCTACCCTTTTGCTGGGTAGAAAAGATGTGATGCACTTATTAATTACGTGTGCGTTCACAGTTATCGTAAAATTAGGATCATGAAGAGACTTTATTTCAATGTTGACTACGGCTTTGGACACGACTGTTACGCCGCTACCTAAGCCTGATATTCGTCCTGTGGCCGATACCTTTTTCAGCCCTAGGTACTGCACCATAGATTCGGTGATGAACGAGGCTTGTGAGCCCTGGTCGATCAAGGCACGAAGTATGATGTTCTCACCGCTTCGAGAAGCTGCCCCGACTAGCGCCGTCGCAAGTAATACCCGCTGGAGCATGATCTTACTTGACGCCACACATGAGACAAGTTGTGTTGAAGTTTCACTCGAAGAGGCAACACTCTCATTTGTATCGTTTCGTACGGTTACGTCCTCACCTTTAGGATGCAAGAGCGAGTTGTGTGCGCGCTTGCACACGCGACATTTGACTTTACTATGGCATTCCTTTACAGAGTGATTGCCACCCAAACAGTTAAAGCACAAGTTATTGTCCAATACAAATTTGCGGCGGGTATCCACCGTCGATTTGTGAAATTTATTACATTGGTTAATTTTATGGTCACCTTTACAAAAAACGCAACAGTTTGTTGCAATGTGTAATGCCTTCATCTTAGTACTTACATTTGAAATTTGATAAGATTTGTTGTGTGACTGTGTTTTTGAATCAAGGCGGTTAATAGCGGAAAATCGTTCTTTAAGGAAACTCTCAAATAATTGGTAAGTAGGCAGTTCATTAGAAGTTGTTTTCGCGGTGACGTGGAATTCCCACTGTCGCCGTGTTTCTGGGTCTAATTTCAAATTAATAATGTGAATAACAATAACATCCCAGGCGTCAGTTTTTACACCTAAACTTCCCAATGATGCAAGGCATTCATTGGTGGTATCGACAAGATCTTTTAATCCACAACCAGATTCCGTGGTCAAGTTTTTCTGACTCATGAATCGTTTTAAAATGTTATGGCACATCCATTTTTTGTCATTGTACCGTTCATTAACGATATCCCAGCATCGATCAAAGTTACCCTCTTCTATAGCTACATGTCTGACTAACTGTTCCGGTTCCCCCTTTAAATATGCCTTTAAATAATGTAGTTTTTGAACGTCGTCAAAAGATTCGTTGTTTATAACAAGGGACTTAAAGAGAGATCTGAACGACGTCCACTCCTGATAGTTGCCGGAAAAGTAAGGAATATTTATTTGTGGATAGTTCGCATTTGCTTTTTTTGAAGAGTTTGAACTCGATTCAGTAGTTTGAGCCTCCTTTTTTGATTCAAATTTGTTACATAAAGTTTTAAGATCACATTTATACTCTAAATAAAATTCTTCAGCTTTGTCATAGACATCGTTAGTAATGTATGATGAAGCGTTAATTTCTTTAGCTGCGTAGTTTCTCATTAAATCTTTGTGACCGGACAAAAATTCAAACCAAAGTTGCTCAAGAATTTCTAATCTACCATTAACATATTCTTTAGTTATGCGCTCTTTAGGCGATTTTTTAAAATTAGTTTTAGCTTTAATCATGCGCTCATACAGGTTTTCTTGAAAATTTATAAGGTTCTCCATTTTACAATTTTATAATATACCAAGTTACAAAAATGAAGTCTTTTTATGTTTTAAGTTAATAACAATGAAAAAAATTGTAAACATTAATTTTGTTATAATGACTTTTTGTTTGTTTACTAAAGATATTAAAATAAATAAATAACTATAAATTCTAAGTGTTTTGAAATGCAAATGAGTTCGGACTGATATCGGGCATGGATTCCCCGTACCTCCGTTTTTTTTGCAAATTATTCTAAGTTCTAATTTCTATCATGCAAAATATAACTAAGTTTAAAATTAACACGCAAATTTTCTAAGTCCCAAGAATGTCCAATATTATTTAGTTTCAAAGTTACTCGAATTTCTTCAGAGTTAATTTCTTCTAACAAATAAGGTTCAAAGTACTTACAGTTTCCATGTTTTGGTTCACTTACACTTTATTATGTAGATTCACTTTACACTTGTAAACAAACACCTTCACACTGATAAAATAGGTACGCCCTGAGGGAGGGACGCCTTGACTTCCCTTCCACCTCAGGATCACCTGCTGCACTGCTGATGCTGCTTCGCTGATGATGGGCGGGCGCCGCCCACCGTGACCTGACCGGCGTCTCCCACGCACGAAAGACACGGTCTGAAGCTGACCGATGCTGCGCTTAGCTTCGGTCGGCTCCTGTTACTTGCGTTTGCGACAGCGATCCACTGCCCGCAAGTTGTAGTTCACAAAAGTACGCGAAAATCGCGGTTCGCGGTTGACATCCGCTTCCGAAGGACCATGTACAAATAGTACCCAAGGGGGAGTCAAAAAAGTGAAACAATTAGTCTCAGTAGCAAGGTTTTTTATTCCAGTAAATACGTTTGTCTATATAAAATCAATGCACCATCGTTAGCGCGATGCAACCTTCCGGTGGCGCCATCTCTTGATGCATTTGGAAACCAACATTTAAGAATGTTGTATCATAGGTATTATTTAATTCTACATTTCATTATACATAATTTCCGTCACCAGTCAAAAAGTAGCGAATATCTCACTAGCAGAGTAAGTAATTCCCATCACTACCGCAGCGTCGTCTTTCTTCAGTTAGTGCCGAGGCAGGCAACCGACACGGTCCTGTGTCACCTGTTCTGCTGACGAGCTACGACTGTAAACACCTAATTTCTTTTCGCATGGTTTACTACTATTCTAATTTCCGTTCGCTCTTTTAATTAATGTTTGAAATGCATACAAATTTAGCTAGTTAGATTATTATATGCAGAAATGCAGAAATTTTATCTCATAAATACCGTCGTGGTCCTAATTTATGTCACCCCGTTCCGTCAAGCTAAACGTGACAGAAATGATAAAATACCACGCTAAACGTGACGGAAATTATAAAATACCTAATAACATACAAAATTCAAAATTCAAAATCATTTATTCATTTTAGGCCGATACAGCACTTGTGAACGTCAATGAAGCTACGCTATCGGTTCGCAAATCCTACGGCGGGAGGCCTTGTAACGAGAAGAACCGGCAAGAAACTCGCCAAGGGCTATTTTTTTCTCCCTGTCATATTTCATACAGAGTCGTCAAATTGATGACAAATGTTCCTTGACTCCCAAAATTGTACATTTAGTTATTTTGTAGACTAGACAATTACTTGTAAGGTTTATTTTATATTGTATAGTATTCATTTTCTGTCTGAGTCAAATAACAATAAGATATATAATTTTTATTTAGCAATTTTCTAATTTCCGTCACGCACAAAACTTTGTTAGTTCATAAATCCAAAACCAGACACTACATTGAAGTGCTAAATACATAATTTTCTTCAGTTTAACGTCTTTTCTAAATTTAATTGCCGGTTCAGAGAATTAATTAAAAAATAAAAATAGTGATGGAAATTATGCAAAGAACACCTTGTCGTGAGAATGACCGTAATATATTTCTGTCTTAGAACCAAATAATTTTCTCTCATATACTGATGCCAGGTATTTTTAAATTATCAGTTTTGCTTACGACTGGTAGTTTAAGCCACGAGGCGTAAGCAGAAATAGTTTCTATTTCTATAAAATAAAATTTTATTCGGTAGCAAGAAAGCGGACGACGAGTCGTTGAAAAACCGCCTCTGTGGTTCATACCACCGGTTACAGACCCAGAGGTCTGATTTGATTCCCAATGGGGGTACATGGTAGGACTTGTTCTTAGTTCGCTACCACCGTCTTATCTAAGTCTGTCGCCATAACAATGAAGTTGTCAGCTGCAACAGTTTTTGATTGTGTTCCGGCAGTTAGAGATAAGATAGCCGTTCCTCAGTGATTGAGTATTCCGGGAGTAATGCGCTTCCACCTTCAGCTTTATTACCACTTAACATCAGGTGTGGTGTGATTAAGGCTAAGTGCTACACCGTTGAGCATAAAAAAATAGAAACCCCGCATAAAACATCTAACAAATAAATAATTATTGAATATTTTCGGGGCCAGGTTGCACCAGTCAAATATCTTGCTGTTAAAACACTTTCATTAGAATTCGGCTTAGTAATAAAATTAAACTACAATTTCAACTGCATTACCAGGATAATAGACAGTCGTTTTGTTGACTGTGTAGTTGGCCGGCGACAGACTCAGCAGACACACGAACTCCTCCCAGGGCGTGTCCACATCGTCATCATGAACAACCGCCTTGCTCTCCACAGTGTACAGACCCCATGAATCCATTCGCATTTCAGTCACGGCTTGCTTCAAAGGCTTTCTGGAACAAATGTTTCGTCTTCCAGTAATTGTACAAAGGTCAAGTGTGCTTGAAAGAAACTGAAATGGAATTGTAAAGAAAATTTTTGGTTGTTGTATTTTGGGTTCAAGTAGAATTTTATCTATACCACTACCTATGTTCTTTAAAAACGATAAAGACATTTCATTTTAAATATTAATTGTGTTTTACTCCCAAACTCTACGCTTATCTACATAGCGCTATACTGATTATTACGATGAAATAACCTTTCATCCTTGTTACCCACGGATTATTGGCTCAGTAATATTATTTTTAGAAGTATCATAACCATCTACTGCGAATCTTCAGTTTCCTTTGTGAACTCAAGTTAATTCAAAAGCGAACAAACAACAAATACATATTTAACCTTATTTCCACCGTTACAGGAACTAAGAAAGTAGTTGCTAATTAATTGTTCTACGAAAGCCAATCAGATAAATCTGGGTGCTACTAAATCGTGCCGGTAATGCTCCCAATTTTCTAGCCATTCTTTAAATTACTTCAGGCGTTTGCCAAAAACTGTTAGACAATTTCCAAACTTAGCTTATGTAGCGTCTGACTATAATTCAGATAAGTTATCTAAAAGACTATGTATACCGATATTACCGAAGGAATCATTTCAAAAGACATAGCATTAAAAAAATAAAAATGGTTGTTATTTTTGTCAAAAAGAGAATAAACACCTAAGGCAAAAATGCTGTCTTTTTAGAGTTCTTTATTTCATAGGTCTAGTATTGGGGGTTTATATTTTGGTTTATTTTATTCCTATTTAACCATGTGCTTTAGGATAATGTGGTTAAAAATATACTTCAAATTTTCCACCTATAGTACGGAATTTGTATAATACATACTCGTTTACTCGGCAATTTTTTTATCACCCCACCCGGATAATTTTAGGAATTATTCTACTCATGAAAACATACAAAATCGCAAAAAAAAATCAGCTGTTCCATACATTTTGATTAAATATTTTTGCAATATTAGATTTTTTTAATAGTAAATAATAGTAATCAAGACATTTTTAATACAGGTAAGTACATCACTTTACTTAAGAAATAAAGCTTATAGGGATTCACGGCTTATTTCACGAGTTTCATTTCATTTGAGGGAAGTTTTCAAACAATATGTTTTTTCAAAGGTTTTTTGAGGTAATGAACAGAATTAAAAAAGAGTTTTCTGTTAACTACATTTAGTTGCAGTAATTAGTACAAAAATCGTAAAAATTGTTTTATTTTAGTAGTATTTAATAGAAAATGAAAATCATTCCAATAAAAAGTCATGTCCACAAGTAAAAGCAATGAAACGATTTATTTAGATTTTCCGATACCAATTTAAAAGCGTTGTGAAACTGTTTTATAACAAAACTTTGGAATAAGTCAATTGCTCTTGTACCCTTTAACGGGCAGATTTTTTTTGCGTCATAATAAAGAAAATACATTTGGCGCCATTGCGAATGAAACTCGCAAACTTCAGTCCTGTGGTTACGTTTGTGCATTACGCCCGTTCAGGGACTAATCAAAAAATACTTATGAGCTGTCATAATAAGCAAGCAGTTTCAATAAAATCGACATGTGATTGTGGTTCCTCCAGCCGCTATACTAATTTTGCTATGCGCTATAAATGGTTCAAGTGATAATTAGAAAAATATTTAAAAATCTTGTAACTCACCCTTTCGATAATATTCTCATTTCGGGTTTCGGGTATAAATCTTCAGCTAAACATATCAATGTTACTAGGAAAACGTATTTTTTCTCTTGTATAAAGTGAAAGTTCTTGCCAGGACCTGAGAAGGAAAACGTAGCAGTTAAAAATAGATTTTATATGAGCCGTCTATTGTAAGTTGTAAGATTTCCTTGTCGTTGGTAAACATCAAAATTAAAAATCGTAAAAGCACTCTTTTTTATTATATTTTTGTAAAATAAATGTCTACGTTTAGGTATACTTAGGTACGGTTAATCAATTACTGAGAGGAAAAACCACTTGAATTATCAATATCTCAAACCAAGCCGTGAACGGTTTTTAATAAATAATATATTGCACAATGTCAAGAGTGGTAATTATAGTAAAACTTCCATTTAGGAGAGTTCCATAAAGTGCTGAAATAATAATAATGTATTAATGGCCGTTTCATAAACACTTTAAGCATATTAGGTTAAATATTACTAAGTCCTGTTTTACTCAAAAAAGAAATGAATTTTGTTGGACACAGACAAATCAATGTTAAGGCTATTGCGGCGATCAAACTCAAAATTTTCAATGTTTTTAAATTAAATTTCCTGACAAAGTATCATTGCTAGGCCTTCCAAAATATTATATGTGATAGATCTTTTCTTTATGAAGGGAAGTTACTAAAATTTATTTGAATCAAATAAATACAATGTACTAAAAAAAATATTTTCAAGACCCCTTTTTTCCGTCTTAAACTCAATTATCTCAATAACTAGTGGAGCAATCAAGCTAATTTTTTTTGTGTAAGTAGTTCTTAGTTATATCTAGGGAAGTTACTAAAATTTTTTTTTGTTATATTTATAGTCAATAACTAGTATCCCAAAATGCATCGTGCACCGTTTCGCAGCATAATTATTCAGTCTCCGCCTGGCATTGGCGGCGTTTGGACGTGGAGACTGTATCGCTCCGATTGCGCCAAAATTGAAAAAAAAACTCACACTAGGATCCTAATTTTTTTCAATGATGCTTATTTTGCTAGGAAATATTGAAATAGCGCTTCAGGATTGGGTATAGATGAGTGCTTTGCCATTTATTGCATAACCATCCATAGACCTATGTAACCTAGGACAAGTTATTTTACTCATTACCTAAAGCAAACATCAATAGTTTGAAATAAAAGTGACGGATAATATTGCCTAAGATAATTAAGAGCCCATAAAAGTTGTACCTATTTGAGTACCAATATTTTGTTGTGTTGTAGGTAAATAATTAGTCTAAGTTTCTAACTTCTACTACTGTATATTAAATTTATGTTCGTTTTAGGTTCCTCAAAATTGAAAATGTGAGAAAGTTAAGATAGGTAGGTGTAAAAAATTGCATCAAGAAATAAGAAATTCGCTTGTTGAAAAAGTTTTTTACAGAGACATAATGTAAAAGCAATTCTTGAAATAAAACCGACGTAAGAATTTTATATACCTAGTTGATCTAATATCACCATTACACCAATTTTATGAGACTGTGAGAAGTCCAGCTTCTTTCCTTTGAGTGAGGAACATAAACCGCACCATTTTGTGTAAATTTCAGGTTCAAAACATTTTATTACTGATTCTCTTATCCATTATTAGTACAAAATAGAGCATGCATACAATTTCTTGCAAGAAATGCTCTCGCGGTTTTGAAATTCGAAATTCTAAATCCCCACAACAATATCTAAAACCGATGGTTGAGGCGCCAGTAGCAATAAAAAAGAATGAAAAGTCTGTCAGCTGTATTGACAGTTTTAACTCTCAAATTTAACCACCGCGTCAGATAAGTTTGCGGAGTTCTGTAAGGAGACTTGCATAGTCGGAGTAAAATTTTTGATACTCTAATGAAATATTGCATAGGTACAAGTACTTCCGAAGGAGGAATATTTATTTCATTATTTAAATTTCATTGCATAAAGTATAAACAAACTGACTAACTCATAAAAATGAATAATATCGAAGAAGTTTTATATACACTCTCTGCCACAAACGTCATTTATTAAAAGTAGGTGGCTAAAACGTCAGTGATTAGATTACATACCCTTTGGAAGCGGCCATGGAAGAAATGACAGTTTTGTATAAGTAGTACGAAACCAAACCGTTTTAGCTGCTCGACCCTGATGTTGTCAAAGCCAGCGACTTTACCTTCTTTGAGCTTATCAAGGGCAAACTTGAGCTCTGTTTCTGTAAAAGCCTCGTCCAAGTGGTTAACCTCTTTACCAGGGTCTCGTGTAAATTTCTTCTGGAGACTTTTCGTGGAAGCTTTCCCATTTTGGAGTAAGTGGTGAGCGATCTGGTTTGTGGTCACATTGGAATGACGATCAGCGATTTTAGGATCATTATTTAGTTTCCTTATAAAACACCATGCCTTCTTGCTTTTATGCGTCATATCTACGCCTTCGATTAGCTTGTTCCACTTTTCTCTCGTTGTTTCGGATATGGCTTCTAGCAATTCATTCCCAAAATCTATGGTGTCCTGTGAGATGGGATCTAATTCATACTGGTCTTGGTATGTCATCCTATCATATTATATTTAAAAACATATATTTGATGCTTGGGAGAGCAAGCGAGATGTAGTTGGTATTTATTGTGACCTCTCCAAAGCTTTCGATTGTGTTAATCACCAAACGCTTTTAAGGAAATTAAAACATTATGGTGTCTATGATAAATCGGTTAGCCTTATGCAATCATATCTATGTGAAAGAACACAGAAAGTAGTTATCAAAAAAACTGAGTCTACTGGAGCCCCTATCAACATGGGCGTACCCCAGGGGTCAATACTGGTCCCTTTTGCTGTTTTTAATTTATATAAATGACCTTCCTTTTTAAGCAAAGAATTTATGCGAGACAGTGCTATTTGCTGATGACACTTCCTCTAGTCTTTAAAGTTGACAGAGGTAATAATAATTAGACTTCAATGGGACACTCATATTGAAGCCTTGGCCGGTAGACTCAGTTCTGCGGCATTTGCTGTTAAAGAAATAAGGCTCTTAACCGATATTGAAACGGCAAGGTTAATCTATTTTAGCTATTTTCAGAGTGTATTGTCCTACGGCCTATTACTTTGGGATTCAGCAGCTAACCGAAAGTATTTTTGTGCTTCAGAAAAGAGCTATTCGCGCCACATACAAACTTCGGCCAAGAGATTCTTTAAAAGAAATCAACATATTAACTGTTGCAGGACAATACATATATGAGAATATGGTATATGTGAAGAAGTATCTCAATACATTTGTAAAACGTAGCAATATACATAAATTCAAAACAAGAAATAAAAATAAGATTGCCGTTCCAAGGATTCGACTTGAAAAAAACAAGAAGTTCGTTTTTGGGGAAAAGCGTAGCTCTTTGCACAAATTCAAAAGTCATGGCAAAAAATGCTCATGGGCAAAGGATATTATAAAGTAGACGACTATTTGAAAGAACGTAATGCATAGATTTGATGTAACACATAACCTTAGCTGAACTAATGTAATATTAAAATGAAAAGTTGTAAAAGTTAACGATATAAATCTTTGGAAATATCGTTACTCCAATTATTTATTTATTGCGCCTATTCTTCTTATCAGTTAAAAAAGTCTTGAACGAAAATATTGACGATTCAAAAGAGCTTATTTCTTAAGTCAAGTTGTATAAAGATGATTTTTATTTTATTTTATTATTTTATCTGAAGGATCGTAAGGCCTGGCACATAATTAGGTCCTCCGTATTGCACCACTTACTGTCTTCACCCACTCGTGATCTATGTGATCACTGGCAAAGATTAGATCAGGGTTTTAACCCCTTTTCCAGCGACCGCTGTTGAATGATGACGGAAGTTTTGGATCATGGATCAAAGATAGTAGGTATGTGTCCATCAACCCATTCTTCAACCTTCACTCCGTTGTCATCACTGGTTCTTTATCCCCAGTTCTCGCTATGGCTATTAAAATTACCAAGGACGAATCTAACCGGATGGGCGTTAAAGTTCGGCGGACAGCTGAATAATACGGTGCATTGGGAGGTTTGTAGACTGAAGTGACCGTACAGTTACTAAGTTCGGTAGTAAGGATCTCTATGTTACTGGTGTTAGTCTGATACACAGTGCGTACCTCTTTATCTGGCCTGGCGAATAAGCACTCCCATACTGTCGATGGGGGACTTCAGCTATGAGTTTCATCCCCTGAGTCACTTGTCAGATATGTTTTAACGAGTGTGCATCTGAGTTGCATAACCTCATTCCGCCCTCTCCTTTAAACTCACGCTCAGAGAATTAAGTACTCCTTCATCATGCCTGGAATACCCTGCCGGCTTCTGTTTGCCCGAGTACCTACAACCCAAACCTCTTAAAGTCGCAAGTGAATAGGCATCTTCTGGGTGAATCTATTCACACCAAATTTTATTCAAGTACTATAACCAACCACATTATAAAACTACCTTTGTGAGTTCACTCAATTCACGCGACTAATTTAATAAACACTGTTTAACTGTTTAGAATTTTCCGAATATCAGTCAATCAATTTACAATGCAATTGATGCACCCATTATTGTCTTTTTTGCTGTCGCCTTTGGTTGTCATGTCACACATACCACAAAATTGTCTTGAGATTCATGTTAATGAATATGACAAAATTTTAACATATAGTTGTGTTGCTGTCGCTTCGATTTAAATTTTTAATTAGTACAAATATTTCAGCATATCGCATAATATTTAAACAGAAAAAAGAACCTGACGTTAGGCAAGTTTTTAGGTTTTTTACCCATTTTTCTGAGCACAAGGGATATGATGCGTACATGGCGAAAAATAGTGACAGTGAAAAATAAAGATATTTTAAAATGAGTAATGAAAAAAGGTTTTTTTAAAGTGGCTGATTTATAACCTTACGTGGCAAGTTTACATTAGTAAACAAAGTATCAATTATTTCAGTTGCGCTACATTTAGTTTAAACAAATTCGACGATCTCCGTGGCCGATTGGTGTACGCACCGGTTTTCTAGGTGCCACTATCTCTGAGGTCCCGGGTTCGATTCTCGGACGGGTAAATGTCGAAAACTAACTTTTAGATATTTTCTTGTATCTGGGTGTATGTGATCGATGCTTCCAATTTTCAATGACACAAGTTATTGTATTATTTGATATTATCATTTTTGGTATTGGAATAATATGTATTTTATTTTATTTTTTTGTACTTAAACAATATTTTTATTTAAGTGTTTTTTTTATATATTGATTTATATTATAAATTGATAGCGTGATTTTATATAAACGGTATACTTATTTAAATAATGATTTATTTTGTAAAAAAGTATTAGATGATGGGCTAGTATGAGTTATTTATATTTTTTCATATTAAATTATAAGTTTTATTAATTTGATTGGAATATATCTGAAAATGTACCTACTGGTTAGAGCAGTATACATTATTTATTTTTTTCAGTGTAATTTGTAGCAAATGTTGTAGTTTTGCCTGCGAAGATCATTTCGATAATGGATATATTATCGAAATGATCTAGAGATAGAAAATAAATATAAATAGCTGCTGCTGTGTTCTGCATTTTGAAGAATCGTTTGAAGTGACTATCTTTGTTAAAAAAAAAGCTTTTTTTACTACATACGAATAATATCTAAGATCTACTCTTCCTACAAACCGACGTTTACAATAAATATTCATAATAATTCTTCTTGTATTCTACATAATATAATTTCCTTAGTAAAAGCGCACATAGGTGATATTTTAGATGTAAATAGAATGCGCGCTGCATGCCGCGTCTACACGTATTTCTCAGTCTACGAGAGTGCCGCGGCCGGAGTCTTACCGATCCCAGCACCCCCTCGCTTGTGTAAGCAACGGCCATCGACGATATTTTTTTTACCTATGCTATATCCTTAACCTAACGACCAGAGACCCCATTACGTATCCTTAGTAATTAAAATTAGGCCTATCTTAATTTATGTTTCTTAAAGAACGTTATTATT
The DNA here is from genome assembly GCA_949710035.1 of Crambus lathoniellus. NCBI lineage: Eukaryota > Metazoa > Arthropoda > Insecta > Lepidoptera > Crambidae > Crambus > Crambus lathoniellus. The sequence continues at coordinate 17,900,738 of OX453306.1, forward strand.
TTCAAATTATTAACAAAAATATGCGGGCAACTAATCCTACTTCCTACTAATATTATAAATGTGAAAGTTTAGATGTTTGGATGTTTGTTGCTCAATCACGCCAAAACGGCTGAATGGATTTAGCTGAAATTTGGGAAAAAGATACTTTGTAGCCTGGAGAGGAACACATGCTACTTTTATCCCGGAATAATATCACATTCCCGCGCGATAACGTCGTGTGGTCCACGCGGGTGAAGCCGCAGGCGGAAAGCTAAATATGCCTTACTGTAGATAGATTATTGGAACCGGCCGTAAATATATTATAATACTTAAATAGTGAAGGAAAAATTGTGATAGAAAAAAACTAACCAGACCTGCAAGTAGATTTTTCGCGAGGGATATACTTGCAGTCTTAGAAGCATTTAGCAAACAGGGCTTGTGATATTTTTCCTATACTTACAGAATTGCATTGTGAATGCATAAAAATAATTTAAAATCTTAACTTAAATAGTGTTAATGGATAAAGCTATACTTACTATACACTAGCATAGTTCTCGTCTGTCTGTCTTCCTTCAGGAAGGTGGAAACTACACAGGTATAGTTTCCGCTCAAGTCTGTGGTTGGCTTTAATATCTTGATCGCCCTGTAAGCTTGTAGTGGTTCCTCTAGAACAAAACGAAAGAAAATCGTAACCGAGAAATATTATTGATTAACAGAGGCCGTAGTTTTTTCGACCTTATTTTTGTGGCAAATAGGTATGTCAAATCGTGAGATATTTTATATTCGATTGATAAATTCCTTCATCCAAACTGCGGGGCTTTGCGTTGTAAGTGCGACAATCATAGCTGTTCCGGTGATAATCTTTCGAACTAAAACATTTTAATACTACAGTCCATGTTGACAGCTAATTTTGTATTGCAAGTGGCTCCTCTGTCACGGCTGTCACCGGAACAGACAGGCGTGTGGGACTTTCAAAGATATTATGACTTTAGATTAGATCAAAGCAAATGTCATGGTGACTTACAGAAACAAAAAAGTTTTAACGCTTTCTAGATGATAATAATGTCTGCCTTGAAAGATTCCTATTGTATATGTCTAAAATAAATTTTTCTCGACACCTTTTTATACTTGACAGGAAATGAAACGGACATTAGCGCCTACTCCATCCTTTGTTCTTTAAAAGTGAAATACGCAGAAAACGTTAAAAACGACTCAATTAATTACCAAAACTGTAAAAGCAATTTAACAAACGAAAAGCTTTTGGCGCTTTTTATTCTTCAAACATCATAAAATTAATTAATTTAAAAGCTACGAGGAAAACTGTTACGTATTATTAAAAGTTTTTCCTTTTAGCTCAACTCTTTTTAAATGGTGTCCGGGTTGAAAAACTATCAGTGGTTTGTAGATGTAAATGTTTAAATTTTATATCCACACAAAACATTATTACATCTATAAACACCTTCCTATAAATTCCGTGGAAATATTAGGTAATATTGATTGGAGGTTACAAACCGTAGGGTTCCATTAATAAAAAATGATTTTGCGTGATCATGTTATAGAATTACATTGGAAAGAATGTCTTATTTAGTATGGTCATTTATCCTGGTAGGAGGCCTGACTCATCCATCACAACCACCCTTGATTCAGATTCGATGTCCTTCGTAATTTGTTTGTAACAACCCTAAACTTCTTTGACTTGTAATTGTATAAATAATCTCACCAGATATCCTGAAATTCATGTCAACCTTCCCCTTGAGGAGGCCAATGACCTGCGGCCGTAGTGGCGGTATCCACTGGTAGACCAGGCTGGCTGAACCGTTGTAGAACCACTTCATCACCAGACCAGTGCCAGGAGAACCCCCGTCTGCGCTGAACTCGCAGTCCAGGACTACGGAGTCTGTACCAAGTTCCACCAGGGATGGAACTTCGATGCGAGTAATGTTGACGGCGACACATTCTGTAAAAATATAAAATACAATAATAATTTGGTCGGGTTCCCTATTTGAGTTCGAAAGTTGGTAGTGCGATTTTCAGTATATCGAACACGGTGTGTCGATAAGCTCGTATCTGATATACGAGCTGGTAGAATGTCAAAGGTAAGTGAGACAGAAATTTAAGCGATCTTGTCGATGAGAGATGTCCAAGTTTAGGCGTGTTAGGCAAGGCGGACAAAGGTTCTACGTGTCCTTCTACTGTGATGCAAAAACTACAAAAAATTCCACAAATTGTTTTGTAAAATAAAATATTAATAAGGACCGAAATAGACAGAGATCTGATTTATATTTTTTGTAGTATTTGGCTTACTACGCAATATCTGTAGCATTAACTTAAATCTACCTTCAGTCGACGAAATCCCGACTTGTCGAGTTCCATGATATTGAATATTTATAATACTTTAAGCCAAAAGGTGAAAACAGTAGGTAATGTTGTATATAGACTATACATTTTATTTACCGTTCCTCGTCTGTACAACCTGATACCTACCCCAACTTTATTAGACTCTTAACTATTTACACGAGTTTCACTTGAGAATTCCTGTGTACTTAGTTCTAGCTTGTACTTAATTAGGCCCCAAGGTAATATTTACGTGTAATATAAGTATCATCGACACACTTCATTCTGATTGGCAGCTTTTAGCATGTACTATGGGCAACAGCGTCGCTGACCGAAAGTGGCGCGCCCTCAGAGAATTTTATTTTATTAAGTTGCTAATAGAAAAGAATTTTTATAAAACTTTACGGGGAAATGTGTCAAAAGCGGTCACTTTTAGCAGTTTTGCTATCTACTTCTAATGATACCTACCGTCTAAAAATACTAGACTATGGGCCCCAAAAATTCCCCGATAAGTTTCATTAAAATTGTGTATTAGAATTACAATTACAGTTGGACAAACACTCGCTTACTTTTAAAACGTAATGTAAAAATGTATCGTTTTCGTAAATAGTCCTTGCCCTTACAGTTGGGCTTAAATCAAAAATAAAAACATGGAACATACGAAGTCGAGTTAAGATTGCTTACTGAGAAACTCTACTAAAAAAAAATATTAATCTGGTAGGAAAAATGTGATAGAAAAAAAAGGCCGCGCGAGCGCGCTAACCACACTGAGTGCATATCATAGAAAAGAAAAGTCCCCTATACCACAGTCTACCAACTACCACAGTCGGTACTATTATATATTCTGCGCCACAGTCTACCTACTACATCAGCCCCCTATCAGGCTTTCTATTAGCGAATTCGCTAGTCGAATAGAAAGAAAATGTATGGGATTGACATTAGCAATCGAAATTTCACGTGACTGCTAATGTCAATCCCATACTTACATTTTCTTTGTATTCGACTGGCGAATTCGCTAATAGAAAGCCACTTGTCTACAGGGTCAGGTAGACTGTGCCGATACGTTGGTTCTAGCGATCAAACGTAACCGTTCACTGTCGTCAACGGTACTTCGCAACAACTGCCGCTAATGGGGATGTAAATGACCCCTTTCAGAATTCAGACCTAAGGAACATCTCAATAATACTCTTTGATCGTCAGGCAATTCGTGAGATCACTTCAGTAAGGAATAAGTCAACTGAGTAATGGTTATAAACAGAGTGTACTTATTATGTTTATTATTTGTTTGTGATGTTATTGTAGTAATCGCAGTCAGGTTTTTAATTAAAGTTCATTGAAATAGTACCTAGGTAGGTATGTAGTTTAGGAATGGAAGAGTTAGACTCATTGTAGCTTATCAGTATGTACACAAACTAAAGCACATAGCATTTGACTAGACAATCATTTACACATTCATTTTCTTTATCATAACGTAACACATAGAAAATAAATTCAATGCTTTTTGAGGCTTATGCTTAAGGTCAGTATGGAGAAATTAATAGAATCGATTAATTTTATAAGTAGGTAGGTACAGCCACGAGCAATAATATGTAAACAATAGGACTATGTCAAATTACAATATTGAATGACTTTTGTGACAAGAAAACTATCAGTAGGTATAGTTTCTTTCAGAACGCTTCAATGTGACACAGTTCTATTTTGTTCGTCATTGTCCCTACATAATTTTATTGTGCTTCCGTTTATCAAACCACACATTACAAAAAGTTATAAGAGCCTATACCATGTTCTTTTTACTCACGTATAAACACTTGTGGGATGAGATGCTATTAAAAAATCTAGCCAAGTCTCACTTTTAAACTTCCACTAGTGGTAACAAGGGATATTTATATCCCTTGTTAGGTGTAAGTCACATAAACTACTATTAAAAAACTGTGACAACCATCATGATACTACAGTAGTAGGTAGATACAAAAAAATCACAACATCACAAAACTTTGATCTGATTCCGAAATAATAGACGCTTAATCACGTGTAAGTATTTACGTATATCAGAAACAACAGAGGTATTACAAATATTTACATGTAGGACAGTCATTATGTTACATTCGAAATACAAATAATTGCGGTAAACTTGCTCTTTTGGTATGTTGTTTGGGTCCACCTGGATAGTATTTATCCAGGTTTGCAGCAGTCTGAAATTCTCGCGCGCTGAGTAGTTGCTGAAAAACCACCTCTTTTTTTAGTTTTGTGCCAACAAACATCGGAAGACGACATTGGAAGGTTCTGATGACAAAAGTTACAACTACTTATTTAAAGTGTATAAAATTCCTGACAGTTTGAGCCCTAATTCAACTGTGTAGGTGTAATAGGTCACACGATACAAGATTCCCAATGTTCACTATTTTCCCCAAAATGTTTGGTTTGGTTTTTGGTAGAGCCAGGGCTCTACACGACCCCTGGGTCGTGGGTTCACTGTGGTGGGTGGTACTGATCATACTACAATAAGGTATAATCAGTACCACCGCATCAACGGGCCCATCAAAGAAGGTATAATAGCTGAAATAATAATATTTCTAATTCAGCTCCTTTCGTTGAGGTAATAAGTTTTTCCTTTCTTTCAACCCAAACAGTATTAAGCTTTTATATCGAAATGAATGTTTCCAATATTCCTTTCCTTTGATGTTGATTCCGTTATTTTTAACATTATTTACTATTTTAGTCGTCACAGAATTTATGTAATCATCGACCTAAAATAAATCTGTAAGTATGTATAATGTTTTCAATAATATTTTATTTATATCCCGCCTGCCTACTGATTCACAAACCATCGGAAACGCTACCGACAGCGGAGTGTATGCACTGTCTCTGTCACTCACAATAGAAAGAGAAAGACAAAGCGCAGAATTTGAACCCGATTCCGTTTCCGACGGTATGTGAATCAGGGGCTGGTCCATTACGATACTTACAGACGACTGGTATCGTACGCGAGTCGCGGAGACGAGTAATTTGTATGGTGTGCCATTAAAGATATGTACTAGGAGCGTCGTGTGCGAGTCACAATACAAATGTATGGGAGATATACCTAGGCGACTCGTCTCCGTGACTTTCATATGATACCAGTCGTCTATAAGGGTCCTTCCACACAACGTTTTTTGTGCGCGTCTGTGTCGATACAAACGCAAGTCGAACGCTCAACAAACGCAAGGAAGCCGGCAAGTTCAGTTTAACGAACGCAAGCAGGACGCGCGATTGTATCGCGTCTGTATCGCGTTTGTATAACACTACACATGACATCGCTCGTGAACGAAGATTAAGCTTGTTTGTATCGCGTTTGTATCGATACAAACGCGCGTTCTAAGTTCGTTTCAAATGCGTGTGTATCACAGATCACAGAAATCTGTTCTGAGGTTTGTATCAATACAAACGCGCACTTACAGCGCGTGTCATTTGCGACAAAAAACGTGTAAAATCTGCCAAAACGCGATGAAAACGCGCAGAGGACGCGGGTATCCGCGCCCGTATCAACCATGGACCACGGTCCGGCAGGTGGCGGTCGGAAGTCGTATTATATGCTAAGTTGGTGGATGAGCTGCGCGAGCGCGATGTAGGTAGATGTGGCGACATCTAGACGACACTGCATACTAACTAAAGAAATGTACGGATCAGTTGTGATTTCTAACCTCAGTATTTAACCCTAGTTACACTAAACTAAGTAGGTACAGTCAGCGTCAAAATGATCTGAGCGTCAAACCTACCAAAAATATCTGAACATTTTATAATAGATACCTCATTTGTTGTCATTTGTTCTCAAACGACAAATGAAAATACACTTTTACGTCTTGCGATAAGGTTTATATTTGTCAAATGTTTAGATATTTTTAGTAGGTTTGAAAGCTCATTTTGAAGCTTACTGTACCAATTTGTACTACTTATTAGCTTTATCAACAAACCTCGCACATGGTATTTTTGTTTCCTAGAATTTTGAAGTGTTATTTAAAAAACTGCTTGTTCTTATATGTATCCTAAGTAATTCCATCATATATATTACCAGTATTAAAACTGCCTAACCTGTATTCAGTAATGCAAGAACGTTGTTTTGGCAGTTTATCTCGCCGAAATAGTCTATGAATAATGCATTGTTGTCGTGACGGACGTTATATCGTTATGAGCTTTCAAGAAGATTGAAATGCGCTTGTTATAGAAATGATGGTAATACCATTATGTAACTTGAGAGAGATCCTGTGTCTTTGTGTTACTCATTTTGAGAGAAAAGGGAACATCGGAAAGACTGAATTTAACGATGCAATTCTGTTGGAAAATAAATTGCGCAGAAAGTTCTGTCATCCTAAATTGTCAGTAGAAGTTTTGCCCTTTGTAAAAGATATACTTAAATAAACATTTGAACTTTACTTCGTTTGATGGAAATGGAAAAAATAGCAGCTAATAAGTCTTAAAGCAAAATAGTATTCATCATTCAATTTTTGTTATTTTTTTTTTGTTTATTCAGTACACAAACAGGGTATAGTCTAAACAAACAAAATAAAAATAATTTATACATGGGATTCTAGATTCCAACTCTTACAGTACACCTATCAAGCAAATAGGCGGATTGAGTTGTTCAAAAATATTACATTTGACTATTATAACATCAAAGATTTTAACGGATTAAAAAACATACTCATTGCTTTCACTTTTGGTAAATGTTTTTATTCTTGCTGAATAGGAAACAAGTTACTGGCTAGAAATAAATTAATACATCTAGCCTAACGCCCGCGATGGGCTCGAGTGACGTGTTTCTCGGTAAGCTGTCGTCAAATTGAGGCATGTGACAGACCTTTTTGCAGTCAATTTCACTTGCTTCAGTCTTCGGCAAATTGTGCATCTACTGACAGCCACCACAAGCACTTATTTGTGCTGCTAAATTGATGTCAACATCTATCAATTGACGATTCTGAATAAAAATTGGCACGATAAAATGGCCATCTCTCGTTGAAGTGAACGTGCGATGTCCAGATCTTTGTCTCTGGCCATAGCTTGTACTCTTTTAAAAGCGTTTATGAACTTTTGGGATACAAGAACTGCCTTTTGTACAGCTGACCCACTTACTAAGACCTTGTTGCAGTAGGGCAACCATTTGGGCTGCTTCTATAGGGCGGTATTCATTATCGTTCAAGGTCAAGGGTCGAATTCAACGGAGATGTATACCAGGCAACGTGTAACAGCCAAGTGATGGAAAAAATTCAACACCATGTGCTTTTATTTAGGGGGTCAATGTCTCGTAAATCTTCCAGAATCGAGAAATTGAAGCGTGACTTTTTTCTTACTCCTTTAATCAAAGTGGGATAAGTCCTGAATTATGGGTATAGTTATAATCAATAGTGTACCTATACATTTTAAGTGCAGAATATGACCTTTAAAATGTTACCATTTTTATCTATCTTCATCAGTTATTATATTAAGAAACCACAAGTTTTTTTACATTACTTTTACATTTACTTTTGCTCGCAAGTGTAGTTAGGCTGTCAAGTCAAACTGCACTATTTTAAAGATTCAATCCTTAAAAATTTGACTACCTAAATAAATAAAAATTTGCAGGATTTCTCGTATTTTCGAGTTTTTTTTTTATAATTCTATATCTAAGTAAAATAATCAATAAAATAATCTCGACGGGTGTTCGCAAGTTTAGACTACTATACTTCGCGTAAGTGTATATATTCTTTGACTATACCCCCACTGAACGGCTGACTTCCCATTGTTGTTCTCACTTCAAAATAACAATATTATGTTATTATAAGTAAACAGTTTATGTCTCTCACAGTATATTTATAATAATTGTAATAGTGGTTCACAGAAGTACTTAGAAAAAAATACCACATTTATGATGATGATGATGAACACTTTATTATAACCCACACAAAGTATGTGGGCAAAGCCGCCATTTTATCTTCCAGACATAATACAAAAATTAACTCATTTAATAAAAAATAATATAAGCGAGAAAAGGAAGTTAGTTATTATGGTTATTTACTTATATACGAATGCAGTTTCTTCTTAAAAATGGCTTGAATGACGGATCTCATACGGAAGGTTGTTCCAGAGTCCGATTGACTTCACCGTGAAAGTCCTTGAAATAACAACGTGTGAAGGGAGATTACAGGAGGTTGTCCGTCTTGGATCTAAGATGACGACTGTGATCTGTACCAAGATATTGGAAACGTGCCTTGAGATAAGGAGGGGTACAAAGGTCATACAGCAAATTCGACAAAGTGTAAGGACATGCCCCTTGCTCGCGTCATTTAAGTTTGCTTTGTTAATGGAATAACAAAACAATTAAACATAACAAACGAACCGAATAATTAGAATCGTAGCAGAAAAGATGGAAGTTTACACAACAGGAAATTACGCCCATATTATTTATGTTATCGAACGAAACCGATCAGTTATTTTCTAGGAAATGTTTTTCTCTTTTAATAATACATTCGATACGATCTCATTATTTACTAGTGATGTAAAACTTAATAGTTGATCATTGACATTTGTTTAAGAAGCTCTTTCCTAAAGACGTGTCATGGTATTTTTTTTAAATTGCACTGTTTTACACGTCTCTAGACTGATGAAATTTTTATCGAATCAATTATTAAAAGTATGGAAAAAAGTACCCGCCAGGACGACGAATAAACAGTTTTTTTTTTAATTTTATTACCAACATTTAGTAATGAATGGCTATGACAATGAAAAAATAATTTTCAAAAACAAGCACCACCAAAAACCATCTTACTAGGTAGGTATGTAGGTATAACGCTTCGTGTTAGTACAAGGAAAGCTTAAAAGTGATTTTTCGATACAAAACACGGTTAAAATCAAATTTCGCTCACCGAAGTGACGAGAAAAACTACAAAAACAAAAGTTACACAAAGAGGCGACCTGACACTGTTGTCAGCGTAAGTTGCGACATTTCTGCGAGCTAAGTAACTGGATTAAAGAAGGTGACTTATTGAGCTTGACGTGTTCTCCGCTGTTCCATCCTCTTTGGCCAAATTAGATGTCAATAATAAAACTCAATTTGTGCTGCCAGTTTCTCTGTATCGCCATATAATCTTAGTTAAGTAAATGTATTTAAGTTAACGACCGCTGTAATTGGATTTCACGTTTCACTATATTTGGAAACGCGGTGTTTTTGTAATACTTTAGGCCTCATACCATAATTTAGGCCATACTTTGCCTCATTATCGTTTGTAGGTCTTTAAAGGAACTTGCATGCAATTATATTAAATTAGATTTTATTGAATCACGAAAAACTTATTTCTATTATCTAATTTAGCAATTTATTAGAAACTTCAGTTACAAAAATAAATAGAGCCATTTTGGCTTTGTAGGATGGCTTTTTTAGATTTGAAACGTGGAGTCATCTTTCTGTAGAATAATCTAAAATACTAAAAATAGTCCGTGCTGCAGTGGCGCTCGGCTTCGCAATGATCGCTCACGGCCCGGACACGGCACCGAAGCTCCGCGCCGCTAGTGATTGGCGATTAGCCTCCTGCCGGATCACGGCCCGAGCACGGCCCTGATATTAGATAGACCTTAAGGCTAGGATTCCCCAAAAGTGGGTATTTTAAATTATGGATTACTCTGCATATAAATGCATCGGGGTGCTCGAGAAGTCACAGTTCACTTCCGACTGCCACTGCGTCCTCGCAGTGTATGGGCGTTTGTGCACTACACTGAATTTTACCGATCCGGAAAAAAACGGATGCTTGTATTTTAATAATTAATCATTTATAATAGTTATTATCTAATTAAATACAAGCATCCATTTTTTTCCGGATCGGTAAAATTCAGTGGTAGTGCACAAACGCCCTTTGGGCGTACTCCATTTTACCGATCCGGAAAAATACGGATGCTTGTATTTTAATAATTAATCATTTATAATAGTAAGAATTTATTTATTTCGTGTAGTTTATGATTTGAAACATTGAAACTACACGAAATAAATAAATTCTGACTATTTTAAAGGATTAATTATTAAAATACAAGCATCCGTTTTTTTCCGGATCGGTAAAATTCAGTGTAGTGCACAAACGCCCTATCGCGCGTGGCCGAGCAAGCGTTAGCGTGCCTATTTCGGTCGGAAATCCTAGCTTTAAATACGCACATAGTCGTCATGCCATCCACTACTACGTATCGGGCCTGCATTGTTAATCATGGTCTATTCTCTTTATCTATCCATGAGGAATACCTGGGTGCTTACCATCAACTCTTATTGCGGTTTTGTTTAGGACCTTAACTGATCTGCTTCGCTTATTTGTACCACGACAGCTTAATATCAATGACAGCGATTCAGTGATCATTCAATGACATTTCACAGCCTCTAAGCTGTCATGAACTCTTATTTGACTTAAAACCATAAAGTTAATATACCTTTCCGCTAAGGTATATTAACTTTATGCTTAAAACTCGGCCAAGCTAACATGACACCTGCAGGTTATACCCGTCCCTCTCAGTCTCCGGGCATGACAGAATCGAGTGAAAGAGACGGGTAGAAGAAATAAGGACACAAATCGTTCGGTCATTCACATTTAGCAATTCATTTGCGATCCAGTTTTTAGAAGGTCATAGTACGAAAGAAAGCAATTCATTTTAGGAACCTATTCGGCATCGCGCTAGTTTTGAATCGCTGTCTTAAAGTTGATGGTAGTTGATGGTAGGACCCAGTGCTCCAGCAGTGGGGACATTACGCTGATGATGATGATGATGATAAATATAATACAATATCAAAAAATACTAGACATTGTTAGGATTGAAATAATCGATTTGTCTTTTTCAATAGAAATATTTAACGCAAAATAGCTCCGATCGGCCAGCAAAATCAAGACAAGCGCCTTAGTGCTCTCTGATGTCCTTATGAAGACCTTTCAATTCTATTAGAGCGGGTCTCAGGTTCCATACATTTTTGGCCATCCTCTTTTCTTCTTCTTAGGTTCTAAATTTTAGTGCATTATATTCTACTCCTGTTGCGCTGCTGACTTCGACTGTTTATTATGTCGTCAGACCATCTAGCTGGTGATCTGCCTACGATTCTTTTTAGAGCGAGGTCTCCAGAAGAAAACGCACTCGCTCCATCTGTCATCGCCTCGGCGATACACATGTCCAGCCCAAGCCCATTTCAGTTTTGCGATGTGGTACCCAATGTCTACCATTTTAGTCCGTTACCGAATCTTTGTATACTGGTACTTCTACCTTACTGAAATAAAGTTTTACTAACTTAATCCACGTCCTATTCGGAGAAGTACGTTTTGCAGGAATTGCGTTTAAAACAAGTAGTACAAGTATATAATAACTATTCTGTGTATTCACAGTATCATTTGCAGTCAGAGAAATGCTTTTAAGAGATATTTTGTTTGCGCGGAGTTCGTTAAAGCCATATTTGGAAAGGCTATGAGGCTTCCGTGAACTCGGCTCGTATTTTCCAAGTTTCCTTTTAATTTTGAACTGCACAAATGATGTGGTTATTTAATATTTCCGGCTTGATTAATAAAATATAATTATATTTATAGTTTTAGGTGCTCTAACTACAATATTTGTATGACCTGCACGAATCCTTCTACTCAAAGGTCGTGGGTTCGAACCCCGCTCAAGATAAATATTTGTGTGCATGAACATGTACCTGCGTCTTTTTTGAGTTTTCTGTGCATAATATGCAAAACGCATAATGTAAAATAATATTTAGGAAAAGAAGTAAGTACCTATATAGTGTTTTAGCCCCTTGTCCAGTATCAATACAAGTTAATTAAGCACCAGATTAAAGGTATAAGTATGTTCAGTAAATAACTCACGAAGAGTTAAAATCTATAGCTTTCTTTTCATATGTCTTAGTCTATTTACTCTTTAGCAAATTACCTTGTTTATGGTGAACTGATTAAGCCCAATTAATATGCAAAATCTTAGTTCTGCGGCAGATATATAAGATAGATTGTGAATAATAACTTTATGTTTGTACTAGCGGCCGCCCGCGGTTTCACCCGCGTGGTACCCGTTCCCGTGGGAATATCGGGATAAAATATAGCATATGTCACTCGGGAAGACTGTAGCTTTCTAACGGTGAAAGAATTTTCTAAATCGGTCCAGTACTTTTTGAGTTTATTCGTTACATACAAAAATACAAATCTTTCCTCTTTATAATATTAGTATAGATGTGTATATGCAGATATATACCGCCAATTTACAAATTAAAGGGGTTAAAGCTTTGCACCTGAATATACTCGAGTGGTTATCGTAAATAATTCGAATAGAAAAATGTGACTTTTTGCATGTGAAATTGGATTGTGATCAAAAGGTTTTTGGATCGGATTACCACGGATGCGGGATGAATCACATCCTCAAATTACCTGTTGGTTTTTTATTTAAATTTTTCCTACTTACATAATTATTGCATTGTGAATGTATAAAATAATTTGTCAAATTCATTGCTTAGAAGCAATTGATTTTTCAATGACATCGCAACCTTTGAAAAAAAAACATGCTTGGAAGCTCGTTTAAAGAAAAATATAGTGGTCCTTATAGGGTTAATATACTTCTTACAGTATAGGTATATAAATGCAATAAGTAACATAATAATGCATTTATAACATTGATAGTCTTAAAATAGTACTTACTTACAAAATTTTAAGTACTAAGTATAAAGACGAAAAGCACTTTTAAGTTTGCGCATACATTAACAATTCAGACTTAACTCGAGAAAATGTAAATACGTCTCTAAATTCTTTTTTTATTAGCTACAAGAAGTGTAAAAGGCGGAGCGGCGTTTTCCTTAAATATTCTTTAAGTTGTAGACTACAAGAAAAAGTGACTTATTTAAGTTAGAAGAGGGTTACTTTATTGAAAACTCTTGACGTGTTGTTTAAGTAAAGGATGATGAAATGTAGATATGGCATTAACTGACTTACTCAAAGACATCAATTTATTTTAAATAACAATTAAATTTTCGATCCTTACCTAAGTTGAACATGAAAGGAAAGTTGTCAGAACTGATTTGGTTTAAGTCTACCTTTTCATGCTACGAAAATCTCGAAATAATGGACATAGCAAATTTCACTCAAAGAAAACATTCCTTTATTTTTGACAAGATACTAAACTGCATTCACAGATTATTTTTACTTTTTGTATTCATAATGCAATAAAATTTCCAAAACAAATACAAAATATTGAAAATGAAGTATAGACTTTGTGGATAGAGCATTCGACCGAACAGTGAAGATCGTGGGTTCAAGTCCCATCACTCCCATCGGAGCTAGTTGTGAGGCGGGTCGATTTTTTCTAATACTTCATTTTCAATATTTGCATTCACAGAGTTTTTTTTAAACTTAGGTACCTTTTCCATACAAAAGTACATATGGACTTGACTCGACATCGAATCAATGAATCAGTTTATTGCACTCCATAAGTTTATATCTATCTATCTATATTTTTTCAATAGAAAGGGCCTTACATAGATCATATGGGTCCGGATTGGGCATGACAATATAAGTAATAATAATAGAGGGCACTATACTATATTTATGAACAATATAAAATTATTTATTACTAGTGGCTTCTCGCGGTTTTAAACAATATACTATACTTAATGAATCTATGATGTCTTTTATTGATTTCCCTTCATTTAGTTTATCATGCTGTTTCTATTAAGATCCTTTATGAGTTACCATAACGATTGATTTTAAGAAAGTACAAGATGTTGTTTTTTATGTTTGCCGATTCGATTCCTGGTTCCTTATGGATGGATAAAGAGAATGGGCCATGAGTGACCCATTACGCAACTGCAAATGCAGCTGGGATATGTAGGTATTGTTGGAATGTATTATTTTTAGTTTGAAACGATAGATCTGCCCCCCTAGACAAGTGGCATTCTATTATCGAATTCGCCAGTCGAATAGAAAGAAAATGTATTGGATTGACATAAGCGGTCACGTGACATTTCGATTGCTAATGTCAATCCCATACATTTTCTTTCTATTCGACTGGCGAATTCGATAATAGAATGCCACTTGTCTAGGGTGCTGGACCTTGCAATGCAATAAAGACATACATAACGTCATAGTCGTAACGTTGCCAATAAAACATGACACTTTTTTTGTTAATCAAGCAGTACTTAATCAATTAAGTATATTATTTTTAAATTGACTGCTATTTTTATTTGAAGTACGTACCGTACAGTATTATATGTAGGTAAATATCACTTAATACATGTTGTTTGTTCAGAAAGTATAAAGACTGGGTCTTTATAAATCAGAAGAAAAGCTTAAGTGGGACCTATTTTACCTAAGATCTTCAAGAACACTTATCCTAAATGGATATCGATTCCACTTCAAGAATAATTTTCATTGAATATTGAACTCTATTAACCTGAGTATCTTCAGTCCTAAAGTGAATTGGCCTTCACTTCGTTAAAATATTAGTTCATTAGTTCCAAATTAGTTATATTCTTAAGAATTTGGGGTATCGGACGGTACTGTATCTGGGGGTACTGAAGTATTAAAAGCTTTTGATACTTCGGTGACTCATGAAAAATGCTGTGTATATTATATGTATCACTTTTTTTATTACAAAGTGCTGTTTCTCTTACGAAATCATTTTTTGACTTGTATATTTTTTTTGTTTCTTTATTGTTTAACTAATATACTAATACTTTATATATAATATGTAAAGTATTAGTTAATATGGGTGTTTGTTGATTGTAGCAAAAATAATTCTATGCAAAATCAGCAGTAGAATCTTTAAAGGCTACTGTATTATATACATTTGTTATATTATGTTTAAGACAAAGATGTATGTTTCCTGAATAAAGTAAAAAAGGTTAAGCATCAGATCTACCATTTATTTATATATCACGAGTTAAATATAACCCTCGCTTTTGATAGGTAGTCGTAATCGAGGATAATCCCTCCATATTACATTTTAGATCCGTTTCAATTCGTCTTTTGTCTCATCAAATTGGATTGATATATAAGCTTTATACAGTTTCATTCAGAGTAGACCTTTTCTTTTCCCTTTGTGTGTCATTTTGTCAAATGTAATTTGATAAGTAGTAAAAAGGAACTTTAAGCTTAGTTAATAAACACGCTGATAAAGTTATTTATGGAGTTCGGAAACGTGCTGAATTCAAGCCTGAATAGAACGAAAGGCGAGATTTAATGAGGCAATTATCTAAAGTTTTTTCTTTCTTTTGAGATTAATTTATAATATTTAATTAATGAATAATAACAGTAAACCAATACGATATTTTAATTCTAAAAGTGTTCTAACGAAACACTAAACTAAAAAGTAAAAATGTAAACACACTACCAAATTAAAGTTGCTTGTACGTACGTGAAAACACGAAAAGCACCAAAACGAACATTTTAGTGATTAACACAAACACACAACATGGCTGAAGCAAAACCCGATATAATCAAGATATAGGGGATGACGAGAAAATTATACGTGACAAATACTCTGGACACGCAACATAACACGCGGAAAATAATGTACAAAGGAAAGCAATCGATACGAACTGGAGAACAATATCAAAAACACGAGCTGTCTGGAAAAGTTCATAGTATCGAGTTTGTTTAGTGTCTCTGTCACTTTACGAAGTTTTTCACGTAATTCGGAATGGAGAGGAGACGCGGCTTCCTGAGCCTCCGATGGAAGGTGACTAAAGTTTCAGCGAGCTTTCAAGCTGTAATCGCGCATGCGCACATTGCGCATTTGCCCGCCTGTTGCCTCCGTAATCTTCGCTAGAAGCTTGCTATGTCCATTTTCTAGTAATCCGGATCAAGTAACGTTTTCTAGTAAGATATAAATTGTCATTTTCCTGGGAGTCCTATCTTTGATACTAATACGAGTATTAACGCATAAAACTTTAATGCGAAAGCCGGGATTTTAAGTAGGTTTTATGTAAAAGTAAAAATTATAAAATGACTAAGAATAATTTAGCATCACCGCATTGAAAAAACTCCATTATCAAAAAAACTTGGGACTCTAAATACCTAAAACTACGTATACCTATATATTTTTAAAATATCAGAAACGTTTCTGTAAATATCCACCCGAGTACTAAATTTGTACCACGGCTAAGATACTAATTTTCTTTCTAATGAAATTGCCCTCTCGAGTGGCAAACAAGTTTCAGTCCATATTGAATTAGCAAAAATAATTTTGTCTGCTTTGATAAATTACGCAGGCTGCCCAGACAGACCAATTGCTTTTTTTCACTCTGTTCGTATTGACTGTGAACTTCTCTGAAATGTTTCGTGCGGTGCAGAAAGTGGTATTTTTGTGCTGGTGGTTATTTAATGTTTTAAAAGCTTTTGTTTCAAACTTTCAATCCTTTTTAAAAGTGTGTTTTGATGTTTAAATTAAATAAATAAATGCTTATAATTGAGCCTTTCGTTCGGTTTAATAAAATTTAAAATATATTTTTTTCACATTTAGCGAGTTCGATTCCCAGTTCAGACATGCGATTATTTGAAATTCCTTCAATGCAGTTCGTTTTCTTTTTAAAATAAAAATGAAGTTTCCTATCAGTAAATTTTTATATCTTCAGGTACTTTCCCTTCATGTGGCGTGGCATAGTTTTGGGACGCTCTGTAAATACAACGTGTTGATACTTTTAGCGAAACTGAGAAAACAGTTTGTTCAGAATCGAGAGTAGAATTGATTCCACACAATTTTGATAGGGTTTGAATAATTTAAAAAATTGTTTTAAATTTTTTTCCGCTTCTAAAAATGTTTGTGCCTACTGCCTGTTATACCCGTCACGTGCTTTTTTACGTCATAGTAAAGCTAGAAACACATTTCGCTGGCGCAGCGCAGCGCAGCGTCGACCCGGGTGTGCACACTTTACTAGCGTGGCGCAACGTTTCCTGACGAAATTTTTGATCAGTGTCAATCGAGTCGTTGCCGAGCTAACATCTGCATTATGTTTTCTTCTAATTTTGAAAACAATTTCTGTTCTTACTTGAACATATTAAATCCAAAAAAAAAATATTTTGATGATTACGATGATAATATGATGATGAATGAAGACGAGATGCAATTTATATCTATACTAATACTATAAATACACTTTGTTTGTTTGTAATAGATAAACTTAAAAAATACTGAACCGATTTTAGAAATATTTAGTGTAATTTATTTTCAAATCAGAATTATACATTATTTTTGTTATAAAATTAAAAAGTATAGTGTACTAAAAACACTTTAATACTGTTTTAACAGTATAATTAACAACCCTACATGATAATGAATTGGTGACTCTTCTAAACAAAAAAAATATTTTTTAAATTGGCCCATTATTGACGGAGAAATCGGAGAACATAAGTAGTAAAAAGCAAAATGCGGGCCCACCACTTTCTAGCATTGTATCGTCAGATGGCTCGGTAGCGGACTGCGCAGCGGAGCTCTGCATTTTGCTTTTTACTACTTATGTTCTACGATTTCTCCGTCAATAATGGGCCAATTTAAAAAAAAAATTTTTGTTTAGAAGAGTCACCAATTCATTATCATGTAGGGTTGTTAATTATAATGTTAAAACAGTATTAAAGTGTTTTTAGTACACTATATTTTTTAATTTTATAACAAAAATAATGTATAATTCTGGTTTGAAAATAAATTACACTAAATATTTCTAAAATCCGTTCAGTATTTTTTGAGTTTATCTATTACAAACAAACAAAGTGTATTTATAGTATTATAGTATAGATATAAATTGCATCTCGTCTTCATTCATCATCATATTATCATCGTAATCATCAACATATTTTTTTTTTGATTTAATATGTTCAAGTAAGAACAGAAATTGTTTTCAAAATTAGAAGAAAACATAATGCAGATGTTAGCTCGGCAACGACTCGATTGACACTGATCAAAAATTTCGTCAGGAAACGCTGCGCCACGCTAGTAAAGTGTGCACACCCGGGTCGACGCTGCGCTGCGCTGCGCCAGCGAAATGTGTTTCTAGCTTATAGCACAAAGTAACTACGCGGGCGGGCGGTCGCCCTAGCTTATAGCTTAAAATCTGTCAGAAAGTCACGGAGACCTATGAGCACGAATATCTTGGAAGTTTTTTATTTAGTTTTTTTATTTAACTCCATTTACTGTAATAATGTAAATACTTGGTAAAAATTGGATTCTCAGCTTTTTGACCGAATTAAAACAATTAATTTTTCAAGAGTTTTCAGTTTGTAAATCATCTGATTGCTTTCGGAAACACAAATCTAGAATGGTTTGAGATTTGGATGGGCACTGACAGGCTGTTTACAGACGTTGACAGTTTGTCACACTTTTCTTTCAGAAACCAAAATTCGAGATTAATTGAAGATTACGTAATTTTAATTTTAATTTACCTTTCAGAAACTGGTCGTAACACGAACACTGAAATTAAACACAGCATTTTTTTAACCGTATTTATTTATTTTTTAGTCTGCGTTTTTAATCAACTAAACATCCAAAAAACAACAAACGAAGCTTGCTAAATAACGAACATTCCCACTTAATCTCATTCTTTGTGAAACAGTAATTTAATTCTTATTTAAGTAAGGCCACCATCATATTTCGTATACTCAACTTTCATAATTACCCTTATACTTTCGTCTTTATGTGTTGTTCATATACAATCTGTTATTTGGAAAGTATTTGAACTTCTTAAGTAATGTCGGGCAACAACCTATCGCGTTCTTCGTTTTATATCATTAAGCTAATTACCGTATACGTATATGAGGTACTTACGTCTTTGACTGTTTATGTGCTTAAGTACTTACTTAGGTATTAAGAGATAGAATGTAAGATTATTTTTCGGTATAAAGCGGGTTGCTCATTGAGAGGTACGCACCAACACCGTCTCGTATGTTGGTGAATTTTCGTTGTGCACGTTTCGACATCTATTAGTATGTAAGAGTAGTTTAAATTTTAAATTTATCATGTACCGACAGGAAGCAGATTCGTACGGTAAACAACATTCAAGACACATTCCTTTTATCGTTTTTGGACCTTTCCATTACACTTACTATTAGGTATTTACAACCCAAAAGAATGATCATTCAAATACGGGTTTAAAGGTTTAAAAGTTTAAAGGTCACTGTTTACACTGACAATATACAGGAGAGAGCTAAGCTGTTCACTGTTTGCTATATTATATACTAGCCTTCCGCCCGCGGCTTCGCTCGCGTGGACTACACGACGTTATCCCGCGGGAGTATGTTATTTTTACGCGATAAAAATTAAACCGCCTTCAAAACAAAGAACTGCAAACAAAAACTCACTTCCCAAAATACGTAAAAATGAAAAATAAAGTGAATCATTGAATTCATAGGACGAAAATGCGCGACTTTTTCTAACTTTCACATCTTGAAACTTACTGATCTGTTTGAAGTTTTTTTGTTTAGAAGACGGTTTTATTTTTTTGAAAAAAAATGTTTATTTTTCCATTTTTAGTGTAAGAAATGTACCGTAATTTCTTACGGTCCACATAATAAGCAAGTGTACCGCAAAAGTGCAACGATATAAGTGTGTCTAATTGTTGTCCATATCTAAATTAGAACACCAAGAGAAGCTCCGCCTTCCAACTCTTAACTGTTATGCAGTTTAACCTTCCACTGGCTTCCACCATCAGCTTACCTAAATTACTTGAAAAAATACAACTAAAGGTCTATTCGTGCATGTATTACTTAAAAAACATGTTTTTACTCCTAACCGCTAAGGAGTTTTACCTTCCATAATCAGTTGACCTAAATAACCATAAATATTACAACTACAAATCTTTACGTATTAATGATATTTAAAAAAACATCCACCAACTCCTAACCATTGAGGAGTTGTACCTTCCATCACAAGCTCATGATCATGAGATGATGCAAAAACATTAAAAAATATATAAAACAAGAGTTTTCCTCAATTTTTCCTGGATTCCACCATCAGATCCTGACTTGGTTACAATGGAACCACCTCAGGAGTATACTCTTTCGAATAAAAAAAGAATCATCGACATTGGTTAATAGTTCGCGATGATATTGAACCGTAAAGCAGGAACTACCAGACGACAACTATGTGTTTTTTTTCAGGATTCTGAAGAAACTTCTAGCTAGACTGACTACTGTAAATTTTTCATGGGACCAAATTTAAACTTTGGTCTATGAGATAAAAAAAGAATTATCAGAATCGGTTAACAATTGGCGGAGATATCGTGGAACATACATAAAAAAATACTTGACAATCTACATTTCACTAATTTTATTCTAAGCAAGAAACTGTCAGGTAGTCTATTAGCTTACGACTTTTTGGATATCTCAGCGATTAACAGAGAATTTTCTGTGAAACGAAAACAAAAATTCAATTCCAAGCAAAATTTCAATTTTGAAATAGGTTTTAAAACCTTCCAATTTTATTTTGATCAATTCAAAGAATGTTGAGCCTTTTGGTCCGTTTTAGAAAAGATAACTTTGTGAAATATATTATAATCCCGAGCAGAATTAATATGCTGAAATATTTCCACAATGTTACCTCACCCGTACTAAGCCATTTACAACATTGTACAAGTCTACATTTTATTTCCCACCTAAATATGAAATTCACGCGAGTTTGATGGACGTGTACTGAATTAATATAAATGATACTTAATTCCTATAAAACCGAGACTTGGAAATTATGAAATTGTGAAGAGAAAAGTAAATGGGACGAAGATATTATTGTGATATATGTCAAGAACTTGTATGGCTGCTAATCGTATTCATTGCTCCCATTTGGCAGGCTGGTATAGTAAAAGTGCTGTGATCATCTTTCTGTCACATCCTCGGCGATTTGTTTCTCGCAAATTGTTTGTCTTAGGTACGTATTTTTTCGACATAAGATAATTGGAACATTTGCATAATCTAATTCAACGTTTCATACGATTATGCTGTTGTGAACTAAAAAGATAGGATTGGACCTTGCGTTCGATTATGTTAGGGTACACTTAAAAGAAAGAATTTATTATAGCTTGAACTATTAGGTCTCTTAAATGCTGCAACTACACTATCAATCACGGACGTATAAAAGGGTTGGGGGGTGCGGACCCCCCCATTCATATTTATCATACTTGTCCAACACCAAAAATTACATGCACCGCGCCGATTGTAGAAAACGATAGTTGCTTTTTACTTGGACCCCTTGTATTGTCAAAGCTATAGCTATGTTCGTGCTAACAATTAGTGTATGAAATAAGTAGGTACTTCCGGCGATGAAAACTTTATCCCATTCAGCTGATTTTTTATTTTAGGGATAACGGTAGATGCTTGCTTTTGATGGTCCTTCATCCATAAAAGCCATTTGAAGTCGATCAAATGACTCATCAGGTTTTATGCCACATTTAAAATCGTTATCGTAAGAACTTTCTGAGTTTCCCACGCTTCGAGCAACGCGGGTCTTCCGTCACGGAAGGCCCGCGTTGCTCGAAGGTCCCACGTATGTTGTCATATCAACACCACACAAATTTGTTTGACGTTTAATTCTATCGCTCGGCCGACGTAACGTAACGAGTGGGTTGGGGCATTCGTTGCGGTCGAGCGCTCAAAAATACGGAATTTCAGTTGTCGAACGAAAATCAGTAGAAATCGAGCGCTTGGTTCGACCCGAGTGAATCAGAAACAGAGCTATTTAAATTTTTACTTTTTTGCATTTACTATGCAATTTTTATACTTGAAAAATGGAAAATGAAGTATTTTAGAAAAAAAAGCTAGCTCGGAGCTAGTTGTAAGACTGGTCGATTTTTTCTAAAATACTTCATTTTCCATTTTTCAAAAACAGAGCTCCTGGATATCATAGCAGTAATGAAATAGTCAACGTCCTATCCTCACGTGTGGCTAGTTCTTAACAAAAACAGATTCAAGCATAGCAAAGGTATCTGGTAAGGTATCTGCACTACACTACTCACACACTTAATAAGTCGTTTCTCAGTAAAATCAATTACTTAGAATTCTGAATTTCTGAACTAAAGCTGAATATTCTATTAAAGATTATAATTTCTTGGTGCTTGATTATGATTAAGTATGCGAGAAATGTTCTCAATTATCTTTATTTATTAAGATATATTTATCAATTTTGTTTTATATGTCACTGTTAAGTTTACCACTGATCAAAAAATTGTCGTGCTATTAATAAAAACCAGCCAAGTGCGAGTCGGACTCGCGCACGGAGGGTTCCGTACCATTATCTACACAACATTGGACACAATTTTTAAGAACGGGAAAAAAAAGCAAAACACGGTGTAGCACTTAGCCTTCATCACACCTGATGTTAAGTGGTGATAGGGCTGAAGGTGGAAGCGCACTAGTCCCGGAATCCAAATCAATCACTGAGGAACTGTCTATCTTATCTCGAGCCGTCCGGCGACTGGGCCCATGGGCCCAGACGCTGGATTGCATTTTTTAAATATATTTTTTTCGTCAACTGGGCCCACTTTTTGCCGGAACACAATAATGCTGAAATCATCATTGTTATGGCGTCAGACTTAGACAAACCGAATACAATATGTACCCTCACTGGGAATCGAACCCGGGACCTCTGGGTCTGAAATCGGTGGTGTGTACCACTAGACAGAGGTGGTTTGTTGTTTGGAAGTCCCCCTCAAATATTTAAGTATTTTATTCTGTTTTTAGTATTTGTTGTTATAGCGGCAACAGCAATACATCCTCTGTGAAAATTTCAGCTGTCTAGCTATCACGGTTCATGAGATACAGCCTGGTGACAGACAGATGGACAGTGAAGTCTTAATATTAGGGTCCCGTTTTTACCCTTTGGGTACGGAACCCTAAAAAAGACGTAGTGTAAACGTGCAATTATCAGCCCAATTACATAGCAACCAATAAATATTTTAATTTTATAATCTTAAGTTGGTACAACATTAGGTACCAATTCAAATCTTATTTTTGGTATTTTGTAAGTACTCATAATGGTATCTATCATACCATTATAGATCATAATATTGCACTATAATTCATAGCACAGAAGGCCTCCCAGTCAGCAAACATAAGGCAGCCCAACCGAGCCAGAACAGAACAAGCATTTTTTCTTGCCAATACAATTGGGTATATTTTCATATTTGATACCGTGCCAACTCTAATAAACCCTTTCTATGCAGAAAATAAATTGCAATCATTGAAGGCGGATCTCTTTTAAAGGAATGGATGAAACAAACAGAGTAGAGCAACGCAATCGTTTTTATTACTGAGGTATTTTAAACGTTGGAATATGGTGAAAGAGGCGGTAGTAGCTAAAGGAAGGCATTATGAAAAAGAATAAGAATCCTGAAAGTGACTTGTTGGCGCTGAGAAAGGAAATGATTACGTTATTTATTGTGCCCGTTGTCAAAGAATGAAAGTTGGTTAAACACTTTAATGGTTTTACCTGGTTATAATGTATAACTGGTTATTTTTATAGAATCCCTATAGGTACCTACTATACGAATTTAACGTAAACAATAATTAGCTTTTAAGCTTTCTCGAAGTTATGCTTAAATTCAAATACTTAATACTTAGGTATTGGTTGAAAGGCATTTTGTACATTAATAAGTTTTCTAAAATACCATTCAAACCAGAATACACAAAGAAGCATTTTAGTTCAAAGTGGTAAATAAATCAAACATAAGCTAAATAAAATATGGTTCCATTACTTATAAGAACTTCCTCAAAACTTGATCACTACTTAGCATATCCGTAAATTTCAATCTATTGCTACTATATAATTTGGAGAAGTTATGAAAAGTAATGGTGTGTTGAATAAAAAATGAAGTCCATCGTGAGGTGAAGTGGCTGATAGTTGAAACTCGATTGAGTTCCGTTTAATATTTCAGCAGGTTCGTTGGGTCGTTGCTGACCCACGGACGGCTGCAGGGTTGAATAATTCGTGAATTTAATTCATGTCATTACAATTATTTATGGGGCATTGTGAAATGTACACATCAGCAAATATTCTACATTTTTTAATGAGAGAACATTGTAAATGTCAAAGAAACTGAACTGTAAACCGATAATTGTGGTAAAATTTAATTTTGTAAAAATTGTTAGGTTGTATTCCAACGCACTGTTCATTGGAATACATTTAAAGATTTGCTAATTAGAAGATAGATTTGATCTTAAATTAATAACGCTTCTTACGCTTCGAAGGATTTGACTACAGAGAAAGATGATGTTAGTTTACATCTTTGTTACCTATACTTAAAACAAACGTTTAACAAAAAACTAATTCTTATTCCCCCATTTTGACTTTAATGTATTTTGTGTTGGAAATATGTAATAAAATTTTAAGATACATTTAAGTCTAACGGTCAAATCATTTCAATATAAACTCACAAATAAATAATTCCTGAAAGTTTATATTCTAATTATTACAACTCCTACCTATCTCTGCTCACAATAAACTACGTAATTTGCTACCTATCTCTGCTCACAATAAACTACGTAATTTGGTCTTAACTGTATTTATATTTAAGCATAAACTCATGTGGTCCTTGTTCAATAGAAATGAAGATGTATAATTTGCTTCTTGTTAAATAAGTTGAAGGATTAATAAGGAGCTCTGATAGGAAATAACTTTCTGTTTTATTTTTTACACAAGTTATCTGGAAATTTGTCTGTAGGAGGTGGTAGCTTAGCAAAACATTCTCTTTTATTTTTCCCATTGCATTGATTTGTTTCAATATTAATAACTTTATTGACGAAAAATTGAAAACTAATTATTAAGAAAAACTCGACCAGTTTCACAACCAACTCCGATGTCACATCGGAACTTAAACTCGCGTCAGGAGTTCAGGACACGTGACCGTCAGATCGAAAATTCTTAAGACGGACACGTGACCTGATCGAAAAACTGCTACAATGTCATTAGAATACGAAGGCAAATTTCGCCACCATTTCCAAAGTTTTAATAGCTCAGGTTAGAAAAGGGGCGGCATTGAAGCCAGAAGACCTCGGTTCAAATCTTGTCCGATTTTTTTTTCTTTTTGCCAAATTCCCTTTTTTGTGAAAAAGTCTAGGGAGCCCTTTTCACTTCTGCTGGCACTCCCGGAGTGCAACAAGTATTTTTTTTACTATTTATTATGACCTTACTCCATTATGTGGTACATTATGAACAGTTAAACGAAAATCGTTTCAAAGTAGCCAACCCTGCAACGCCACCATCGCACACTTAGTGAAGTTTACTATTTAATAATAAAATGCAATACGAGTGGAAGTTCAATAAAATGAGTCGACCGCCACAATTTATGCCCGCATTAGAATGACAGACGATGGCCGATGGCTCCGCCGACGCATACATTTCACTAGCGACCCTTGTTGATTTAACTTGTTTGACGGACTAAGCTATTGGTAGTTGAGTACTGAGAATCGACGTTGATGCCGATGTGTGTACATTAGTTTATTAGATAAGGCTCGCGCCTTAGCGAGCCTTATCTAATACCGAAGCTAATCTAAAAGAGGATATCAATATGGCAAAATAGGGCCCTTCTAGTACGTACATCGAGTGGATCCAAGTACAAAAAAAGAGCTGATGACTTTGAAACGCCTGAACTAATCATCACAGAAGATACAACGCCACAGACAAACACACAGACACGTCAAACTTAACCCACCCCACCTAATTCAAACAAACCTCTTTTTGCTTAACTTCGCTCCGTCTGGCCCGCGTTAGTAACAGGATGAACTAACTGAAAATTGGAAAAATAGAAAATGAAGTATTTAGAAAAAATCAACCCGTCTCACAACCAGCTCCGATGGGACTCGAACCCACGACCTTTCGCTATCCGGGCGACTGCTCTAACCACTGAGTATTTTTTCTAAATACTTCATTTTCCATTTTTCAATCATAAAAATTGCATTGTGAATGCAAAAAAGGAAAAATGTAAATGAACTATTAAACTACTTCATGATAGGCGGAAGCTCTGTCTGAAAAATGACTGAAAAGAAATCCATAAAAAAAATAACAAAAGGTAAGAACTAGCAAACAATGAATATACTATAGTAGTCGCCATTTTATATAATTTTTTTTATATTTTATATTACAGTTTATTGTACCGAAAGCGCATAATCTATATGTTGCTATTATGGCAATGCAACTCAAGAATGCTAATACGCTTGTGTTAAACAAGAAGTTTATAACTCATACCAAACCTACCTAAGCGTTCGATGACACCAGTATTAAATAACAATGACCCGACCTATTATCGAGTATCAGCTAATAATCTTAATAACCACCTCCGCCCATCAGACACTGACAGTAGCGAATTGTTAGCGAAGCACAAGTACAGGTTTAACTCTTCGAACGTCAAGATTATCGACAGAAAGGGGTAGATAATTGAGTGAACTCATACCTGGTGGTACTTCAACCCTGCACTTTGGCGCGCATAAATTATTAAAATACTAGTTCTGGTGGATAGTTTTGCGGTGCAGTCTATAATTAGTAGCTCGTACGGGTGGTTGCTAGCTCGTATATACTCGTCGCACAACTTGCTCCTTCCTTCATCCGGGAACATGTTGAGTGCTACACTTCCTACTTCCAAACAGTTCTTAACTCTGAACTGGAGGAAAATAATAATGCGTGTGTACAGATTTCGAATTCAAACTTAAATATATGTGTAGGTACGACATTATTATCTGATAAATAATTAAAGTTACGTTTTAATGTCAAAATTCTTAGGCCAACTAAATTTTAGGTCAACATACAAGCGCAGGACCGATCGTTGTGGAGATCCTTGGGGGAGGCCTATGCCCAGCAGTGGGCGTCTTACGGTTGAAATGATGATGATGATGATGATACAAGCATTAATGGAAAAAGTTAAAATCGGCTTCTAATGAAATTATTTACATAGTAAGTATGTATAGCTAATAAGTACATTAGTTTATTAAATTCCTTGTCTGACCGAATACTCGATTTCAAAGTGAAAATCCAACCGAATATTGAAATAATGAACACCCAATCTGACTTTGTTCCACAGTCACGGATTTCTATTTAAATCACCAAGAAATTGAAATTGTTGCTATTAAGTAGAATTATTCTAGTGGATCAGATTTGCTACGTTTCTAATTTAGATCGAGCCCGGGGGCTAAATGGGGGGCCATAGTCTCGTATCGGACCGTTTGGCCTGCAAAAAGTTTGAAGGCTTTAATTTACCCGCTGTTAATTCGTGCGCGACCGATTCAAAGCCTCGACGGCCATTATTAAAAGCGTAAATTGTCAAACAGATGTAGTGAACGACTTTGGTTGCGTCCCGGCTGTTTTAAAACGCAATGAAAATTGCCGTATGTTTGGCGCGGCACAATTTTGTGAGCGTTTATGTTTAGGTATTGGATGTTTATACTGCTTTTTATGTAGCTATTATGTAACATAATTACTCGCATGTAGTTTAAATTTTAAGAATTTTGATTTGGACATGAGAACTGCAACCAAACTCGATCTTTAGGAGTAATTTTATGTTGCATGCATTTGTGCATGTAAAATATGTTTAGGTACATACATTTCTTAAACAAAGAAAGTTCTCCATCAAAGAGCATAAATTCTAAGAAGAAAAAACTACAAATTAGCATTAAACTATTTATAATTAAAATTAAATCACTAAACAAAAGGGGAGAACGGAACTGCACTCGCCAAAGCCAAAGGGGCCTGTAAAAGAAATTTAAATTAGCGCAGTTAGCTCGTGTTAAAGGCTACACACAATGGCATTCATTATGTGCGGAGCTAACAAAGCCCGTAAGTGGTTATTAGTTCCGAATTAAAGATTCATGAAACTGCGGCGAATGGAAGAATGCAAGCTGCTCGCTGGCCTCGCCGTGGTTCGAGGAAAAGTATTTTTAACGTTTCCTTAAAGACTTTATCGATTTTATAGTAATGAATATTCATTTTAAATGGGTAAATAACCATCTCATTAAAAACTTTGCCCACTTGTCGTTATTTACCATATCTAAAACTATATTATTTTAATGTGACTTACAAACTTTATACCCACGCTCATTTATTTATGCTTAACTTCACCCTTCATTTTGTTCATCGTCTTCAGTAGAATGGTAGATAGTATAGGGTCATTGGTATTTTATTTGTTTGACTTGCTTCAATTCAATATACTGAAAAAATGCCTTTTCAACTTCATTACTGATAATGGAATTAAAAAGCCATTTCGACAGCTTCTATTAAATATTTTAGAAGAACACTGAAAAATTTAATAGAAGAAAGAAATACTTTTGATTATAGTAAAGTAAGTGGGAGGCCCATGCCCAGCAGTGGGCGTCGTTCTACTGACAGGATGAAGTATTCAAGTATTTCAAGTTTCCGAAAACAACATATTAAATGTGTGGTTACCACTGAAACATATCTCGTTTTCATTCGTTAGTAGAGGTTGACCTTATAGACAAACGACAGGGGACGCACCAAAGCGCATGGCTCAAAAGAAGTCCCCCTGGGCGCCGCTCGCAGCTTACAGCTTACGAACACTGAGAAAGGTTTTGATGGGAATGACGAATTCCACAGTGACTCTACATACTGCCGTACTGTTGACGACCTTCTTTAGAATTTTTTAACTTGGCACTTGTAGTTGTATAAGAGTTATGTGGGTAACAAAGGTCAAATGTAGTTTTCAATACACTTTTGCTTTTCTGGTATGAAATAACTTAGGATATAAGTGTTACATAGATCAAATATAGATTTCTATAGAGTTTTAACTTTACTTTCAGCTATAAAATTACTCACTTATAGAAATACTTTATCTTGTGACTACCAAAATGCACCTTGAGGTTGATTAATGACCACTTAGACGAGCGACAGGGGAGAACCAAAGCGCATGGCTCTAAAGAAGTCCCCCTGGGCGCCGCTCGCAGTTTACAGCTTACGAACACTGAGAAAGGTTTTGATGGGACGAATTCCACAATGACTCTACATACTGCCGTACTGTTGACGACGTTCTTTAGAATTTTTTTACTTGGCAATTGTAGTTGTAAGAGTTATGTGGGTAACAAAGGTCAAAAGTAGTTTTCAATACACTTTTGCTTTTCTGGTATGAAATAACTTAGGATATAAGTGTTACATAGATCAAATATAGATTTCAATGGAGTTTTAACTTTACTTTCAGCTATAAAATTACTCACTTATAGAAATACTTTATCTTGTGACTACCAAAATGCACCTTGAGGTTGATTAATGACCACTTAGACGAGCGACAGGGGAGAACCAAAGCGCATGGCTCAAAAGAAGTCCCCCTGGGCGCCACCGCTCGCAGCTTGCAGCTTACGAACACTGAGAAAGGTTTTGATGGGACGAATGCCACAGTGACTCTACTGCCGTAACTACTGTTGGCGACGTTCTTTAGATTTTTTTTAACTAGACACTTGTAAGAGTTATATGGGTAACAAAGGTCAAAAATAGTTTTCAATAGAGTTACACTTTTGCTTTTCAGTAAGCCTAGCATGACCACCCAAAACTCGATATGTATCGAATGATAAAGCGATTTATCGACATTCAAACGTCAAAACCCATAGTCTTTTGACAGTTATACCGGATAACTTATCATATCATATCGTGTTTTGGTTGGTCATGCTAGGGGGGCTGGTATGAAATAACTTAGGACATAAGTGTCACATTGGTTCAATGGAGTTTTAACTTTACTTTTCAGCTATAAAATTACTTACATACATAAATACTTTTCCGTTAGGTACCTAAAAGTATCTTGTGACTACCAAAATGCACCTTGAGATTGACTATTGACCACATAGACAAGCGACAGGGGAGAACCAAAGCGCATGGCTCAAAAGAAGCCTGTGTCCCCCGGGCACCGCTCGCAGCTTGCAGCTTACAAACATTGAGAAAGGTTTTGATGGGACGAATTCCACAGTGACTCTACTGCTTCAAAGCTGACCTCTCACAACCAGCCCTTCAATATAAAATTTCTTACAAAATTACTGCTTGAAAGTCCGCGACTGACTGAGAGACGTGAAATCAAACGACGATCGACTCAGAGTGTTCACTCAAAGGCTTAATTCCGCTGCCCCGCCCACATGCGACTTCTATTACTTTCCATGTTCTGGTGCTCCCTTTAAAGTCTCATATTCTTATTATATAAGTAACTTTTTGCATCTCTGCAATGATTTTTACGTTAATGGAGAGACTTTTCAAAAATTGCCAAAAACCGCTCAACTTTCTCAAAAAGGAAAAACAATAAACCGAACTCCACGCTCCATAAGTGTATGGCACATGAAGTTTGACTTATTGTTTTTCCTTTTTGAGAAAATGCGATAAAATTAATGGAATGTGTGTTGTATTCATAAATAAAAAATTGAAAGAGAAAATGATAGGTACCTACTTAAGCCTGCTAACGTCAATTCTTGATATCGAATTAATCATACTTATAATTATGCACATTCATTGTACTCCTTCGACGTTATCATTAAATGGTACGTTATTTGCAAATACAATTATCTCGATATCAATAACCTCCTTATTCGCCATAAGTAGGAACACAAAAACTCTATCAATCATCCCTTCAGCTATGATTGGATCTCATAAAAACTCACAAATGAACACTGAATGGTAAAAAGGAAAGAAATAAGAAACAGCATTTTCTGCTTTGACCAATGAACTTGTAATATTTAAATATCGCGGAATCCATTTGGCATCGGTATCGAAACATCCATTTTCCCTTTTGAGTGCTTAATGATAATGATTGTTGAAAAAAACTCCAGGTCCCAAGTGATTAACGTGCCAAATACACTTGATGATTGATTATCTGCATTGACAACGTCGATTAAATGCGAAATAATTGAGGCTGCTTTTAAATATAAAAGCTATCTACCGAGAAAATAATGGATGGTGGTTTTACTCCTGTTACAAGCTATTTATTAAATATTTTAACACTACCATTTAAAGGAAGATAGAGAAAAAGAAGAATAATAAATAACCAGCCTAAGTAAGTTTTCATAAATGTTAGATTGAAAACAATAATAACATAACAATATTGAGCTTTATTTTCTCCATAATCCAAATAGCATATAAACTTAATAATATAAAGGTTTTATAACCTTGTTACTACGGTTAGGTAAGAAGTAACCGCGTATCATGTCAGTCCTTCAGATCAGTACTGTAAAAACGTAAATAACTACAATATTTGTTAAAGCTAGATAAAATACGGAAGTCAGATCACTTGTCTTCATAAAAATTTCACAGTCCAGCCTTGCCCAGACCGTATGGTGACTGCGCTGCAGTGGTGAAAAAATAATCTCCTGGTACTCTGTAACAAACAGCACAATTAGGGCAATAGGTTAGACTAAAGTGGCGCCGCGTTGAATTTTATTTAAATAAAACCCTCTGAGGGCGCCACCTTCACCAAAATCGCTCGCTTTGAGCCTAAATCGATAAAATGATTTCCAAATATAGCCTAGAAAAAGACACACATAATATGAAAAATTATTGCCAGAAGCATGCATTCGATTAGTTTGAAAAACCTAAAAAAAATGTTGATATTAAAATAACAAAATGGCTGTCACCCAATCAGCCACCCCATGGCCCGCTATTATTTCTCGGCTGCTTGCGCTCCTACTGCAACGAGTGAGATAGAAGATGGCTTTGGCCACCCACAAACACAATATGTTAGATGCCAAAAACACGCCAAATGGGAATTATATGCATACTTTTGTAACAATAGAATATACTGATATTTGTCTTTTGACGGGCTTGTTGGTGCAGTGGTACTGGTCATACCTCCTGAACGTGGGTTTGATTCCCAACTAGGTCAAGTATTTATGTGTTGCGCATTTGTGTTTTTTCCGTGACTGGGCGATATAATATGTATAACAACAGGGTTATTTTTTACACCATCAAAATTTTTCCAGGAACTATCATTCAAAGATTCCATTTATAAAAAAAAATAGATGGGTCAATCTTTTCCAAAAACTTTTTATCCTAGCTAATCGTGATAACAGCATGGATCAAAAATGAAGTCTGGGAAGGCGAAAGACGCAGGAGGAGGGAGCGTAATCATCTGCTACGCACAGCGCATGGTGTTATCGTACGTAGTTTTATTTGGGATATCTTTGAATGGCTTTAAATTAATAAATTTATTACTGGGTGATAATAAATGAAAAAACACGTGTTTCATAATATTCTTCAAAGATTATAATATAAATGTGGATGGTGTTAAAAATAACGTTGTATCTATGTTATACCCCCGTTGTTTCTGATATCCGTATAACACAAGTGCTTAAGCTACTATTATTTTGGATGAGATCAATGCATGTTTTACAAGCCCGTCAAAAGACAAATATCAGTATATTCTATAAATAATGTGATATGCGAATAAAGATTCTAATTCTAATTCTAAAGATAGTTATTATTATTATTATTTATTAATGTTTTTAAAAGAGCTCATTTAAAACAAACACTTACGCATCCTTGCCATAGACACCTAATTCAAGTACAACGGCTTCCCTTTCCCGTTTGGAGCTATTTTTCCATTTCCTATAATTTTTCGCGTAGCTACCAAGAACACTGCCTGGATACTTGAATGCATCAATCAATAGTTGCCAACTCCTATTGTGATTGCATAAATCTGAAAAGAAAAATAAGCTCAGTATTCACTATGCCTCGTTCTATATAAAGTTGTGCTGTTTAATTTTAGAACTTTAGAACGAGTCAATACCTTTAAACATTTAGGAAGTTTGATTACTAGTGACTCCAGCAAGATGCACATCAGACCTCATTTCAAGAATATTTATAGCCAAATCTGCATTATTAACAACAAGAAAGACATTTTAAAAGTAAATATCCCAGAAAATCTCGTAAACGGCTGATAAAGACCTACATTTGGAGCATCGCGTTGTATGGATGCGAAACGTGGACGCTAACCCAACGAAATAAGGAAAGATTGGCGGCCTTCGACATGTAGTGTTGGATGAGAATAGAGGGATTAGCTGGACCGAAAAGAAGACAAATGAAGAGGTTTTGACCATAGTAGACGAAAGAAGACATTTGCTCAATACCAACGAAAACAGAAGAAGGAAGATGATAGAGAAAGAATTAAATATTCATTATGCGCATTCGGAAAATTGTTAAGAAACATACCTACTTTCAAAAACACTAAATAGGTACAAAAAAATATTATTTTGTGCGAGGTGATTAGACAGATTACGTAAATCCATACTAATATTATAATTGTGAAAGTGTGTTTGTTTGTTTGTTTATTTGTTTGTTTGTTTGTTTGTTTGTCCTTCTTTCGCGCCAAAACGGAGCAACGGATCGACGTGATAGTTGGTATGGGGATAGTTTGGGAGCTGGAGAGTAACATAGGCTACTTATTATTCCGGAAAATTGAGTAAAAATTGTAATTTTCTATGAAAAATCGTTTAACTGTCGTACCTTCGATACAAAACTGTCATTTCTTCCATTGCCGTTTCCAAAGAGTATGTAATCACTGACGTCTGCGCAGTCAAAATCGAATACTAATCTTTTCTGTAAGCTTAGAATAAAAAAATGTACTGCAACTAGCACCAAAAATGCCCCAGTCGCGCAAAGTTATCTGACACTCACTCTACTTCACAGAGTAATTTTTTATATGTAGGAAATAGAGACCAAGCTCGGGCCCCTTTATTGGTAGTGTGTAACTAGCGCTATCTGTTGTCTGGTGTAGGCAACTTTTGGTGTATAAACACACACAGAAGATGTTGGTGACCGGATCCACTATTATATGGCAAAACAACGTTTGCCGGGTCAGCTTGTATCCTTATATATATAATTCTTCTGGACGTTTTTTTGTCACCTAACTCCTCCTAAACGGCTGAAACGATTTTGTTTAAATCTTTAATTGCCATACTAAGCAAAAGACTTCCATAAATTACCTTCCTCTCAGAGCACAGGCCCTTTAGTGTCGCAGCAGCATGGCTGCATCACGGCGCCGGCCACTCTGAAGATTGGCCAGAACACAACAGTTCCTGTAGGTGGCCCAATCCTAATAAGGGATCCCAATCCAATCCAGCTAGCAGAGTTTTTATTCAGCCTACTTTTGGCGTGTCTGCTTTCGAAGCCAGCTCCAGCCAGGTCTGAACCTAATTAAATTGTTATACTAAGCCAAAAGACTTCCATATATTACCTTCTACTGAGAACATAGGTCCTCTAGCATCGCAGCCTGGCTGTATCACCGTGCCGGCCACCCTGAAGTTTGGCCAGAAGTCAACAGTTCCTACAGGTCTTCTGATACCGTACTTGCTGGGGTCAGAGTGGATGGCACACACGAACCTAGCAGAGTTTGGGTTCAGTCTACTGTTGGCTGGTCTGCCCTCGAAGCCAACGCCAGCCGGGTCTAAACCTATAATCCTAGAATACAGTACATATTGAATCTCATGTAATAAATACAACGTTAAATTTTGTAATAAAAACATAATTTGTGTTCAACTAAGTAGAATATACTTGGAATATACGTCATGTCAAAAAATCTATTTACCTACCTAAAATCTTTTACAAATATTTAAACTATTAAAATTACTTATAAAATACAAAGAACCTAATGAACTGTTATTATTTCTATCAATTTATCCATGCTTGTTCTAATTACGTTGTAAATTTGAAAACGTTTGAAACGTTTCTGTTTTATTGAGAAATCTAAAATAACACATTTGTTGCAAAAAATATAAAAGCGCTTCCAACATGAAAACAGCAAGCTCACCAAGGTAACAGTACCCCCTTTAGCAATAGTGCGTTCCCGGCTATCCCGAACATATGGGCGCCCAGAGAGTGACCCACTAGTTCTGTTTTATTCAGATCCAGCCCAGCCTCCGACATATTAAACAAGGTTTCCGCAAAAATGGACCCGAGCTGAAAAACATACAAAACAGACGTATACCCAGCGGAAACTTGGTATTGCAAAAATATATTTCGAATACTGATTTGACTGGGCATCTTTATTAAAATGTTAGTTTAAAATTGCTCTCACAGTTTAGTATACGAATACGAAGGATCAATTTACTGTAACTGCGATAGACGGAGACGTTACTTATTAACTTTAAAGTGTAATAAAAAATAACAAAGAGTCAAGTGTTAATTTTAATGAAATGTGACAGACACTTGACGTGACGAACCGTGATCCTGTCTCTCAAGGTTAGAGTTTAATGCCTAGAAACTAGCTAACTCTTACAGGAACAGGATGAAATAACAGAAGATAATACATCTTTTCACCATTAATGGAGGCAGTTAAAATTTTTATAGGTATAAGACTGTAAGCAAGAGTTGTTGATTTTGTAGACAAAGGACATATCCTTTCACTTTTTTTGTCTAAATTAGTTTCGGGCACGCTACTGCTACCTACTTATTCTGTTTTTCCTTTCTTCAGAAAATAAAATACTAAAGATTTTAACAACAGTTACCTACTAGCAAATTGACACTATTTTAATATAAAAAAAATATTTTTTATTATTGTAGCTCTTTTTAGGGTTCCGTAGTCAACAAGGAACCCTTATAGTTTAGCCATGTCCGTCTGTCCGTCTGTCCATCCCCAGCCTATAGACTCTTAAAGATTCAAAGATTCAAAGATTCAAATTTGTTTATTCAATTTAGATTGTTATTTACAATACTTGTGAACGTCATAGAAGCTACGCCATCGGTTCGCAAACCCTACAGCGGGAGGCCTTGGAGAAGAACCGGCAAGAAACTCCAAGGGTTGTTTTTTTCTCCCTGTCTTATTTCATACAGAGTCGTCAAATTGAAAAATGACCTTAACATGGTATGACTAAGGTCAGTTTCCATCACAATTACACAATGGGTTATGATAAATACAGTTAAGTATAGGCGAACTAATGATCATAGCGGTGAACAATTTTCAGTTACGTAGGAACTCTACTTAAAGCTTTAATATTAGTTTAAAACAAAAGACAATTCTACTATATACTGCAAGTTGCGCCATACATGTTTCAAATGTAATTCTTAATAAAATGAATAAAAACTAAAGAAAACACATCTTAAGGCAAGCAGATAAGAGCAGACCCATTCCCACTGGCAGCACCTGTTCACGAGCATGACGCATGAACCAGCCATCGCTTCGCTCAACCATATTTTAGGGAACGTAACGACCCGCCTCACACGCCACCACCGTAGAAATGTTTTAGTGAGCATGACATACTCAAACTGCCTACCTTAAATGACCGAATTAAAAGCTTAACTAATATAAACGCTAATAATATAAAATATAGGACACCACTCACAATATCATACTAGGAACATTTGTTACGAGTGTTACGACCAAGGTGTTTTGTCGTTCAAATAATCATTTACAGTGTAATAGCCTTTTTTGAGGAGGCCACTCTTTATATGATTCTTAAACTCTAGATATGGTAAATCCAAGATATCACTTGGGATTTTGTTATATATGTGTATACCTTGACCAACGAAAGTTCCGTGCACCTTTTCTAAACGGTACCGAGGCATTACGAGTTTGTTTCTATTTCTAGTATTACGATTGTGTAAATCACCATGTTTGGTATACAAGTTAATATTGCGACGTACAAAAAGAATGCAATTTAATATAAATTGAGATGCAGCTGTCAGTATACCTATTTCCTTGAACTTGTCTCTAAGCGAAGTTTTGGAGCCTAGTTTATAGATGGCTCTGATTGCTCGTTTTTGCAAGATGAATATAGCATTAATGCCAGCCGC
This sequence comes from Crambus lathoniellus, assembly GCA_949710035.1. Lineage (NCBI taxonomy): Eukaryota > Metazoa > Arthropoda > Insecta > Lepidoptera > Crambidae > Crambus > Crambus lathoniellus. The sequence goes on from OX453306.1 coordinate 17,937,731, forward strand.
TAATCCCCACAAAAGAATGCCATATGACATGATGCTATGGAAATAACTAAAGTATACAGTTCTAGCAGTATCAACATCTGTTAGCTGTCGTACTTTTCTAATAGCGTAGGAAGCAGAACTAAGCTTACCAGCTAATGTTGCGATATGCGCATGCCATTGAAGTTTCGAGTCTAAAGTTACATCCAGAAAGATCGTTGATTGTACTAAATCCAGTTTTTCGTTGTTGATTACAATTTCTACAGGTACCGTCTGTACATTTGGCAGAGAAAAAAGTACGCACTTTGTTTTCTTTGCATTAAGCTGCAAATTGTTAGAATTAAACCAACCGAGTACTTGTGACAGTGCTTTGTTTACATCGTCAAAATTGGTTTTGTTTCTGTCTATGTTAAATATTAAAGAAGTATCATCTGCAAACAACACAATATCACAGAAGTTTTTGGCAAAGAAAGGCAAATCATTAATATAAACCAAAAATAGAAAAGGGCCTAAAATAGAGCCTTGAGGTATGCCTAGTTTAAACTGAGAGCCGTTTGATTTCACTCCATTAATGTCAACTGTCTGAGTTCTGGAACTGAGATACGACAGTATTAGTTTCTGGGCATTATTTTTTACACCGTAATGATTTAGCTTCAACAGCAGCGTCCGGTGATCAACACAATCAAAAGCCTTGGATAAGTCGCAAAATATTCCAAGAGTATTTTGCGACTTTTCCCAGGCATCAAACACATGCTTTAAAAGTGCAACCCCAGCATCCGTGGTTGACTGACCCTTCATAAATCCGAATTGTTTGCTATGCATGAGATTGTTTAATGAGAAATGAGACAATAATTGCTCTAGTATTATTTTTTCAAATATTTTGCTTAAGGCGGGTAATATTGATATTGGTCTATAATTGCTTGGGTCTTCTTTGTTTCCTGATTTAAATAAAGGTATCACTTTGCTAAATTTCATTAAATCAGGAAAAATTCCTTGAGCGATACACTGATTAAATATAATAGCAAGATAAGGGGCAATAGCATGAATAATGTTTTTAAGTACAGTAACAGATATGCCCCATAAATCAGTGGTAGTTTTCATTTTAAGTAAATTAAATGTTTTGATTATATCGCTCGAATTAATTTCTTTAAAATTAAATAATGAACTACACTCAGACACATGTTTTTCAAGAACCGAGACAGCAGAAGCTGGTGAAGAATTCAAATTAGAGGTGGTTACTAATGGTATATTTACAAAAAAGTTTTCAAAAATATTAGCAATTTCTGTTTCAGAGTTTATTCTTGCGTTATTAATGTTAAGCGCTAGACTGTTGTCATGTTGTTTACCTTTTCCGGTTTCACGCTTAATAATATCCCAAGTTGTTTTGATTTTATTATTTGACTTTTTAATTTTATCCTTTAAAAATATAGACTTTGCTTTAGAACATGATTTTTTGAAAATCTTAGAATATTGTTTTACATGTTCTACGAAACGAGGGCTGTGATTAGTTTCTCTTAATTTATATAGTTCATACAGCCTGTTTCTACTTTTATAAATACCTGTCGTAGCCCATTCGCAAAACTTTAACTTCTGGGTGCATTTAACCGTTTTAGACTTAAAGATATTATTGAACTCATTCGTTACTAATTCAAAAAGGGTTCCATAAAGCGCATTAGGATCATCATGCACATATGGCATCATAGAAAATTTATCAGCTACATTATTTTCAAAATTACGTAGTCGCGTTTTTGTAACGGGCCTGCATTTTACACTTTTAGGCGCATCAACAATATCTAATTCATAGGATACCTTTAATCCGTAATGGTCAGATGTAATATTTTTAACGACTAGTTTGTTAGTCGGATCAGACTTAGTACTAGAAAGCTGTAATTTCGCATGAAAATACAGACAAAGTGATGAAGTAAAAATATTTTATAAAAAAAATTGTAGGTTACCTCCCCTACACGTGAAGTGTGTAGTGTGGGGTGTCGTTGGATAGTAATTTCAAAAATATTGCGCGTTTGTAAAAACAGTTTTTTGATTGAGGCATCCGTTTATGAATTATTAAGCTTTAAAGTGCAAATTTTGTTAGAGTCAAGTGTCCCCAGCCCCTGCCAAATAGTTATTTTGGATACGTGAAAGAATTCACGATAGTTGTATATTATGTCGCAGCCAAATGGTTGAATTCGCCATTCAATTAAACGCCTAGGCCGATAATTTTTCCCGTAAGCTATTTCATCTTCCAATAAGTTGACGTAGACACAAAAAAAAACACGAAATTCAATTAAATTTCTAACCTATCACGTGTTCTACCCCTAGTGTAAGTTTTTATGTCAAAAAACGCAAACTATCGCGGGTCCGTATTTATATCAATTTGTATGAAAACTGTATCAGCGCCTCTAGCGGCGAGTAGCGCGCTTATACAGTTTTCATACAAATTGACATAAATACGGAATCGAAAAAGTTTGCGTTTGCTTGACATTAAAACTTACACTAGGGGTACAGGACTTCCGACGGGTACATGCCGCCATACTTAACCATCCGGCGACATATATATGACGAAGTTAAAAGGAAAACTATCCTAGCTAAGTAGGCTTTACAAGTATTTGAGATACAACACATTTTCCAAAAACTGCAAATTAATATTTCGATTAACTACTGTACGCATACGTACACTATGAAAAATAAAATTATTTTTTTCTGGCGAAAAATGATAGTGGTAATTTTGCTAGGTGTATGTAATCAGTACGTTAAGTGGGTACGGAACCCTTCATGGGCGAGTCCGACTCGCACTTGGCCGATTTTTAAAGTTAATTTTCCTGTTGTTTACCTTTCTCGCGTTCGGCGCCGCCCAATTGACATATGACGTGGCCAAATTGGGATAGGTTGACGCGGCCCATTCTTGCCAGTTGAGGAGCACCACGTTGCGCCCTCCCTTTGCCAAATATGAGTTTATTACCGCAGTCACCGCCGGCCCTTGGGGATTCCCTGAAATATATTATTGAACGAACAATCTCACAACTACAGGAAAACTGCTGACCGCTTTTGGGATTTGAGCGCACTCCTATAGAAAGTTTGACGAACGATGCAATTCGAAAATTTGGCCGCTTTTGACATAGAAGTTTGGTGCTTTGATAAAGAAAATTCAAGTAAGATCTCGCCTTGGTAGAGAAACTAATTTTTAGACTAATATTTAAAAAAACTATGATGAATTTTGTACATCGATTTTACCTGTGAAACCGTGGGTAAATATGACAGTGGGGCGACTTGCATTGTACCAGGATAACTTAAATATTTCGTGAGCACCCTCCAATGGTAACTCAGTGTAGTCATCTATTGAGCTGTGAAATGTAATTGTTACTACTTAATGACATTATAAGTAAAAAAGCAGACTTCCCAAAGAACAAGCTAGGTATATACAAAAAAATATATAAATCGGTAAGTACAAAAAATGTAAAAGTAGGTAAAAAAAGTAACTTCAACCTGTGAAAATATCTCAGCTTTGCAGTTTCATCACTTAGTACTGAAAGAAAATCAATTATTATAAAACTTACATGTTTATACATACTCGTATGTACATAGGCTATTCATCCTTAGGTAGGTTAACTTATAATTCTTCTGTACGTGTGTTTGTCACCTAACTCCTCCTAAACGGCTGGACCGATTTGGTTGAAATTTTGTATGTAAATTTCAATGGGTTTCTGGATGATTTGAAAACACAATTGGGACGCGGGCCCCAATTTAGTGCGACGTAGTTATATAATTTTTTGTATTACAACTTGCGCGGGCTCGCATTTAAACAGCGCTGCTTCTGACCTGCGTTTGGTGTGCTGAAGCCCAGGTATCTAAATTTAGTTAGACCGAAATTCAAATTCAATCAAATTGACAGCAATTTCATTGAAAAGCATTGCATTGAAAGCTTTCATTAGATCCTAAAATTCAAAAATTCAATATTATATCGTTTATTCAATTTAGGTTTGTTTAACAACACTTATGAACGTCAATGAACTTAACTTTACTTACAAACTTAACTTTCAATGCTGTTGTTGAGACGTATCAATGCCATTGAAGCAATGGATTTGAAAGCAATCATCATCATCATCATCATCATGTCAGCCGAACGACGCCTACTGCTGGGCATAGGTCTCCCACAACGATCGGTCCTGCGCTGCCCGCATCCAGCGGCTTCCCGCGATCTTGACCAGATCGTCGGTCCACCTTGTAGGGGGCCTGCCCACGGAACGTCGTCCGGTACGCGGTCGCCATTCAAGAATCTTTCCGCCCCAACGGCCATCGGTTCTCCGCGCTATGTGTCCCGCTCACTGCCACTTCAATGATGCAATCCTTCGAGCGATGTCGGCTGTTTTAGTTCTCCTGCGGATTTCATCATTTCTGATTCGATCGAGCAGGGAAATACCAAGCATCGCTCTCTCCATTGCTCGCTGGGTGACTTTGAGCCTTCTTATGAGACCCATAGTAAAAGACCACGTCTCACTTCCATAGGTCATTACTGGCAACACACACTGGTCAAAGACTTTCGTCTTGAGACATTGAGGTATTTCGGACGCGAATATATGTCGGAGCTTCCTAAACGCTGCCCATCCAAGCTGGATTCGACGAGAGATCTCTTTCTCAAAGTTGGACTTACCTAACTGGACCGTCTGTCCTAGGTAAACATAGTGGTCAACAACTTCGAGCATTTACTGGAGCGGGTGCAACATGGACATTGAACATGATTTTCGTCTTGTCCATGTTCATCTGAAGTCCCACTCTTTGCGAAGCATTACCGAGATCTTCAAGCATTGTGTTCAGGTCTTCCAAGGTCTCAGCCATAAGAACTACATCATCGGCAAACCGTAGGTGTGTTAGGTACTCGCCATTGGTGTTGATGCCGCATCCTTTCCAGTCCAGCAGCTTAAAAATATCCTCCAACGCAGCTGTGAACAGTTTGGGAGATATGACATCTCCCTGTCTCACAACTCGCTGTAGTTGGATAGGATTAGAGCTCTGTGGCCCGATTCTGCTAACGTTTAGTCATAATCGTGTCTCAATCGTGTTTCAATTGTTGTGCTTTTTTACACATGCACTAGTTACAAGAAATGTAAACTTTTCTCACAATACTACTGATTGTCACACCACACCCTACATTCACATCACATCATACTGTCATAATTCTTGTAACTAGTGTGTAAAAAAGCACAACAATTGAAACACGATTGAGACACGATTACGACTTAACGTTAGCAGAATTGGGCCACTGGTTCTGTAATCGGACCGACATCGACATGGTGGCGATGATGGCTTGAAAGCAATATTGAACCGAAATTGAACCGTGTGATATTAGCTTTATAGTTTTGACGCTTTATAACAAATTATTAGGAAAATGGGTCACGATTTAATTCGACTGTACCTTGTTATTTTGCAAAAGAAAGAATGATGCCAGAGTCATGCAAAAGAAATGAGCCCAATATCCATAGCAAAACAAAACTATATTAGGATTTCATTTCATTCTCGTAGTTTCAATGCACACTAGTAAGAGTGCGTTGAAAGTAGAACGAACGGAAACTGAGACTTCAAGGTAGTTCATCAATTATTATACAGGGTGTTAGTTTAAAGATGGGACATACTTGACTTGGGATGGGACAGGGGGTGAAAGTACCCATCAATACTAACAACTTTTACTATGAGACGAAGTGCGATAAAAAAATCGGCTGTTTCATACAAAAGTGTAATAGCGAATGGGCCAAAATGTATGGAACAGCTGATCTTTTTTTTCGTAATGTGGCACTAACGCCCGAATACTCGTACGCAAATCATCTTTGGGAGCGTCTCAAACATCATGGCATCTCTTTCATACGTTTGACATTTAAAGTGACAGGGCGATGTTTGAGACGCTCCCAAAGATAAGTAGCGTACGAGTATTCGGGCAGTCCAGTGGTAAATTTGTTTGTATTGATGGGTAATTTCATCCCCTAAAGTATGTGCCATCTTTAAACAAACAACCTGTATACTTAGTTTTAAAAATTTATTGTGATAGCTTTAGACATAATCGATTTTGGATGTTACCTTAGGTTTCTTGTTTAATTATGTAATAATATGAAAACTAATTTGAGATTTTAAATTATTTTTATGCATTCAATTTCATTTCATTCATTCAATGCAATTTTGTAAGTACTGGAAAAATGTGATAGTAAAAAACCACGAGCCCTTTATGTAGTATCCCGCCTGAAAGCTACATACAGGGCTCGTGGTTTTTTACTATCACATTTTTCCTATAATATGAAATTCGCAAACTGACGAGTCCATATTAGTTTTATAGAAAAAAAATAGATTTATGAAATACTAGCTGACCCGGCAAACGTTGTTTTGCCATATAAATTTTATTGGACACGAACTTCGTACCAGCTGCCTGACACAATGTCACTTATTAAAAAAAAAAGAAATCCTAAGCGGCAAAAATGTCAGTGATTACATACTCTTTGACATACCTTCTCTTTGGCAGCGTCTAAGAAATGACAGTTGTGTGAAGTATGACAGTTTAACGGTTTTCTATACAAAATTACCATTTTTATTTTATAATTTTCCTGGATAAAAAGTAGCCTATGTTACTCTCCAGCTCTCAAATTATCTCCATACCGAAAATCTCGTCGATCCGTTGCTCCGTTTTGACGTGAAAGACGGACAAACAAACAGTATGGATTGAATATTCTCATTATTTTCGAAAAAAGAACACGTGACAAAAAAAATCAAATCCATTGCAGGAGCGTTTTTTGAATTTGGAACATAACAACGCTCCAGCAATGTGTATGAAATGGCGTGCATAACATTTTCTTTTAGTAATTGCCCCATTAAGACTAATGTTACTTTTAATATTAATTAAAGTAAATGTTTATATAATATATTCTTTTGAGAAAAGCACTAAGTATATGCCTCGGCGAAAATGGCAATTACCTGTCTCGTAGTTCGTACTAGTTAAGTCCTCCGCTTCGCCTACGGCTCGGCCTTCAAACTCATACTCGACCTGCAATTTTTTTGCCTATTTCGCGGCCTTTGCAATAATGTACTATTATGTTCAGGGGCCCGATTCTCAGGCATTCGAACTTTTTCAGTGTGGTAATTCGTATGTCGAACATTTTGTTTGTGGTTTCTATTGAAAAGTTAGAACGTTTCAAACAAACTAAGCTGTCTCAAATGTCAACAAATTCATTTTGACAGCTAAGTTCGTATACGAACATCTATTGGTTTTTACCATTCGTAGCGTTCGACTGGTTTTCGATCGAACTTTTTCGATTGTGAATATCTGACTATACAAAAACTGTGTTATATTTGAATTTCGAACTATAAATGTGAACTTTTCTCGATTGCCTGAGAATCGGCCCCCATATCACCCAAAATGTAGAGAATCACATTATGTCATATTTTTTACTTCATTCATATTTAATTTTCAGAATGTTCAATGTATTGGGTTCAATATTTATTGTATTCGTCTGTATTTTTCTTAGATTCTCTGTTACAAAATTCATGATTTGATGTATATGTCGTAGGTATATTGTCAAAGCCGTGATATTATAATTCCACTAGTAAAATTATAATTTCTCGTTAAATTATGAATAGACACTACGAGACATGCACTGCGAGCTCACGAATTTGCCTCGTAAAAGTCCTGTACTCCTCGGAAGTCATATAGAACACGTGATAGGTTAGAAATTTCGTGGTATTTTTTTTTTGTATCAATACAAATTATGGATTGTTTCACAAATAACGAGGCTCGCAGCCGTGTGCATACTGTCTCGTACTGTCTATGCATAATTTAACGAGAAATTATAATTTCACTAGTGGAATTATAATATCACGGCTTTGACAATATACCTACGACATATATAAAGGAGCCAGAAAAGATAATATAATTTTAAACATTCGAATAAAGTTACCACACACATATTATTTTTTCTTTGGGGTATAAGGCTTGTAGAATAACAGCACTCCTGATAGTCTGCTATTAAGTTACTTGAATAAAAAAGAAGTTACCTATAATTATCTGTATTTAGAAAAATACCACCTTAAGCGCGGTCCTCACTATTTGTGCATCCACACCGCAGTGACATTTTGCTAAGCAACATTTTGTAACATGTAACAATTTGACTAAACCAAATTTTGTTTGAATGTTGACTCCTCATAAAATTATGCTCCTTAGACAGACATAGCACAAACATTTGAACAAATGTGTAGCTCGGGTATTTGAGTATTTGTTCAAAGCTTTGATGATATATTTGTACCTTGTACCTACTTTGCCATTCGGTGTCGGTTTTTCGAGCGCACATCAAAGGGCTCGAACTTCAAATGTTTGCCACACTTGCTCAAAGTTCAGCCGCGCAAGAATTTTTGAGCGGGATGGTCGTGTACGTACGCGCGTTAATATGGGTGTGTAATATATGATATAACAACATTTTGTATAATACTCACAAAATCTTACAACACATTACATAAAATCATTTCACATAACGTTCATTTTGTATAATCAACGAATGATATAAATTCAAAATATATAATTTTAAACCGTATAATGAACATTTGATATAAAAACGTTTCATATAATAAACATTTACTATAACACTTACTTACATTGTATAATGTTTAAAACACATAATGGTTATATAACATAACAACATTTCATATAACGTTCATTTAGTATAATCAACGAATTACAATTTCTGGCGCTTCGCCGGCCGCTACCGCGGCACGCTCGCTTCGCTCGCTCGGCTCGCGCTGTTTTGTTCACAGTTCTAACCTAACCTAACCTATTATCAATTATTTTGTCACCGTTGTGGCTTTTTTATGGCGGGGGGCTTCGCCCCCCGAGCCCCCCTTTCGAGTGCACTATACCCCCCGTGCCCCCTGCTCCTTTGCCTACCATATACATTTAATTGACTAATTGATGATTATATAAAACAAAATTATATCAAATGAAATTATTACATATGATGATTATATGAAACAAAATTACATCAAATGACCGTTATAGCAAATGTGTTTTATATAAAATATTTTTATATAAAATGAGCGTTATGTCAAATGATATTATATAAAATGATGATTATATGAAATAAACATTATGCAAAATGAAATTAGTTGAAGTGTTGTTATGACAAACGTTTATTATGTCATATGAACGTTATTGAAATGAAATTATACCAAATGAAATTATATCATTCATTACGCACCCCGTTAATACTAAAGATGATACTTTTCGGCCGTTTTGATGGATTATTTTGCACATATATTTAATGACATGCACTTATATTATACAGGCACTTTACATAAACAAAATCGTCGTCTATCTGGGAGGCTACCGGCCTAAAAAATATGGATATGGACATGGGCTTCATTTGACTTGTGAAGCCCATATTTGTCCGTTAAGGACATGTAACATTGTAATAAATAAATAATTAAATACAGGCATGTATAGGCATGTCGCGCCCTCAAATAAGTCGTCCATCTTGTTTGTTTTCTTTTGAATAACTGTGAAGTGAACGTGTGTGCAAAGCAATGTGTGGCAGGTACAACAAACATGTGTTCAAATATGTGTACTAAGTCTTAAAAGTCTTTGTTCTTATGTCTGGCGTCGGCATTAGAATCAAATACGTATTCGTAGTTTACGATGTGTGCGTAGCTAAACTAACCTTATCTTGGTCAGACATTACGATACTTACAGACGACTAGTATCATACGCCAGTCGCAGAGACGAGTCATCGAGGCTTATCTCCCATACATTTGTATTGTGGCTTGCACACTACGCTACAAGTATACGACATATTACACAATTCAAATGACAGGTCTCCGCGACTAGCGACGGATACGAGTCGCCTATTAAGTTTAGTAATATAAGAACGTGCATAGGTCGTAGACAAAATGCACTCTTTCATTTAATTATTATTTACCGAATGCAACTTAGTTAGGCCCTCGTTTAATTTAACTAGACAAAGCTGGCTTGCGCGATGTATATAGCTTTTAATTAATATTGTTTCACTATAGTTGTAAACTGATAAGCTGATAACCATTTACAAAACAAAATGTAAACAATAAAAATTCCTAATACTTAAATCCAATCTAAATCACACACACATTTAATGGAAAATTATTTTAAGTGAATACCACTAAATAGTCCCAATAATAAATAATATGTAGTTATCTTAGGTAAATCAACATATTTATTTGATTGATGAAAAAATACTCACCGGCAGCGATGAAACCGGACAATAGTAACACTAACAGACAAGTAGGCATATTGCAAAATTTTCACTAATTGTCCTTTGGCGCGTCTTGCTCCGTTTATATAGGGGCCGGTATCAAAATGTCCTCAGCGCTACACATAGCCTTGACATGTACAACTGATTACAAGGTGTTATTAAATTAGGCACTATATTTGTCTAAGATATGATGCCTCTGGCTCACTTTCAGGCACACGCGTGAAAATTTATTTAAAATATTGAACGCTTTACCAATTAAAGAAATGTGAAAAAGGAAAGTTAAGTTCTTGATTTACTAGCGTAATGACAGCGGCCGATATAGTATGACATGGAGAGCCCATAGCGTTTTGTAGACGCATAAAATATTATGTTAATATTTTGCATGGATAATAACGTCACACGTGTCGGAATCACCATGAAGTCAATACTCGACGGTAGATAATTATACGAAACATACAAAATAAGACTACCTATATGCTGGGTAAAGTTTTTTAATGTATGAATGTTACTACCGTGGCCAGTTTTAACAAACAGATTGCAATAGAATTAACATTATTATTCGAAACCACCAAAACATAATACGCAAAATTCAGTTTTTTAATGAGGGTTTTCTGTTGTAGATATACTTATCTTCTCTTATCTGAAAGAATATGCATTTTAATGCATCTCAATAACTGTACTTAATTTTTCAGATGCAAAACATAAAGTTTTCGCTATACTAAAAAAGGAAAATTTTAAAAGGGTTCTTTATCTGTTAAATCCTTGTCTTTGATGTAATATTAAACTTTTTACCTATGGTTTTAGGTTGAATTTCCAATGGGAATACCGATTAACAATCATTATAACTGCCCTCCAACGTTAGGCGAACTGTTAATCCTACGGGATTAGCGAAGCCAATATCTCTGGAGCACTTTACTATAATTTGGGGTAATCGAGCCCTGAAGTAATTTCGGCCTTGACATTGCTACGGTTGAATTCAACGAACAGTTTTAGGTCAAAACCATCTTCGTTATCATCAGTGTAAGTACTTACGGGCACGAATTATGTTTTACTTTAACAAACGTTGTTTTCTTGGAGTGTCGTCTTTCATTATTTCAGTGGTTAGTATGAACGGAAAATAAATTATAGTAAATAGTACAAATATGGCAACATCAAATCAAGGGCTACCTTGAGAAATCCATCCCTAAGTAAGCAGGTACTCAATAATATTATGTCAAAGTGTGTTTGTCCGACTTTCACATCAAAACGGAGCCACGGATCGAAGTTTTTGGTATGGGCATAGTTTGGGAGCTTGAGAGTGACGTAGGCACTTTTTGTTCCGAAAAATTATAAAATAAAAATGGTTATTTTGTATGGAAAATCGTTTCTGTCGTCTTACTATACAAAACTGTCATTTCTTCCATGGTCGCTTGCAAAGAGAAGCCACACAGGCTACTTAATATCCCAGAAAAACATCACATTCCCGCGGGATAAAGCCTGTAGTCCACGCGGGCGAAGCCGCAGGCGGAAGGCTAATCTATATATATAAAAATGAATCCCTATTTCCCTTGGTCACGGCATCACGCGTGAACGGCTGGACCGATTTGGCTAATTTTGGTCTTGAATTGTTCGTGGAAGTCCAAGGAAGGTTTTAGCGGTGAGAAAATAGGGGAAGGAGGGGTAAGTAGGGGTAGAGTAGAAGTAGGGTAGGGGTAGAGTAGGGGTAGGGTAAGGTAGGGGTCGGGGTAGGGTAGGGGTAGGGTAGGGGTAAGGTAGGGGTAGGGTAGGGGTAGGGTAGGGTAGGGGTAGGGGTAGGGTAGGGGTAGGGGTAGGGTAGGGGTAGGGGTAGGGTAGGGGTAGGGTAGGGGTAGGGTAGGGTAGGGGTAGGGTAGGGTAGGGGTAGGTTGGGGTAGGGTAGGGTAGGGGTGGGGTAGGGTAGGGTGGAGTAGGGGGTAGGGCCACGGGAACGAAGTCGCGCTGGGTCAGCTAGTAATATTATAAATGTAAAGGTGTGTTTGTTTGTGTTTTTCAGACTTTCACGTCAATTCGGAGCAACGGATCGACGTGATTTCTGGTATAGGGATAGTTGGGAGCTGGAGAGTGACATCGGCTACTTTTTATGGAAAATATTACTTTGCAGTTCCCGTGGGATGACGTCGGCGTCGTAGTAACGCATTCGAACCCGCGGGTGGAAGGCTAGTAGAGATATTATTATATGTATGAATAGCAGAACAGAACGAATAAAAGTTGGTCAATAAATCTTCTGGTTCAATAAACATGACATGATCGATATATTTGTTTCATATTTTTAACCGACTTCAAAAAAGAGGACGTTCTATGTTGATCTGTATGTTTTTTTTGTGTATGTCCTCCGATTACTCGAAGATGGATGGACCGGTTGAAATGATTCAAAGATTATTCATCAGGTTGGTTCCCATGTTGGTCCCATTTTTGGACTTTTGAAATCGGTTCAGTAGTTTTCAAGTTATCCTGTAAATACTGTAATTTGTTAGGTAACCTTTGCACGAGTTTTTTCTTATAGCATAAACTCCTTTGTTTATATAAATAAACCGATTCAAATGATTCTTGTTTTGTTAGAAAGAGGATATATCAAGACTCATATAAATTTCATTGGCATTGGGCCTTGGACACAGAATATATAATAGTACTAACGCCTTGGACTTCGGAGATACACAAGGGAACTCTTTAAATAATCTGATCATATCTGATCTGAAATCTGAAAGAGTAGGTAGGTATTTTAATTTTTAGTTTTTTTGCATTCACAATGCAATTTTTATTACAGAAAAATGGAAAATGAAGTATTTAGTCGTGGGTTCGAGTCCCATCGGAGCTAGTTGTGAGACGGGTCGATTTTTTCTGAGTAGGTAGGTATTATACTTATGACATGATCCCATTTTCTCCAAGTGAGGATCAGATGATGTAATCCTAGGGAAATCGAGGGATTCCTTAGGATTCTCACATTATTAACACTAAATACTTAAAGAAAAATAACAAATTAAACCGCCTTCAAAACAAAATTTCTGACAAAAACTCTTTACTTACCTAAAAACACTAAAAAATAAAAAATAATTTGAATTTTAAATTCAAGGGATTAAAGTGCGTGACACTTTCTATATTAACTTAGTACCTTCTTATTGAACAGTTTGAAGTCGGTGCCAAGCCACATGTACATAGGTACCTACGTCGTACGAAATGTTTTTTCACGCATTTTCGTCGTTTGAATTTAATGTTACTCAACTTCTTTGAGTAACTCAACGTTATTTAATCTATACTATAACTACTCAAAACCTGAAAACCATTTTAATACATAACCAATCTCAAACCACCTTTTGTACGGAAGCAACCAAAGTACTTTGTTAAGAAATAAAATTAAGATGTTTATATTATACACAATTTTATTCGAAATCCGTTATAATGTAATATGATACTGATACAGCATACAGCCCATTTTATTTCTTTAGATCACAGACAAATCACTTCCTCCGACGAATAATAAGCTCATACGGGACCGCATTGGATATATTTACGAGCTATCTCCACGGTCGTTCTCAATATGTAACCATCAATAACTTCAGAAGCCGGGATGAAAGCATCTGCTGTGGGGTTCCTCAGGGAAGTGTGTTGGGACCCACTCTCTAAAACAATAACCTACATTAATGAGCTTTGCAAATTAGCCCTTCAAACTGCAACATCTTAGTTTACGCGGATGACACAGTCTTGCTCATTGATGGCAAGGATTGGGGCGAAATTTCCAAAAACACCAATCTCGCTTTTAATGAAGTTATGAAATGGCAATCGCCAAACTTGCTAACTCTCAATTTAGATCAAACCAAATTTGTCCCCTTTGCCGCCAATGTCTCAACACTACCATCGGGTGCGTTTACTATTCGCGCTCATTCGCTACGGGAACATAACTGGTTGAATTGTGACTGTTTGCTGATTCAGCGTGTTCCTCATAATATCAAATATCTAGGCGTTTGGATTGACTCTCTGCTATCCTGGAAAGAGCATATTAAGACCACTGCCTGTCGAACTAGGAGACTTATATTTATATTTAAGAAACTTAGAAACATAATTGATTTTGATACTTTGAAAATAATTTATTAAGCATTAGGCCAATCTATTTTATCTTACTGTATTACTGTTTGGGGATGTTCATGTAAAACTGTTATTTTATGCCTGGAAAGAGCTCAAAGAGCTATTCTTAAAGTAATTGCCTTTAAGCCCATCTTCTTCCCAACGTTTGACTTATTCGCAATATTTAAAGTTTTGACCGTTAGACAAATGTATGCAAACAAGTTATGTCGATTGTCTCAATTTAAATAGACGAAGACCCTATGCAGTGTGCAAAACTAAACGCTTCCGATTGACCTTAGCGCGACGTCACTTTTATTACATTTCTCCCTCCTTTTATAATAAAGTTAATCAATTTCTAAATATATTTCCCTTAAACTTAAGAATTTGTAAAAAGAAAACAATGAAATGGCTCCAGAATTTATCATATTCGGGTACAGATGAATTTATTAGTATTTTTGTGGGCAGTTAGCTGCGTATGCTGTTCACAGTGTTCATCTCAAAGACAGAGAATATTGATGAGAGATTTTATTTCAAATATATTAATCGTACACACACACAAACACACACACACACACACACACACACGCACACACACGCACACACACACACGCACACACACACACACACATATATACACAATAATACTCCTGCATGTTAAATAAGAAAAAACATATTTCTAAGTGTTTAAATAGTAATGTATTTGGAGGTGGGCGCTAATGACTGCGACACAGTTACTTAACGATCACTACTTGCTTATATTCATAATGTTTTGTCTGCAATAAAAAGTTTCGTTTTGTTTCAAGTTTCGTTTCAATACCTAATTGCAAAATAAAGTTGAGTCATTTTGTAATCCGAATTTTATATTGCAAAAACTTGGCAGGTTTTTCCCGCTGACGTTGTTTCTATAGGGAAAGTCTTGAACAGTAATTAAAAAATAAATAATGCAATAAGTATTACAAAATTTTAAAAGGAGACCCCACATAGATTAGGTGTATCAGAAGCATTCTGAAGTGTCTAAAGTGTGAGTCTCAATTGTGTATTTTTTTAATTACTTGAGTTAACTTATTTGCATTCTATATTTTTACTAAGAAGTTAAGGAGCTTTGTGTAAGCTTAAGCGCTCGATCAAGGAGAGGGGGCGCGGGTGAATTGTGCATCAGTTGGTGCGCCACATTGACTTTTTTGATTAGATGTCTGTCGCGAGCGCGCAATGATAGCACAATTTGCCTGCGTCGCGCGACGCGCCGCCTGACGCATCGCTTCTCCTTGAACTATCTATGTTAATTTGTGGTATGTATGCCCGCTGATGAACAGCGGGAGAGCCCCACTTCCCCTGCCGTGCACCTCAACGGCGGGTTGTGCATAAGGAGCATTTTTCCCTCGAGATAAAAAAAAGGTTAGGTTAGGTTAGGTTAAAAGTAGCACTGATTGGCACGTTGCAAAGCGTAGCAATTACTTTGTTTTTAGTCAAGTTTTTCTTAGAAATTTGAAAATTGATTCAAAGAATATATTAAGAGCCACGAGATTACCTATGAGGGAACCAATGATAAAGGGCCAACCAATATAAATATACCAATATAAAACTTTGAATAAAGATTAACATTTTGAGCACATAAAAACCTCATTTTAAATATTTATCTTGTTATTATATTATTACTAAGGTTATAGATATACCATTAACTTTTTGATAATTTTTAACTATTTTAAAAGCTATCCATCTTACAGGATATTTGAAAGAATTACTTACAGTACAGTGGGACAATAATTTTCCCAACCAGTCAATTAATTTCATGTAAATTTGGTCCCAACGATTTAAAGTGATTTTTTGAAATAACGTAACTTGTTTGGTATGCTAGTCATACCAAACAAGTTACGTTGGGAACAAAGGGTGAAATCCTGGTAAAGATGGTTTCCTAATTATTTGACCTTTATCAATCAACGTTGCTAAAACTTTAATTAAAGTTCTAAAATAATCATGAGACGATACCTCGTTGCAAAGTTTCAAGAAAAGTAATATAAAATATTTCTTAACTATATATTGATCAAACCATGACTCACGCCCGAATTCTCGAACGCAAATCATCTTTGGGAGCGTCTCAAACATCATGGCATCTCTTTCATACGTTTGACATTGAAAGTGGCAGGGCGATGTGTGAGACGCTCCCAAAGATAAGTAGCGTACGAGTATTCGGGCATTAGTTGTGTAAACACCCAAATTTTTAAGTGGGCCGATCATTTCATAGCTTGTAACTTTCTTTCGAAATAAAAATATCTTTGGTGATTAATAATGAATGTCAATAAAACAACATCATACTTTTAACATAGGTACTATTTTTATTTTTTATATTATTATTTTCCGTAATCACGTTACAATATTTTCGCTTACAATTCTTAATTTGGAATGGTATTATGTATAGTTTAGCTTAAAAATAAATAAAAAATACCTTGATTTACAACTTTAACAAGAGCATGCAAATTATTCGTTATGCAAAAGGAACATGGCAAAGAGTTTAGACAATCCTGACTCTTTGGTTTGACTGAGATGTTAAATGACGGTTTCACTCGACAGCATACGCCATTTACAAATGAAAATAAATTGAAGAGTTAAATTTAAAGAAAACATCACTGTAAAGCATCCATCAATTCTAAAATAATCGGCGTCAAAACCTAATCGCAGACAAGTTTCAACGCACATACAATGTATCACTTAAAACTACGTAAATTTTTCTCATTATTAAAATTGTTATTTGTACATAAAAATAATACAGTGCCAACAACCACGATAAACTATAATAATTAAGTTATAAATACTACAATGGATACAGGCAATATAAACATTTAAATCACTCTGGCCGAATGCTCAGACGCAATTCGAAGTTCTTTTGCGATGCCCGATAAATGAGTGAACGATGTTAGCAAGTGTAGAAGATCCCGAGCGTCTGAGCATCCGATCACCTATTTCTAAGTATGCAGACAACAACCTGCTAGCCTGAACAGGATTAACACTTTTGTTACTTTTAATAACTACAAACAATCAGAAACAGGGCATTGCACCAACAAATAAAAGTAAGAAAACGCGAAACATGAAGGAAGAGAGCGAAGAGTAGAAGAGATTGCACAATAATATAATACCTAACTTAAGACTAATAACGTAGTACCTACCAGTACACGTCCATAGATGAAGAATGTATAAATAAATTTGGTGTACGTAGATAGTACACGGTGAGATAAGTACTTAATGCTTGTAATAAAGCATCAGCGAAGCTCGACAGTATCATGATACTACTTATTACATGACAATCAATATTCACAATTGATGCGCGAATCCGTAACATCAATGTATAGAGTATAGAATATAAAGAGAGGGCTCGCTTGAACTAAACTACAAGATTAGACAGGGTTACTTTTATTCGCTGGCGCAATTACAGGTACATAAAAACTTTCCTTCAAAACGTAGCCTAAAATTCACTTATCTAATTTTCAAGGCCTTAATTTTGGAAAAAGCTGATACTTACTTAATATATTATTTGAGAGCGGAGCTACTGCCTTATCTTATTAAAATTACTTCATCCACTAACCAGTTAATATCAGAAAATGTAAAGTCGATAAAAAATTTAATAAGTTAAGCGAGTAACTCCTACCGACTATATTTTAATATCTACATGGTATCTAAAGTTGTTAAATAATATCAATTAGGAGCATAAAGTATCACCTCGAGCTAAGACTGTCAAGAAAGGGCAAACTCGCACAACTAACTACCTGAAATTTCAAGCTCATACATAATATGTTAATAAATATTGTTAGTCCATTAAATCGGTGCGTGCACGATTTTCACAGTTGTGGTATACATTACGCTCTCTGACAATTTGCCATCGAAACACCTGAGCGGTGACGATGCGTCCATTCCATAAGTCTATATTACGACTATTAATAAGTAGACATTCCGGTCGGGTCCCACGTTTTCATTAAAACTATGACTGTTAGTTACATGCGAATTTTAATCCGGCAAGAATATCAAATCTGGCCGTCCGCTTCGACCTCGGGGAGCGATTTTCCGAGACTAGATCACGACACAGCTGAGACCGCGGCGGGCGACTCGAGTCGCCCAACTCCGATCGCACAACCATCACACGGGGTAGATAGACGGCTTCGCGCTCATTTCGCCGTCGCCGTCGTACCATATCTTGAACACAATTCGTCGACGATAGCGAGGATGACAGGACCGAACCGTATTCAGTCGTCACTAATACACAATTATCGCGCAACGGTTTAGAAATGTAAATACGAGTACGAGTTTCGCGTCGGTCTCAGGGTGGACGAGGCGAATCCATCGTCTCGGGTCCGCCCTCAGTACTGGCGGTCGTCGTAGATGTAGATGGCTTCGCCGGCGGACTCCTTGAGCGGCGGCGGGGGCGGGGGGAAGTCGAGGTCGCCGCGGAACAGCTTGGAGGCGTTGGGCGCGGGCGACGCCGGCGCCGGCGACCCGCCCGGCGACCCGCCGCCGCGACGCTTCACGCCGCCCGCGCTCGAGCAGGTTGTGCCAGCTCGGAACGAGGATCGTCGTGCAAGCCTATGACAATCAAATTTAATTTACTTTTTGGAAACAATAATGGCATGAATCTTGGTCATACTCTATCCACCTTATTACAAAACGTGGACTAAAATAGTCGTGGTTTGAAAGGCCCTCAGCCTACTCTGAAACGCAAAACCCGAAACTTCGGTATACCCGTCCCTCTCACTCTCTAGTCGGGACAGAATCGAGTGAAAGGGGCGGGGCTAACCGAAGTTTCGGATTAGCGTTTCAGAGTACGGTCCCTGGTGCTAAACTGGTGCTGTCACTTTCATTTTCCAAATGAAATACAGAGTTAGCATCGATTTTAAACCAGGTCTAACTTTAGTCCACGTTTTGTAATAAGGGGGTACGACTTGATTGGCGTGATACACGAGTGGCGCGTGTTCAACGGCAGATGATGGCGCATCAACAATACCGTCAAAGGTAGTTGCTGATTTGTAGTAGTTGTCTCTACGGTTGACGACAGTTCGCTTATCTAAAGGCTTGAGCACACCAAACGCAGGTCAGGAGCAGCGCTGTTTGAATGCGGGCCCGCGCATGTTGTAATACAAGAAACTCTATAAACTACGTCACACTAAATTTGAACGCGGGCCCGCGCTCAAACTGCTCTGCGCCGCACCGCGCCGCACTGCAATTGCCGGACTACAAACCGGCGGCGGCGGCGCGGGAGCGGGGCAGAAGCAGCGCAGGCGCGGCGCAGAGCAGTTTGAGCGCGGGCCCGCGCTGTAGTATAACTATGGCGGCCATGTTAGCATGACACACCGAGGCAGGGCGTTTGCAGTGCAGCGCAGCGCGTCGAAAGCAGTTGACGAGAGTTGTATTTTTTGATATTCGTGATGGATTTCGGTGAAAAATTAATAGAATTAGTTCGTAAAAATAAATGTTTATATGATTTAAAGGACAAATATTATAGGAATGTAACATACAAGCTGCGATTGTGGGAGAACCCGTCACTCTGAACGCGGTTTGAACGCGGGCCCGCGTTGCAACTGCTTTGAAACTGCTGCTGCGTTCAGTGTGCCGACTACCGTGCGCTCCCGCGCTGCTACTGACCTGCTCTGCTTCTGACCCGCGTTTGGTGTGCTCAAGCCTTTAGCGTGGTTCCCGTTCCCGAGGGAATAAAAAGTATCCTTTGTGTTATTCCAGCCTATAATCTATCTCTGTTGCACATCCAGATCTGCAGTAGTTTTTGCGTGAAAGAGTAACAAACATCCATACATCCATCCATACCATACTCACAAACTTTCGCATTTATAATATTAGTAGGATATCACCAGAAAAACTTAAAAATTTAAAAATAATAGGATATTTTACATTTGGAACGCCTTTGAATCTAAGTTCTAATCTAAAGGTCCTACTCAAAGTGTCGATAAGTTGATGTAAGCAATAAAATTATTTCTTTCACTAGCAACCTTTCAGGCTTTAGCATCCTTTCAGCCACCACATTTTCGTAAACATACCTATTAGCGACCTCCTCCGGCGTCTCTTCGATCTCGAGCACCCAGCTAACCGAGTCGTGCTTCTCCACGACTCCTTTGACCGCGGGCAGAGGCGGCGTGTCGGGCGCGGGCGAGGCGGCGGGCGAGGGCGGCGAGTCGGGCGCCGGCGACGCCGACCGGACCGAGTCGCCGGACGACGTGCGAGTGCGCATCGGCGTCCGCTCTATGTAGCCGCCGCCTGCGAGCAGGGATACTACCTGGGGATAGGAGTAGATTATATTATTAACTAAAATTTTACAAGGACTGATCGATGAGATTCAGTTATTGTTAAAGGTACGGTACAGTGGCTAGCACGTACATACACATTGTTACAGTTAAGCAACTTTCGAAAGCAACGGCATAAGAGATGCAACCCCAACCAATCCCCATTGGGTCAGCGTGATAAGTCTTGGGCTCAGAGCAGACAGAACGGAAAAATACTCGCGAAAATTTTTCAGGTCATTGAAAAATGAACCATGTCGCCATAGCCTAAAATACAAAATTGTATGAATATAAATAAATAAATAATGATAAATAACTTCTTACATTCACACCAATTATCTAAGCCCATTTTAATTTCATTAAGAAACTGTATCATGGAAAACTTGATAACGGATAAATATATACTTAAATACTTTTTGTTTGTAAATACATCTATACATATAATAAAATCGTAGAGTTTCCGTGTCTGTACATTGAAGATATTTGCAAAAAAAATACCAGAACATGTTAGAAATAAGCAATAGAGCGTATAAATATCTTTTTTTAATTTTTTGTCTGTTTGTCTGTTGTCCTGTTTGTCTGTTTGTTTGTGCCGGGATCACGCAAAAACCACTGAACGGATCTTTATGAAATTCTGTACGAATCCAACTGGTTACTCTGAAAAAATTATAGGATACTTTTTGTCGCGTAAAAACCCCTTATTCCTACGGGAAAATACAAAAACTGATTCTTACTAAAATAGATGGCGCCACATGATTATGAAAATACGTTATATTTAATCGCTGTCTCAATTAATATTGAATCATGGTTATTTTTTTTTACCTGCTTCAAAACATAATATAAATTGAAACCCATCCAGGCCCATATAAAATCATAAAAAAAAAGTCATGTTATTTATGTCATTATAACTACTAAGCAATAGATGGCGCAGGAAGTCAGTAAGATTACGATATACCTCTCACAAAAGTACATTCGAATGATTATATTAAGTAGGGTGAAAGCCCCCTCTGTTGCACTTTAAGATGTTTTTCTCTTCTTTCGCTTATAGTCTTAAGTAGGTATCTATAAAATACTAAATTTATATCTAAAATTGTCAAGAATGTGTCTTATACTTCTGTTTAAATTTTTAAATTCTTACAATAATAAAAAACTATAAAAAAAATTAACCGATTCCAAAAAGTATTTTTCACCTGAAGAGGAAAAAAATATATCTTTAATTAAGGTACCTTTTTGAGGTCGGTGCCAGTCAGTTTATTTTTTTAAATTACTTTTTATTTCTTAAGCTTTAGTGTATATTGTACCATAATATACCCACATATCGAAAACTACTAAACCGATTTTGATGAATCTTAGACTGTTCTCAAAGTAAGAATACACCTAATATAAATCAAATAGAATCATCTCGATATGCCTTTAGATTTTGAGAAATTCGTGGACAAACATAGTAAAAAACATATAACTATACGTATCCTTACGAAATTTAGTTTTATTTTAGTCAATTAAAAACCTATTTTTTAAACTTAAAATGTGCGATGGGTGCCGATTGATGTGTTTTTTGATAATCAAATTTTAAAAGATACATCGAGAAATCAATACTTAACTAACTTAGATAAAATAAAAGAAACATCTAATTTGATGTTAACTGAAAAACGTTTATTGAATAATATTCCTAAGTTATAAGGAATTCTTACTATTGTTATTATGACTTAAAAGTCATAGATAAAAAGTATATATTAGAAAGCAAAAGTTATTAACGAAATGTTTTAAGCTAAGTAAGCACTCGGGGCAGTGGCCAAGACTGAAGTTTTCACCCTATTGATGTAATATTTCTATTTCTCATTTCCACTCGACGCTAGATGTCGCTACAGTAAGTATAGTGCCACAAACATATCTGACCCGGTGACAGTGGTGGTGGAATGGAGGAGCCACTAGCAATACCAAATTAACTGTCAAAATGGACTGCCGGCAATCAACAGTATATTTAGTAGGTACCAAGAAATAACCACTGTGTTGAAATAAGTTTCTCGCAATGTAGACAAAATGATACCTGTCATTTTAAAAAATTTGCTCATTAAACAATATGTGTAGGTATACCAAGGAATTTATAAGTATTGAGGTATACCTACACCTACCTACCATTTTTTATGCCATTTAACCGGCTCTGGCTCCTTATAGGCCTTCAGCCGTAGGTACCTTCCACTTACCCATTAAATAAAATAATGGAATAAGTATTAAAAATAGTTTTCATTCTAACTTATTTACTTATTCATTTATTTACTAGGAAAGCTTACAATTATAAATGATTTTGATTAAAATTTAAATAATTAAATGGTACTTATATCATTACATTTTATATCTGTTACTTACTTAAAAAAAGTTAATTACAAGCTCTCACAAATAGGAAATGTCAAAATACTAGCCTTCCGCCCGCGACTTCGCCCGCTCGGACTAAACGATGACGTTATCCCGCGGGAATGTTATATTTTTCAGGGCATAAAAAGTAGCCTAAGGCAGCCATTACACAGTCCATCCAGATCGCGATCACTGATCGTGATCTTGATCGCGATCGATATTTACTATGTAGATATTTTGCGATCAAGATCGCGATCCGTCAATCAACTTCGTACACAGTCAATCTGGATCGCGATCATTGATTTTGATCGCGGATCGCGATCCAGATTGACTTTGTAATGGCTGCCTAAGTATGTCACTTTTCAGCTGCCAAACTGTTCCCATGCCAAAAGTCACGTCGATCCGTTGCACCCATTTTGACGTGAAAGACGGACAAACAAACAAACCCACTTTCACATTTATTTATTATGGATACACACAATCTCTTTTTCATTTTATAGTAAAAATATGATTGACCTGATATTATGCATTACTAAGTAAGAACTTCTGTTTAAATCGTGAAAGCGCGCGTGCTGCTGAGTGGGACCCACACTAAACGCGCTCTAATCGCGCGCGGCAAGATTGCGCTCCACCGGAGCTCCATAGTAGTGGTCGGAGTGGACGTGCCTCGTGCGATCCAAGAGAACAAATAAGATTGACGATCCATGATCCCCAATCTTAGATCGTGGTTGGCCAATCCAAGATGGATCGTTTGGTGTGGTTCAGTCTTATGAATCTCGCGTAAAACAGATCTAGGTATTGCCCGCTAGCAAGCAACGTCGAAGAACGAAGGACGGCTGTTCAAAATAATCATTATCATTATACACTGTTATGTGTGATACATGCATTTTTGCGTATAAAAACAATATGAAAATACTAGCTGTTGCCCGCGACTTTGTTTTGTACGCGCGGTGTAGTGACTTTTGTGTTAAGATAAGTTATCACAACTTACTGTAAATCGAGATTTGACAGCCTAAACCGACCTAGATAGCGGTTTAAATTTAAATCGAGATCGGTAACAACAAGTAGCTAAATGGGATTTAAAATAAAATCGAGATGCATGTAGCCCTTTTGATTTATGAAGAAGAGAAGAGAAGTTTGTTTTTTTTCTCGCCTCTAAGGGATTGCAGACTTCAGTATTTAATTTGACATAAATTTCAGCTTGATTTCCCACGCATATTTGAGAAAAAGATTCTTGACAGACGGACAGATCTATGAATGAGGGCTCAACTATATTCATGCAGCATATTATTATGATAACAACATACCATGTTCATATCCTAGCCTGCTTTAGACCCTTTTAGTAGAGAATAGGACTTCAAGAAGAGCGTTATGAAATCTAGGCAACAAACACACATAAACTAAACGAACACAAAAGTCACTACATCGCGCGTACGAAGTCGCGGGCAACAGCTAGTACTTAATATACATAGTAAACACTCAGACCAAGACAAATAGACATGTTCATGCACACAAATTTGTCTTGTTCGGGAATCGAACCCGAGACCACTGGCGCAGAAGGTGGGTAGCCTACCCCTGCGCCAAATCGGCCGTCGAATATCAACAGAAAAGTCAGCGTCGCTCGCGAGCGTTACTTCTTTTTTTGAGGATGATCGAGGATTTTTCCGTTCTGTCTGCGCTGAGCATAAGTCTCCTTCTTCATCCATAAGGAGACCAGTGGGGACTGTCCACTGCCAAGGGGCAATGGATATTAAAATGACTGATGGTGACAACGACTAAATCAGTTACTTACTTGAGACTTCTGCCGAAGCTTGTACCTCAGCTCTTCGTTAAGAGCAGCCAACCGCGCGGCGTGGTCTCTATCCCTCGCCGCGGCATCCCTAAGCCGCCTGTTGTCGTCCCGCAGTCTATCGACGTCCCGTTGCCGCGCCGCCGCGCGTTCGCGAAGTTCTTCAGCGACATGTCGCGCTGCGAGCGCGTCGCGTTCAGCGGCCGCGCGTCTTTCACGCTCGGCTGCTAGTTCTGAACGAGCGTCGCGAAGTGTTGCCATCTCCGCTTGCTTCAGTTCGATCACGGCTCGAAGGGATCGCACCTGGGAAATTGTTCTTGTTTAAAGAAGAGTCAAAGAACTCTACACTTACCTACCAATTATAAAAATCAGGAAAGTGATTTCAATATTTATTGACGATAAAAAAGCAAGGGTGAACCTTTTTTGGTGTGTTGTTTTTGGCACTAAAATTTAAGAGAAATTTCCATTTTTATAAATTAGGTAAGTACCTACTATGATTGAACCTTGTATTTAGAGAGCTCTTGGCATTGATTTGAATTTATTTTCAACCACGAACTCTCCAAGATAGAAAACAAGTATGATTCACTTCAATCTTATCCAATCCAGCATTGAGATAATGCCAAACAAACTTACCTCTGCTGCCAACTCGTTGGCGTCCGTGCTCAACTCCTCATTGGCAGCCAACCGGAGCTCGCAGTCTTCCGCATCGCAAAGGACGGGATCACAAGCCGCGTCGCACATGTCCCACGACTTGTCAAACGACTTATTGTGTGACTGGTCGCATAATTTGTTGCATTGTTCTTCCGATCGCAAATGCGACTTTTCTAGCTCTGCCCGCGCCGCCTCTAGCTGTGCCCGCAATGTGCGCTCAATTTCACTATGAGCATGTAAACGTGCTCTGCTCTCAGCAACTTCGTGTTTTAGAGACTCTATGGTATCCTAAAAAGAAATGAACTCAATTTTAACCCTTTTCTTAAACAGAGAGAAGAAAGAGAGAGAGAGAGAGAGAAAGAGATAGTTTTGGCAAACACGAAATAATGAAGAGACGATATTTCTCTCATTTATGAAACAACGCTGGCGGACAAAGAAGAACAATAAAAATGTTCTTACAAGAAATTTTATTTTCGATATGTTAAGCTCAATGAAATTTGTAGAGCAATCGACCAGAATTCCGATAGTTTCGGATTAGTGACCAGTCTAAGCAAGTAGGTAGTTTCTTTTTTTTCTAGATTGAAATTTACTGCATTTAAAGTCTTATGCCTTTACCTTAAGCCCCTTAATATCGCTCGCCAGAGCAGCGACCGCCTCGACGTGCGTTGCTTGGAGGCGCGCGTTGGCTTCCTCCTTCGACGTCACCTCCATCTCCAACTCCGAGATCTTGCTCAAGCATTCTGCAACTGAAACGAAGTATAACTATGTCACGATAATTCTAATCATCATTAGCTGGGATGTCTTCGTCAGATATTAATGCGTTTATCTATTTATCAATAGCTCAATGAATGCTAGGTGTACCTATACCTATATGCTAGCTATCAATAACCTTTGCTCATATCCATATTATTCAGCCGGTACCCCTCTGGCTTGATTATGAAATCACCATCATGCCATTTTCAATGTCCCCCTGCTCGCATTACCAATAATTAATATATGGGGAGAATAGACCATTAGATACTATCAGTCATACTCGTATATTATTAGGATGAACAAATTACTCTATAACTAAGTCTACTTGGTGACCTACCGTGCAGGGTATCCTCTGGTACTTGTTTCAGGCACCTGCCCCGCACAAATTTAGGTTCCCATGAATGTAAAGTGGCATTTAGTATTTTTTTTTTCTTACTTGTGTCAAGATCCTTCTGAGCCCTCTGTTGGCGGTCGCGGTCGGCGCGCTCGGCGCTGCTGCGCTCCGCCGCGGCGACTCCGCGCCATCTCTCGGCCTCCAAGCGCCATGACCCTCCGTTTAGTGCGTCCAACTGAAAATATTTATTTCATCCAAAGTAAATCATTAGCCAATTTATTTAAATGTTAAAAGTACACTAAGAACAAATGAAATGCGCATGAAAGTTTAAACTATCAAACGTAACACTTGACACACATGGCTAAGACTGGGGGTGTAAAAATTTACATACATAACTGGTCCCGGCGGTAATTTTTGTAACTAAACCATATTTTATACTGTTGTCTATTTTGACAGTTAATTTTGTATTGCAGGTATGTCCCATGGAATTGTAGGTAAAGCATACAAAATTCTTGGTGTGTCCTTACTCCTCCGTCACGACTGTGACCGAATAATAAATAAATAATAATAAAAATAAAAATTGTTTTATTGACCAATTAGTGATAGGTGTTTAAATAATACCAACTTAGAACTAGATAACAGTCTCTTAATATTATAAGCCTCTGCTGCCGAACTAGATAAAAAACTTGTATTTCGGCATGCAGCGCCTCAACCCTCCACAGACATAGCATTTTAAACTAGTCAAAGCAAGTCTTAAACAAATGAGCACAATATACTTCGATCACAGGCAATACAAAAATAAAAGAAAAACCATAAGATATTGATGTTGCACTATAAACATTAATATCCGCCAAAATGCTGTCAAAGCTGTCAGTTACAATATGGTACTGTAGCCAGAATTTTGACAAACAGTTTAGTTTACTATTCGATTACGAGCACGAGATTTGTTCGTGCTTAGGGTATTGGACATCTTCTTCTGTTTTTGTTACGGAAAAAAAAGTAATTTAAAACATTTCTTCAAGTCATAGGTACTTACTCGGAACACCAGATACTGCACAAGTACACCAAGGGCCTCGACTCCTTTGGCGGCGTGCGCGAGCGCATCGGCTTGGACGCGCGGCAACGCGACCGGCGCGGGCGGCGCGATCGGCGTGCGCGTCTGCTGCGGCGGCGTTTGCACGCGCTTGCCGCGCGGCACTACCGCTGTCGCCACTCGTGGCGGCTCTGTAACAAAGATACAATAAATAAATATTTACTGATCATGATTAGATTACATATAGTAAACAAAGATAATGTGCCGCCCCGAGGGCCGCTGGGAGACCATGTTTGTCAAGGATTTCTTCCAACGTGGCTTTGTCTCGTGTCCTAGGCCAAGATCCCTAATAGGTTGCCTAAGCAAGCATAGTAAGGCAACAACATCGCACAGGAAGAAAACGGATCCTAAGAATCAAGCCCTGTTTGAGGTCATTAACTGTGCATGAAAGACCGCACTGTTTGGAAGATTTATTATTCTTTTGATCGTGAATTGTTTTATGGATCAGTCGGTATAAAGATGTACGTCATACGCCATTTTCACAATGGTTCTCTGCCTAACAATAGCAGATAATAGATTCCGTATGTCCATGAGTGGAAGTAATGATACTTACATATCATTAGTAGAGGATAGAGGAACATTATACTTTTGGTATTGTTTATCCACGTTCTTCTAAAAGGAAATGAGACGTTTTAACTTTTTAATTACAAAATTTAGTAACTATTAAATCACGTTTTCATTTGAATATTTAAGTGGGTACTTTTTTGTCTAGCTCAATAACAAGTGTCCATTACTTCGTTAAAGGCTGGTGATGTTTATTTTGTTTTGTAACTTTCTTTTCTGTTAAAAGTACAGTACCATCAAGTACCCTCTACCATTGATGATGCCCTCCACTGTCTCTTTTATAGAGTGAAACTTAAATTTTTTTATTCTTTTCACGCAACTCGGACCTGCCTAATTGATCATCATGACATCACATTGTATATTTTAAACAGAATAGTTACTAACAAGAATAGTTAAAAGCAACAGTTAACTGTTATTACGCTAATCTATCAATCTCTTTTGATCTGAGTCGAGAATGACGGCTTGTGAAACAGTGAAATAAGATTGAGACGGAAAACTGCCAGAGCCGTGAACAGAAAACTTTAAAAAAACTCTCTTCCCACGCAGCCTATTGATGGGCCACATTGTTCACGCATCATTAAACTCGTCACTGACGGGAGAGTGGCGCCCATTTCCGTTGAACGGTAATAATAAAAGCATTAGAAATTTAATCCAGTAGCCAACAGTCGATCAAGCATTACGATGAATTTTCATTAATGAATTGTGTAAATCGAAACGTTGAACTGTTGGATAAGAACAGTTTCTATTTCCTGAAGTTTCCATGTGCACCGATATTTCTGGTAAAACTAATCAATCTAAACATAGACCTTTTTTTATTTTCGTGATAAATACTTCTATAAAATAAACATCAGTAGGTACCACAGGTTACATCTGCCAAATGTTTGGTATATCGAGAATTATGATTACAAATAAACTCTAGTAAGATTAGGACCTATCACCAATTAATCATAATTTAATATTAAGTTTATAATCGTAAGGAATCGATGTAAACAAAATACAGCATAAGACGTAATTATGGCGGATGATGTCTCACTAGTAATTTTTTGGATGGCCGGCAGAGGGCAGCAGCGAGCGGCGCGTGGGCTTCAATTGGGAACGTTGTTGAATCGTCAAATTAACATAGCTCTAGGGGTGCTAAGTCTGGAATTAATGTTATTTTTTATGTGCAACTGCAATGGATTTTTTAACATTAGTATTAAAATACCTCATTGTTTTATATTGTATTTATCATCTTTAAAGGAAGTGCAGCAACGCAATACCTACCTAAACTTACCTAGTTAATAGTCCAATCTAATTAAGTCAACTGAGACAGTACATCTGAGTAATTAATAGGTTTGGATTATTTTTTTATTTATTTTACAATATTAGGAAAGCTTACAGCTAGGTGAGATTACAAAAAGTAGGTAAGTACTAACTTAAATATTGAAGGCCAATTACAAGCTTCCACTTATAACATATTTAATGACCGATCAGGTTTTTAATTTCTGATATATTTGAATGACATGTAGAGTCAGAAAAGTAATTCATTTGCACGAATTGAGCAAATCAAGCTTTTTTTGAGTAAAGTATCGATCAAATGTAACGAATGGTTCAAAAATAAGTACTACGTTATACGTGGCATGCTTTTGACAGCCCTTTGATCATTATAAAGTACCTACGATGAGATGATGCGCCTACACCGGGGCACAGTGCGCTAGTTTAAATTATACCTACTCGTCAATTTGTAAACGTATGCAATACAATGTATGAAGTCGTCATTTTATATTTTTAGTAGATTTTTAAAATTTTTGATTTTGAACGGTTATCTTATTTATCCAATTAAGTAGGCAATTTTTACAAATCTTGATAGAATCGACCTAATTTGTCAACGGATACCTTAAACCACTCGTACAGGGATAGTACAGTGAAAGATTAAGATATAGTGCAAGTGCAGTGCAAATAGGGAAATATAGCGGAATCAAAAACTGAGAAAATATAAAATTTGCCATCCATTGGAAAGGAAACACCACAGATCTACGGCAATCTGGCTTATAAGTAGTTTATGGTGGTACAGTATCCACTATCCCCATTGGCAGTCGTGTCAGTGGCACAAAAGACAGTCATTACTATGATGGCGTCGTCATCGTGTCTCGACAGTTTCGTATTCCGTGAAGAGAGGTAACGGGGCTCGCGCACTGTTGTGAATACTCCAGTGGGCTTCGCTATGCACTCAGAGGCATAAATATAAATAGTTCCACTTTACCTGATTATAAACCTCAATTGAAAACTAGAGGAATCGTAATGTCCTGAAGTTGATTTTGCATTAATCGAAAAATAACATAACATGTAAAGTGCTGCAGTGCTGTCAAACATCTATTGAATTTCAGTTCCTTATACGTCCAAAAGAGGCACTGCTCTGGTTTTATACAAAATAATACGATAACGGTTACCATAACGACAGTTTTTCGTGCTATGTCTTGTGCGGGAATCGAACTCGAGACCTTTGGCGTAGAAGGTAGGCATCCGTACACCTGCGCCAAATCGGCCGTCAAGTCTTCCTGTCACTGATAATGATAATGTACACGTATAGATATGGGTGTCCGTGTACGTTATCAGTAGGAGAAAGTCTACAAACATAAAGACCTCTATTTAACCGAGACATGAGTAGCGTATGCATGCAATAATAACATATATTTGTAGCACTACCTATTTATGCAAATAACACTTGAGGCCGAAACAATAAAACTGTTGAGAATAGTGATATCTTAATATAAATCACTATTCTTAAGAATTTTTCTCTTGTCTGTTTATATTTTCATACTGAACCGTTTTCTTTTTCGTTATGGTAAATAAAAAAGCAACTCAATATCATCGAATCATCGGAATCAAGAATGGTTTTAAATTAAGAAGCAATTATTCTAGAAATGACTCCAGGGGCCTTATAAAAGTCATTTTGTAAGCGAGATGGCGGAGCTATACTATACGCAGTGTATAGCTTCGTCTCCTGTTATCAACATTACTATAACATTGTTTGACAGCTCGCAGTAAGGACCTTTGATGTATTTGGCATAGCAAGCGGCCGCTTTAAAAATTTTGATACTTATAAACTACTAGCCTTCCGCCCGCGGCTTCGCCCGCGTGTACTACACGACGCTATCCCGCGGGAACGTGATATTTTTCAGGAATAAAAAGTAGCCTATGTCCTTTCTCAGGCTCTAGACTATCTCTGTACCAAAATTCATTCAAATCGATTCAGTAGTTTAGGTGTGATTGTGTAACACACAGACAGACAGAGACGCATTTATAATATAAGTAAGGATTATTTGGTTCAAGTAGTGACATAATTCTTCTTTCTAAGACTTCCTGTTCGAAGAAATGTCGCAATTGGCTTACTATAACAAGTAACAACTGTAACTATTTACTGCTAATCTATAGGTATCTATCTATACTAATATTATAAAGAGGAAAGATTTGATTGTTTGTTTGTTTGTTTGCATCGAATAGGCTCCAAAACTACTGGACCGATTTAGAAAATTCTTTCACCATTAGAAAGCTACATTCTTCCCGAGTGGTACCACGAGAGGGTGAAACTGGGAGGATCCGCTAGTACTGACTATAACCAGATTTTCTGGCTGCTCGTTTATAGGCCATGATTTTTCTAATGATTCTTTGATCAGGTAACAGAAACGTTTTATTAAATTTTGATAAAAAAAACCTTTTTATTTATTCATAAGTACTTACGGCAAAATGTCGTTATCTTGTCGTTGGAATATGGTATTGCGCAGTTCAAAACTCGTTTAATAACATCAGCTTTGATCAGGAAAAAACTATGTCAATTGAATTATCAAAAGAGTCATTATTGTTGTCTTATCTGGAAGGATGGAAAACAAAGGGCTACTGTTGCATTATGCACGCTACATTTTAATCCACCAATTATCGCAAAAAGAAACAAAAGTATAATAAAACAAGAGGGTAAAAACTGTCTTTAATTTGTTTTTCATCCCATCGATTCGAAAAGCGATGATTGTTTATCTAATAACAGGGCCCAAAACGATTCATTGTTTACCTGTTATGACAAGAGGGTAAAAATGAGATTTGAATTTTGAACAGCTTCATAACAGGGTCCAAAACGATGAGATTTGAATTTTGAACATAATTAAAGAAGCATTGGTTGGAGTGTAGCAAAGGGTGTGCAGTACTTAAAAAAAATTCAACTGATTTTGTATGGGGCTGGGACTTTTTTCAGGACCGGGAAATTTTCAAAAAAGGAATTTTATAAAATTGAGAATATCTCGTAAACGGTGAGTCATAGCTAAAATCTAACAAAATTTTCAACTCCCCTACAGTATCCCGGAGATACTTATAAGGAATCCGATGGACATATTTTTTTTTCTTTTTTTTTTTTATTGAATAATGGAAAATGAAGTACTTATTTAGAAAAAATCGACCCGTCTCACAACCAGCTCTGATGGGATGGGTTTTTTTTTTATTTCAAACTTCAAATTTTTTTTCTTGCCCGACTAGCCCTAAAATGTATCCGAACGCCAAAGAAAGGTATGTAGTAATTTGAGTTGTCTTTATTACTTTTCTTAAAGAGGGGGATGAAAAGCAGAGTGTATTACTCGGCCGCAAAATTATTTTTACCTCGGGCGGCGTATATTGAATCCCTCGCTGCGTTCAGGATTCTACTTTAGAATCCCTCGCTGCGCTCGAGATTCTACTCTAGAATCCATCACTGCGCTCTGGATTCAAAATAGCACCCTCGCCGTAAATATATTATTTTGCTCCCTTGTAATACAATCTACTATTTCCATGCTTTCCAGCCAGTGATTTATCGATAAGTACTAAATATTTATCCATTAGCATCGTCTTCTAGATATTTTTTCCTGGTAAATACAAGAATTATGAGCCTTATATGATCACTTATATTGGCAATACATGTTTTTTATCTGACGTAGCTAAATAAACGCAATCTATCAGGCCTTACTGGCTTGTTTCCTATACGTTTGGAATTCCTACAATTCGACGATATTACTTCCTTAGTAAAAATAATTCAGTCAATTGATCCGTTATTAACTCTATTTTTGTAAATGGACATTGATTTATAACCTTTACGACTTTGATATTAGATTCGTTAATTAAAAATAACGTCATTTTTTATTTGAACAGATAACTAGATATTGTTTGAAAACTAGACACGTATTTTACTTTTAGATGCAAACAAAGCAAAATAAATAAATCTATTACCGTTAAAATTATATAAATAATTGGGGTCAGTGCACACAGCAACTAGTTGTGCCGGCAATATTGGGTGCGGTTATTTCTACTAGTGCTAATAATACTATAATCCATTCGTTCGCGTCTAGCGTGTACTAGTGGGAATCACGGCTAAAATTAGTTTGTTTGTATGTATGTCAGGGGGCCGAAGACGCCCGCCCTATACGGGGTCATCTGCCCAGAGACAACGCGACGCGAGATTAGCAATGTCGATCTTCTACTTCTATAGTACACTCCCAAACTCTGCAAGGCCTTACTTCACAAACTCTATCTATACCTTAGTCAAAATATGTGGCTTGCCAAGCTACATATTTTGACTAAGGTGTAGAGTTTGTGAAGTTAGGGCGTGTCGAGTTAAAAGCTTGGCTCTACATGAGAACTGGTAACTTTTTGACAGTGTAAAGGTGGGTCTACGTTACAGGAGCCGAGCACGAGCTGCGCATGTGCCGAGCCTCTCTACCCGCGATGCCAAATATGGACGTACAACGAGCCTACAATAATCACTCAGCGATGCAAATCCCTTTGTGTTCGTTAAAAAACCGACAATAGTCGGAGCACAGTCCAGCACGAACCAAATGCTCAAAGCGGGCTCGTTCTAGGCTTGTAAGTCGGTCCACACTACACGAATTTGTGCTCGGCTCGTGCTCCGCTCGTGCTCGGCTCGACTAGCGGTAGCCCACCTTAAGCCATGTTGTGTTGTCTTGGCAACATTTTACATGAAAATGTTTTTGGTGTGATAAGTTTGTACCTATGTATGTATATTGTCAGAGTGCCCAAGACACTCGCCCGACGCCCGGGGTCATTTGCCCAGCGACAACGCGACGCAAGATTGATTATCTTAAACGAATACTAACATCTGAAAGATGTTTACTAGAGACTTGTTAAGCAGTTTTTGAGTTTTTACTGTTGAATTAAAAATTAAAATTAGACAAAAAGTAGTTCCGCCGAGAATCGAACCCGGGATCTTTCTCTGTCCAGATGTATGCATTGACCGCTGAGCTACCGAGTCGTTCAGCGGTTCATTTTGTTCTAGTTTTAAAATAGTAAGTAGTAAGTACCTACCTCATCCCTAAAACTGGCATTTTGTTATTTTTGCTTTACTCAACCTACAAACACGACAACCTACCCTACACGACAACCTACACGAATAGTTACGGGAACACAGGATAACCTTCCATACAGTTTTGTTTTAATGAACATGCAAACCATTTGTGATTAAAAACAAAAGAAGTTCTATCGAAAACAATGATCATAAATGAAGACGTTCGTGGTCATCCCGGATACAACAGATAACATGGAAAAATATAATAAAACCTGAATAGAAAATTGAGTTTCATAAACAGTACAACAAACACTGAACGGACAATGTATCTTTAACCAACACGCTATAATAACATTAATCATATCATATATCACCACATTCATTATGTCATAGCAAAAAGTTAAAGCACTTCGTTTCCAATCTTGCGTTTTCTTGCAAAAACTGGTGCAATAACATATAAATTACAAACATTGTTTCAAGTCGAGAATAAATTACTGCAAGCCAAGTAAATTTTTTACTGCTAACCAAAGTCTTATCTATCATAGATAGATACAAAAGTACTTCCGGTATTGATGTTACGAAATGTATCGTGATGTTACGCACTGTGATGTTCAGTCCTTTTCACTTACTGATGCATTGCTGGCTGACTGCACGAGAATACTCCCAGCAAATAAGTTTCTTTATGAATCATTAATTATGACAAAAAAGCATACACTTCCCAAGTCATCACGAGTTGTAAGTATGTCACCACTTATTAACGATTCTGCATAAAGATTTCGAGTTCGCGTTTGTCACGCGCTACTTGAAAGAAGCATAAAGAGAGGTAAAGTTAAGGGGCATGCAACCCGTAATTCATTAAAGTTAACCTTAGCTGAAAAGGTTTTTCTTAAAAACTATTCAAGATATGGCTGCTAAAATAATATATATCATATCTAAGTACATTTAACCAGTGTTGTTGTAGGTACTAAATTTTTTTTTTTCTCTTGTCACTAAGAAATCTTGAATAGAGCTCGAATATTTTACTTGGATCAGTTTTGCTCGGTTCATATTTAATTTTGTTAGAAACTTGTAATTTTCTATACTGAGAAAAAAATGCGGATAACCGGCAGAAGTACCGGTTTTGGCCACTTTTTGCTTTAAAAGTTTTCTAAACACCTTTTTGCCATTTTTGCTGAAGGCAATTAAAATAAGGTATTTTAAGGTAATAATAACAATCGTCAGAATTCCTTATGTCATACGATTTTTTTTCAATAAATTCCATTTTCTGTTTCAAAAAATGTTTTGTATAAAAATTTTAAGTAATTTGTTTGGTTGAAATACTTAATAAACCATTGTTTTTTTACAATTAAATTGTTGTTTTGCAATTTATTGGTTTCTAGCGCATTAGAAATATTGATTTAACATGGGTTTGGTTTTGATTTTTCACTATATTTACAAAAGTTTAACTATCAATAAGTGGCCAAAACCGGTACATTTGGCACCTCTCACACATTTTGTGAATTATACTAAAAACTATTTCACTTTTTTAAATTTGAAAAATGTACCTTCAAAGGTAGATAAAATTTAAGATATAATTTGTGTCTTAAATACCTAAGACCTAAATGGTCTATGGACTACTTAGTGCTTAAAAGTCAAAAAATCCTTAAAGTATGGCCACAAAGGGTACCTCTGCCCTACCTTGTTGTCCTAAACGCAGGCGCAAGAGTTAAGAGCCTTAAGTTAAAGGATGTCATTCACCGACTTCCTTATTTTTATTTGGTCACGTATGTTACAACTGTGAAGGCGGAATTTTCATAGTAACACATTTGTATTCAACACTGCAGTTGTTTATGATGGTAGGAAATAGTAGAACTCATACGAAAGCGCATGTTGCATTAATGTAGATCGTAGGTTTGACGGACGTGGACGATTTTATCATTCATGTTAACTCGACCAATATAATTCAAAGAGTGTGTCAACCTTTTATAATCGGTTATCTAACAATGCAATGTACTTACCTATCGCTTTGAATAGGTTTTGATGTTTTTCCCTTGCATTATTACATTTATTACGTTAAATGTGGCTAGAAAATTGGGACCTTTGAATAGTAAATAAAACAAAATCCGATCAAACATTAAATTAAATTGTAATACGTCGTGGATCTTTCATCATCATCATCATCATTTCAGCCGCCCACTGCTGGGCATAGGCCTCCCCCAAGGATCTCCACAACGATCGGTCCTGCGCTGCCCGCATCCAGCGGCTTCCCGCGACCTTGACCAGATCGTCGGTCCACCTTGTAGGGGGCCTGCCCACGGAACGTCGTCCGGTTCGCGGTCGCCATTTGAGAACCTTTCCGCCCCAACGGCCATCGGTTCTCCGCGCTATGTGTCCCGCCCACTGCCACTTCAACTGAGCAATCCTTCGAGCGATGTCGGTCGTTTTAGTTCTCCTGCGGATCTCATCGTTTCTGATTCGATCGAGCAGGGAAAAACCAAGCATCGCTCTCTCCATTGCTCGCTGGGGGACCTTGAGCGTGTATCTTTATTCATCAATAATTATAATTAAACGAATGGTTGAATATTTAGCATATTGAAGATAGCTCCTCGTCACAATTTAGCTTAAGTGTTTAAACATTTTAATGTAGGTACATTTTCACAATGTGCTATAAAAAACTAATGAAATCTCCGCTCCAAAAGAGAAAAATCTTTATATTATGTTCTGTGGCTCCGCTATAAAGTGACACCCCAGCATGCGCCAAGTATCTCATAAAACGGAAACTTCGTCATAATTTCAACTGCATCTTAATAAGCAATAAGAGCAGCGTCCTATATTACACTGCACTTGGTTTTAAAATAGATTTACTTTAGACAAAGGAGGAAGATTAAACAACTTTTCATGTTTCACAATTTTGAGTCATAGCCCAACTTTTGACTGTTAATTAAGAACATGTAATTTATTTATAAAATCAATTAAGGAATGTGTTACCACCATCCTCAGTTTTGTGGTAAGCTACCTATCAAGAGGAAACTATGTAGCAGCTAGCCCAAGTAAAGTATAATTTCCGGTGCCGATCTTATTGTTTGAACTTGAGATCTACGGAAAGAATAGCCAAAAGTAGCTTTTTAGATACTTGACCTTGATTTTTTTTTTACTTTCTTATAAATGTATAATCTGATCTGTCCCACCTCTACCTCAAAAGTATTTTAAATTCTTCAGATTTATTCAGTGCCAAATAAAACTCGTTTTATTTTTTATTTTTATTATTTATCGTGAATAGCCTTTGCACACTTTTCATAGTCCTAGACATAAGCGCGTACACGTTTCATAATATCCGCACGAACAGTGAATTGCTGAAATTTGACACAATGGCTTCACGTGCCGCAAGACAATCATATCTTCAACGCGTCCAACAATGAGATAATTAGGACATTTGGCAGCTATTGCGAAATTATCACCATTGTTATTTTGTTGCAAAAACAAATGTTTATTTTTTATTTAAAATAAAAGATGTTTATCTTAAAACCCATCACACAAGTACTTCCGAGTAATTATCTATACTTCTATTCGATTTTTTTGGCAGGCACGCCATATTAAATTTAAAGCATTCTTAATGATATTACTTCCGGATTTTCTTATAATTATCACGTAGATAATGACAAAAATAAACCAACACAAGATTTTATTAAACAAAACCGATCGTTAATAATTTCTAACAAAAGTTAAATAAAAACAACGTACACTCAATAGGACGTCACGGTTTACTTATATTATGTACTTAGTCTTAATTAACACATATTATGCTGTACTTACACAGATTTTCGCTATGCAACTGTCATCCTTAATCTGCTGTCGACTGATCGTCATGTATCAAAACCTCTATTCACTCTGAACAATAACAATAATATAATGACATAAACCAGTTAGAACCATTGTGTGCACGGAAGAAAGCTGACTGCATCGAATCTGGAAAATATAGTGCAGTAATGCACATTTGATAGTGGAAAGGGGAAAGCCATATTCTTATGACTATGCATTTTACCCTTATGATTCCGCTTAACGGATAATTTAGATAAGTACGCTTCTTTTTATGTAGCTGGATATATAATATAAGGAATTGAGAAATAAGAAAACTCTTATAAGATTTTATTATTGATATTTACATATAACAAAATATAGGTA
This sequence comes from Crambus lathoniellus, assembly GCA_949710035.1. Taxonomy (NCBI): domain Eukaryota; kingdom Metazoa; phylum Arthropoda; class Insecta; order Lepidoptera; family Crambidae; genus Crambus; species Crambus lathoniellus. The sequence goes on from OX453306.1 coordinate 17,976,298, forward strand.
TAACAAAACGATGGTCAATCATGTGCAAAATCTTTACATTAACAATCTCTTATTATTTACTTGCAAACTTTTCACAGATGTAGAAATTGTTTTACATTTTCTCCGAATATTTACGACTGTTGCGTGTGCCAATTTTAAAATTATTTACTTTTATGTTTATAAAACAAGAGTAACATATACACAGATATTTCTTTATTTAATAGTCGCAATTACGAGAAAATTGGAATCTGTTAGTAAACAAGATGACAAAGCTTATTTCAGCTTTATTTTTAAACAGCACTCGAAGTACCTTCAGCGCTTTACTTTACTGCGCACGTAATAAGAAAGCTTTCCAAAGTAAGTTATACCTACTAATTTAGAACATAAGTTGACAACACAACTTTTGAATAGGTGCGTAAGTTAACTTTTCATACAACTTTGAAGCTAAATGTGTTTTATTTAAGTAAGATATTTAATGTTCTTGCAAGAGTTATAACACTAACTCCGCATTGTATGCAAACCCTACCCTATTGACATGTATACCTAGTATAAGGCGACCTTGTAAATTGTGACGAGTGTGCAGGTATTGTGTATGGTCTTGGCATATCTCCAATGTTAATACAAAAATACAACTGGCCAAACTGTTTCGTTGAATAGGCCATAGCAAAGGTGAGGTAAGCTACTTTTAGTTGTTGGAAAATTCGCGACTGATGTGTACACATGAGTATCAGTTGTGCTGAAATATTTTCAATGGTTTACGATTTTTTTTAATTTATGCATACATATATGTCAGATGAGCTAAGCTAATAGAATATTCAGCAGACTAGGTTTTAAAACAAATCGGTTTTGTTAGGTACTCCAATGCGTAAACAAAATGAATTGTTTAGATCACTAACAAATTACCTACCCACCACTTTTATTTTGATCAATCATAATAATTTATTCGCATTCAATAGGGTACTACAAAGAGTTCATATACGTAATAAATGTTTATCATAAACCTATATAGCCATTGTATAATAGCATGCAAAATTGTGTCCTTACTACGATTAATCATATTTTAATAATTTAATATGAATATTCTGTCAATATTCATACTCATATCTGTTATTATTAATAATCATAGTCAATTAGCAATTACTCATAATCTATAAAATAACAGAAACAATGTCAAAGAATAAAATAAAATCAATCGTACTCAACTAAATTTGATATAGGTAATCCACCTTACTTGATGTTGAAATAGTACACTTGAATAAATCGACGGATAAATCGTCGTATCTTGATTCTTGTAACGGCAAACTGAGATGCAATATAACATCCGTAGTTTTATACAAGCAAAGGAAATCCTCGCCTTCGGTGTGAAAACAATGGTAAACGATGAAAAAGTAAAGGCCGCCGAAAATTGCGTGAAAATCGACCTTGGAGAGGGCAAGGTCACACGGAAACTTTCGAGTTTACCTGGCCCAGCCCAGCCAGAAGTTAATTTTTTTTAACTGTGAATAAAGCGAAAAAGCCTTGACAATTACCATATACTTTAGGGTAAACATAAAATTAAAAAAATTATCAAAAAATATATTTGTAATACCCTATTTCCCGAATTTGTCTTACCCGTCTATTCAAACATATGAATTTCAGGTTTTTATGACAATGTTTGTAATTTTAAAACTCCATCTAACTTTCACAATCAGTCTCAAGTTTCCATCACAAGCGCCGGCATTTAATGAAGCCAATTTAATTTATTGAACTCGTCAAAGACATGTCAGTGTTCACGTTAAAACTATTCTGAATAATAAATAAGTTGTTGGCTGACAGCTCCACCACAAAGCAAACTTAAGTTTCTCAATATTACTCAAACCAAAGTTTACATAAAACTTAGTTAAACACACAAAACTAACCTCGCCCGTCCACAAACATCTGCGAAGTCGGTGAGGCACTAGCTCATAATAATTTGTAAGGTTAATCCTCCGCACTTGAACATCACTTCACTTTTGCCACCCATCGTCCAACGTAAATATTGTCCAACGGCACGCACTAACGCACTTAGAACTACAGGGACGCTCAGAACGTGCGTTCCGCGTCACGCTGCGTATAGTACTGGCAATGGCGTTTCGCGTTGCGGTAGCCACCGATCTTCTTCATTGACTCCGAACAATCAGAAAACAGAGCGGCTAATGACTTTCAAAGCCTCATATCTCACAATAATTAATAATCGTTAAAAAACCAATCGCAGAAAAACGTATAACAAAAGTAAGAATGCCGATTCATTATTCACAAACGACTGAAATTAGTTCGATTTACACTGAAATCTTTTTGCACGATCGCAGTTAAGTGAATAAGTTACAGTCATGGAATGCGTTAGCGGCAATAATAATTTCAAATGAGGTTTCTATATTGGTGCAACTTGAAAAGAAAACCCAGCGAACAAGTGCATACAAGGTGCGCGTGCGTAACTTTTCCCTTTTGAACTGAAAGTTCAACGTACTTGAACGTGCCGTGAGGAAAGTTGAGTTGCGAGATGGGTTGGCTAACTGCATTTATTGGATTGACACCGGAAAATCAGTGATGTGTTTCCGCTTCTTGTGAAATTTGTAAACACACGTACTTTACGTTGCTTTAAATGGCTTTAAATGGAAGAATAGCTTCATACTTTTCCGCTCTGTGCAGTAAAAATTTATGAAGAATGTTGAACAATATTTGCGGTAATTAGAAGCAATAAATACATCTAGACTTCAAGAGTCATCAAGTGCAATAAATATGTTATTTAAGACTTTTTTTAATAATTAACTTACAATTATTTATTCTTCTTTAATTTGAATTACAAGTACTTACCAAAAATATAGTTTTTAAATAATATTAACTTTTGGCGTTCAAACTAGCCATAGTAATAACTTAATCGCGGAAATAACAAAACTCATATACTTAACCACTGTAGCTACTGTACCGTCAGCGTCATGCTCAATCTAAGATCTAGAGCGTATTCACCGCTTTCCCGCAGAGTCAGAGTCAGCTCCTTCGGCGATCAAACAGTGCTCATTCAAATTTAGCTGACGTGTTAATCGCCTTCCACTAATAAGGCCGGTTGGAGCGATAATTAACGCACAACCGTGACAATGGTACCGGAAGCCAGCTGACGTGTGGAGAATACTACCGGTGCATCCGTTGCATTGGATACACTGTTTTAATGTATTCATGTATCAAAAAGAATTTGAGCAACAAACTGATTTTTCTTAGAATTATCGACTTGTTAGTGTATAACAACTATGAGGGATAATTTAAAATGCAAACGTATTTTTTACTTCTAGAATTACAAGCTGACAAGTATCTTCTTATGAAATACTTTTTAAACTTACTATTTAGCTAATATTTTTCGTCAAGTAATTAATTATAAATTTTTTCGAGTACCTTGGTTAAAATTACATAGAATTGTTACTGTTGGCAGACAGGAATGTAACGTTTCGGTCCGCCGCTCCCGTCTAGCGAACGCCATACATATGCATGGCTTGAAAAACCTGACTTTCTTTACACGCGCAATGTTCTCTAGAATTTCGCAGATTCAATCTCTTTATTCGTCCGCAGCAGTGCGTGCGACGAGTCGCAATGACGTAGTGCGTGAAATCAAATGTAACATAGGTATTACGACGTGTACCAATAAAATTTCGGTGAACTTCGTATCACCAACAACTAATGAAGATAGACAGATAAAAATAAATAGTCACGAAGCGCAACTCACCAAATTATATACTGCCTGCCACAAATGACACTTATTAAAAGTACAGTGCCACAAGCTTTCCTGTTCCGGTGACAGCCGTGACAGAGGAGCCACTTGCAATACCAAATTTGCTGTCAAAATGGACTGTCGTATGAAAACTATTTTAGTTCCAAAGAGAATCACCGGAACAGAAAAGCTTGCTGCACTATTAGGTAGGTAATCCAAAACGGCTAGTTTAATACGTCAGTGACGTCAGCGTAAGTGTATATATTCTTTGTCAGTGATAAGATAACATACCTACCTACACTTTGTAGGCGGCCATCTTGGTAGGTACGACAGTTACACGTTTTTATTTTTATTTTATAATTTTCCGGAATAAAAAGTAGCCTTTTTCACTCTCCAGCTCCCAACCTATTCCCATAACAAAAATCAGGTCGATCCATTGCTCCGTTTTGACGTGAAAGACGGACAAATAAACAAACAAACACACTTTCATATTTTATAATATTAGTATGGATTATTGCACGAATAATCTACTTTAACAATGATGAGAATGTTTTCTGTTTGTTACTCAAGGACACGTAAACGGCAGAAGAACGATTTTAACCGACTTCAAAAAGGAGGAGTTTCTCTGTTCTTCTGTATGTAAGTTTTTTTTTGTGTATGTCCACCGACTACTCGAAGACGGATGGACCGATTGAAATGATTCAAACGTTATTACATCAGGCTAGTTCCCAAGTTGAGACTTCAAAGTACCTTGCGTTATTTGGTGTGAATACAGTATAAGAGGGATTATTTCTTACTGTTTGGTGGCATTTTTTTAGAAGGTGGTTTTATTTTTTATGAAATTTTACATATAAATATATAAATAACCATTGACCCGAAATAGGACTTAGAATACATAAAGGTCATATCAGTATTTCCACGGAAACGGGAACCACGCAAAATGGTAAAAAACAGTAGTCGACTTGAAAAAATATTACTTTAGAAAACTGCTATCTCAGTCACCTCACTGGCAGTTATTTTCGAAATCAATGTAAGAAACTTGAAGTAAACGGTTTATGCACACATAAGTACTTGAAACTTAAATTGCATTCAGCGATCAACCGATAAGCCTAGGTTTCAGCTTCCTATCATCCTCCAGCAAACCCATGAGAAACAACGTTGAGAAGAGATACATCACGTGAATGACCTATTGTATGGAAATAACCGACAACCGCACTTCCCAGGGCAGATAAGATAAAATGTAGATTAGTCCAAATGGCCTTCTCTTCTTCTTAATAGTTTTCATGGTGACGCAACATTACTACTTTGCGAGGATATTTTATGTACAAATTTTTGGAAAATAAAAAGTTGATAATCGAGGCAAGGGACTTCAGCTGTTAAGAAAAAACTGTCAGAACTTTTCCCTTCCATACAAGTAATACAAAGCAGTAGCATTAAAGTATTTAAAAAAAAAAAAATTAAAAACTTTAATAAAAAAATATAACAATGTTTCTTAGGTACTTACAAAATAGCATTGTGAATGCATAAAATGAAGAAAAAAAAAGACATAATTTTAATCATTTCAATCTCACGAATTATTTCTAAATTAAAAAATATATATCTGGCAATTAAGGTAGGTACTTATTTGTAATTGCTAAGATTGCTATAAAAGACTTGATATTAAACTAAAAGTGAATACCTATTGCAAATACTAATAGGTAGTAAAATTGTTAAAAAAGCGCAAATCTAGATTAGAATGTAAACAAACAATCATGGCAATGTGGCAATTTCCTAACCATTTGATAGCGATTGCCTTAGTGGCTGCCACCAGCATCGTGATTAGGTTTGTAATCTTATCTCACACTCTTTGTCATTCTACGCCAAGCGACTTTATCTGCATGTAGGTGTGTTCTTTCATGTGCCCATACGTTGTGTGAATTCGATATCTAAACTCCATAAGAAGCTTAATTAGGAACACCTGCGGTTTTAGCATTACCTACTTTCACACAAGGATACAACAGTATAAGGATTTCTTTTGTTTTCAATAGATTGAACATCTGTTAGGAAGTGGGAGACCACTTACTATTCAGTGCAGTTTGGGAGTCTTGACTGTGACCTTATAAACCAATCACGTAGTCAATGTTAACCAGTTCACATATTTTTCTTAAATATAAATGACCGTATTAGGTGAAAAGAAAGTTTTTCGCCCGAATTCTCGAACGCTAATCATCTTTGGGAGCATCTCAAACATCATTGCATCTCTTTCATACGTTTGACATTTAAAGTAACAGGGCGATGTGTGAGACGCTCCCAAAGATAAGTAGCGTACGAGTATTCGGGCATTTATCTACTAATTGTATTAAAAGGGAATGTTTACCAGCTTTGACAGGTGACTAAGTTTGTAACTCATGCCCGAATACTCGTACGCTACTTATCTTTGGGAGCGTCTCACACATCGCCCTGTCACTTTAAATGTCAAACATATGAAAGAGATGCCATGATGTTTGAGACGCTCCCAAAGATGATTAGCGTTCAAGAATTCGGACCTCATGCCCGAATACTCGTACGCTACTTATCTTTGGAAGCGTCTCACACATCGCCCTGTCACTTTAAATGTCAAACGTATGAAAGAGATGCCATGATGTTTGAGACGCTCCCAAAGATGATTAGCGTTCGAGAATTCGGGCGTCAGTCTGTCAAAGGGGAAGCGTATTTGGATGAAACTTTGCTTACGAATAGGACAAAGTATTTAAAAAATATTTAAATCCTGATATTCCCATAGGAACGGGAACGACGCGGGTAAAATCGCGGGCGTTTACTAGTTTTTAGCAACACCTGAGATTCGTCTTCGAACAGTCTAGGCATACTCACGTAATTTGGGACGGTATCTATTTAGAAAAGTCTTCGCAACGCGCGTGGGACGTAGCGGTAATCTTAGCATTTGGCTCAAAAATACATTTATGAGTAATACTTAGGTAAACGTTTGAAACTGCGTTTCATTAACGGCTTTTAAATATAAATTTACTTCTATTAGTTATTAAGGATTTTCTCTCATTAATATACACACTTGTTCACTCACAACAGCTCTCACTTATACAACTTTATGGTAACTACTCAATTCTTCTTATTTATAAACAAAATTACCTAGCCTTACTGCTTTTGTAACAACATAGTGCCTAAACATGTTTACTATAAAATAAATACTACATACGTTATTAGTTATAGGTCTCCAATGACCAGATTTTTCCTAACTTTTCCTAATCCATTGACAATAATGTGCAACTGATCATGAAGCTTAAAGTAGAAAACGACTAGTAGGTACTTACATCAAATATACATCAGAAAAAATCACCAAAAAATGTAAGTTTCAATACCAAAAAAGTAGAAGCTAGTAAAATTATCAAAGGAGAGAATGGGTTAACTTCCATATACTAATCGATTTCTATAGCCATTAGCTTAAAATAAAAATCGATAATCATTCGTATTTTCAGCAAAGCAGATGGATGGACGGCGAGTGTGGAAGGGCCGGCTACACCAAATCGTTTATTTTTAAACAATGTTTCGTCACAAAGCTTAAACTGCCTTTATTTATCGCGTCTATTGGCATCATTCCTACTTTATTGTATACGGTTGCTAATGTGGTACAATAAAACGGTGTTTAAGAATCGTAATAAATTGGTTCATTCGGCCTTAATGTTGTTTCAAACTTTGTTAATCAGTAGTTTTCGTAGTACTTTTGGCTGTGACTAATCTACCAAAACCCGACAGACAGCCTACTATAAACCACAAAATTTTAATGAGTACTATATTATTTTAGGGGATGTTTTCAGCTAAAGTGCACTTCGTTGCAATTTAGCTAAAAACAATTTGAGTATGCTGCCTTTTTTGACAGCGAAATAATGATGAAATGCAAGTTTTTACTACATAACGAGAGATCAAAGAAATTATTACTGTTGACAACACTTATATATCGCATATCTCTCGCGAACTTTTTTTAAACATGTCATATGAGTCATTAAGTGACCACGAGCCAAGAATATGTAGAGACACTATTATTGAGTGTCTTGAATGAGAAAACACGCAAATAAATAGTACAACTGAGAGCTGACACTAATTCTAAAATTTGAACTAAAATAGAGAATAGAAACTGTTTAATTTAACTGCATATTTTTTCATCACGTGTTCCACCCCTTGTGTATCCAAAAGAAATGAATTCGTTGATCGTAAAATAGTAATGATATAAATATTTGAATTTTTCTTTTAAGTTATTGTATATTTCAATCATACAAGTCTATTAACCTACATGTGATTAATAAGTTTTTAAGTCAAGCAAGAGTAAGGAAATATGCAGTTTTAATCAAAAGCCCACGAGCTATTGCATTGCGTCAGAGTATCCTAATTTTTCTGATGTTCGTTCATAATTTCATAACTTTACGTCTGACATTTGATAGCAGCAAACATAATTTGCCTGCAGGCGAATCATTTGCATGCGGGTTGACTTATGTCATGGAAATTAATGCTCAAAGTCATTTGGTCGATATTTTTTGTCGCAGTTTTGCCGCTGGATGCCGGCAGTGCGATCAATAGTTGAGGAAATCCATGGGGGACGCCTTTGTCCATATAACGCAGCAGTGGGCAATAAGTGGCTGACAAAGATTTCCAAAAGTTGATGGAAAAGAGCAGAATGTTATCCTCGAATACTTTTTTTTGTGATGCTGTTTGATTACTCTTGAACGAACGTAGGAACGTTAATAATTTTATACGCGTAAGTGTTTATTGTTTAGAACCTTCGCTGCTCACTCCTAGCAGTGATAGAGTTTCTTGAGTTTACGATACATGTTACACAATAATCGTAATCGTAACTATTGGCCCGAGGCTATGGCTTCAAAAGACACAAACACGTATCTTAGAACGTAACAAGTCTTGCAATCAGGGTATTAAAATAATTAGAAATTTGCTTCCTGATCAATTAAAAGTTTTATCAAGGTAATGTAGGTTTTACGTGCTAATCATATTATAGGAAAGTATGTTGTCACGATCAATGTAACCAATTTCTTCACTAAAGAAATTATAATTTTTATATTTTTGGAAATTAAAAGAAACTAGTGTAATGTGTGCAAGTTCATCTATACATATAATAAAACAGAAACGGACAAAAAGTCTGTACATGAAATATAAAAAAAAAATTACTGCTATGTGATGTGTACAGGATATAGACCCCAAAACGATAGAATTTAAAATTTTTATCTGTTTGTCTGTTTGTCTGTTTGTATGTTCGCTTTTCACGCAAAAACTACTGGACGGATTTTTACCAAATTTTGTGTAGTAATAGCTTATAACCCGGGTCAACATATAGGGTACCTTTTATTGCGGGAAATTTAATTATTCCTACGGGAAAATACAAAAACTGATTCTTACTAAAATAGATGGCGCCACATGATTATGAAAATACGTTATATTTAATCGCTGTCTCAATTAATAATGAATCATGTTATTTTTTTTTACCTGCTTCAAAACATAATATAAATTAAAACCCATCCAGGCTCATATAAAATCATAAAAATAATTTAATGTTATTTACGTCATTATATCTACTAAGCAATAGATGGCGCAGGAAGTCAGTAAGATTACGATATACCTCTCACAAAAGAACATTCGAATGATTATATTAATTAGGGTGAAAGCCCCCTCTGTTGCCACTTTAAGATGTTTTTCACTTCTTTTGCATCATAACTACTAAGCAATAGATGGCGCGGCAAGTCAGTAAGATTACGATATACCTTTCACAAAAGTACATCCGAATGATTATCTATATTAAGTAGGATGAAAGCCCCCGCTGTTGCCACTTTAATTTTTTTCACTTCTTTCGCCTATGGTCTTAAGTAGGTATCTAAAATTGTCAAGAATGTATCTTATACTTTTCTTTAAATTTTTAAATTTACAATACAAAAAAACTACTTAAAAAATTTAACCGACTCCAAAAAGTATTTGTCAACTGAAAAGGAAAAATATAATTTGTATTATAATTAAGGTACCTTTTTGAGGTCGGTGCCAGTCAGTTTATTTTTTTAAATTACTATTTATTTCCTAAGTTTTAGTGTATATTGTACAATAACATATCCACGAAAACTACTTAACCGATTTTGATGAATCTTAGACTGTTCCCAAAGTTAGAAAACACCTAATTTAAATCAAATAGAATCATCTCGATATGCCTTTAGATTTCGAGAAATTCGTGGACATACATAGTAAAAACATATAACTAAGTATTCATATACTTACGAAATTTAGTTTTATTTTAGTCAATTAAAAACCTATTTTTTAAACTTAAAATGTGCGAAGGGTGCCGATTGATGTGTTTTTTGTCAATCAAATTTTAAAACATACATCGAGAAATCAATACTTAACTAACTTAGATAAAATAAAAGAAACATCTAATTCGATGTAAACTGTTAAGCGTTTATTGAATAATATTCTATATTCTATATAGTATATAAAGAATTATTACTATTGTTATTATGACTTAAAAGTCATAGATAAAAAGTATATTATCAAGCAAAAGTTATTAACGAAATGTTTAAAGTTAAGTAAGCACTCGGGGCAGTGGCCAAAACTAAAGTTCTTACCCTATTGATGTAAAATTTATATTTCGCATTTCCACTCGACGCTAGATGTCGCTACAGTAAGTATAGTGCCACAAATATATCTGAACCGGTGACAGTGGTCCTGGAGGAGCCACTAGCAATACAAAATTTACTGTGAAAATGGACCGCCGGCAGTCAACAGTATATTTAGTACCAAAAAATAACCACTGTGTGAAATAAGTTTGTCGCAATGTAGACAAAATGTCACCAATGTAGTTTTCGAAAATTTTGCTCAAACGCTAAGTGGCCAGTACGTAGTTACCTACACCTACCATTTTTTATGTCATTTAACCGGCTCTGGCTACTTAGGCCTTCAGCCGTAGGTACCATCCAATAAAATAAAGGAATATTAAAAATAGTTTTCTATCTAACTTATTTATTCATTTATTTATTAGGAAAGCTTACATAAGTGATGATTGATTAAAATTAAATAATTAAATGGTATATCATTACATTTTATACCTGTTACTTAAAGAAGAAATGTCTCCATATTAAAATACTAGCCTTCCGCCCGCGACTTCGCTCGCTCGGACTAAACGACGACGTTATCCCACGGGAATGTGATATTTTTCAGGGATAAAAAGTAGCCAAAGGCAGCCATTACATCCAGATCGCGATCGAGATTTACTTTGTAGATATTTTGCGATCAAGATCGCGAGCCGTCAATCACCTTTGATCATTGATCCAGATTGACTGTCTAATGGCTGCCTAAGTATGTCACTTTTCAGTTGCCAAACTATTCCCATTCCAAAAGTCACGTCGATCCGTTGCACCAATTTTGACGTGAAAGACGGACAAACAAACAAATCCACTTTCACATTTATAATATTAGTATGGATACACACAATATCTCTTTTACATTTTATAGTAAAAATATGATTGGCCTGATATTATGCATTACTAAGTAAGAACTTCTGTTTGAATCGTGAAAGCGCGCATATGCGCAAAACGATAATACGCGCTCTAATCGCGCGCGGCAAGAGTGCGCTTCACCACTGGAGCTCCATAGTAGTGGTCGGAGTGGACGTGCCTCGTGCGATCCAAGAGCACCAAGAGAACAAATTAGATTCACGATCCATGATCCCCAATCTTAGGTCGTGGTTGGCCAATCCAAGATGGATCGTTTGGTGTGGTTCAGTCTTATGAACCTCGCGTAGAATAGATCTATTGCCCGCTAGCAAGCAATGTCGAAGAACGAAGAACGGCTGTTCAAAATAATCGTTATCATTATACACTGTTATGTGTGATACATGCATTTTTGCGTATAAAAACCATATGAAAATATAGATAAGTTATCACAACTTACTGTAAATCGAGATTTGACAGCCTAAACCGACCTAGATAGCGGTTTAAATTTAAATCGGGATCGGTAACAACAAGTAGCTAAATGGGATTTACAAGAAAATCGAGATACAAGTGGCCTTTTTGAGTTATGAAGAAGAGAAGAGAAGTTGGTTTTTTTTGTCGCCTCTAAGGGATTGCAGACTTCAGTATTTAATTTGACATACATTTTAGCTTGATACCTCCAACGCATACTTGAGAAAAAGTTTCTTGACAGACGGACAGATCTTTGAATGAGGGCTCAACTATGTTCATGCAGCATATGATAACAACATACCATGTTCATTCCCTAGCCTGCATATTCGATATTCTTTAGACCCTTTTAGTAGAGAATAGGACTTCAAGAAGAGCGTTATGAAATCTGAGCAACAAACACACATAAACTAAACTCACACAAAAGTCACTACACCGCGCGTACGAAGTCGCGGGCAACAGCTAGTTTGATAATATAATGCTTTGCGATGTAACTACGTTAAAATCTATTGCACGTATCACTTCTGTTGTGGTCAATCAAAGTCTCATCTACGAAATCTTGAAACATTTTATTGATATTCGTATGTCATTCAGAAAAAGTCTACTACACAGATTGGTTTAACATGCACTAACCGGAATGTTTATTTTGGTAATTTACGCCAGAGCTGTCAGCGTGACAGGTGAATGATCGACTAAAGATGGGCCAGCTTTTAAACAAAAACTCGTTCAAGGTAGCTCCAAACAACCCAGACAATCCAGCGTAATGTAAGCATTTTACTTTATTATTATAGTTGATACCTCAGATTATTCCGAGAGTTCAAACATTATTCTAGACCTGTGTTTACCCGTAGAGTTTAGTATTTCAGTAAAATTGCACGTTGTTTGAACGGATGTATACGAATGCCTGAGGGAATGGCCTCCCCTGTTCAGTAACTCACGCGAACCAAATAAAGAACCTAATTCTAAACAGACTTATTTAGGTGCTGCAACAATAAGAAGGTAGGAGAAAACGAAGGTTAAAGGCAGAACCTAAGAAGATTTAGAAATGAACATTAATAGTTAAGGCTAAAGAAAATACAGAGAAATTATGTAACCAACTGGTTTAAGCTAAGTAAACTAAAAAACAAAAGAATCTTTCTTAAAAATGCAATGAGGTTTAATTCTATTGTTTATGCTACTATTGTAGTCAAAGTACGTAGATTTGTTTACGTGAAACATGTATTCATGAACTAATATAACTATAAAATCATTGTGATGTTTAAGAACATCGCATCAAATCAAAAGACTGATACAAATTTGGCATATAAGAGATAAAAACTAAACCTCAATCAGCTTCGTTTGAAACTATTATAACCTATTATAATAATTTAGATATGTATCTATATTGTCTTTAACACACACTACGACTTTATCTCCCTAGTGCTACATTTCAGTGTTCTATATTCAGGCACTCTACTCATACTATTAACCGCCTATTTTAACCGCCTCTGTGGTCTAGTTGTACACACCATCGGTATCACACCCAGATATCCCGGGTTCTGTTCCCAGTGGGGGTACATATTGTACTTATTCGGTTTGGTTGATGGTAGGGCTTGTTCACAGCCCGTCTGGCTAGCTACCACCTTATCTAAGTCTGACGCTATAACAACGATATTTTCAGAATTTTTGTGTTCCGTTAGATACAGCTAAGATAGCCAGTTCCTCAGTATCCATCCATCCTCCATCATCGCTTAACAGTCAGGTGTGATGAAGGCTAAGTGCTACCCCGCTGTGGATAAAAGAAAACATACACACGCTACTTTCAGCAGCGATACAGTCGTGATGCAGTATAGTACGGTCGCTGGCCGCAGCTGCAATGGCGTGCTTGTTAAAACAGTCTAATAGCGATACAACCGTCTGTATGAACCAGAAACAACGGGCGCCGTAGAATCTCATATCACTACCAATAGTCAGAACACGAATTTCAGTATGTAAAGAATAATACAGACGGCCTAGCATGATTGATAAGACCATAGAGATAATTCTGTCGACTCTCATTCGCACGTCAACGTGACTCTGTACCGTTCACATATTAGTAAGATAAGCGAGACAGCAACACACTCGACATAAATTACTCGGGTGCGCTAGCTAGGCCGGCAGTTGTGTAGGTACTCGGAGTACCTACTTTTTAAATAAAAATATAAAATAACTTAATCTGTCATAATATCATATTCAAACAGTACGTGCTTCACGTGTTCACGCGTTTCGTAGCAAAGTTCTCTATATAGGGCTTATTACACTTGGCTAAATTCAGCATCTAATTAAGCATACATTGCTTTCTTTGAGCTCATTTGTAGCAAGTGATGCAATCAAAACAAGCAATGTATGCTTAAGGCCCTTGGTATCGCCAACGACCTTGGGCATAGAAAAGTGGTCTAATTTTCCCGCCCGCTACCCGCACCAAAACAGTTTAAACACACGTTTTGTCAAAACTATGTATTATTTTAAAACGAAAAATGCTCAGTTTTAAGTAAAACAAGTTAGCAATCTTTTCCTGAAAGAAACGTGAAAATATCACTTGTAGTTTAGAAGCAGTAGCGTATTTCAAGTTGAAAACAGCTTCATTTCAATGTTTTTTTAATAGTATCTTAAAGACTATGTTTTTTTAAATGCTCAGATTGAAGTTTATATACTGGATTCATCAGTAGGCTAATTTAAGAGTTTTAAGGGTCTCAAAAATGATCGTTTCACGACTACATGCACCTTAATTAGATGCTAAATTTAGCCAAGTGTAACCCTTATCACAGAAAACATAAAACAATCTTAAGAACTGTACTTATATACTAATAACCCACTAACCGCCATGACCAGAAGTGTTTAATTTGAATGTTTGAAAAGGCTTCTCTAATCTTCTTTGATGCTCTACTCTAATGTTTGAGATCAAACATTCGTTCAGTTTGCATTCCTGAGCACTGAAACGTGAAAGCTAGAAGCGAATTATTCCGTAACCACATCAAGAAACCCTAAATCATAGTTGAGCAGTGGTTGGAGAGCAATCGGTTGGTAAACACGCCGCTTGTTGAGGACGCTTTTAATTCAAAAATAAACATCTGTACTAAACACAGGCACTGAGAATTACAAACAATACACTTAAATGCGAGTTTATGTCAATTTGGAAAAGCCAACAAATGTTGTTGTTCAAAAATTGATACAAATAGGTAAATCAACGAATATTTTGTTTTTGAGTGTTCGCTACTTACAGCTTCATAGCTAAGTACTGTCTACGGAATTAAAACCCTTTAATCTACATTTCTGATGTCAATTTTTAAGAAATAGCTTATACCCAATGTGAAGACTACTTTTTCTATATGTAAACCTTAGCTTAATCTGCCCTGTTTTAGTAAAAGTGAGAAAATAGAACTTTATCGACTTTGGGGCACACAGAATTGGGCCCCCTGCTAGTTCTGGGTTCACCACCCTTCAACGAAAGGCGATACTCATTACTAGCATATTAACGTCCAGTGCTGGACATAGGCAGTGGATCGCAGAGGGCGATACTACCCGCTAAAAATCTACCGTTGCGAGCTCATGCCGTTTGGCAAGTTAAATCTGATTCACGGACAGACTTTGATTATTTACCCAATGAAACCTTGAACTACCAGCAATTAAAATTTACTCTTCCCGCTATTGCTCATAAAAGCGGCGTATTCTGTAAACACGGAGTAAAAGTAAAGCTAAGAAAAAAACAGCAGTTTCCGATACAAAAACCTAGAGACTTCCTCGCGGGTTCGCTTCTGGGAACTAATGAAATACGTAAATAGTACGGGCTGTGGCGGCGGGCAGCCGTCCGCGCTGACGGCCCGATGACGGATTGGGGTGACATTGAAAAAAGTATTGAACATCCTGCCGTTTGTTGTTGAAAGAAAACAAAACCTTTGTAGCAAAGATTTTTTAACAATTGTTTGTGTTTCCTTTGCGATGCAAAAAATTTATCGAACCCGTAATCGGCGTTGTTGTAATTAAAACAACGCCGATTACGGGTTCGATAAATTTTTTGGCAGTTTTACAACTATACACAACCTACGATACGAGTAGGTAATTATGTGTGTTACAATGAAACCTCTTTTCCGAAGCATATGCTGAGATTATGGCTAAATCAAACATAATATTCATCATAACAGCTAATACTTTAATTACTAATAAGTAACATCGACACGACATTACCTATATCATCGTTTCTAAACGCCATTTATCTCGGCATGTTAGCAGTTAATTATTAATAGTGCAGTGCCATAAACTTAAACAGTAGCCCTGAAAAAAACAAATTTACAAACGGGTCATAACTCTATTCTTAGTTAATTTGTCATATTGAAGAGCGGCGCCCGAGCAGCCGCCGTGAAGTAAGGGTGCAGGCTATTCAGTAAACTGGGTTATTTTCGTACTTTCACGGTTAGCTTGATCAAAATATTTACCGTATAAAAACTTCATTGTATGTTTACGAATGTAAAGTATATGCAGAACACTCGGTCGCTAAACTTTATATTATCGATTATATTATAATACTAGCTTTCCGCCCGCGGCTTCGCTCGCGTGTACTACACGACATTATCCTGATGGAATGAATTTTTTACCGGGATAAACTACCTATGTCATTCTCCAGCTCCCAATCCACTCCCGTACCAAAAATCACATTGATCCGATACTCCGTTTTGGACGTGAAAGACGGACAAACAAATAATACCTACTTATTGATTTTCCCGTGGGAATATGATACTATCCTGTGGTAAAAAGTATAAGTAGCTTTTTTTTAACCCTAGCCAGGGTCTCAAATTATTTACTTCAATACCAATTTCTGCCCCCAAATTAGCCTGCGCTTAAAGTGATTTTTCCATACAATGAGATATCCCGCGGTAAAAAGTAAAATTTATCCTTTCCAGGGCCTTAAACTGTCTCTATTCTAAATATCATCCTTATGAACTCAAACTATCGCCTTAAATACCAATTCCATTCTACAGCTTTGCCCGAGCGAAAACTTATTTTACCATGGGAATGAGCCTTATTCCCGTGGTTACAATTTGCCTATGTCCTTCCTAGCATCAGGACATGGGTGTCCCAGTGCTCCTATCAGTAGGAGTAATTAGTAGGAGCACCGGAAGCACTGTCTCAAATTATCTCCATTCCAAATTTCATCAAAATTGGTTCAGCCGTTTTGACGTGAGCATATACAATTTTGCATTTATAATAATAGTGGGGATAGTAGAAATAGGAATATGAATGGCCAGCCGCGTTCGCGAGTACTACATCGCAAAATTTTGTCTCAAAAAGTAGGTAGATGCCTATCTACCGATGAGACCTTAGAGAATGCCTATTCTCTAAGGTCTCATCGGTACCATCATCAATCTATTTTAATGTCCCCGCTGCTGGGGCACAGGTCTTCATAAAGATGGATAAGGAGAATGGGCCATGACCTTCCACACGCGTCCATTGAAGTTATGGTGTACTAACCAATCCAAATGCAGCCAGAAGCATCGGCTTATCGTGTCTTCCGAAGCACGATATATTTTTTAACAGCAATTCCTTGATAGACCATTGCAAAAGTCACATAACCTCATCGATCGTAGGCCGAGCACGCTACCCGTGGTTTAGGCATAAGAAGGTAACGATAACGATTTTATTAATGGATTTTTATTGTAATTTTATTTTAGTTAAGTATTAATTTATGTTAATTATGTATTCAATTTCAATTTTTATTTACCTATTAATTTTATGATATGATATGATTATTTTTATGATTCTGATATGATCTGTGTTGGTCGAAATAAATTTATTTTGATTTGATTTTGATTTGATACCAAGACTAACAGGAGCTACTATCGTATGAATAATATTCGGACATTCTCCTACTCTTGAACTTTCACAATGCAAAAAATCAATTCAATACTTTGCTAAAAAATGTGTAATACTGATTTTCTTGAGTTTTATTCCAAAGCATAAAGAATATTTTGCTTTGCACGAAAATGAGCTGTCATGGGAGTCCCATGACAGCTCATTTTCGTGCAAAGCAAAATATTCTTTATGCTGATTTTTTGCATTGTGAAAGTTCAAGAGTAGGAGAATGTCCGATGTGCCGTTCCCGGAAATATTGGAAACATTGGGAATATTCCCAGAAGCGTTCCCGGCAATATTCCCAAAAGTGGAAATTTTGGGGAAAATTGCTTATAATGTATTTCAATCTTTTTTGTTTTGTGCTAACCGTTCCATTGGCAAAAATTACACAGCAAAATGAATATACCAAACTTAATATCACTTCTATGGCGAAAGTTTCCAATTTTCCCGGGAATATTCCCAGTAAATTTCCAATGTTTCCGGGAATGTTCCCAATACCTATTTAGTAAAACAGTTTTTTTTTGTAATATTATTAATAATAATCTATTCTAATATTATAAAGAGAAAAGATTTGATTGTTTGTTTGCATCGAATAGGCTCCGAAATTACGGGACCAATTTTAAAAATTCTTTCACTATTAGAAAGCTACATTCTTCCCGACTGACATAGGCTATATTTTATCCCGATATTCCCACAGGAACGGGTATTACGCGGGTAAAACCGCGAGGATCCGCTAGTCATTTATTAAAATAACTTGAATCACAATAGTGTCGTATCATGATGTCGTAATATAATATTAAACTTTTATAAAAATTTACAGCTTGATTAACGTATATTCCCCACATGTGTATTTATTTATTTCAAATTTTCTTTATTTACTACATTTTATTATTTGTTTAAAAAATAACAAGATAATAATCAATCACAACCGCAGACTTTTTGTTATGGCATATTCACACGGCAAAAAGTCTCAAGACCTTTATCGGTCCTGCGCTGCCCGCATCCAGCGGCTTCCCGCGACCGTCGGTCCATCTTGTAAGGGGCCTGCCCACGGAACGTCTCGTCCGGTTCGCGGTCACCATTCGAGAACCTTTCCGCCCCAACGGCCATCGGTTCTCCGTGCTATTTGCCCCCCCACTGCCACTTCAACTGAGCAATCCTTCGAGCGATGTCGGTTGTTTTAGTTCTCCTGCGGATCTCATCATTTCTGATTCGATCGAGCAGGGAAATACCAAGCATCGCTCTCTCCATTGCTCGCTTGGTGACCTTGAGCCTTCTTATGAGACCCATAGTAAAAGACCACGTCTCGCTTCCATAAGTCATAACTGGCAACACACACTGGTCAAAGACCTTAGTCTTGAGATATTGAGGAATACTATCAAGTATGCAGATGAAACTACCATCAGATATATCTCACTCAACTGTAAAGGCTACGAATGATGAAATCCAGTCTTGTCATAAATCATAAATAATTTATTGCTATTGTCGAGAGTCCCTTGTTGCGCAAATTAATCTGCTACTTTCAATGCTACTCAAACACTGGTTTTTTTATTCATTGCAAAACGGAGTCCTTTCCAACTGACTCTAACTTTCCAGGGTGTATTCTTGCCGATAACTGAACATCTGCAACTTCTTGGCCTGAACTCACCATCCAACCTAAATTTTGGCGAGTACATCGATTCCATTGCAAAGTGTGCTACTAAGAAACTGGGCGTCTTCTCTAGGGCTCTAAACGGTACTTCACGCCGGACGGACCAACTGCTTTTGATATACAAATCGCAGATTCGTCCGTGCATGGAGTACTGTTGACACTTATGGAATGGTTCTGCTAAGTATTAGCTAGACTTCTGGAATTGATTGAAAACCGTGTCAGGAGGTTCGTTGGAAACTCAGCGTTGGCTACGGCGCCGGCGGAACTCCAGAATGTCAGTCACCAACCCAAAGTTGCGTGTCTATCGGTATTTTATAGAATGCGCTTTTGGGAGTGTGCGAGAGAACTGCCCGATCTTTTTCTTTCAGTCCCTTTCCACCATCGGGGAACCTGACGCTGGCTATCTTCTCATTATTATGTGGTTGACACTCTACTTGTCCGCACCAAGCGCTTCGCAGTTTCGTTTCTTATGCGAACCGCTAAAGAATGGAATGCGCTGCCTGCTTATGTGATCCCCAATAACTACAAGCTTGAACACTTCAAGGCCAGAGTGAACAGGCATCCTAGGCAAACATCCAGCATCTTAAACCACATCCTATGATTAAACAAGATGGTCGTCAAATGCCTGCCCAGTTCCATATAAAAAAAGATCTTATCAAATATTCTATTATTAAATATCGAGGGTAGTAATATCTTCACATTGATTTAATAAACGCTGGCCAACAGCTTATAAGTATTAAATAAATTCGATTCGCCCATACAAACGTCATGGGTTCCAGTCTCATCGGAGCTAGTTGTAAGACGGGACGACTCCAAATTCCACGTCTGCACTTGTAGTTTGATAAATCTTCAAGAAGTGAAAAGGTCTTTAGTAACATTTTTAGTCACTTGGCATCCGTTAATATTTTCTTCGATGTGTTAACTGTTCCTTGACTTCCTTGGCTATAACCGGCTTGGCTTGGGATCTATAATAATCGATGCTGCAAAGTATGTTGGCTTAAGACCGTTACTTTGCTCAGTTAAGGCGCTACTCGGAAAAATATGGACTTTTTGATTTAAAACTATAGGACGGTTACAGTTGTTACAAATCTGGTAGGTAATAAGATATATATTTCTTCATACCTTTATCTAGAATCATATAGTTTCAAAAACACGATTTTATGATTTTGCCTCGACACTTTTTCTTTTCGAAAAGACCTCTAAAAAATACGAAAAGTGAAGATTATTCTTAAATGGGGTTACTTACACTATTGGAAATTGGTTTAATTAGTGGACACCAATAATATTGAGAATCGTATAGAAGTATTTTTTTTAAAATCGCTGTAGTTTTTTAATACGAAGTGATTTTGTGTTTTTTTTGCCTAATCTGCAAAATCGGTCTCGCTCCCGCGCGCGTCGTTTTCTCATTGCTATCTTGCTTCAGCACATTTTTTCCGAGTATCGCCTTAACAAATTAAACTATGTAGTTTAACATTCAGTAGTCTTGTTCTATTTTTAATAGAGATTAAGAGAAGTATAATCGCAGGCAAAAACTAGTAAGTAGTTGCGCAACCATGGGAGTAAAAAGGAAATATAAATATGACAGAAAATTTTGCCATACTTGAAAATAAATTAGTCTGGGAACATTGGGAATATTCCCGGGAACATTGGGAATATTCCCGTAAATTTACAAAGAGTAAATTACTTGGAAATGGGAATATTCCCAGCGGCACATCACTACATGGGACCCATGCTTCATTATATAAAGTGAACAAAAAAAAACTGTATCCCACGGGAACTGTAATTTTCCCGAGTTAAAAAAACCGAATGAAATTTTCCCGGCCAGAGTTCAATTATCCCGATCGATTTAGCCGTTTAGTTGTGATTGAGCCATAAACATCCAAACTCCCCACCCACCCTATATAAACATTAGCCCCCCCCCCCTTCTACCCTATTAGGGTTTTCTTTAATTTTGCCTACGCAGATCATTTTTAATCATGACCTAGTATCCTTCATACCAATTTCCATACTCCTAAGTCCAGAAATGAGGAAGTTTTCATATAAATAAAAAAAAAAAACATAAGCCTTAATTCCCCCTTTCTACCCTATTAAGGGTTTTTTTATAACTTCCCATACGCAAATCATTTTCAATCGTGACCAGGGTGCTTACCATCAACTCTTATTACGGTTTTGTTCAGGAACCTAAACTGATCTGCTTCGCTTATTCGTACCACGACAGCTTAATATCAATGACAGCGATTCAGTGATCGATCAATGACATTTCACAGCCGCTAAGCTGTCAGAAACTCTTATTTGACTTATAACCCGGTCGATTTAACATGTCACCTGCAGGTTATACCCGTCCCTCTCACTCTCCGGGCATGACAGAATCGAGTGAAAGAGACGGGTAGAAGAAAAAGGACACAAATCGTTCGGTCATTAACATTTAGCAATTCATTTGCGATCCAGTTTTTAGAAGGTCAGAGTACGAAAGAAAGCGATTCATTTTAGGAACCTATTCTGAATCGCGCTATTTTTGAATCGCTGTCATAAAGTTGATGGTAGGCACCCAGTATCCAACATGCCAATTTTCATACTTCTAAGTTTAGAAATTAGGAAGTTCCATATAAGCTTAATCCGTCCGTTTTACCGCATTATCGGGGAGATTTTTTTAACTTCGCTTACGCAGATAATTTTCAATCGTGATCATATTAAACATACCAATTTTCATACTTCTAAGTTCAGAAATGAAGAAGTTCCATATAAACTTTATCTCCCCATTTTACCCTATTAAGGGGGAGTTTTTTTTACTTTGCTTACTCAGGTCATTTTCGGTCGTAATCATTATCCAACGTACCAATTTACATGCTTCTATATCCATAAATGAGGAAGTTCCATATAACCTTAACCCCCCCATTTTACCCCTTTAGGGGGGGAGTTTCCTAAAATGCGTTCTTAGCGGACGTCTTCTAGGCATAATCTACCTTCCTGCCTAATTACATCTTCGTTGGTCCAGTAGTTTTCGAGATTTCGTGATGAGTGAGTTATGTCCTCTGGATTTTATATATATAGATGTACTTATGCCGAAATGTTCATATCTTTCTGTTCTTGTTGTGATATTTAATTACACGAATAAAAGCTAGCTTCTGGCATTATTATTTTTGGAATTCCATCATAATTCGCGAACATAAACTATACCACATTACCAGAAAAAATAAGGCTTTCCTGGCATGTTAATTAACGACTTAATGAATGTTAACAACAGTTTATGTGACTGTCACATAATTATTAGGGGTATTAAAACGGGACGAGTGGGAGTTTCAAAACCGAGCTTTGTATAGTTTTTTAATAGCATCCCACGAGTGTTTTTAATACCGAGTTATGTGCAATCTCATACACTACTTTATCCACAGTCATGTATATCTATCATATTATATTTTAAATATAAAGCAAAAAATATAAATTATAAATTAATGTGGTTTGGTGCCAAAACCTACTCAAAGGAATCTATACGGTCTATATCTTATTAATTCAAAATTCTAATTTAATAAAAGTTTCATAATCTGCTGGCTATAGAAGGGCTTGGAAAGTTGGAAATCTGGGTGCCTACCATCAACTTTAAGACAGCGATTCAAAAATAGCGCGATGCAGAGTAGGTTCCTAAAATGAATTGCTTTCTTTCGTACTATGACCTTCTAAAAACTGGATCGCAAATGAATTGCTAAATGTGAATGACCGAACGATTTGTGTCCTTATATCTTCTACCCGTCTCTTTCACTCGATTCTGTCATGCCCGGAGAGTGAAAGGGGCGGGTATAACCTGCAGGTGTCATGTTAGCTTGACCGAGTTATAAGTCAAATAAGAGTTGATGACAGCTCAGCGGCTGTGAAATGTCATTGAATGATCACTGAGTCGCTTGTTGTCATTGATATTAAGCTGTCGTGGTACGTATAAGCGAAGCAGATCAGTTTAGGTATTAAACCGCAATAAGAGTTGAGGCACCCAGGGCCGGTAAATCCTACGGTTGCCATGGAGAAAGTAAAATTTAAAAAAAGAAGTGTGCTTTAATTAATGACAGCTGTATCGTAATAGTACATTACAGCCGAGGACAGGTAAGTAAGAAATTACATTGTCGAGGATGGTTTGAAGCACGAGCCGCAGGCGAGGGCTTCAATCATTCGAGGCAAGGTAATTTGCTTACCGTACAAGGCTTGTATAGTGCTTTTCTCAAGAAATGCGAGGAAATAAAAAAAACTGTTTAACTAAATAATATTTATTAAAATTTATATCACACATGTTCGGGCAATTATTAAATGTAAATGTTATTATTTTCCCGGGCACACTTATGTATAAATCGCCCATAATAATATTATTTTAATGATGTATCATTAAAATACGCCAACAACACAGATTCCGAAAACGTATGCGCCTTTTTTCACTTCTCCAAATCAGATCGTAGGTTTTCATATAGGTTCTTTTGATATTGCTGGCAGTAAGTTTTCTATTATTCATTTTGCTTCTGCTCTCAAATTTGGTGGAGTAGGTACCGACATACAATGTCTGTATATGTTTCATTGGCAGAACTCATTTTGATAATTTATTACACAATATAAATAAACTGTATTGATATCAAATCTGAAATCAACCGCTGAAAATCATTCCGCCGTTTTTTTAATATTGGTTTGTGAGGCCAAGTGGAACGGTCATACAGCCTATTGATACTTACTGCTTGCTACTAAAATGCGCAACTTCAATACCCGCTTCTGGGCGGTAGATGGCGCTGTACATATTTCCCATACCTGCTTATTTTCTTAACTGCGAATGCAGCCGAACTGAGGCGAGTAGACTCAGTTCGGCTGCATTCGCAGTTAAGAAAATAAGGCTCTTAACCGATATTGAAACGGCTAGAATAGTCTATTTTAGTTATTTTCATAGTGTTATGTCCTACGGCCTTTTGTTGTGGGGCTCAGCCGCTAACATCCAAAGTATATTCGTGCT
Organism: Crambus lathoniellus; assembly: GCA_949710035.1. Taxonomy (NCBI): domain Eukaryota; kingdom Metazoa; phylum Arthropoda; class Insecta; order Lepidoptera; family Crambidae; genus Crambus; species Crambus lathoniellus. The sequence goes on from OX453306.1 coordinate 18,000,426, forward strand.
CCAAAAAAGGGCTATTCGCGCCATTTACAACCTCCGATCGAGAGATTCTTTAAGAGATCTATTTAAAGAAATAAACATTTTAACTGTTGCAGGACATTACATCTATGAAAATATAATTTATGTGAAAAAGTATTATAATACATTTGTAAAGCAGAGCGATATTCATCGCTTTAACACAAGAAATAAAGATAAACTTGTCGTTCCCAAGTTTAGGCTAGAAAAATCCAGAGCCTCATTTCTGGGGAAAAGCATAGCCTTTTTTAATAAAGTTCCACAGCATATAATTGAACTACCATTGCATAAATTTAAATGTTACATTAAAGAGTCGCTGATGAGCAAAGGATACTATAAAGTAGACGATTATTTGAATGACCGCAATGCATGGTCATGATGTAACACATAACATAATCACTGTTTAATATGATGTATTTTTATACTAAGCAATTGTTGTATTAGTAACGATATGTTTTTTTTTGTAAATGTCGTTACCTAACTAAGAAACGCTGGCAAGTTTCTTGCGCCCATTCTTCTTGTCAGTTAAAAAAGTCTTGAATGGGTGGTAGGAAAATATTGACGATTCATAAGTACATATTTATTATGTCTAAGTGAATAAAGAATATTTTTATCTTATCTTATCTTATACAAAATTACTCGTACAGGATATTTTGCCTATGATAAATCTCATTTTGTTTTTTCGATGGATGTTCGTGCTAAGGGTACATAGCGCTTACAATACGAAGTGATATACTCTGTGCGCACCGTATTTTAAAAAAAGTTAACCTAAATTTTGTTATAATAATTACCTAAGTATATAATAATAATAATAATGTGGCTGTATGGTGCAAATGTCCCTTTGCTTTTTCTGTTTTTATATACAGGAATAACGAAAGAAAAAATAAAGAAAAAAAGTTGGTAATAATAAATCTTTGGGTAGTACCTTTTCCGAGGTTTACCTCGGAAAAGTGCCACGTACTGCATTCTTTTCTCAAATATAATATTAACATTTCAGAGCATAAGTGTGAAAAGACCATTACGATACAATACACTTTTATGTTTTAAATTTATTTAAAGTTGACTATGGCATAAAGTGTGTCATTTAAAGTACAAGTACGAGTTAATAATTCGAATATATTTAGATAAAATGTTATAAGTCACGTTATGCTTTCTAATATTGTTATAGCTAAATAAACTTGATCCTACTCAAACTTCTCAGTCAAAAGTTCTTTACAGTAGTTACTGACTACGAGTGATTAACTTTTTAGATTAGCAATTAGAATTTCAATGAAGTTAAAATACATTCAATAAAGATGTGGAAAAGTAATAAAAAAACTCATTGCCTTTTCTTTGTTCATTGATATGAAAATGACGTTTGACTGACGTGAAAATAACACTGTACAAGTGCAACTTCCAAGCCACCTACTTAGACTCGGTTTATTTATGGAAGGTTTAAAGCTGTTATTAACACTGATGAACTCTATAAGTCATCGCCGCCCTTATGACACGCATCGGTTACAGCAAAAAAAAGCACAACAATAAAACCACAGACAGAAAGTCAGACACTGATAATCCTTGACCTGTAACTAGGGGTTCAGATCGCGTTCCGATTTATAAGCGCTGCTTTAGACCGATTTTTGTTTATTGATATGAAAATGACGTTTGACTGACCTGAAAATAATACTGTAAAAGTACAACTTCCAAGCCACCTACTTAGACTCGGTTTATTTATGGGACAGATGTTTAAAGCTGTTATTAACAGTGATGAACTTGAAGTCATCGCCGCCCTCCCTTATATCACGCATCGGTTACAACATAAAGCATAAAACCACAGACAGAAAGTCAGATACTGATAATCCTTGACCTGTAACTGGGGGCTTAGATCGCGTTCCGATTTATAAGCGCTGCTTTTGTAACTGTACTTATTTCTATGATGGAGGTAAGTACAGCTATCACTTGCTTTTTCTTTACCCTGAGATAGATTAAATAAATATATAATTGATTTTCAATTTTTCGCAGTTATCTGGAGACAATACGTGGGTAATTGTATCCCTGAGCGTGAATTACACTGTACAAGTGCAATTTCCAAGCCACCTACTTAGACTCGGTTTATTTATGGGACAGAGGTTTAAAGCTATTATTAACGGTGATGAACTCGGTAAGTAATCGCCGTCCTTATATCACGCATCGGTTACTACAGCAGAAAGCATAAAACCAAACAGCCAGAAAGTCAGACACTGATAATCCTTGACTTGTACTAACTGCACGTTTGGATCGCGTTCTGGCTTATAAGCACTACTTGTAAATGTATTTCGGTGATGGATTCAAGTATAGCTATTACTTGCCTTTTTCTTTACCCTAAGCTAGATTAAATATATTAGCAATGGATTTTCAAGTTTTGGTAGTTATCTGGAGACGACAGATAGTGGGTAATACGATAGTATCCTTGAGCGTGAATTACACTGTACAAGTGCAACTTCCAACTCTTCCAAGCCACCTACTTAGACACTGTTTATTTATGGGACAGAAGTTTAAAGCTGTTACTAACGGTGATGAACTCGATAAGTCATCGCCGTCCTTATATCACGCATCGGTTACAGCAAAAAGCATAAAACCACAGACAGAAAGTCAGACACTGATAATCCTTGACTTGTAACTGCACGTTCGGATCGCGTTCCGGCTTATAAACGCTGCTTTTGTAAATATATTTCTGTGATGGATTTAAGTATTAGCTATTGCTTGTTTTTCTCTTTTACCCTAGTTAAATTAGGAATGGTATATTAAATAATATCACTTTTGAACATAAGTAATGAGTAATCATGGCCTTCCACTTGTACGGCTGTATGGCTAAGTAAATGTTATGCAGAAAAAACCTTTCAAATGTTATAAAAGCGATGTCTAATTACTTTTTCCTTGTAACAATTATCCGTCTTATCCAGTATGTAAACATCTCAGTTAGTACACATACGGTAAAACAAGCTTGTTAGCGGACATTGAAAGAATACGTAATGAGATCTAAGTAAAGACACGTTACACAGCTTGAAATTATCTAAGTACAATCAGGTAATACTCGTAGTAGGGTTTACAGTCTTAGAGTTTTCATCAAGATCGCACTCTCCCATATGTCTACGTCAATTAAAATTACTGTGATGTCTGTATACACGACTATTCGTGACTAAATTAAGTCCTTGGGCTTAGAAAGCACAGAAAATAATAAAAGCCGAGTGTTACTCAACCAATGTTTACTTGGGTATGAGTCAAATTGTCTAAACTTAGGATCGCTTAGTACGTTTGGATGGACTTTAAAGCTACTATATAAGTAGACAGTTGATTTAATAAAAAAGGTGTTATGTTCGTTAGAAAACTAATAAGTAATTATATTTATTTTAGAATGTTTTTCTTCTTCTTTCTAAGTGAATTTATAATACCAACGAACTGGATACTAGTATTTAATAAGTAAATATTTATTTAGTTTTTCTCGTTTTTATGAATAACACGGAAATAACTTCAACTTATTCAAAAATCATATTTTAATGACTGTTGAAATTAAAATGCACATAATTATTAATGTAAAATACATAAATATTGTGATTCGCATCGCGCTCAATAATTTCTCTTTCTTGCTCACATGCGCAATTTACAAGTCAATCCAGTATGTATGCAAATGGGAACGATGTACTTATGCATGCAGAGCAAAATGTGCGCATGCAACATGTTGTATAATCAACGATTCGTTTTTTGCATACGATAATATTTAAAAAAATATCAGGACATCATCAAATCTGGCATGGATTTCTAAAAATATCTAATTGCGAATTTTCAAATATTATGAATTCGAATTGACAATCTGCCCCCTGATTCACAAACCGTCCGAAACGCTCCCGACAGCGGAATGTATGCCCTGTCTCTGTCACTCGCTATAGAATAGACAAAGACAAAGCACAGAATTCGAGTCCGATTCCGTTTCCGACGGTTCGTGAATATAGATGCTGGTGTGATGTGGTCGTTAAGTAACAGTAAATGATTTGGCAAAGTGAGCAAAGTTACTATCAGTGTCATATTTTGTAAGCAGTCTCTAAAGTTTTTGAAGACAAAATACTTTTCTGAATACCGCATCTCGCTGACAAACATTCATACATATGGTTCAAACTGAGCACCTCCTTTTTTTGAAGTCAGTTAAAATGCCAAAACCTTCTTCTAAATATATACTTACCTATAAAAAATACTTTTCTGAAAACCGCATCAAAATCGGTTTAGACAAACGTGTGATAATTGCGGACAAACACACAGGTCAAACGGATAACCTCCTTTTTTGAAGTCGGTTAAAAAGACGTTGAATGAAAAACCAGCTTTTACAAAGTGTTTAATCTATTGAGTTCAAGTGTCAGAATTGTTTTAAAATTATAGAAAGCAAAATTACCTAAGTAGTGTACTATTGTTCTATATTTTATTGATGTTTTATAGCAAGAATTCTAGGCAATACTTTAGTGTTGCATTCGGTGATTTCACTTTATGAAATCAGAACAAAAAGATAATAATTATCTACAACTTATACAGTTTTCGAATACGTACATCATAATTAGCAAATCTAAAGTTTAGTAGGTTACGCCAACGCGATAAAATTACATAACGATAACTAATTACTTACAATCTTTTAGTTTAGATCGTACTCCGTACCTCCGTACAACATTAGGTATACTTAGTTCATAAAAATAATTGTAATACAAATTCCACTGTCCAAATATATCCTTTCCTCAAAGGTTAATACCATCGCAAAATATTCCTCTAATGGGCTTTTGGCACTTGAAAACTAGCCAAAAACGATAAAAGGGGCATCTGGCTTTGACGATCATTTGAATTGATGTATTAATATACATTATCGTTTTCATTTCGAAGCCAAAAATGTGGCAGCCGCTTCCGAAATATGAAATTCAAGGAGGACTTTCTTACGAAGACAGGAATAATTAGCATTTTGATATTTCAGATATTTATGACAAAGTAACTGAAATATTATCTGAACTATTTTCGCTTACTTTGTCAGATTAAGAATAGGTATCTAAAGACAAAATATTATACTTAAGTCGAGTCAGTGCCAAATGAATTATTTTATGTACTTACCAAATACCATCTACTTATAGTGGATACCAGACACTTAATAAAGAATTTAAATTACCTGAAACAAAAAAAACACATTTGAAATAGGTTGTTCAACTTGAAACCACCAATAAAATTGTTCAACTTATTTAATTGCAAACATATAGGTTTTTCCCAAAAAAATACAGTTTTCATGAGTCTACAAAATTTTTGGCCGCAAGTTGCCTGTTTTACTATTATCTAATATTAGTTGGGATGTTTTTAGGTGTTTGGTTGTTTACCCAATCACGGCGAAACGACTGATCGGATCTGTATAAACTTTTTATCCCGAGAATTTATATTATTCCTATAGGAAAACATCGTGAAGCTCACGCGTTCAAAGCCGCGAGCGGAAAGCTTGTACTTATAAAAATATGAAAATGACCAGACACGGGTCAGTCCATTGCAAAATCGAATACAGTAGTAAGTCGCTGGAAAGGAATGATCTACATTCAGTTAGTTGCTGGTAAAAAATAACAGATTTCACTACGGTAAGTAATTGCTCTCACAATGTAATCCGAAACAAAGAAACAATAGAATATAAAGATTTATTAGCCGCTTAGTAGAACCTTTCCAAACAATTGACTAGGCGTTTACTGACCGCGTTGCGTAATTTAGCGCTAACTGACGACTAAGCTAGGGTTATCATCGTTGAAACTTAGCTAAAAACTAAATTTTACTTGGACTTTTATATACAACAATACTGCTTTTTTATCATTCATTATTGCTTCTAAATTTAGGTCCGGCTTACATCCGCCATATTTTGACCCCACTTCACTGATTGCTAGTCATCACATTTACTACTACACTCTCCTAATATAAATTAAATTATTACATAAGTGCTTTATTTTGGACCATTGTTCTTTCATTGTCAACTTCATCAAATCACTCGATTTAACAAGCTTGCTTTGACATCACTTTCCTTCATATGGGTATATTGAGACCAGTTTTCTTTTTCAATAACAAATCTTCCCATAAAAGCATAACAAACCCTGCACCAGCTGATGTTGCTTTCAACATCGACAGTAACAGTTTAGAGCTATTGCAAAAACTCAATGACATTTCCGCTGGAGACTAAGAATAATTCAGTGCTTCCGTGTCAAGTACCACGCACTTTACAACCTAAGTTGATAAGGTCAGTTACATACTGCAACTTTTTACAGCGATAAAAACAGAGAAGATGACAGCTAGCGTCTTGATGCCATCGCATCAACAAACATTACGGCTAGCCGGCATGTATCGCTACTTTGGGTAGCACGTGTATCCAAAGGTAAACGATTTGCGACTGTATCGATGCTGCACAAAAAGTTAAGCCAGACTCTATCCCCCTTATTCTATAACGTGGATTAAAAAAGCCCTGGTTTAAAACTGGTACTAAACTGGTGATGTCACTTTCATTTTCCAAATAAAAGACAGAATTAGCATCATTTTTAAACCAGGTCTAACTTTAGTCCACTTTTTGGAATAAGGGGGTATGTATGAGTTTTACAACATTAGTACGGATCCGCTAGAGTCGTACTACGTCATTTGCTAGGGCTAGAAAGAAAGCGGGAATGCAACCGCGGCCGGAATCGACGAGGCTATCGCTGCAAAAAGTCTCAGTGTGTAAAGGGCCTTAGAGGCAGACATGCAACGCATGGTTCGAATACATTTGCGAAATGACGAGCCACTGGAGTGCACTTGATTGGAACAAGCAAGATAATATTATGATTGGGTAAATATGGAAATACGCTTGGTTTTTGGTTAGGCACCAAGGTCGAATGTCTGTTTTCGCTGTTTGATTAATAGCTGGCTTTAGGGGCTTAAATTTTTAACATAGATAAAGTTAGGTCGGTAGTGTTATTTGTGAAATATTTACGCACCTGAAATAAGTTCAAAATATATATAAGTGTCATAACATTTTATGGTTTTCAAACGATCTACAATCATTGAAAAATTGAAAATGAAGTATTTTTAAAAAAAGTGATCCAAACCATTTCACACCCAGCTCCGATGGGTTGTGATATGAATATGAGTCGATTTTTTTCTAAAAATACTTCATTTTCAATTTTTAAATAATGAAAATTGCATTGTGAGTGCAAAAAAGTAAAAATTTAAGTAACGAACAACCAGATTTCACCATTATTTTATCATGAAGGTAAAAGGTATGTTTGTGCAACGTTTGTATAGAAGAAGTATTATCTTGCTTAAAGATTACATTACGCGAGAACGGCTAAGTATACGAATTGATGTTAGCAGTAAAGCTAGATTATTATGAAAAGCAGTTCATGGTGTAACAGTCTACTACGGTATCAGATACAGTAAATATTTGAGCTGTTTGAAGTAATCGTTTAGTTTTATACCTCTTCGTTGTATTCTCACGCCCACAATAATTGTTCCTTTAAGAGCATTTCTCAATGAAGCCGCTAAACACAAAGCCAAACTTCGTGATCCAGTAGGCTTTACGTAATCATACCTTTAATGCCATAACAGTTGTAAGATAAATGTACCTACAAAACAATGGTAATCGAACACAATTTGGCAATATTTATTGAATAAAAACTCACGATTTCACGACTTCCGGAGAAAAACTGATTTTACGGCTCGAAGAATGCTTGTGGTTTATCTTGGGGTAAAAGAAAGGAGATCATTCATATTGGGGCCAAAATCCAAAGAGCCGGCCACCAAAAAAAATGTGTCAGCCTCATCGGGGAAGTCTATCTAAGCATTTTTTATTATGGCTCCAAATGTACAGCTATTACTTCTTCTGTATTTTTTTAAATTCGTAAAATAGATTTTTTCTACATTTGTTAGTGAAAAATAAATTATATGTCATATACATATGTAGGTTACCTCTTTAAACAAGTATTTTTCATTTATTTTTCACAAACAGTTAGTTTCACGTTTTATCAAAATGTATAAAATATCGATTTTTCAATCGTGAATCATTTTCCTTAAATTAAGAAAATGCACTATTGAAGTTTTACCAACCCTTATTAAAAGAAAATTATCATTTGACAGTTTTCCAGTTCCGATTTTATAATATTCGAATTATGAACTCATGCCTGATAGTATAATGATACACTTTATGCCATAGTCAACTAAAAATAAAACTGTTTAATAATGGTCATTATGATACAACCGGATACAGCTGTCACTCATTAATATAGGTACTATATCTATGATTATAGTCATGGAGTTTGACTTAATACGTTACCTCAGTATGTAGTCTAGCTCCATGATTATAGTACACTTATTTTTCTTAATTTTACAATCTCCATGGCAACCGCAGGGCTTACCGGCCCTGACTTCCAACTCTTTCAAGCCCTTCTTTCAAGCCCGGCTAAAGAGCCGGCAACAAGAAGAAACTTTTCAAAATTAGAATTTTGAATTTAGAAGGTATAGACCGTATAGACACAGAGGACAAAAAAATACTTAGTGGTTTGGCACCAATCCACATTTTATAATTAATAATTTTTTGCTATGTTAAATGTAATGAGTGTAGATAAAGTAGTGTATGAGACTGCACATAACTCGGTATTAAAACACTCGTGGGATACTATTAAAAAACTCGCCAAGGCTCGTTTTTTTAAACTCACACTCGTGTTTTAATACCCCTCATTATGCATCAGTCACATAAACTACTATTTTGACACCTTGATAATAAGCGGTAAAGTATGGTTCGGATAGAACGTTATCAATCTTCAAAGAAAATCGCCAAACCGGTTTCCAGTATTTTTATTTAATCAATCTGAGAATATCGACTTATCGACTATAATACGACTCCTTATTGACGACCTCCATGGTTGAGTGGTGTACGCACCGGTTTTCAAGATACTGATATCTCTGGAGGACCCGGATTCGATTCCCGGTCTAGTAAATATTGAAAACGAACTTTTCAATATTTCCTCGGGTCTGGGTGTATGTGGTAAAACCCGTCGTTGTTTCCAATTTTCATAACAATAGTTACTATAGTTTGGTATTGGAACAATGTATGTGATGGTGTCCAATATTTATTTATATATGATTATTATTCATTTTTAATATATGTCGATAAATTGTATGGAACTGACACAATCATTGCCTTTTTAAACACTTGTACTTACTATAAACATTACTAGTTCTGATCTTACTCAGCCGCATCGTAACTGCACCAATTAGTCTATCGCCAATCTCGTCAAACAAACTGACAGTTGTGAGCTCGAACTAATAGTAGTTATTGAATTAATTCATTAATCTTTGCAATTTGCGACTTATGCACTGATAATAAAGGCGATTCGCTCAGCTGAACTTCCGTTTCTTCCATCGTTACCGTTGTCAGAACCACAGAATAAATACTACCCGTATTCCATCTTCTGTATATCTCTCTATCTCACCCTCGTCGGTATGACCAGGCACAGTCTCGATTTCGTAGCGATCGTAAAGTTATCGAACTCCGTCACTAAGGCAGGGTAGCCAGATTGTGGTGATTCCTCATAAATTAAGGGCTTTTTTCTAGCTTTTGGGGGAAAATAATTTGTGGAGGACTTTTTGTGTGTGGATTTTCTTACAGTAAAAGTGTGTTTTTAGTATGTTTTTTTATGGTTGATGATTTGCTGCTAGCAAGCTACTAAATAATAGTGTAAACCAGTTTTGCATACGAATGGCAATGATAAAACATTGATTTTATTGCATATAGATCCAGCCAACGCTTGAATTTCACATCTTATAAAATAAAAAAATGTGTGTCCTTAATTCCTGTGCGGAAATGCAAAACGGCCATCTGGCAAGTCATAGAGTGGCCGCGCGGCCGCGCCATTGGCCCAGCTGTTTGCCCTCTCTTGCATTCGCGCTAGCATCGCGGCGACGGACGTGACCGCCGGCAGACTTACAGCGACGATATATTTGCGATCATTCACGCTGCGCTCAAATCGTTAGATTCTGCTCTCAGCGGGTTGTTAAATTTACACGCTATGTTTGACGTGAAAATTCCGAAAGTGTCTTTTTAATTCATAAAGGTAACGATCATTACTGTCACAATTATTCATAAGAATTAGAATTCAAAACTTGTTGGCACTTTTATTTAGTGCCTTGCTACCGCTCAAACATACAACAAAATACACTTTTACTATTTAATAAATAATAATAACTTTACGATCGCTTCATACCTAGAGAGAGATACATACATAGTCATAATAACTCGCGTTCCGACCTTTTATATGAAGATGGAATTAGTAGTAAGTATTTATTCTGTGTCCGAGCGTAACTGTATCGCCCATCGCCATAATTAGGAGCGTGTTCAAGTAAAATTGCAAATGTAATTGTGCCAATCTTGATTGGATGTTAAGTGAATTATAACATTTATAACAGATTGTTTTAAGTAAGTATGTGTTTAATATGGGAAGGTAAATAAACTAACATGAACGGTGGAAAGAGTTGGTACATGTTTCAAAATGGTTATTTTTACATGGAAATAAAGCCCTTTGATTTAAATAAAATATATAAAATAAAATATCATTATTTAAATTTTTACTTCTTTGCATTCATAATGCAATTTTTATGATTGAAAAATGGAAAATGAAGTATTTAGAAAAAATCGACCCGTCTCACAACCAGCTCCGATGGGACTCGAACCCACGACCTTTCGCTATCCGGGTGACTGCTCTAACCACTGAGCTACGGAGTCGTTACGAGAAAAAGGTCGTGGGTTCGAGTCCCATCGGAGCTGGTTGTGAGACGGGTCGATTTTTTCTAAATACTTCATTTTCCATTTTTCTAAAATATCATTTATTTCAGACAACATCTATACTAAGATTATAATTGTGAAAGTGTGTTTGTTTGTTTGTTTATTTGTTTGTTTGTTTGTTTGTTTGTCCTTCTTTCACGCCAAAACGGAGCAAGAGATCGACGTGATATTTGGTATGGGGATAGTTTGGGAGCTGGAGAGTAACATAGGCTACTTATTATTCCAGAAAATTGGTAAAAATTTTAATTTTCTATGAAAAATCGTTTAAACGACGTACCTTCGATACAAAACTGTCATTTCTTCCACTGCCATTTCCAAAGAGTATGTAATCACTGACGTCTGCGCGGTCAAAGTCGAATACTAATCTTTTCTATAAGCTTAGAATAAAAAAATGTTCTGTAACTAGCGCCAAAAATGCCCCAGTCGCGCAGAGTTATCTGACACTCACTCTACTTCACAGAGTAATTTTTTATATGTAGGAAATAGAGACCAAGCTTGGGCCCTTTTATTGGTAGTGTGTAACTAGCGCTATCTGTTTTCTGGTGTAGGCAACTTTTGGTGTATAAACACACACATAAGATGTTGGTGACCGGGTCCACTATTATATGGCAAAACAACGTTTGCCGGGTCAGCTTGTTAATCCATAAAATACGATTTCACTATTACAAGAAAATTATGAATTAAATTATCAAAATGTAAAAAATTAAATTTAATTAAATTAATACAATTATAAAGAAAATAAAATAAAATAATCAAATCAATAATTCAATAAATAATTAATAATAATTCCTCACCGGCGCCGCTACAGGTATTAAAATATGTATTTATTATATAAAATACTCTAAACACCTGGGTTTACATTCAAAGTTATTTTATACATTACTAGCGGCCGCCCGCGGTTTCACCCGCGTGGTTCCCGTTCCCGTGGGAATATCGGGATAAAAAGTACATATAAACCTTCCTCTTGAATCACTCTATCTATTAAAAAAAACGCATCAAAATCCGTTGCGTAGTTTCAAAGATTTAAGCATACAAAGGGACATAGGGACAGAGAAAGCGACTTTGTTTTATACTATGTAGTGATTTAGTACTATTATATTCTGTGACATTATGTTAAACATCACAAATAACGTAATATTTTGTTTTTACCAAGTTAGACGTAAAAATGATGATAGGGATAAGTGGAAGTAAGAGACATACAGCTGCGACGACCCCAACTAAACGAAAAAATCGGCCAAGTGCGAGTTGGACTCGCCCATGAAGGGTTCGTCCGACTTAACGTACTGATTGCCTATACCTAGCCAAAATACCACTATCATTTTTCGTCAACAAAATAAAACTTTGTTTTCCATAGTGTTTGTATGAACGACAAACTTACATTTGCGGTTTTTGAAAATGTGTTATATATATCTCAAAAACTGCTTTTTATAACTCGTTAAACCAATTTTAGTTTAAAGTTTTTATTAAGATCTACAGCATATATTTTTTCTAGATTTTTCACTCTCTTATTTTAAAAGTTAGACACTTTTCTAAAAAATGATAAAAGAAATCTTCATATCATTTTTAAAAATAAGTACCTATCTAAAGACACTCCACACGAATATGATTTATAAAAATATTTTTTTCAGTTTCAGTTCCATGTATGGAAAGCACCCCTTATTTTATTATTTTTTTATTTTCGTATGTATAAAAATCCTAAAGCGGTTCACAGAATATATCTACGTACCAAGTTTCTGAGGTACTTATACCAAAACGCCACCATGTCGGTCCAATTACAGAACCAGAGCTCTAATCCTATCCAACTACAGCGAGGTGTGAGACAGGGAGACGTCATTTCTCCGAAACTGTTCACAGCTGCGTTGGAGGATATTTTCAAGCTACTGGACTGAAAAGGATTCGGCATTAACATCAACGGCGAGTACCTAACACACCTGCGGTTTGCCGATGATGTAGTTCTCATGGCTGAGACCTTGGAAGACCTGAACACAATGCTCGAAGATCTCAGCAATGCTTCCCAAAGAGTGGGTCTGAAGATGAACATGGATAAGACGAAAATCATGTCCAATGCCCATGTTGCATCCGCTCCAGTTAATGTTGGGAACATTACACTCGAAGTTGTTGACCACTATGTCTACCTAGGACAGACAATCCAATTAGGTAAGTCCAACTTTGAGAAAGAGATCTCTCGTCGAATCCAGCTCGGATGGGCAGCGTTTGGGAAGCTCCGGCATATATTTGCGTCCAAAATTCCTCAATGTCTCAAGACTAAGGTCTTTGACCAGTGTGTGTTGCCAGTTATGACTTATGGAAGCGAGACGTGGCCTTTTACTATGGGTCTCATAAGAAGGCTCAAGGTTACCCAGCGAGCAATGGAGAGAGCGATGCTTGGTATTTCCCTGTTCGATCGAATCAGAAATGATGAGATCCGCAGGAGAACTAAAACAGCCGACATCGCTCGAAGGATTGCTCAGTTGAAGTGGCAGTGGGCGGGACACATAGCGCGGAGAACCGATGGCCGTTGGGGCGGAAAGGTTCTCGAATGGCGACGGCGAACCGGACGACGTTACGTGGGCAGGCCCCCTAAAAGGTGGACCGACGATCTGGTCAAGGTCGCGGGAAGCCGCTGGATGCGGGCAGCGCAGGACCGATCGTTGTGGAGATCCTTGGGGGAGGCCTATGCCCAGCAGTGGGCGTCGTACGGTTGAAATGATGAAATTTCAAGTATGTAGTGCTGCTGTGATATACGGACGGACGGACGGACAGACAAACAGAAAGACAGACAGACATGACGGAACTATAAGGGTTCCGTTTTTTGCCATTCGGCTACGGAACCCTAAAAAGGGCAAGAGGAGGATGATAAGATAACGTAAGACGTAAGGATAACATTGTTAAAAATCTAAAATGATTTTTGTTAATTATCATCTTAAATCGTTTCCTGACACTGCACTGTTTAATAAGGTACATCCAAATTGACAACACGTAAACTAAGAACTCAACAATTTATTCCTAAACAGGAAAGTCATTTGATCGTAAAGAAAAAATGCATTAATTGGTTTAAAACGGGATTAGGCGGGGTAAGTCCGTGGCAAGTTCAAAGCTAATGGTTATATCGGAATTCGAAGGAAGCACACTCTTTTAGCAATTAGATAGCGCGGCACATTATTCTTGCAGTGTATCGAATTCGAGGACTTTAGTCCTTCATGCTTCGGAATTAGCTGCAGGGTGTAACATGACTGTTTACTTTTAGACATTTATGTTGTCTTGGTAGATTTTATTGATTGTAAATTGATTTATACAACTTCATCCATTGACTAAGGTTTATACTAAAAATTATTGATGAACATTCTCTATTGCATGAAAAGAATTAATAAATGTAATATCTTTGTAAGTTATTTAACTAACAGTTTCAATAAAGAATTAGAAATAAATGATTAATTAAGAAGTATTACTCAAAACAGGACACAAAAGCTAACTTTTAGATCAAATTACGAACTTAAAAAGCGAATTTCCAAGAAGGATAGAAAGTGAGGAAGCAATAAATAAAGTGTGGGAGTGACTATCGGCTATTAGTGGCGAGTTCCCGGAGATTCTTTGAAAGGAGAGTAAATGTGACGACGCGATGACGACGCGATGACGACACGAGAACAAACTGAGACAATATTGTAACGTCTAGTTACTTTGGAGATTAAAATTACTAACCTTTTTTCTTAAAATTGATTTAGCGACATTTTAAAATAAGTGGTGCTATATTTCCTTATCATCCGAGGCTATGATATAAACCTCGTATTTTAGTACTTATTTTTCAACATTCTTTTTAAACTCAAATTTTACAAACGTGATCACAGAAGGAGTGAGAATAGATCGGTAAAAACTTAACCCACACTTTTTTGTTTATCTTTGCAAGACGTTGTCAATGAAGGCGGTTAATTACCCGACGCCTGTAGACAGTGAAATCTATTAATTTCTAAACTTACTCATAGTCGCGAACAAACATATTAAGGATTCAAAGTTTCCCAATTTGGCGAACTGTCATCCTCCCACTGCCGCGACGCAAACACACTTTCTTTCATTGAAACCGTCCCACACGATGTACCAGTGTATCGGCCCGAATCACAACCGGTTGCAAAATATAAAGCGGAAATTTCGGACTTCTGCATTGTTGCATAACACTGCAAATTAGCATCCAATTGGCACATGGGTTAAACGACCCGAGGAAAGTAAACGTTATGTTGTTGCACTGTTAAGACCTCAAGACTATAATTTGTAGGTCTCAAATAAATAACTAATGTTAACTATAAGAATTTCTCTCCATTCTGTTATCATCAGTAACAAGTATAATTTTTTTACTGCCTTTTACTTTTTATTGACAGTTTTGTTACAATTTTCTATCTTTCATTTCCATTGTAATTGCTAAATTATTACAAATCATACATTTAATTTTAAAAATCCTTTTATTTCTTGCATAAATTAAACATAAGATTAAATGAAATGAACGAAACACCACGACTCATTCAAAATAATAGCTAAGTAATTCAAATAACAACGTGGTTATGGTTTATGTGTGCTATTATGAGGTATTGTTAAAGAAAGTTACCATAAAGCGGCTTGCTAACAACGCTTTCACAACATTTTACAAAGAAATTTGAATGGTTACAACCAATTGCAAGATCAGAAGTATGCAAAAGAAGAATCAGCACTTCTTTTCAGCACCGCCAGCAGAAAAATAAGTGCAATTCAACATAACGAAATAACTGCATACACTTCTTTTTAACCATCGTGATTTATCACCTCTAGCTTTCTTATAAATGTGAAAATTCACGTACAATAAAGTTGGTTACGCAATTATAAAACAGAACTTTTCAATTAACTAAGACAAGTCCGTGCTAAATTAGCTATGTAGAAGAGAATGAAAGCGTAAATGTTTAATGAACTTGGTTGCAGTTAGGTGCATAGGTGGCGGTGCCACCCACGTCGGTGCAATCGTTTATAAACGGCGATGGACGTCGCATCCGTTGCAAGACAGCCACTTTAATGCATTAGCGATCAGTGCAACTGATTGTTTACTGCTATTGTGAAGTGAGGTAAGCAAAAACACAAATAAAAGGTTAATACACGATTCTGCTTGCAATCAATCAACTATTTTTATGAATTCTCTTGGTATTTAAACTGATTTCTAAACACTCTTCCTTGACAATGGATTTGTTCAATCTAGCATAAGAGTCTTGAGATCAGCAAAGGAGTTAGTTATCTGGAATATAGCTACCTAACTTTGTCACACTAGGGTTTATGTTTTGTGACTTTTGTGTATAAGTTTTGAATGTGTAACAGTATTTCAAGAAACTTTAAAACATAATACCTACCTAAATTACTATGACAATGCAAAGACCTACTATACCGAAATAATATTTTTTAATCTTTTTCTCTTGAACTTTTGTATCTGAAAAATAATCTTTAACCGCCTCTGTGGTCTAGTGGTTCATACCACGGTATTCAGACCCAGAGGTCCCGGGTTCGATTCCCAGTGGGGATACATAGGTATTGTATTCGGTTTGGTTGGTGGTAGGACTTGTTCTTAGTCCGCCTGGCTAGCTACCACCATCTTATCTAAGTCTGACGCCATAACAATGATGTTTTCAGCATTATTGTGTTCCGGCAGTTAAAAGATAAGATAGCCAGTTCCTCAGTGATTGAGGATTTCGGGAGTAGTGCGCTTCCACCTTCAGCCTTATCACCACTTATCATCAGGTGTGATGAAGGCTAAGTGCTACCCCGTTGTGGATAAAAAAAAAAACTGACTGACAACTTCATAAATAATTCCTACTCGTAAAATGAGAACTTCATAAAAAGTACCGACATATTGTAACAACCAACAACCCTTTGTTACTGATCTGTCGTTACAAACCCACAGAACAACCGCAGACTGCTAACAAAAGTCTCGTAAAAGTCAAACCTGGGTTTTTATTTTTTATTGAACTCCGAACAATAGCCTATAGTGGTTTGATGCGAATGATACGAGGCATAAAGTTGGTAAATCGTCTGACAAGAGCCATTGACGCATCCTCCGGAACGGAGCGACAGAACGAGCCAGAATGAGATTCTACTCAATGAGGACGCTGAACTTTGCTGCTCAAATGTTAATATTGATATATTCTTTACAAAAAATATACTAACTTATAGTTAGGTACAAAAAAAGGAAAATAATAAATAAATATATTTACATTTTAAAGTTTTCCATAAGGCACATACATAATTTATCTTACGGCACGTACCATGAAAAGTTTTCGAATACGTTATGTGTGTAATTGAATATCAATTGTTTTAATTAAGGCGATACTCGGAAAAATCATGCTGAAGCGAGATGGCAATGAGAAAACGACGCGCGCGGAAGCGAGACCGATTTTGCAGATTAGGCAAAAAAAACACAAAATCACTTCGTATTCAAAAACTATAGCGATTTTTAAAAAAATGCTTCTATACGATCATATTGGTGTCCACTAATTAAACCAAATTTCCAATAGTGGAAGTAACCCCATTTGAGAATAATTTTGAATTTTCGTATGTTTTAGAGGTCTTTTCGAAAATAAAAAGTGTCGAGGCAAAATCATAAAATCGTGTTTCTGAAACTATACGAATCTAGATAAAGGTATGAAGAAATGTATATCTTATTTCCAGATTTGTAACAACTCTAACCGTCCTATAGTTTTACATCAAAAAGTCCATATTCTTCCGAGTAGCACCTTAACAACTGTTTGTACAAAAGAAGAATAGTAACCATTCTTATCATCTTGAATATGATTTAAGCTCAAGCTAAACTAACGAAATTATTTTTTAACCTAATCACGTTACAATTTGATTTTTATTTTTTAAATATAGGTATTCGTTAATTCTAATAGAAATAACACATTGTATCCCTATTTTAAAATAAGTGACTAATTAATTTATTATAATCATACCTACCTTTTGTCCGCCTGTATCCACTTAACGTCCCCCATTGATTTTTCTTAATATCCTCAATTTCACTATAAATATTCAATTCACTAGAAAATGTCTTTTGTTGAAGCACTAGATTTTTTCTACTGTTCTTTGAATCCGCTTGAAAAAACGATACAAACTTATTAATCGGGCTCATGATCACTGAAGTTATATTATAACACTGTATTTTAACTTGAATTTAAGGAACTTAGATTATAAATATATGTTAAATTAATTTATGGAGCACAAATCGCCCTAGCAAAGCACTATTAACTTAACTTTAATGTTAATGGCTGAATTACTTAATTAACACTTAACAAGAAAAGATCTCCTAATAAGATCACCTAGACAAACTTTTTTTACGATAAGTCAAAAAGTTTTATTTCAAAAAGTAAAAAATATAATAGTCACTGCTTTATTTTAATAGAGGCAAAGGCGACGTTGTCGCGCGGCGTTCTTTTGACTATTGCCAGCCAACTTTCTTCAGTGACTTTCAAACTACCATTCACCCCTGGAAGTCTATCGTAGCGATTATGACATCGTTACAGTGGTAATCCATAAGCATGACCATTTATTAATGTAATGTGATTTACTAATTTTTGTTTTTTTTTTTAAGAAATATGTAAGTAGGTTTTGTTATGTAGGTAATAAAATAATTTACATATTATTTCGTATAAAAAATACAATGTCCCTACCGAAAACAGTTTGTCGTAAGTTTAAAATCAAATATAGGTAGGTACCTACTTACATTTTATTCGTTTGTCAGATCTATAGTTAACATTTTGTGTTTGATGATTAATTAGGCTTTACTAGGTTTTATTCGTGCAAAATGAGTATAATATGATCCTAAATAATGATAATAATAAGTAATAATATAATGTTCCTAAAGATAAAATAATAAAAAAGTAAGTAGTCTAGTCTCTTTTATTTAATTGTGCATGTTTAAAAATATTATTTAATCTTAATGGTTTCTTTTGTTTCCTGTTATTTTTCTTTGTTATTAATTTATGCCCCCGCCGTCACGCGTCGGGTCGACCAAAAATTTATTTCAAGATCTTCCGTGCTTCAGAAGGCACTTAAGCCGTTAGTCCCGGCTGCATTTGTAGTATCTAATATTCACCAATCCGCATTGCCCTCGTAGTAGGTCATTCCTTATGAACGGATAAGGATAATGTTTTTATCCATCCATAAGGAAGGCCTGTGCCCCAACAGTGGGATATTAAATGGCTGATGATGGTGATGATGATTAAGCAATCTTTAAAAATAACTTCAAGAAAATAATCACATCGTGAATCCCATAAGAAAACAATGTTTTTATGAGTTGATGTAGAGCCAGAAATGATAGAAGAAAAGCTAAAATCAATTTAAAAATAACGTTACGGAAGCGTTATAAATCTGTATAATAAATAAAATTTTTAACAATACCAACAACACAATACAATTACCTCTTAACAGTTTCTTTTACACGTCACTTCGCTTTTACACAAATACTTTTAAAAGCTTTATGTATTTTTATAGTATTTTAGCTTCCTATTTATTATTATTTGGGTTTCTAGAGGATAGGTCAGTCCCGACTCCCGTGGGGACTATGACCTAAAAAAGTTCCTCAAACTAGAAGGAGGTATAAGGAGGTACAATGAATACTCCTAACCTTAACCCCCTTATTACAAAACGTGGACTAAAATAGTCCTGGTTTAAAACTAGTGCTGTCACTTTCATTTTCCAAATGAAAGACAGAATTAGCATGAATTTTAAACCAGGGTGCCTACCATCAACTTTAAGACAGCGATTCAAAAATAGCGCGATGCAGAATAGGTTCCTGAAATGAATTGCTTTCTTTCGTACTCTGACCTTCTAAAAACTGGATCGCAAATGAATTGCTAAATGTTAATGACCGAACGATTTGTGTCCTTTTTCTTCTACCCGTCTCTTTCACTCGATTCTGTCATGCCCGGAGAGTGAGAGGGACGGGTATAGCCTGCAGGTGACATGTTAAATCGACCGGGTTATAAGTCAAATAAGAGTTCCTGACAGCTTAGCGGCTGTGAAATGTCATTGATCGATCACTGAATCGCTGTCATTGATATTAAGCTGTCGTGGTACGAATAAGCGAAGCAGTTCAGTTTAGGTCCTAAACAAAACCGCAATAAGAGTTGATGGTAAGCACCCAGGTCTAACTTTAGTACACGTTTTGTAATAAGGGGGTAAGAGTTTTTCTCTATTAACTTGCTAACATTTCTTAGGGCCGTTTTTCCATCGCCAGATAAACTTATCCGAGGAATAAACCTCTTCAGTCTTACTCTAACACGTCTAGTTATAGTGAAACAGGTATGGTTTATACTAAAGAATAAATTTTGCCTGACGATTGAAAAACCGGGAAAAACGGTTCGGGAACGTGCAATATAGGTGTGACTGATTGCTGCAACAGACTCTACTACGAATCTTTATACACGAATTCACGCCCTGCCATTAATAATATGCGTTTTAAAAAAACTATTATTTCTTTTTACCAAAAGTTGAAGTGCAATTTACATTTAAACCTTTGAAGGCTTTTTTTGTAAGTATTCAGGAGATATCAGAATTAACATACTTAACAGTTTTGAATTTAACGAAATTCAGCACCTAATCTATATTGCAAAGGCACATATTAGGTAAAAAAAGAAACTTACTCGCATACATACACATTGAACAATTAGTTTCCAAACTCATTCATTACAGTTTCACGGTGTGAACTGCAATTTTTAAAATTATTGTTTCGAAAACACAATTACAAAGGCGTTACGCAATTCGTTCACATAGCAGCCTCATATAAGGCTGGCACTTTAATGTTTTTGAGATAATTTGCTTTTAATGTTAATTAGGTACACTTTAAAACAACGACGGCGTACTTTGAGAATATTTTAAATGTGAAAGTCAGTTTACGAATTTTGTCTGTTATTTGATATATTAACCTGATTTATAAATGGCAGATAGGAGTTGAAATTGAAAAGAGTACTTACTAAACTAAATGCTGAATTTAAATTTATACATTTGATGAATAGATTTATTTATTCGCATTTTTTTACCGCTAATAAATGATAGGTATTTATTACTATTCGTTACTATATTATTCCTACCCTCGAGAGCAATGAATCCGGGTCGCTTAAAGAAACCTATTTATCTCGGAAACTAAGAATGCTAGCTAATTGAAACAAATTGTAATTAATAGACAATTAAATACTCCTTATATGAAGGTATTAAAACTTCTTAGTTATTGTAAAGTTATGTCATACAAAAATCAAATTTGAAAAAGGGAGACTTTCGAAGATAAACCGTGTTGATAGTGTTCAATATATATTATTCAAGCTGTAATTATGTCCCTTACACCTGAAGAATGCACCAGAGTTCTCACAATGCTGGAAACCGGCCGGAGTCAGCGCGATACAGCCAGGACTGTCGGTGTGTCGCTGTCAACAGTACAAAGAGATCTCCGACGTTACGAGGAAACTGGCTCTAACCTATGCAGACCAGTAACAGGCAGAACCAGGTGTACCACAGAACGAGAAGATCGATATTTGGTGAACACAATGCTTCGTAATCGCTTTCTTACAGGAACTGAACTTACAAATCAGTTTCGACGCCTCTGAGGAAGTAACCCAAGCGCATGGACAGTAAGACGACGACTTGCTGAAGCTAACTTGAAAGACTTGCAAACGGCCCTAAACTAGAGCGTGGGCATCGTATTTCAAGATGGTATGCCCAGAACCACTTAAATTGGACTATTGAAGATTGGTCAAAAGTTATGTTCTCCGACGTCGGAGTAGTAGTAGTTGCAGAGGCGTATTATCCCTAAGGCAAACTAGGCACGTGCCTAGGGGCGCCAGGTTGCGAAAGGGCGCGCGCGATCGTTTAGTTAGAGTTTACTTATCAAGAGTTTGCGCTTCGAAGATCTTTTTTTCTATGCAAAACTATTGAATGCTATATTTTTTTCAGTTTTTAATATACGAGGGGTACACTGAAAATTTTGCGTGACTCATTATTAAAACAATTCACATGTTAAGTAATATTTTCGGACCGCTTTTCGGAGTATTCTCCATTACATTTTAAAAACTTTTTCATTCGGTCAAAGCATTTTTGAAACCATGAGGACCATTGGTCTGACTAAGGGCATGTTTTTCACGCGCTGGTTGAAAGCTATCACGGCCTCTTACGGCCGAACCGACCGACCTTCACGAATTTCATCATCGAGAGAAACACAGCCACGATCAATTTCTTCGTACCAACGCCTTACGGTGCTCATACAAATAAGGTGCTTCCCTCCCAAAAGCATTTTGTAGACGAGCAGAACAGTATTGCGGAGACAGTGATCTTTTAAAGTCAAAAAAAATCATCGCCCTAAAATCTTTTCGCAACTTGTGATAACAAAAAATTAACATGCGATTTCGCTCCAATTTTTTTTTAATCAATCATTAAGTTTCCTAAGTTTAAAAATATGTAGTTTAAAAAACTATAAAAACACACTTTTATAGGAACAGACTTAAAAGTACAAAATAACCGTCTATCCAGTAACTGAAATTGAAAAGCGTGGTGCGCGTTGTCAATATTATGTACTTGAATGCATGATTTGCAAAGGGCGCACCACGCTTTTTAATTTCAGTTACTGGATAGACGGTTATTTTGTACTTTTAAGTCTGTTCCTATAAAAGTGTGTTTTTATAGTTTTTTAAACTACATATTTATTTTTTACTTTTTAGTTTAACAATTAATGGCAAGCTATGGATGGGGATGGTAATCGATTTCACAGTCCATACATGTGTCTGCCCACCCCGTAAACATTATAACTCAAAGGCGTGATTGTATGTATTTAGTTTTAGAAATTCAAGTGGAGTCTATTAGTTACCAGATGCGCGAGCCAAACCCTTACTTCCTCCCTGCTCCATCATCAGACCCTCACCACCAAGTGTAGCTAATAGGTCTCATCAGAACGAAACAAATGAGCCCAAACTCGAGGGGTTTCCTATTGGTCATTAAGGAGTGTCACTGGCTTCCTTCCTGCTCCATCATCAGACCCTCACCACAAAGTGTAGCAAATAGGTCTCATCACAACGAAACAAATGAGCCCATCTCGAGGGGTTTCCTAGTGGTCATTAAGGAGTGCCACTGACTTCCTCCTTGCTTCATCATCAGACCCACACCACCAAGTGTAGCGAATAGGTCTCGTCTGAACGAAACAAATGAGCCCAAACTCGAGGGGTATTTTTGAGGTCATTAAGAAGTTTCCCTGGGTCTTCCCAGCTCCATCATCAGACCCTCACCGCCAAGTGTAACGAATAGGTCTTACCAAAACGAAACAAACGAGCCCAAACTCGAGGGGTTTCCTATTGGTCATTAAGGAGTGTCACTGGCTTCCTTCCTGCTCCATCATCAGACCCTCACCACCAAGTGTAGCGAATAGGTCTCGTCAGAACGAAACAACGGAGCCCAAACTCGAGGGGTTTCCTAGTGGACATTAAGAAGTGCCACTGGCTTCCTCCCTGCTCCATCATCAGACCCTCACTATAAGTGTAGCGAATAGGTCTCATCAGAACAAAACAAATAAGCCTAAACTCGAGGGGTTTCCTAGCAGCCATTGAAGAGTTCTATTGCTCACCTCTTGACTCCATCATCAGATCAGCTCGAAGGTAGCAAATTATTGTATTGTCACCGGAGTCATATAGACTTGCAAAGTTTCAAATCAATACGACATTTAGAAGTAGGTTAAAATTGAATTCCAAGATTTTCTTACATTGTGACTTAGTTACAAGTGAAGCTAATAAAAGTGTGGTAAAAAGTTTTACATTCGAAAATAAAACATTTTTTATTAGCGGCCTGGACGAACGTTGCCCAAATAAAAAATTATATTCTTTACATACTCGTTCACATATTAATATAATCACTAACCTTAGAATAATAACGTTCTTAAGTCACTAACTATATGTGTGTGGGTACCAACTATGCAGTAAGGCGATTCGTCGTTCTTTCGAAGTTAGTAAAAAATGTGTGTAGAGGGGCGCCTAGGAGGTGCTTGCCTAGGGCGCCCTCCACGTTTAATCCGCCTCTGAGTAGTTGTAGAATCTACAAGCACGATGCAAGACAGAAAGTGTATAGAAGACCGGGGGAAAGATTCAAGCTAGCATGTATCGAAGAAAAAGTACTTGTGTGGGCCGGAATTTCTTCTGAGAGTCGCACAGAACTGGTGTTCATAGAAAACGGCTCTTTAACTAGCGTAAGATATGTGGAAGAAATCCTTAATAAACACGTTGGTCCAATGAATTTGGGCGAGGATGCTATTTTTATGCATGACAATGCCCACCTCATACAGGTTGTGAATCTTTACCTTCAAGAGATAAAAATCACTCGTATGGAGTGGCCAGCACGCAGCCTGGATATCATCAACCCTATCGAGCATGCTTGGGACGAGCTAGGGAGGTGCGTAAAACAACGAAACCCTCCCCCAATCACGCTTCGTGAGCTCAAAATTGCTCTCACAGAGGAATGGGAGAATATTCCCCAAATCGTATAAGGAACTTGGTGTACAGCATGCCAAACCGCGTAAACGCAGCTAGTGTTCTGATCTGAACCAGTATATCGTAATTATTTAATCAAGGGGAGATCAGCAAATCACTGGACCACCTTCGGCGCCGAAATTATATTGACATGATTAACTACCCAATCAGGAAATTAACTCTCATAATTGATGGCAATAAACATAACACGATCCAACAAAACATTTTATCATCAATCGAGAGGCTAAAGCTTTAATTGGGTATCGTTTACAGCGTAAGCGCAGCCGAGCAAAAAGAGTTGACCACAAAGTTTCAACACAGCGCCGCGCTGAGCGCGCACATGTGGTCAACGTAACTAAATATCTACCACGATCTAGGAAGTAGGTATACCTACCTACGTAAAGCGTTGTCCAGAAAAAAAAACAGCGAGTTGCACTCCGGGAGTGCCGGCAGAAGTGAAAACTTGAATATTATAACGTTAGGCATTTTTGATATTCTTAAATTTTTTAACCCGTTGATTTTTAGAAAATATACTTAGAGATGAATTTATTAGATGCGATGATAAAGGGCTCCCTAGACTTTTTCACAAAAAAAAGGAATTTGGACAAAAGAAAAGAAAATAATAAGTACGGACTGGATTTGAACCGAGGACTTCTGTTCCGCCGCCGCGCGCCGCCTGTTTTCTAACCGAGGTGCCAGAGCTTTCACAACATTGGGAAAGATGGCGAAATTTGCCTTCATATTCTAATGACATTGTAACAGTTTTTCGATCATCACGTCACGTGTACGTCTTACGGTCACGTGATCGTCTTACTGTCACGTGATCCTGACGCGAGTTTAACAGTTTTTACCCATCACAAATAGTGCACAACGCCGCTAAAGAAGTTTTCACTTCAAAAGTCAAAGGCACCAAATGTGGTCAGACGTCAGACTTTTTTTCTAGTAATTGTTACAAAGTTGACGGGCCCGGTGACGCAATGGTACTGATTCCTCACTCGGGGATCATACCTCCTGAGCCAGGGGGCTCAGGTGGTATGACCCCCGAGTGAGGACTGCCCGCACCCACTACCCCTGTAGTAGGTGCGGGCAGTCCCCACCCGGGGCAAACATTTTATGTGATGAGCATTTGCGTCTATTCCATGTTTGGGTGTTACATGAAAGTGTTATTGTATAACTCCGTTTTTTTCTGATACCCGTAACACAAGTGCTTAACTCAATGTAGTACCTAAGCAAACCTAAGAATGTGATGATGGTTATGTATTCATTAAAATTTATAGTTTCCAATCCAAGCTCTTCAAGATAATGTTCTTATTTGAGCAAAACATAAAAGTTGGCCAGCAGCTTGATTTACGCCTAATTTTTAAAAAATAAATAAAAAACGTTAAAAACATATTATGTAAGTAATAAACAAAGTTTTACACGCCATGTCAAACATACATTATTGTATACACATTTAAGTTTAAGAATTTGATAATACCTAAATGTTCTAAACTAATTGCTTACTTACCTAATTTGTATAATTACTAAAAGCTTGTGTTATGACAACTCTACATTTATCATATTATGTTATGATCACATAAAATTATTATTAACTTATTAACAGTATGTAGCGGCATCTATGAGAAATTTTCGTTTAGAATATGCTAATCCAATGCATAACTAATACGGAAGATATATAGATGGCAGCACATTGTTCAATGAAACGAGATGGTTCGTTTCGAACAATGCGCCACGCTAGATATCGATCATTATATTGTGCGCCACATAAAAGTCAGATGGCGTTAGTGATTTTATTTTCGTACATTCCTTCTACACTTAAAATATTATTTCGAATTTTCTATCAGTATTATGACATTAAATTATAAGCCGTTGTTTCTTAGCTGTTTACTTAAATTGAGATATTTGTGATATCTAAAATGTTGTTTAGAGAATGGATATTTTTGTAAATAATGCTCGCGCGAATACCACACTCACATGTAATAAATTAAACATTTTACTCGCAGATAATGTCAAACTATTTTGCACATGTTTCAGTAGCTATTTGGTACTTAGTTACCTTTTTACATCCAAGATCAATAATGTTTTTTCTCCAACAGAACAATGTGCCCTTTGACTATCAAACTTTGATCAATATTAAGCATCAACAGGTCCTCATAATGTTACAAGAGAATGCTGAAAAAACCCGGGCCAGGTGCAAACAAAGTGGCTAAGTTACAAGATGGCTAAGTTTGGAGTTAAACTCAAGTTAAGGTATGTATAGACAGGTAAGTATGCGTTTTTAATATATATTTTTATTTTATTTATTAAGTTTACCTATATTTGTGTACAACAATACTTTTACAACTTGCTTATAGTAAATTCTTATAGCTAATAGTCACAATCTCTAACATGCACTAGTAATTTTAAATTATGGTTAACCTTAAATATAAAAATTAAAATCAAAACACATTAAAAAAATCTAATTAAGAACAGTGTAAATATAACAAAATTATTTTTAATTTCAGTAGAAATTAGTGGCGCTTGTAATTCGTTTATTTATGTAAAAGATACAGAATTTTCTTACGAATCTTGTTTGGCGAGTCGTAATGAATGTCAATTATGTCACTGTATTGGTTCACTAACTTACAGAATCTTGCGATTGGTGAATTTGACCCGAAAACAGTTTTACGAAGCGGAGTTCTAAGGGGAGTGATTGCTTTAGGGTATCTTACTGGGACGCGCATTTTAGTTTTATCTAGTATCTGAGGACAATCTACGTCGTGATTGAATATTTTGGTGACGAAAGTTATGTCACTTAAGATTCTTCTATTAGACAATGAAAGCATCTTAAAATGCGCTAAACGTTGATTATACGACTTTAACTTCTTTTTAGATATACCACAGGAATACATAAGATGCCAGACAAACCTTTTCTGAATACGCTCCAGACGTAAAAAAAATGCTGCAATACTCCAAAATGCTTCGTACAAAATTATTAAAAACTTATATTTTTGTTTTATAACTACGTAACTACGACTTTTAATATTTCTTAGTACAAAACCTAGTGTTCTAGAAGCTCGTTTCACAACGTTCTCCATGTGCGGAGTAAAAGTTAATTTCTTGCCAAATAAAACTCCCAGATCCCTGACAACTTCGCGTTCTTCTATGCTTACACGACCGACTGCATAATCTTGAGTAATCATATTCTGTTTTCTACCAAATTTTACATAAAAAAATTTACTGATATTCAGTGACTTACTATTAACTAGGCACCATTTATAAACCAAATCTAAATCCATTTGAAGTGAAGTGCAGTCCTCTAAAGTTTTAATTTCTCTGCAAAATTTTAAATCATCCGCATACATGTAAGGTTTAGAAAATTTTAAGCAGTCATTAACAAAAATACCAGACAAAACTGGTCCCAAATGTGATCCCTGTGGTACACCTGAAGTTATCAATTCTAGGTCTGATTGAAATCCATTAACAACTGTGTAAAATTGCCGACCATGTAAGTAGGATTTCACCCACTTCAGCAAAGTGTGTAAGGTACGAGCGCTTTCATGCAATTTTAGTTCATCAATCGCTCGGTTGTGGCGCTATCGTAGCGATCTAAGTTTTGTAATACGAATATGTGTTTTGGTAGCGATTTAATTGTCGCGATTGCGATTGTTACTTTAAGATCGGTAATAAACCTGCCGGTGTGATTGGGAATATAATAAGCTTACATTTGATATGTAACTCAATTTAATAACTTACCTACATTAACTCACGCTTAGGTACTTAAAACTTTATTCCTAGAAAAATCACTAAGAGCCATCGATTTCGATGAATACTCCAATGCAGTATTTATTCACTCATGTTTACTCATAAACTTATGGAACATTTTGTTTGCGCCGGGCCTGGGTATCTTAATGAACATTCTCCTTTGATCCAAAATTTTATAATTAACATCATAGGGCGTTCGTCATCGTCTGTCGTGCCGATATCGGTGACGACACAAGTGCGGAAGATGCGAAGCCGGTTATTAACGAAAGTAACCAAGGGTAATTAACAGTTTATCTGTTATTTACTGCATTTTTGGGTTTTTACGCTAAAAGCCACCGCTAGGTAGCGCTTTTTTTCTTGATTTGCTAGGTGTGAGTTCCGCGACGATTATGCCTGCTTGTTGATTGGTGGAGAGGAGAGAGGAGGTGGATCTCCTCCCGCCTCACCTCTCCCTTCTATTTCGAGTATGTAATATCGACAATGACCGAACGATAGTAATAATTTTAAGTGACTTAAAAAAAAGAAGCTTCTCAGTTTGACCTGTATTTTTTTGTATGTATGTTTGTCCGCGATTATCTCGCTTTTGGCTGAACTGATTTTAATGCGGTTTTCAGGAAAGTATTTGTTACATTTAGGATAAGGTTTTAGTATTTTAAACGACTTCAAAAAAGGAGGTTCTCTGTTTGACCCGTATGTATGTATGAAGGTTTGTCCGCGAGATGCGGTTTTCAGAAAAGTATTTGTTACATTTAGGAGAAGGTTTTGGTATTACAACCGACTTTGAAAAAGGAGGTTCTCAGTTTGACCCTTTATGTACATTATGTATGTTTGTCCGTGAATATCTCACGTTTGGCTGAATTGATTTTGATACGTTTTACATCAGATGAGTATTTGTGATTGATGCGGTTTATGTGTACATCCTAACATACTATAGGTATAAATAAAACACTTTCACGGATTTTTTCACACAAATTATTTAACAACAACCAAGTTGTTAAATAAATTGGGTGAAAAAATCCGTGAAAGTGTTTTATTTATATGGACAGTTCGCGCAGAAATCTAAGATGTGTTTATACTATAGGTACTATTTACCAAGATAATAGGTAGGTACACGAAAATTGCCTGCATGATGCACTAAAAAGAATGACATAAAAAATATTTTTATAAAAAATAAAAGTGCCTTCAAAAAATGCCGCCAAAAAGTCAGTAATAATACCTCTAACTCTAATACTGTATTCACAACAAATAACTTAAGTAGTACTTTGAAGTGCCCGACGTCTTGAAAGTACTTACTTACGTTATTTGGTGTTGATCCAGTATAGAGGTATTATTTATTTCTTACTTTTTGGTGGCATTTTTTTAAAGGCGCTTTTTTTTATAAAGGTAAGTAATATGTGCATAGCAAGCTGCTGGTTATCGTTTTACACACCGATATCGTTTCGATATCGTGACGATATCGTGACGATATCGTGCCGATATCTGCGGACGATATCGGGACGATATCGGGACGATATCGGTGTAATATCGTGTCGTTACCGTTATCGTCCAGTGTGAAAACGCCCATAGGCACAGGATTTAGCCAGGTAAACCATATGCGATGCGTCAATCTAGCTAGACATTGTCTAGCATCTAGGTATACTTCAATAGAATTAAATAACAAGATGAGGGTAGAAATTCTTTCTCGTTTCTTCTTCCAATTTTTGTTGGGTAAGTATATTGTGTAACTGCGGCGCCCGTTCCCGAGGGAATTTTAGAATAAAATATACCTAGCCTATTTGCTAAGGAATTATGTAGCTTTCTATTAGTGAAAGAATATTAAAATCGATCGTAGTTTTTGAGTTTATTCATTACAAACAATCAAGAAATGAAATGTTTTTTCTTTTCTAGAAGAGTTTACTTTGATAAACTCACTAAGGTGGTGCTAGAAACGTCTGATAAGATTGAAAATGGTTTTATACGAGACCATGTTCGGTGCCCAACATTAACAAAAAAACTTTAGTAAGTACCTTTATTATTGGTCGGGAGGGTCGTGGTCGTGGGACTCTGCGCCGCCGGCGATCTGTGAGCATGAGGCTTCCGCGGCGAAGGGGGAGGGGCGAGGGATATGCGTGCGCGGCATCGTTATGCATTTCACTACGGTGGCGGTGTCATACTAGATGACGGACAAATTAAAAAAAAGAACGCACCTTTATTATTGGTCGGGAGGGTCGTAGGTCTCTGCGCCGGAGCCCTATGTCCAGGAGGCTTGCGCGGCGAAGGGGGAGGGGCGAGAGATGTCCGCGCGCGCACGGATACCGGCGATGAGGATAGCTTCTGCACCACGCCATTCTTCTTGGCTGTAATAGAAAGAAAGGTCACTTACTTTGATTGTCTGGGTAAAATACGTTTTAAGATTGGTTACTTAGACTAGGTACAATAAATTTCGAGGCAGTCCCAGTCGTATGATCAGTCTAATATGTAATCGAACTGAACTGGATTACTTAAAGCGGTATAATACCTACCTACAGATGGTATAAAGCAATTTGGAAGACAGTCAAGAAACGGGAAATCGCTTTAATCGCACCATTTAAATTGTTTGTCATTTGCGATTATGGGAATGAAAACATCTTTGAAAAGAAAAGTTTTGGCCTAGTACTTTGAAATTGAGCTTATAACGCCAAAGTTAGATATTTTCCTACTTTATTTCGTAGACAATACCTAATTACACTTATTTTTGGATTATGGTTTTCCGTTTTTAAATACATTTACACGATCAATAAGATTATTAAAAGCCATATAGGGCCATGGAATCATACAGACTTGACGCTCTGATATTACATGCCAAGAACTTACCTAGTAGAGTTTCACAAGCTTTGAAATTATCCTTAAATACTTACTATTATTAATACTCGTAGTTTTACCAAACCAACTCATTCATCGCCAGTTCTTTTAGTATAACATTCTGATTTTACTTAAAGTCTCCAAAAAAGGCAAGTTACGCGACAAATTAGTCTACAGCAAACTATAATCCACTACGCGAAATAGTATTCAACCTCATTGATACTACAATCGAACCAGTTACATCGTGGCACACTTTTCAAAGGACAACCTATGCGCAGGCGACAGGCTCTATTGTCTATTTGTTAGACGACTCTTGCGTCACTGTTACGACACGTAGAGGTTAGTTTTATTGCGCTCCTCCACATTCGATAGTAAAGAGTCGACGACATGTCATCTATAACAATCGATAAACAATATTGGGACTTAGAATAAAGGAATTACAGTTCAAAAAAGCTGGATGTAAAAAGCTCTGTACTCAGCCGGAGGTCTTAGAGACATTCTCCAAATGATACTCGATAGTAAAATATCATATTTTCGTATAGAATTTGAGTATCATGTTTCTTAGATTATCTTTGATCTGCTATCTCTACTTCTTGTTATTTGAACGTTACTTGATAAGTTTGAAATGAGAAATAAGTACCTACTTAGGCTTGTGATAGATAAGTAATAACTAGGTTAGTAAGTTCAAGTTAGGAAAGTCCTTAAAACACGTTTAACTCCTAATAATGGAGGTAAGTATATTTAATTATTATAGAGCACAAACACAGCTTAGTGGGAGTAACATACTGAATACTGTATACAACTCTAGTTTGCCTTGTAACTAGTACCTAGCTGCAGAGGAATTGCATATCAACGCATCTAAGCGTTGAGCTACGAACACGACTAGATATCCGCTGTTCGACATAAGAAAGTCGGCGTTTAACCTTTCCTTATGAGACAGAAATGTATCACCTATCACTGGAGGCTTTAACGAACGGTCTATGACCAATTTGAGCGATCAATGTTGAAAAACGTCATTGCAAAGTCAAACGGCGAATGAGATACGACTAAACTGGTTCTCTTTTCACGTAACTGTCAGAGCTTATATGGTACGAACCAATATATCTACATTTGTCTGGACATAAATACATCTAGTCAGGGGCTATCTAGACAAGTAGATTGAATTTGTGTTTGGTTTGATAACAGTTAAAGATTGTGTGCGTTTGTTACGTTGCTTCTCTTTTATCATTATCTGAGTCAAGTATAAAGATTGATTTAAAAGTTTGCTATAAAACTAGTCTTGTTGTCTTGTATGAAAAGAAAGATAAATCACGATGTTGTTTACATCTACATGTATATTTACAAATCTTATAAACTAAGGTAATTGATTGGACATTACGAACGAAATATAATTAATAATATTATTGCTTGTGCATCTAAAGTACCTAATGACGCAAGTGAATTGCATTAATTTGACTCGAACTTAAGATCCATTGGTTAATAAACCTTTTTCAAAGATAGGTATAAAGTCAATATCCAATCAAATGATTTAAAATCTTGGACTGTTATGGGCCCCAGTTACGACACTAGCCCCTCAGGGCACAACTTATAGGTGATTGTAACGTTTCATAACAAACAAAGTCTAAGGTGAAAGTTAACATGGAACCTAGTGAATATCACTTATGCAGAACAGATATCGTTATCATTCTAATGAATAAGAGATAAGAATGAGCAAAGCTAAAGTTAGTGAAAACGATCGAAACTCTAATGGTTGAAAGTGTAGGTAAACTATTATTATTGGTGTTTCTGTTACCACAGTACTGATATTGAGACATCTAAGTTCAGTACAATGAATATCGACGAGACAATTACTTGTTTTTATTCTAATTCCAACCATTTTACTTCAAGTAATTACATATATATTATTTTTGTATTAAGTATTTTTTTTGTAGTTAGATTAAACTTTGGGTTTGTTGCACTTTGTGTTTGTGTCACCCACTTTACCTTTATCTTATTAATTATTCAAGGTTGACTGGAAGAGATCCCTTTCAGGGATAAGTCCACCTTTGCCTTATAGATTTTAAGACTGTAAAATGTAAATGATGTTACTTGTGCAATAAAGAATAAGTATAATAAAATCTTTGAATTTTTTGCTCGGAAATACTACACGACTAATTTTCACCAGAAACACTTCTTGAAACTATTCTAATTCATAGAAAGTAAATTGTATGATGACGTCATTACTTTTATTAATACGGGAATTTAGAAGAGGTCTTTCAGCTTCAGGTTGAGATTTAGTGGACATGACGCAAGTATGACTCACAACGTGGTGGCGATAGCGGGGAGGCTGTTTGGTCCCCTCATCCTGAACCCCAGCTAAAATATCACGGAGCTTTTCTTTTAGATACTACCGTTGTTCGAAGCGTAGTTTGATTTATTGTAATTCTTTTTTTAAGAAAATTAAGAACTGTTAGTGTTATTTTTAATGTTGATTTGTCAATTGAGTATTTGCTGACGCTAAAATCTTTGCAGACGCCAGAGATCAGTGCAGCTAAAGAGAGCACGTTTGTATGAAAAATGCACATTGGCCGAGTTTTAGTGCAGGGTGCTTACCATCAACTCTTATTGCGGTTTTGTTTAGGACCTAAACTGAAATGCTTCGCTTATTCGTACCACGACAGCTTAATATCAATGACAGCGATTCAGTGATCGATCAATGACATTTCACAGCCGCTAAGCTGTCAGGAACTCTTATTTGACTTATAACCCGGTCGATTTAACATGTCACCTGCAGGTTATACCCGTCCCTCTCACTCTCCGGGCATGACAGAATCGAGTGAAAAAGACGGGTAGAAGAAAAAGGACACAAATCGTTCGGTCATTAACATTTAGCAATTCATTTGCGATCCAGTTTTTAGAAGGTCAGAGTACGAAAGAAAGCAATTCATTTTAGGAACCTATTCTGCATCGCGCTATTTTTGAATCGCTGTCTTAAAGTTGATGGTAGGCACCCAGGTAAGTGTAAATCAAATTCTTTTGAGTGTTATTGTTGAGACTTTAAAGATTAAAAAAAATATATATATTATTATGAAAAGCTTCAGATGAGGTTTAGTGGAAATGACGCAAGTATGACTCACGTTGTGGTGGCGGGGGTTGCGGCGGGGCGGCGGGACGCGCGGGGGTGGGCGGCGTCGGGGCGCTCTCCCGCTTCTTGCCGTTCCCTGGAAAGGACGTGAAAAGAAAGGGTGAATAAGATTAAACGGTTAAACAGTGCTAGCTAAAGCTAATTCATGAACGCAGTATCCGTCATCTGGGTCGAGACATAATGCGCCCGGAAAGGAAAAACTCTTAAGCTAGGTGTTTTCTGAACTTCATAGAAACCTCCATGCGCAAAGAGTTAAGTACCTACCTACTTTAACTAGGTGGCGAGTCACAATAGATCTTATAAGTCGCAGATAATAAACATATTCCATATAATCAACATAATTCTTTCTCTTATGCACAGTCAACAGAAAGTGAGGCTGCACACAAAGCTGACACCAATCAACATTGAACTTCAACCCCACCATGGCTGTTAAAATCAATAGAAGAAAATTAACAATGATTATGTTTTATGACTAGAAAAGAAACGATACGTAAGTACCTTCATACATTATAAGTTCCGAAAAGACAAATGTCTGGACAACAACAAACAACATTTGACTTAACTCACGTCAGTTATGGATTCTACATGAAACCAAAAAATTGTTCTTCGATCTCCTAATAAAGTATATAAGTATGAAGATAGCATAACACTAAATGATAATGAAAATATCTTATGCCTATATACGTAAATGCTACACAAGATTTTGGAAACATCTTGCTAATTTACTATAATGACCTTCTCTCTTTTTCTCAAATGTCAATGATTATTTGTTAACCAACGTAATGTTGCGGTTTTTTTAATAATATTGTTCGTCGTATTCTTGCCTAGCTTGACATCTTGTTTTGTTATGATATTTGACTTATCTTATTTCTAGTCTATCCATTTATCTTGATTCAAGTGACACAAAATGCCGCGGCGATATTTAACATCTAAAGTTAGACGAAATCTAAAGGTGTTATATTTAACACAAAGTATGGGGGCAAAAAAATGTGTGCGCAAGCACATCAGAAGCTTGAAATATGTAAAAAATGTCTATTGGTTACGATATAAAACAATAAGTTTAGACTCTCAACATCTACCCTAGATACTTAGCTACGTAACATACAAAAAGTTTAATTGTATGACACGGCAATGAACAGCGAGTTGCTATCTCGAACATGTATCTCGACGTGGGAACTATCTGTTACGCAAACAAACGATGATAAGAAAAAAACGACTTCTTGTTACACCGTGTACCTGCTTAAATTAGTGCATCTTCAATGTAAGATAAGACTTGTTAAGTTGCCGCTAAAAAAATGTAACATAACGTCGGAAGCAATTAAAAGGACAATAGAAAACTCAAAGGCTATACGAAACCAAGAAGACTGGAAAAGATTAAAAATAGGAACTTTCGGAGCAGCGATGATAAATAATGAATATTAACCTACTAGCTGACACGGCAGACGTTGTACCACAGGTTGTACTGTCTTTCTTAACTTAACCATGAATTTTGAATTCGAATTGTTAAAATCAACAAAGAAATGATAATGTTTTGTTTTTTCAGTGAAATCCCAACTTACGCATATTCTAACGATATCTGTAGCACGCATTCTGTCAATCGCGCCAACTGTCAAACAACTGACAGTTATGTCAAAAGCCACTATTAGGTTACTTATACGACGTATAGACGAAGACGTGGCGTTGTTCAGTTTTCTTAAATTTTCTTATCTTCCACGCAAATTTCTCATTTTTTTCTTTCATAAGATTCTCCGGACAATATCAAACAAAACTAAAAAAGATGCTATCGCTCGGAACGGGTCTGTGTGAATGCGACACGGGTAAACAATTGATACGGTGAGCGAACATCTGTAACCTTAGTTCCTAGGTTCATTAACGCACTATCTTCCGAAATACTCGAAAATATTTATAACAAAAACATAAAATCATAAATGAAAACATATTTTCAAGTTATTTTAATTAAAATAACTTGCAATAGTAATTTCATCTTTCATCATCATGTCAGCCGAACGACGCCCACTGCTGGACATAGGCCGGAAAAAAACGGATGCTTGAATTTTAATAATTAATCATTTATAATAGTAATTAATTAAATACAAGCATCCGTTTTTTTCCGGATCGGTAAAATTCAGTGGTAGTGCACAAACGCCCTAACGACTCCGTAACTCAGTGGTTAGAGCAGTCGTCCGGAAAGCGAAAGGTCGTGGGTTCGGGTCCCATCGGAGCTGATTGTGAGACGGGTCGATTTTTTCTAAATACTTCATTTCCCATTTTTCAACATATTTTCATCCATATAATTTATATATTTTTTCTGTTGCCATTTCAATGATATCTCGATGTTGACAACAAGGCCAATCAATCAAATCATTTATTGCATGTCACATTACATAAATAGGCAAGATGGTAGTAGAGCTACAAATTCGGTATACATGTGACGCCCTGCTAGGGCATAGCCATGAAGCTCGACTTAATACTGAGGTAACTGGAGAGTGCAGTACTAACACTTTTTGTCTCCAAAAATTACACAGTGGCTGTCTTCCGTCTCACCTACACTTTAAAAAAATACGTATGGTCATATGAGACAACTGACAGCCACTACATAAATGTAAAATTTGCTGGGTACACTTTTTTATTCAGGGTGAGAACTCCAGTTACCTCAGTATTAAGTCGAGCTTCATGGGCATAGCAATAGGTACAGAGTATGCTAAAAAAGCTAAGATTAAAAAAAATACACAAAGAGAAATAACACTTTAGCTTTAAATACTTAGGTAACAAATTAATTTAAATAAATATTAAATAAAATAAAAAATTAATTACATACAAAAATCATTAATCGATAAAACATTTATGTAACAAACTTATCATTAAAAAACTCTTGCATATTGTAACGTAGGTAAGTACCTACTTAGGATAAATCTTTGTGGTTATTTTAGTGTTATTAAGTACCTAGTTCTGTTATATAATATTTTGTGATATGTTAAATGAATCTATATATATAAAATCGAGTGGACATAACTCACTCATCACGAAATCTCGAAAACTACTGGACCAACAAAGATGTAATTTGGCAGGAAGGTAGATTATGCCTAGAAGACGTCCGCTAAGAACGGATTTTAGGAAACTCCCCCCCTAAAGGGGTAAAATGGGGGGGTTAAGGTTATATGGAACTTCCTCATTAATGGATTTAGAAGCATGAAAATTGGTACGTTGGATACTGGTTACGACTGAAAATGATCTGAGTAAGCAAAGTAAAAAAACTCCCCCTTAATAGGGTAAAATGGGGAGATAAAGTTTATATGGAACTTCTTCATTTCTGAACTTAGAAGTATGAAAATTGGTATGTTGAATACTGATCACGATTGAAAATTATCTGCGTAAGCGAAGTTAAAAAAACTCCCCGATAATGGGGTAAAACGGGCGGATTAAGCTTATATGGAACTTCCTCATTTCTAAACTTAGAAGTATGAAAATTCATATGTTGGATACTGGTCACGATTGAAAATGATCTGCGTACTTATGCGAAGTTATAAGAAAACCCTTAATAGGGTAGAAAGGGGCTTATATGAAAACTTCCTCATTTCTGGACTTAGGAGTATGGAAATTGGTATGAAGGATACCAGGGGGTAATTGTCTAACTCAACATCAATCGCAATCGCATTCAGTTTGAAAGATATTGCACGGCCATTGCTGCTTTTGGCAACTAACATTTTGTCAACTTTCTTCAACAACAAGTGATGGATGTCAAACTGAAAGCGATTGCGATTGATGTTGAGTTAGACAATTACCCCCCCTGGTCATCACTAAAAATGATTTGCGTAGGCAAAATAAAAAAAACCCTAATAGGGTAGAAAGGGGGGGGGGTTAATAATAAAAAAAACAAACAATTCTTTATGCAATGGAATAAAACTCATGAAAATCAGTTTTACACATTTTTTTAAAAGTATTGACTTTATTTTTTGCATTTTGGTAGTTCAATAGTAGGAGAATGTCCGAATATTATTCATACGATATTAGCTCCTGTTTGTCTAGGTAACGTTTGTTCGCCTCCCTGGGAGCTAGACGCTCAGGTACTCAGGGAGTTGTACCTTGAGCGCCGAGCGCTGCTCGCAAGGGGATGGCCGCTGCTAGACGCATAGCCGAGGAGGGGCTAATGGACGTGTGGGAGGAGAGGCTGGAAGGGGAACCAGCTGGGAGGCGGACTATTGATGCCGTCCGCCCTCTCCTCCGCGAGTGGTGTAAACGTAAGTATGGGTCGCTGACCTTTAGACTGACGCAGGTACTTTCCGGGCATGGATGCTTCGGAAAGTACCTGTGTCGGATTAGAAGGGAGGCGACCACACGGTGCCATGACTGCGGCGCTGGGGTGGACAGTGCGGTGCACACCTTACAGGAGTGCCCTGCCTGGTCTTCGCAGCGCCGTAGTCTGGGCGCCGTGATAGGGAGGGACCTCTCGCTGCCGAGCGTGGCCCGCGCCATGCTTAGTAGCGACAGGTCCTGGGATGCGGCAGTCTCCTTCTGCGAGGATGTCATCTCGCAGAAGGAAGCGTCTGAGTGGATCCGCGAGCAGGAGGCTCATGCGGATCGGCTTGGACGCAGGCGGCCGGGGCGGAGGTATCTGCGCTTTGCGCGCCTTATCCCCCCTTAGCGGGGCGGTGCGGTTCGGGCGGTGCGGTTCGGCCCTGTAGTCTTGGGAGTTGGCCCCGCTTGCTCGGCCATCTCCCGCCGCGCAGGGGCCCGGAAACGGACCACCCGTCAGGCCGCAGGGGGTGCTTCTCACCACGACCCCCCCACAGTCGGTGTACTAAA
Organism: Crambus lathoniellus; assembly: GCA_949710035.1. NCBI lineage: Eukaryota > Metazoa > Arthropoda > Insecta > Lepidoptera > Crambidae > Crambus > Crambus lathoniellus. The sequence continues at coordinate 18,039,244 of OX453306.1, forward strand.
AACTGACGGCGGAGAGCAAGAAGTGAGGGGTTTAGTTGGTAGTGGTGCCTGCTCTCGATCGCCCCATCTGGTCAGCCCACCTTGAGTGGGTAACCTTATGGGGAGATTGTGAGGAGGCTCCCTCCCTCTGTCCTGCCCCCTCTCAAGCTTTCGAGCTCGATAGGGGGCCGGAGCAGGGGTTAGAACCGCCCAGCCCTGACGCGAAGCCTATTAGGCTTGGTGGGAGGGCTGGGCGCGGCGAGGGACAGGCCCTGAGTCTGACCGAGTCCAACATGCCGTGTGGTATACGTAAAGACAGTATTTGCCCTCACTATAAAAAAAAAAAAAAAAAAAGGTAACGTTTCTTACCTTCTTATGCCTAAACCACGGGTAGCGTGCTCGGCCTGCGATCGATGAGGTTATGATACTTTTGCAATGGTCTATCATGGGATTGCTTTTAAAAATATATCGTGCTTCGGAAGACACGATAAGCCGATGTTTCTGGCTGCATTTGGATTGGTTAGTACGCCATAACTTCAATGGGCCCGTGTGGATGGTCATGGCCCATTCTCTTTATCCATCTATATGAAGGCCTATGCCCCAGCAGCGAGGACATTAAAATAGATTGATGATGGTACTGATGAGACCTTAGAGAATTCCTACTTTTTGACACAAAATTTTGCGATGTAGTACTCGCGGATGTAATCGCGGCCACCGGCCATTCATATTCCTATTTCTACTATCCCCTACTATTATTATAAATGCGAAATTGTATATGCTCACGTCAAAACGGCTGAACCAGTTTTGATGAAATTTGTAATGGAGATAGTTTGAGTTCAGACAGTGCTTCCGGTTGCTCCTACTAATTACTCCTACAGATAGGAGCACCGGGACACCCATGTCCTGATGCTAGGAAGGACATACCTAGGCAAATTGTAACCGCGGGAATAAGGCTCATTTCCATGGTAAAATAAGTTTTAGCTCGGGCAAAGCTGTAGAATATAATTGGTATTTAAGGCGATAGTTTGAGTTCATGGGAAGAATGATGTTTAGAATAGAGACAGTTTAAGGCCCTGGAAAGGACATATTTTACTTTTTACCGCGGGAAATCTCATTGTATGGAAAAATCAATGTAAGCGCGGGCTAATTTGGGGGCAGCAGAAATTGGTATTTAAGTAAATAATTTGAGACCCTGGCAAGGATTATAATATCATATTCCCACGGGAAAATCAATAAGTAGGTATTATTTGTTTGTCCGTCTTTCACGTCCAAACGGAGTAACGGATCAATGTTATTTTTGGTACGGGGGTAGATTGGGAGCTAGAGAATGACATAGTTTATCCCGGAAAATTTTACATTCCATCAGGATAATGTCGTGTAGCACACGCGGGCGAAGCCGCGGGCGGAAAGCTAGTAAATAATATAAAATATAGTAAATTTTAAGAATTTGCGAAATCGGTCCAGCTATTCACGCGTGACGCCCCGCCGCGCCGTGACCAAGGGAAATAGGAATAAAATTTAAGGGATGATAGAGTCTATCAATACGAACAACCTTAACTATGAGGCCAACCACGGAATCGTGAAAAAACCAGGTGTTCCATAGAAAAACATATGGACTCGACTAAAAAAGTATGGAACATCTGCTTTTTTCGCGATTTTGTGCTTGGCCGCGTAGTAAAAGATGTATTGATTGACTCTACAATTCCCTAAAATCTTTATGTTAGATTTAGTGGGTATGTGACAAAAAAATTTTTTAGATAAAAAGATAATAACTAATTCTTACTCTCAATGTGAGTAAGCCCTAAAGAATATGAGTAATGGAAAGTAATCACAGTCGGAACTGAAAGGTAAAAAAAAATACGTGACGATAATTTTCACTAAATAGCTACCTTTATTATCAATATAGAAAGCATCCCGATAAATATACCGATTATATAATCGGTATATTTATCGTGATGCTTTCTATATCTGATATCAGAGAGCTTTGAATTAATGAATAAGATGGCACGTAATATGTCGTTAATAAAGCATATTTAACATTAGCCACAATGACAAAATCAAATGAGAAATCATGATACTAGATTGGAGCAGTTTTCTCTCAAGAGAAAAGTTTGTGAGTGCATAAAATTAAATTGCAAATAACTTGTCTATCCACTAACTAATTGTTACAAAATTCAATTTGTTATGAAAAGTAATGATTGCATTAAATTTGTTGTACTAGAGGTCCCAATTACAGTTTACTGGGTGCCTACCATCAACTCTTATTGCGGTTTTGTTTAGGACCTAAACTGATCTGCTTCGCTTATTCGTACCACGACAGCTTAATATCAATGACAGCGATTCAGTGATCATTCAATGACATTTCACAGCCGCTAAGCTGTCATGTAGGCTTATTCGACTTTAATTCGGCCAAGCTAACATGACACCTGCAGGTTATACCCGTCCCTCTCACTCTCCGGGCATGACAGAATCGAGTGAAAGAGAAGAGTAGAAGAAATAAGGACACAAATCGTTCGGTCATTCACATTTAGCAATTCATTTGCGATCCAGTTTTTAGAAGGTCAGAGGAGGACCTATCAAGGTAGGAACCTATTCGGCATCGCGCTATTTTTGAATCGCTGTCTTAAAGTTGATGGTAGGCACCCTGGTAGCCCTAGCTCTAGCACAAAACTGTCTTTATGATAACTGTTATCGTGAGCGTATGATTTTGTATGAAAACCAGAGCAGCGCCTCTTTCGGTCGTTTATGGAACTGAAATTCTATACATATTTGACAGCAGCACTTTGACAGCTTTTGAAGGTCGGTTATGGTCACAGATCACCTGTGGTAGCAAGCTATGGTACTCGTATAATTTTAATAATAATTCGATTACCATAACGATAGATTTTCATGCTAGGGGTACTTTTCAAGTAACTTTAATGTGTGTAATATTATGTGCAATAAGGTTTCTATTGTTTTTGCAACGCACACTACTTCCTCACCAATCACAATTGGTTCAATCAAAAATATTGGTCCAAAGCCAATCTTATAATAGTTATAGTAACGTGCCAAAGAATCCTATTCTTCTTCAAGGTGTTCATCGTAAGTAACGCCAACTGTTGTATCAAGTTCATTATCAAGAGCCCTTCCCTTTGTACAAGTTGCCAAAGAAATGTCAGAGGCAAGTGAACTGCCATGTATTGACGGTTATTTCCATACTAAAGTTCAAATACCTACAATTGAGTGTAAGACGGATTTGAACTTATAAGATTTCCAGACCGAGTGTCGACACGCGTAAAGCGAAGTAGGTATATTGTATAATTTAATTTCTACATTTTTTACAGGCACTCTATTTTTGTTTCCTCAATCTCGAATGTAAAATTTCGCATGTATGTTATCAATATATTTTATAGTAAATATTACTTCAAAAATAAATAAACTTAAATAATTGTTCCTACCTAACAGACCAAGTTTTCAATTGATGCTGAAAATGCGCTAAAAAGCATATCTATTGAATCCAAAAATACCTCCTAAGAAATTAAAAGCATTTAGCGGTATCACCGTAACAATAAAAGTTATGACGCAATGAAATACATTTCTTGAAACTAGATCAATAGTGATTGCTTTGTTAAATGTATTGAATGTATCGGACGAGGAAAAAAAGAAATCTACAAGACACTAGAATTTAGAATACAATCGGTTAGTGGCATAATATAATGAAATGTAACGTTAAACGGGCTGAAGTCAACGGACCTTGTATTATCAGAATTACTCAGTTTTAGCGACTTAATACGTAAACGTTATTTAGGCGTTTTCATTATGAATTTATTACGCAAAACGAACCGCTTTGTTAGTGTTCAGCGAAGTTGGGTTCCCCGAAAAAAGTTATTGTTCAAGAATAACTACTGTAAACCTGCATTGTGTATAATAAATTGATTTGTATAGGAATTTCAAGTTTGGTAGTTCAGAAGTTTCATAACACTACTAAAGATCTTTCATTAAATTGTATAAAAAAATGTTATAGGGATTCAAAAAGTGCCGGCAAATTATTGTAATCAATGTTATCACACATAACTGCAAGCTACCACTAACTGTAACAGTTGACAGATCGATATCTTTAATTAGAGGTAGGTATAATAACATACCTTATTGTGAAGTTAAAGTTCTATAGTAAAATCTAATAATTATGCTAGAGTCATTGAACTAATAGTTCTTTTCTTCACTATACGACCATTACCGACGAGGTGGTTTAAGGTTCAACCACCGTCAAAGGTAACACTTATCAGAACTGCGAGTCATTGTGATAAATTCAAGGGCAATACTCCAAGTTAGATGAATCAGAAATTTCGTGAATTCACCAAATTTGATAAGAATCTGTTGTTCACCGTAACTAATCGTTAGCATCTATAGCACTCACCTCTTGCACCGAAAGATCCAAATCTCTCACGATTTACCGCTATTTTATATTTTTTGTCGCTAGGAACCGGTAGTTTGGACGGATATTTCTCCGAGTTACTTCTATAGAGCTTCTCTTTTGACCCGTGTGCCCCCATCTTCGGCTTCTTCATCAATATTCAATCAAGGCATGTTATCTTTCCATATTCAGCATTCACGACTTAGCACTATTAGGAACTTCACCATTGGTTCAGTCTTTTCACATATTTGTCACATCACTGTCAGTCTCTGTTCGCTAAATGTTTAAACACTTTTTCGTCATCAGCTACATTCCACTGGTAACAGGTAAAAGCTAATAAATTGAAAGATTTTATTAGAGATGTAAAACAGTAATGTTGCTGCAGCGGTGTGGTGTCATAGTTTCAGATAACTCTTCGATAAAATTGCTATATTAATGATTGACGTGCATAATCGTCAAGTAAATAATAAACATTGATTTGAATATGTCAGCTAAATGTCATAAATCTATCTAAGTATACACGTGTTCGGGGAACGGGCGGTCAACAAAGCTCATTCGCTGATATAATTATTGCAATGCGTTAGTCTATATTGGTAGGCGAGTCACTAAACCTTCCAGTTTATCTGGAACCGTCGACCGAAATGTTACCTTTTACTGTGCTCTGTTAGAGGAGAGAGTAAGAGCGATCGCGGAGCTTTTCATAAAATGGTAATTTCACGCATTAACAGTGTGTTTAAAAAGGATCTTTTCAGAGAGCGGCTTAGCTCAGCCATTTGTCATTCAACGTTACATTATTACGCATACTATTTTGTATTCAAAAAGCTCGAAGTCAGCGACAGTAGCGACACATGGGCATTTTGAGTGCATGGCAATATCGAACAATACTTTGGCTCCTTGTTGGCTACCACCAGATTTCAAAACTCAAAACCGCTCGCTTGCTTACATTATACTTAACTATTTTATGTCTAAAAAAGTCAGCTTTCAGCTTTCGATAATGGAAGAAATACTTCGATAAAGTAAGGAAAAGCTTTGGAATACCAAGTTTTATGTTCTATAGTTGGCTAGAAAGGACTTTCTATTAAACAACTTGAACTAAATATTGCCCTTATTTATTTACGAGTAGCAATTTATTGTCAACAATGTCATACATGGTACGAAATAACAGTAATAGAAAAGAGAAAATATCTCAGTGAGCGTAGTCATTCACTTCCTATTGGTTGCTACCTAAGGAAAAAGTAATAAGCTAGTATGGTACTTAAAGACCCGATATGCTCGAAAGAATAAAAGCAGTCACCATCTCGCTAAAGCTCTTAAATCTTTACCAGGGTGCATACCATCAACTTTAAGACAGCGATTCAAATAATAGCGCGATGCAGAATAGGTTCCTAAAATGAATTGCTTTCTTTCGTACCATGACCTTCTAAAAACTGGATCGCAAATGAATTGCTAAATGTGAATGACCGAACGATTTGTGTCCTTATTTCTTCTACCCGTCTCTTTCACTCGATTCTGTCATGCCAGGAGAGTGAAAGGGACGGGTATAACCTGCAGGTGACATGTTAGCTTGGCCAAGTTATATGTCAAATAAGAGTTGATGACAGCTCAGCGGCTGTGAAATGTCATTGAATGATCACTGAATCGCTGTTATTGATATTAAGCTGTCGTGGTACGAATAAGCGAAGCAGATCAGTTTAGGTTCCTAAACAAAACCGCAATAAGAGTTGATGGTAGGCACCCAGGACATTTTTAAAGAGAATAATTAATTTATGCTCATTTTAATTTATGATGTGCATCAGTAATGAAATCATTAATTATTAGGACAAAAAATTAAAATCTCTTATTTTTTTATTGCTACAGAAAGAATCGTCAATCTGTCGACAGTTCCTTGTATTTTGGGTAAGTGAGAGACGCCAAGTTTAGACATTTTATAATTAGCCCTGAAGCTAATTGATCCCAATTTGGACGCGTGACTCCAAACATAATTTATCAAATTAACGAAAACGTCTCTGTGATTTACTCATTAGGCGGCCTTTTTACTGATTGCATTCGATTTCAGTTACACGGCATGGTTTCTTTTTCTTTTGAAAAACACGTGAAATCAGCGATTGCTTCAAAACTGTTAAGATTTGTTTTATACCTACAGTTAACTTCTTCGATAAGTGATATTTAATGTCGTTATTGCAATAAAATAACGTAACAGTACGCTTCCAATACACAACAGCGTAAACCGTGTCTCTCTATTTTCTCAAATTAATGAAGACAGATGACTTTAAAGTCGAATATCCATCTGTTTGCGTTAAGCGCTACTCCAAGTTTAGCTCTAATAGTCCGTATTAGTCATTCGAAAACACAGCAAACTGTAACAAGTACTCTCTCGGATTTGTTGCTATTTCTGTGAGCATCTTTCAGGGTTAAATAATTTAAAGGCGTTTATGTCCCTGAGACGGATATAGTCGCACTAGAATCTAATATCTTGGAGGAATATTGCATACTTACTTTATTTTAATGAGTTTTATTAGCCGCAGTGACTATTTAATAGTTTACTATACAGGGCGTCCCAAAACTATGTCACATGTCATGTAATGTCAATACCGAAGATAAAATTTTACTGAAAGGAGACTTCATTTTTATTTTAAAAAGAAAACAAACTGCATTCAAAGAATTTTTGATAATCGCCTGTCTGAACTGGGAATCAAACCCGCTGAATGTAAAAAAAAATACTTATCGAATTTTATTGTACCAATCGAAAGGCTCGATTATACCTAAGCATTTCTTCTAAGTAACATAGCATCTTTAATTAAAGGAAGACGACGAAATTTAACATTTAATGTTGAATAACAAGTTTGTGCAGCGTTATGGATATACTTTTCTGTGACTGTCGATGTCGTGCTCAAAACTTTAACAACTCACTTTAACTTCGTGGGTTAGTAAATAGCAAAAATTTTTTTACTAAGTACTATTAACAGGTTTGACAAATCTACTTTTGCATTCTGAATTGAATTCGAAACGGTGAGTAACTGTCTTGATAAAACTCACAATGCGTTTGCAAAAAAATGAGCTGCATCCATATCCATGCCATTGCTAGAAGGAAGGGTCAGCAAAATACCGAGATTAAACAACAACAATGTTTATTCTAATACGTTAAACACATTGTATATTTTAATGTTGCCATTAAAGTCAGCTAAGCGATTAAAACTTCAAATGAAAACGGTTCGCGTTGTGCGGGCGTTGTGCATGGAGAATGTAGGAGCAAAACATTTGGTAACACTTTCGCAACGATGCTAATAAAAATCTTGACCTTTATTTTTCTCAATATTTCGACACTTTATCTATAAATTAGCGACAAAAAATAATCAGTGAACTATGAACAAATATTATGCATTTGTTTTGTTTATCTTTAATTGAAGATAATTCATTTCATTTATTATTTCGCTAGCTTCTGCCCAATATCTTCGTTTTATTTCCTTAGAGGTTGAATTTTATAAAATCCTTTCTTAGCGGACGCCTATGTCATAATACCTATCTGCGTGCCTTTCAGCTGCACCCGTTCAGTAGTTAGAACTGTGCTTTGATAGATCAGTCAGTCACCTTTCGTTTCCATATACCTATTCTGGACGCCCTGTACCTATACCTTGTTTGATACTCGGATCGTAGGATGTTTATTTACTAGGGCTAGCAATCCGTACTTCCCATTTTCGTTAGTCTATGTAAGTTCGCATGTAACTATCATCAAATGTTTATTCACACATTTCTTGGGAAATGTGTTGCCGGCTTTGGAAGGCGTTTAGTCAAAGGTAACTTCTTAAATGTCTGGCGTATGTTCAACTTCTAAAACGGTAGATAGGATAGGTAACTTAGATTCATGATTTGTATGATTTAGCTTGATTGTCTATTAGAGATACTACGATACTTAGTAGTCAGATAGATGATGAATATTGTGATAAAAATACATTACTAAAAACAACACAAATGATTGTAATGTGGAGCCCACAGTTTTTCCGGTCAACTACACTTATCACACCACATGCCAATATCAAAATTCACATTGTAGCAGAGCGCACAAGTGTCCACATTCCTTATCAATACACTTCACTGTACCGTTTGCATAGAATTTATATTTAGCATACTACCTGTACCAGTATCCAAGAGTACGACAACATATCAAAATTTTTACCTCGTTACAAAACGCACTTTTCACAACAATTGTCGCTCCGCGTAAAATTATCTTTTTAAATAAACTTTATGTTTTGATGGCCCCGGCTTCTAAGTCCTTCAGCCAAACACTTAACGACCAATACCGTGTGTCACAAAGTACACGACGACGACCAGCTTCTGCTGGCATCAGTGAAACAATGTTCCCACCCCACCCAAGAACGACAAAAAAACAATCTAGCTAGCGCATCGCTGATTTTGTAACAGCTAAGCGAACATAATAAGCTTTTTAAACGGTTGCATTTATTCAAAGACTACATTCCATATGCACGATATCTCTTATATACTTGTGAATAAATCTAGTTATGTCTAACGGAAGACAACTATGCATCTATAAATAATAAAAATTAGTAACGGTGCGCGGTGGTATTGACCAATGTCAAATTAATGACTTCACATGAGATCAACAAAGTTATTAATTATCTTTTAATATAATATCTTCTACGAGAAAACACTTATTTTTATATTGAATAAATGCTAAATTGCTTGATTGTTAATTTCAATGACACGCTGTAACCAACACTGAACATTAGACATATTTATGTGCAAAAATAAACATGCAAAAGGCGGTACACATGAATAATGACCATATCCAATAAGAATAATACACCGCATGAAACAAGATAGCCCGAATACGAATAATTTGTAGTAAATTGAACATTCGCAACGGCATGTTTTAGCTAACTAATGTTACAATTTTACTAAGGGCTATAAACTCGACTAACCCCTTTTATTTGGAGGGTAGTTTCCATAATAACACGAACCCGTATTTCCCTCAAAAATCAATACACAAGTACCAGATTGCATGCAAAAGTGCGCTGAGTTAATTTTAAATTTTAAACAATAACAAATCTATTGCATTTGCCTTTTAAAGTATAGTGATGTTCTATGTCTCTGTGATCCTATGATATCGATTTTATTCATTTCCTAAATGCATTATTTATATAGTAGATTTTCGTGGATCCCTATTCTACACTAAGCTTATTTTTAAGTTTGGCTGTAAGAAGAGGTATCTCTAGAACTATTTAACTGCTTTTGAAAAAATCTTTTAGCTGTAGAAAGTTTTGTTATTCTTGGTGAACGCTTTATTCAGATATTCCCACGGGAACGGAAAACACTCAGGTAATATTGCGAGGAGCAACTAGTTAATACTAATCTCTATCTGTTTTAATATCGAACACAGATCCATCAGGTACAATGCATTTGTTTGTATTTGAAAAACAAACCACTGACTAACCATTCGTCGAGTTCTTATTGATTGATTGTTTAATTTATTAACCATATACAAATTATGTTATTGATGTACATTATTATTAATGATAAAATGTTAGTTCATTATCATTTTAATTTATATGTTGTTTGAAATATTCACCCACTTCACACGTTTTACTTGGAAAATAATTGCACAGCGTATGTTACTCAATGTTTGCGTTCCGTGCAGAAAATCACACATACTTGTCACATTAACTTCCAAAGTTAACGCAAAATAATACTCAAGTGTTCAAGGTCACAGTGACGTACTTATTTGCGAAGAGTACACATAATCGACTGAAATAGCCTTAGAATGATGCCATTTGAGACTATCAAACAGGTAAAGCAACTTTAAAAACGTTTCGTTATCGCAAAAAATCTATTAATACTTTCAGATTTAATGAATACATTAGGTACCTATGTGAATTTAAAATTTACCTACCGAATACATGTCTCGCATGAAACACGAATCCATACACAGACCACTATGATAAAAATTGGAAAGTCAACAATAGCGTACGAGAATACTTGCCAAAACGTCCCGCAATCACAATCATTATTTTCGAATTAGTGTTACTCAACTTCCTATTGGTCTAAATCCACAGATATGAACTCACCCATAAAAGAAGGCTGGCCGACTGATCCCAAACCAGGCGCGGTATGGTCGGATACAACCTGAACGGTTTAAGAAGACCAGTTCTCTATTGTGCGGACAAAACTATCAATCCCTCTTTTAGGTCGGCTGGTTAATAGGCCAGAAAACTCAACCATGCGGATCTTATATCGCGAGATGAATGTTTGGCAAAACATTAATACAAACATGGAAAATCGTCGATGATAAAAACCTAATAACTTTAATTTGGTTAATAAATTCCAAATTAAGTAAGTAGGTACCTCATAAAATTTTATTAACCATCATGTTTCCGGGTCATAAAGTAATCACAATGGTTTTCTGTGCATGTAAAAAGTTCAATGCGCTATCTGTATGAACAAAATTTGAGCGATTCGCTGCAATACAATAAATGGATTCTGAAATAAAAATGTCACCGTATCAGAAATAACTGCAGCTCCGATCAGTATGCGGGGCACCCACCGCTGGGAACGATTCCATGAATAGTAATATAGGCACTCTGCTTTTAGAACTTACGGGTTAAAACAATGTTCGCGTGATTGTGCCGTATTCTTCACGCTTTTTATGAAACGTTTTATAATTTGCAACGAAAAAGGATTTTTGATAGTCGCTAAAATCTAAAAATCAGAATTTTATTGCTAGCAATATAGTTTCTGATGTATCAACTTGTAATTTAAAGTACGTTTTACTTTACATTACATTTTCGGTACCTACACAACATTTTACAATGCTCCCTTGCCTTCAGTTCTCATACCACTAATTGACACTAAGCGTTTCAGTTATCACAGTCAAAAGTCTAGATATAACATGCTCGTAACAATGACAAATATTTTAATTAAATACCTCTATAGCATTCCAAACAATTTTCCAAAAAATATGGGAGATCTGATTAACGTTGACAATGTTAATTGTGGGATTTTCGACATTCAGGAAATAATTGAAAGACCACAGTGGAAGTCATCGGACCCACTAGTTAACCAAATCGATACATTATTTAAGGGGACGCCGACCGCTCCATGTCTGAACATGGTTCAACCGATTCAATAATGTATTTCCAGGTAGTGGCGAATGAAAATAAGTTCCTACTACAGACCAACCAAAATAAACAACAATGTAATGAAATCTTTATTAGGCTTTAACGATTTCAGATCGATGACTCTTTCTTAGTCTGTCTTCGAACTATATTGATCCATCATAGAAAATTGACATGGAAATGATTGCTACTTCTAAATAACTTTCATGTGATCATATGATTTCACCTATGATTTAGGCAATGATTTTTCACGGACATATCATTATCGTATCATATCGCCGCACTTGCTATTGAAAATTATTGTGATTTTTCTCACAAGTACCTAATGATTTTAAATGATTGCTACTTTGTAGCTATTGTAAGTACATATGAAAATCACTTATGAATTATGATTTGTAGGATTATATGATAAAATGACGCTACAATTAATAAAAAAAATCATATTGGATAAAATACAATGAATTTCAATAAAATCAAATACATTCAGATAAATTCAAAGAAATTACAAAAAATTTACACAATAAAAAAGTAACAGCGACTGTGTTCATCATCGCATTTCTAGAAACAGTAAAAAAACCTAAACAAATGTTACAGAACTAGTTTCGTCAAAGGATTATCTAACAACAAGCGTAAAAATCAGCCTGATCCCCGAACAAACAAACATAACACGTAAACATAATATATCTATAGAATTCTATTCTTAGTCATCTGACCGAACAGTCAAGATGTCTCTAAAGTGAAAATTAGGTCGTACTAGTGCAACAGTTTTGGCGGAATTTCGTAATAAACAAAACATAGCGGCTCTGGAGTTTGGCAGTTTGCCAACTGCACCAGTATTCGCCGGTCTTGATGGGGCCATATTTTTTATTTGTTTAGCTTAACCAAGGAGTCGTAGTACGTAAAATAAAGAAAAATAAAAGGATTTATTAGAGAGCTACTTTAGACGTAGTTAAATTTTACGCCATTGTTAGAAAGCAGAAAGGTTTAATTTGATTAAGATATATTAATATATCTTGATATTAAAGAAACTATCGATTACTGCACAATTCTAACGGATTTCAATAAATTTGTCGGTTATAAAACTGAAAAATCAGTAGGTATAACAGTATGTCAATCGTTTTTGTCAATTTTATAATTTTATAATCTCGAAATCATCCAAATTCCTGCACCAATCTTCAATTTGATACCTATATCGCAAAAACAGAGAGAATTCAATAAAATAAAAATAAACAATTGCAATTGAATAACATAATACTTTGCTAGATGTTCCGTGTCCATTTTCGTAGTAGGTATTTAGTATAAACTTTGCAATAGTAAAACAGCCAGCACCCAGCCGTGATGACGCGGAGATTAAATGACGGCGGGCGTGAGGACGCAGCTGATTAACATCCGGCGACCGCTGGAAACGCAGCTCTCTCTAGCACACTGTATAATTTGCAGACTGTACGAACATGCTCGCTATGCTGAGACCGAAGTGAAACATGTTCCATCTCGAATGAAATGAAACAGGAGATCGGTCTTGTGGGAATTTCGTCATTTAAGCTGATGAGCTATAACGGAGATGTGTTATTTAATGAAATTCTGTTGGTTGTTTGAACACATCTCCTCACCTCTCCGCTTTGGTTGAACCTGGCCAGTCTTTTTCTTACTAAGTCGGAAGTGAAACAGAAGAAGATCGTTCTGTAAGAACGAAGTGAAATAGCTGTTTTGTTTTGCATATTTCTATTGGAAGTGTAACAAAAGAGGTTCGTGTTGCGTTACTTCAATTATGTCGAAGAGCTAAGTGAAATAAAAAAGTTTGTAATGCATAATTATTAATTGTACAAAGAAAGAGCAAATTCAAACAAAAGAGGATCAGCATGCGCCTATTTGTACAGAGAGCGAAATTAAACAGAAGGTTTGGTTTGCGTCTGCAGTTGCAACTCTGTAGGTATGGAGCCAACAAATGCTCTCGATGTACCCTACGCCTTATGTATCGAAAGCTGCTTGCAACTATGTTATACGTTGCTGCAGGCTATAAAATGTGAACGTGGCAGATAAATAAATGAATTTAAGACCACATCATAATATAGATGATTGATCTGATTCCGACATATGAAGCTTAAGCAGTTGTATTACGAACATTACGAATATCAAAACCAAGAAGCTACTGCTAGAACTTAGGCACACAAATTCTAGCGGATAGGTTGGAATCCAACTCAATACCTACCATTATTTACTACGATACCAAATGGCACTTCCAAAACGGTCCAATGGAAACAGGTTATTAAATTTTTCCAAAATAGAGGTTAAAGGGGGCTTTCCGAAAACATTTGTTTTCGGAAAGCCAACATCAACATTAAAACTATTTTGTCTCTTTTACTCTTTCTATAATACTATCTTTAGTACACGCATCGAATTCAATTAAAAGGTTGATCACATCGACCTGATTAGCTATAAATTAACATCAACAGTTACATTCATGCTGAGATATGCAAAACACTTGCAAATGCGCATTAAAATATGTGTTTCCCATACAGCGAGCCCCTCTACTCGTATTTATGCCTGACTACACGTCGTACGAAGTCCGAACGACTCCGAACGAAAGTAAAATAATTATTAAAGTCACGTAAGCTCGAATTATGGAGTCGTAACACGTTCCTATTAGTTACGCGAGTTGTTGCGACCATGCAACGCACCGACAGACGAAACCACCCCGTGATTCTGTATTACGGACATTTGTAATTGCATTTTAATTAAAGTGGATCCGTTAAATTAATGGACTGTGAAGAAGCCGTACACTTCATTGAAAAAATCTATCAAAGCAAGTTAGAACCATGTACAATGTAGGTACAGTTTAACAGTTGCATGAGAAGTGGGTCTATTAGAAACTAGCGACTTCACATGATGTGTGCTTTTTCTTGTATAATTGTATGCATAAACCTTCCTTTAAATCACTCTGTCTATTGATTAAAACTGCATTAAAATCCGTTGTATGGTTTGAAAGATCACAGCCGGACAGAGAACAACGGTGGGATGCAACTTAGTTTTATACTTATGGGTCAAACGAACTTACCTGAAGTGAAGTTCGATCCAAATTATATGAGCAGCTTCATTCGACGCGATTCGAGCTTACATATTGTAGTGGCGCCCCCAAGCGTCACCCTTGCACGGACGTTTAAAGTTTTTTTTTTTTTTTTCTTTGATACCAATGCCATGGTATTACTAAAAGAAAAAAAACTAAACGTCAAATCTTCCCGCTGGATCGGACCGATCATTGTAGCTCATTTTGTTTAAAGTCGAACCTACCTACCTTGCATTTTATATTTGTTGGAATGTTTATTCGGGTAAGGGCAATGTTAAGTTGAGGGAGGGTTATTATTAATCGCGTCGAATGAAGCTGCTCATATAATTTGGATCGAACTTCACTTCAGGTAAGTTCGTTTGACCCATAATTATATTTTGCAGCTTCATTCTTAGCGATTCGAGCTTACATATTGTAGGATGTTGAGAGACACAAATATAAAATGTACAACTTTCTGATGTCAGTCATTTATTTTCATACTACTTAAATCAAATTTGTACAATTAGTTTTACTTAATCAGTCGATCAACATGCATGTTATTATGTCAGTCATTCATTTTCATATTCAATCAAATTTATATATACCTATTTAGTTATATTTAATCAGTCAATCAGTACAAATATATTTTTATATATTAAGTACAGAATGATTTGACAGCAAAGATCGAGCAAAATCACAATCAACAGTTTCTTTATTATAGAACTTTGCGAAGGTTCCTGAAGTGCTACTCCAGCCTGCGGTCCTTCTTATTACATCTATATTAACCCCAATCTTGTTGGCTGTCGTCGTGGCCGCATGGCGGGTGCTATGGGCGCTGAAAACTGAGGTATCAACGCCACTTTTTTGAAGAGTATTTTTAATCCAAGAACTTAAAGTTTGTGAACAAATTTTTCGAAAAGGTTTTTTGTGACTAATTAAAAGTTGAATTTCGGATCGCCGCAAAGAATTTGTTTTATTTATGTAATCCTTAATACATGTAGCCGGACAAATACTTGGATTTACACTATAATAAGGGATTTTAAGAACAGGTTGATACGAATTTGGTTTTGAAGTCTTTATAATATCAGGTATAAAAATAATAATTTCACATGAATTTTGCAAACTAATGTTTGGTAATTTAATTAATGCTAATGTTTGGACCCTGTGTGCGGTAACAAGAGCCAACAATGTTGCAGTTTTTTTGGTAAGAGTTTCTAGGTTGAGATTCTCATTGGGCCATTGGCTTGAAAGGTAAGATAATACTACATTAGGATCCCAGCTGATATTATATTTGGGTTGAGTAGGTCTCATCCTAAAAACTCCTTTCATGAATTTCTTAAGTCTATAATCATCTACTATCTTATCAAATATTAAACTGAGAGCAGACTTATATGAATTTAATGTGCCATATTTTGCACCTTTGTAGAACATTTCAGTGAAAAACTCAATTATCATAGGTACAGAAGCTTTATAGCAATCATAACCGTGGTTTCTACAGAAGTTTATCCAGCATCTTAAAGCACTATCATACTGCTTGTATGTGTTCTTTGAAAGGGCATTTAATATAATTTCTACTGACCGATCAGACAATCCCATATTCATGTAGATCTTCCTGACAATCTCGCGGCAACTAGGCGGAGTGTCCGGTGAAGATGATGTGGAATTCTGAAAGGTGATTTCAACAAATCAATGTTTGGGTCAAAAATGATCCAGTCCGAGCAAACTAGTCTTTTAAACAGTGGAAACCACGGTTGTGTTGGCCAGTAGGGGACAACTACAACCCCTTCTGCCTTATCAGTTATAATTTTTCTTAACATTTTTAATATTAAGGCAAATGGTGGGAAAGCGTAGAAGTAGATGTTACTCCAGGAAATAGTAAAGGCATCGATTGCCCATGCATTAGGATCACTTTGCCAAGTTACAAATGTAACACACTTTGCATTAGAACGACTCGCAAACAAATCTATTTCAAAATCACCAAAGTTTGTTATAATTTCCTGAAAAGCATAGTCAGAAAGTTCCCACTCAGTATCAGAAAATCGCTTTCGTGATAAAGTATCTGCTTCACAATTATTTTTCGTATTTATGTAAGAAGCAAATATATTTATTTTCTTAGTTTCACACCACTGCCATATCTCCCTTGAAACATCATTTAAGTGTTGATATTGTACACTGCCCATTCTATTAATACAGGATATGGCGGTGGTGTTATCAATACGGAGTAAGATGTCGCAATTTAAAAAATTTTTGGCAAAGACTTTTAACCCGAAAAAAGCAGCTTTAAGTTCTAACTCATTAATATGTAATTTAGTTTCATTTTCAGTCCAAAACCCGTAAGTTTTTTGTCCATTACAAAACGCTCCCCAGCCTGTACGTGAGGCGTCTGAGAAAATCTCTAACTTAAATTCATTTAACTTGAACTTACAAAATCCTTTATTTGTATTGATCAGCCACCAAGTCATATCCGATTTTATTTCATCAGTTAGTGTAATAGATTGGTTGTAACTATTATTATTTAATAAAGACTTATATTTGAGATATTCAAATTGCTTGGTATATAACCAGGAATATTCCAAAGCAGGACAAGCGGATACTAATAGACCAAGTAACCTTGTAAAATCATGTAAATTACATTTTTTCAAAGTGATAAAATGTTGTAAATAATGTTTGATTTTTTCTCTTTTTTCAGTAGGTAGTTCTAAAATCATATCGGATGAATTAAAAATGAACCCTAGAAATTTACAGTTCCTTGAAGGTATCAAGCTACTCTTTTCTATGTTAACAATAAAGCCTAAATGTTCAAACAAGTTTACAATAATTTTGACATTGTTTTCACATTCCCTATATGTTTGAGCAAAGGTTATAATATCATCTAAATAAATTACACAAAGTATGTTATATTTGTTTCTAAGGCATTCAATTACTGGCTTTAACAACTTTGTGAAAACATAAGGTGCTGTACATAACCCAAACGGGAGACAAGTAAATTCATAAGTATAACAATCACTATGTTTATTATCACTATATTTAAACCGTAAATATTTACGATGCGACTTGTTTATGTTAATTAAAAAGTAGGCATCTTTTAAATCAACTGAGGCCATAAAACAGTTTTTACTTATTAGTTTAGATGCAGTTCTGTAGTCCTCCATTTTGAAATGCTGGACATTAACAAACTTGTTAAATTTTTTTAAATTTAATATAAACCTCTTTTCCCCGTTAGATTTAGGTACCAAAAATACAGATGAAAGGAATTGATTTGTGTCATTGCCACATTTCTGAATAGCTTTGATATTTAATAACCTTTTAATTGAGTCTTTAAAATCTACACGTTCGCTGTCGGTTTTCGGATAAGTAGACGGAAAGTCACTCTGTGATGGTTGCTCCTTGAAGGGTATTGAGTAACCTCTTACCCACGACAAAATAGTTTTGTCGTTCGTGATTTGAGTCCACTTATCATAGAAATTACTGAGACGGCCTGCATAAGTTACCTTGTCTATCGGCGGCCCGCTCGACGTGCTGGCGGCGGCGGCGGCGGCGGCGGTGGAGGCGGCGGCGCCGCCTGCGAATACGCCGGGCGGTTGCTCATGCGGCCGCGTTGGTATTGCCAATGTTGACGCGGGCCTGTCGGTGTTCTCCCTACATCTGGCCTCTTCTGATGTAGGGTCTTGTAGTTTCCCCGGTTTTTATAATATGTAGGTACTTTTGGGTTTTGTGGTCTTTGGACATGCTTAAGATCCTCTCCTGATCTTTGTACCGTCTTAGCGGTTTTCAATTTCTCGGACATATCTACTCCAAAAAGGAATTTGTCTGTGACAGCATTCGTCAATGCATCTTTTAATACACAGTTTGTTGATGAAACAACAAATTTCTTTCTTGTTTCTGTTTCATAGTGATGCATGTCACACAATATGCGGCAGGCGTCACTAATGGGTTTTAAAATATCTTGTTTCTGCGAATCTTTATTAGAAATAATTTTATCTAAAGTTTGAGTCAGCGCAGCAACAGCAATACTTAAATGCTTTTGTCTAGAAGTCATTGATGCATCCCGTTTCACAAAGCTTTCTGTCAATGCTGCTTTAGCCTCTGGATTCAACAAGGGGGGGACGAGAAGCTCGCAGTTCGCAGGAATCAGGTAATCTTTAAATATCTTTTCCTTACTTTCTTTATTAAGGCCCTTCTTTAGGACATCGTGCCACCTAGCAGCTATATCCTTGTGTACTGGAGCGCCCAATATAGTTTCTGGTTCGGGTGCCTCACCGAGGAGTTTCAGAATATCATCATCCAAATCCACCTCAGCCGCGATGATTGCGTCGGTGGCGTCGCTAGGCGGGAGCGCAGGCGTGGGTGGTGTCGCCGGCGCAGGAGCGGAGGGAGCAGGCAGCACCGCCGGCGGTGGTGACGGAGCAGGTGGCATCTCCGGTGGTGGTGACGGCGATAGCGGTGGCAGCACGAAAACATCGTCGGATGAACCCGCACGGGCCTCTTCCAATGAAGGATCACAAGAACTGGCCCGGCGAGGACCTGTAAGAACATATAGTTCTTTAGAATCATAAAAAGATGGATATAGCCTTGTTGTGTAGCTATTCACATCGTAATTTTAGGTTAGAAAGAATGACAAGAGCCCTGATTATGGCAAATGCGCATTCTGTAAAAACGTGAAGGATACAACCCCGACATTAGTTGTTCGCATCACAAAAACGCCACTAAACTTGTATTTTGTATTGCCGCCATTTTGACCCGAGTTCTTGTAAAATGATAAAATAATGAAATTTTAACTTACTGTTGGATTGGTTGGAATCAGATGAATAAATTACTCCTCGTCCTCGCTTGTATTTGGTTAGTTTGTCCTCATATTTTCTAATTTTTCTGTAAATTCTCTCTCTGCTATTTTCCCTTTTTCTTTTCTTCCCCATGTTGAGAGTTATAAGTGTGGTTATAAGTAGGTAGGTGAAAAGTAGCCGAGCTCCGAAGACGTGCTATGGGTTCGGCACGGAAACACAAAGATGAGCTACAATGATCGGTCCGATCCAGCGGGAAGATTTGACGTTTAGTTTTTTTTCTTTTAGTAATACCATGGCATTGGTATCAAAGAAAAAAAAAAAAAAACTTTAAACGTCCGTGCAAGGGTGACGCTTGGGGGCGCCACTACAATATGTAAGCTCGAATCGCTAAGAATGAAGCTGCAAAATATAATATCTATGTAGGTAGATAATGTAGAGATACGTTTGAAGGGCGCTCTCAAGGGCAACAAGTGAAGCTGTCTTGTCTTTACAAACGCCTTGAGAGGTCATTAAGCGTAACATTGCTGGTTAAATATCATAAGAAAAAACTATCAAAAATTGGTATGATTTGCAATCACTAGGCGATTATTTATTTTATAATATAATGGCGAAATAAGAATACGAAAATATAATCAAATTAGGTACACTCGAGGACAAATTCGGTGAACCACCTCTTACTTCTTTTTATGTGGCTGGTGCCTTGCCATTCACGCGCAGACCCTTTTACTATTTCTTTATGTATTAAACTAGGGTAGTACAATGCATAAGCAATTACAGATAGGGACTGCAACTGAATGGTGAGACGCCAGCCACACGAAAAGAAGTAAGATGTGGTTCACCGAATTTGTCCCCGACTGTACATATCTCGTTTGCAAAATAGACTATAGTATAGACATACAAGCACGAAAATAAACTTTCAATATTAAACCAATATTTTAAACGCTTAATACCTACGAAGCTAGAGCTTAAATTAGTTACAGTAAGTTTATTTTAATCTGTTTATCGAGCGAAACAAAAATACTTTCCACTAGTTTAAACAAATTTATTTGTAGCAAAACGTTATACTTAAACCTTAATCTATAAAGTAGATAGGTTCTTATTAATTGAGAACTCAAGCATAGCAAATAGATCTAGGAATCTATTTATTCCAGACTGTAAAGAATGGTAATGAATCTTTGGTGCTTATTCAAGACACTCTTTCCATTTATATTTTGAAGTAAAGACATCAACAAATATAAAAAGGAGCAATGTTACAATAGTAATTTCTAATTGCTATACCTCTTTATACCCTGCATAAATAGTGCTCGTTCTTAACTTGCTATTAACCGCTTTCAACGACGCCAATTTGTATTGAAAAGCTAGATCGTAATCTTTTTAAAAATCACGTAACTATAAACACTTAAAAGGTTTTTTCTTAGTTACAAATAAACATCGATGGCGATATTGCTAATAAGCTGATAGAGTATTAATTAGCCATGTCACTTTAAGAACTTCTAAACGAAAGGCTTGACAGCAAAATTGCTATTCGTCCGCGCTAATACCTCACTGGTTAAACAAGAGAGACTGTTAAATACAGTGTAATAAAGTTGAAATTGTCCTTACCTCTGTATGTGTTTATCTCACGTATGTGTATAGAATGCGCCCATATCGTGTTGTAATAAAAACAACGATGAGACAGTAATTATTTAACTTTCGACTCAATACCGGTGCTTTCATCCATAATACATTTTAAGACTGGAAGTATCACAGGAAATGTGGTGCTAGTACAAATCTTTAAACGTAGATCAGGATAGCATTACTTCTTATTCAAGGACAAAATTATCTTTGCCGATTGAATCAGAATTGGGACATTTTACATTGTGTTAGTTGCCAAGGATCTTAGCAAACACTAACAGAATGATCGATAAGTCTTTCTGTCTAGGCTACCTACCTACTTAAAGTTTTTAACAAAGGAAAATTTTATTTTTTTTCTTCACGCGTATCGATAAAATAACAAAGAATGTAAAATATTCAAAACAAATACAAATAGGAGTTACATTTTGGCATGGCGCTTAATATAAATGGCCTTATGAAACGAGGTTAAATTTAACGGCAGAGTAAAAGTAGTCCTTATATCAATAAAAAAATATCGGTTCGTTCACCGCTCACAAGTTGATTTTCAACAATACGGAAAACCTGTTTCTTATAGGAATCACCTGTAATGTAACTATCTCGCACGGGGACCGGTTCTGCGGCCACGAAACCACTAGAAGGCACACTTCCAGCTAGGGATAATCGTCTATGCATTAACTACGGGTTTAAAGTCTTTGCTGTGTGTACAAAGGAATATGTTTAACCATTAAGGATATCTCCTCTTTATCCTCATTTCGTATTTTTATCTAAAAACTATTTTTCTACTTTATAGGTAACCTTTGGAGATTAATTTTTTTAAATTCGCATTTCGTTCTTAGTATTTTTAGTAATAGTAGATTGTATTACAAAGGAGCAAATTAGCGTCGGAGACTTGTTCAGAACAAATCTCCGTAGTCACCCAGGTGAACTTGTCAGGTGAACCACGGGTCGGGAAGGAAAATAACATATTTACGGCGAGGGCGCTATTTTGAATCCAGAGCGCAGTGAAGGATTCTAAAGTAGAATCCTGAACGCAGCGAGGGATTCAATATACGTCGCCCGAGGTGAAATTAATTTTGCAGCCGAGTAATACACTCTACTTTTCATTTCAAATATAAGGAATGTAAATACACTCTGCTTTTCATCGACCCCTCTCTAAAGAAAAGCAATAAAGACAACTAAAACTACCTAGAAAAATAAAAGAAAGGTGGCTTCGCCTTCTCTGTTTTGTTAGTTAGTATGTAAGTTAGTTAGTGGGGGACAAATCTTGCAAGCTTAATTTAACCCACTTCCCAGTGTCCGATGGAGCTGAAATTTTGTATACAGGTTTGGTTCAGATGACAATACAATATTAAAGTACAGGCAACAAAAAAGCGTGTCATAAAAACGAAGTATTTACAAAAACTTATTATAAAATTCATTTTTGAAAATTTTACAAGTCCCGCCCCCATACAAAATCAGTGAAAACTCATCCTCAATGAAAACTTTTTCATTGAGGATGAGGTAACTCTATGGTTGAGTGTAACCAACCGAATATGAGAGATGTAATAGTAGATTGTATTACAAGGGAGCAAAATAATATATTTACGGCGAGGGCGCTATTTTGAATCCATGGCGCAGTGAAGAATTCTAAAGTAGAATCCTGAACGCAGCGAGGGATTCAATATACGGTGCCCGAGGTGAAAATAATTTTGCGACCAAAACTCTGCTTTTCATCCCCCTCTATAAGAAAAGCAATAAAGACAACTCAAACTACCTAGAAAAAAACTGCCTAATGTTGTTTTTTTTAGTCTTTCTTTGGCGTTCGGATACATCATAGCGCTAGTCGGGCAAAGGCTACGCCTTTTTGAAAAAAAAATAAGTTTTGAAAAACAAAAAAATATATATTATGTCCATTGGATGCCTTTTAAGTATCTCCGGGGCACCATAGTGGGTTTTAGCACGCACCGTTATTGAGATATTCTCATTTTTATAAAATTCATTTTTGTAAATTTTCCGGCCCCATACAAAATCAGTAGATTTTTTTTAAAAGTTCTGCTCAATTCACTTTTACGTGTACATTGTTCAATTTGGTTGCTTCATCCAAATTGAAAGATAGAAGTGAACCGTGTAATACCGCCGTACGGCGCTGTGTTAGTGTTCTTGGTAACTTCTACTGTGCAATAATTATTACATTGTATTAGAATCAATACATCATCCAAACAGTCGAACGCAACGTTTTCTAAAATTGGTAAAAGAAATAAAACTATTCTTCCGCATCACTTAAAATATACAATGATCACGGACAAGCATCATAAGATTAATTGGATTCGAAATTAATCGCGTGACTAATACGAGTACTGTATGATAAATTTGTTTATCATCCAGTTCCAAAGAGAAATTAAAATATTTAGCTATTTTGTAACTCCATTAAGCCGAGATTTCACCTGAGAGGAAATCATTAAGGCCAATTTTAGTATAAACTTTACGATATCGAAACAATATAAGCTGGTTTGGACAATGATTTCTTAAGGAATCTTCTTTATTTTAATGTACCTACCTACAATAAAATTGCAAAACTGATAATATGGATATACTTAAATGTAATAATTAACTCTACTTATTAATGTTTTCGAATATCATGTTGTACGTGTGACTAATACATAAATTACCTTTATACAAAATGCTTTCAATATTAGGTACTCACTTAACTAAGTAGAATATGAAATTGTAAGTAACATTTTATTTCTAAACCTCTGAAAGCGTTTATTTTTCGAGGCTAGGTGTAGGCTAGGTGTAGTTTTCAATACTAGACTAATTTGTACCATGGCAGCCATACATTATTAACATCTTAACCCATATTTGACTAAGCATGTTTGCTCACGCAATACGCAGCACTATGTAAAAGCAATCAAACATTTTAACCCGAATAAAGCAACCCAAAAATGGTTATCTCGGTTATTCATAATGGTACAATACATAAAATACGGATGAGATAAGAATTTAATTGCAAAACGAACGTATTTCCAAATGTGCAAATGCTGAAATATTAGGTCTTTAGATAGGTAATTAAGGTTTCCAGTGGTATTTGCTTAATACAAATTTGCGAAAATTATACATACTTAGATAAGAAATTGAGTAGTTTTCTATCAAGAAATGAAATTTGAACGTCTAAAAACTTGTTTTTTTCCCGAGAACGTGGCAAATTTTTGATCTGACTATCCTCAAAAAACAAACAAATTTCCGTCCCGAGCTCTAATGGATGACTTCGATAACAAAATAAAAAAACAGCTTATATTTGACTCGCCGCACTTCTGGAGATAGGTTGGTTCTCCTGTCCTGTATAAACGCCTACAATCTACACCTTGATATATAGAGTAAATCGTGCCTATTCATTGAACTAAGATAATTTATCTGCACAGTGCGTTCAGTTCTTTAATTCCCTTGACTTTAATTGTCATGACTGTAGGCTGACACTGTGGGCGACTCAATTCACTAATGTCAATCCTTTGATTGAAGTAATGCTCAATCATGAACATGCCTTGTCACGAAGGTTTCCAGGCCACTCTGATTTGGGTCATAGGTCTATTCACCAATTTCACGTTATGTCACCGGTAACTGGGACATTGTACCTTTTTTTTGTATCGATTACATACGACTTGACATAACATTCAGAGATAATATCGACGCCGGCGAGCGTTATTAGCGGCGACATAACATACATTTAGGTCTTTGCCCTGCCTGCATTGAGACTTTGTGAGCTGAAAAGGTTTTATAGGGTCTCTTTAGTATTGGCAACGACTGAATGAATGGTACTGACAGATACGTTTAACTTGAAATTAGATAGGGAACTGTTAGCATTTGATTACGAATATTGCTCTCGGTTTTAAAACTCCTGACTAAGTCTTAATCATTTTTAATTGACTTCAAAATTCAAAAAAGGAGAAGGTTTTACTTTGCACTGTCTGAATGTGTTAGCTTAAATCAATGCCAGATTAACAAATTATATTTAATGGTCTGAAATTCCTCATCATTCGTCTTCCATTGGAACATAAAACTATCAGGTTTTAAAGTTCCTAAACTGTATCACGTAACCTTCTCCATATTGCAATACGAACCAGTTCTTCCAAAGGAAAGCTAATAAGACACTATTGTTGAAGTTACGTCGATGCGATTCGTGTCAAACAGTAAGTGGTCGTTCTAAACTGGTGAGCAATTGGTTCAGTTCAAAGATGTCACTATTCCTTATGTGCTTAAAGAGTCGTAAAATATATAAAAATAAATATCTCTTGCAAGGATATGTGTTGTTGTGTAGGTATACCTTTCTTAAGGTCACATTAAGTAACTGAACACCTTTTATTGAAGCAAACAGTATTTCAAATATAGAATTAAATTCCAACAACCTTGAAATTCATTTAAATGAGTCGGTTATCGGAGACTACTCCGACGCTATTGTATGTAAACGCCGACAAACCCTTAGCACACGCTAAGCTACAGACCGCATTACAAAAAACATTACACGATTGCTTTTTGCAAAGGTCTTTCATGTAGTAGGTATTGGAAAGAAGCTACCAATAGACCAAAATTCGTTGTCTAAAATATCATCATGATGAAATATCCTAATATTGAATAAATCACCAAAAAGTAATTAAGTTATTAAATTCGTCTAGAAAAGGTAAGTTTCTGATAAATATTAAGGCCATGATATGATTTAGATTAGACTAGTTCACTGTTAAAACAATATCAGAATTGCCAAATCTCTTACTTTTGAGGATCGTCTTGAAAGAGGTAACAGCAGCGACATCCTTGGAAGCGACTGAAGAGATACCAAGAAAATCCCAGGGAAATCTTTCTGTGTTCTGTGATCCCGGGTTTTCCGATAACCTCCAGTAACTTATGCTCGATCGTTGTCTACAGTTGGCAGTTTCGCGGCGGGGTCAACGCTTCGTGGCCGTCAACAAATCCATCGCCGAGAATAACCCGTTACGCTGCGCCCGCGCCTACCGCCGGACTTCGCGGACTAGACCGAACGAGTCTTCTCCCAAGCCACTAATAACGCTAATGTCGCATACGGAATAGACCGGAAGTTTCCCAAATAACAACCCGGCAACCCACAGCCGAACTAGGAGGACTAGACCGAGCAACTCTTCTCCCAAGCCACTAATGACGCTAATGTCGCACACTCAACAGACCAAAATTTCCCATATAATAACCCGGCAACCCGCAGTTGAACTTCACGGACTAGACCGAGCAACTCTTCTCCCAAGCCACTAATGACGCTAATGTCGCACACTCAACAGACCAAAATTTCCCATATAATAACCCGGCAACCCGCAGTTGAACTTCACGGACTAGACCGAGCAACTCTTCTCCCAAGCCACTAATAAAGCTAATGTCGCATACGAAATAGACCGGAAATTTCCAGAATAACAACCCGCAGGATAATGTGCGCGGACGGAGCATGGCAAAAGAGATATGTATATGATTGCAATTCTTGCGCATGTTAGGTGTTGTATTGCAAACACATTTCTACGAAAAATAGGAAGAAGATTAAATATTTTACAGCATTGCAAAAGTGTCATATTTTCTTCTACTACAAAAAAGAGATGTCCAAGGGAATTTTTAAGATACTCCAACAAACTTAGTAAATTTCAACAGACTCACCCGTCAATGGATAACTTTCCGCAATTCACATTTAAGAAAAAGTTTGCATCAATTACTTTCAACAGAAATTACTGCTCCAATATTCGTCTTTTAGGTTCGCTCAAACGATATTTAAAAATTGGCATGATATTAAAAAGTTATGCAACCTGATCCAGTATTATTATTGGCAGTAACTTTATATGCCGGCGTTGATTTCAACACTTTCAACAAAATCCGATTCGTCGCGTGATGGAAGAAGCGATAAGTCGTTAGTATATAATAGAGAAAGTAATACGTGGGATAAATTGTTTCACGAAAACAATGCTTGAATCTTATAATTGTGTGATAGAAAAACAGCACACCCACTCATTCACGCTAGAAAAAGTTACGGTAAATAATCGAGTTTGACGTGAAAACATTGTTTAGCTTTGTCATTTATCATACAATATGTCATTAGTCGTTATCATATTAGTTAAATATGTTTTAAAATCAGTTTCTAAAACAATAGAATTATCATAAGCGACAGTTAATGATTTGGTTGATTTTGGTGTTAGACAATGATGATGAAGAGAGCAAGTTATACAACTTATTTGATTTAAGAGTGGTCGTTATGTCTTTTTATAACTTATCCAAATTCTCATAACTCATTAAACTACATAAATAGAGCTTCGAAGCATAATTACGCATTTCAGAAACAATCATTTAACTGGTTTCGGAGTAGGTAGGTTGTAATAAATTAATGATCAATTGATAAATGACCATTCGTGAAATAGAATGATTAGATGGTCATTAGGTGTAGCAAAGAGAATACGAATTTAATAATATGATCTCTAGGATGATTGAAATTTTTATGGTTACACCAAGACAGGTACTATTTCGTCAATTACCGTTTATTTCTTGCGTTTAGGCAAATGTCACGCTCGGTGAAAGGTGAGCAATCGACGATAGAGACCAATTAAAATGTAGAATATCGTAATCTTTTCACCACCTACCAAGTAACCCCTGTCTTTACTTTAATCGTCAAGCCATTAATCAAATGGCTTGATGAGATCGAGATTGCTAATCAAAATGAAATTTCACTAGAAACTAACAATTAATACCTAGAAGAATACCTAGAACTGAGGTGGGAAATTAAATGAGTATGAAAACTTCTGATTCATTCTGGCTTTGGTTATGATCGCAAAACGAGGTAGGTATGTGAAATCATTCAATGATGGTTAGCCATCTCAGCATCTATAGAGATATGACCTGAGAGCGCTCTCAAACAATATCAATAATAAGTAAATATTCAAAAAATGCTGGTTGAACAATGTGATAAATCATAACAGCCAGGTTACGATTTATTAAAACTTTAAAAGAATGACTTCGATTTTTCTTTGCTGGTAGAACCTATTTCAAACATAGTCAATAAAAGTTATAGGTAAGTACTACCTAAATGATTATGTACCAATGAGAATATTAAATAAAAATCAAACCATTATGTTAGTCGTACTTAAGTTATGATTTAGTACCTAATGAGACATAAAATGTAGACAGAATATAACAGCGGACATTTAACAATTAGGGCTATTACACAATTTACAATCAGGAAATTCGAATGACATTCATCGGAATTTCGCTTATAATAGACATTTTGCCCAAGTTCGAATCGAAAGTTAGTTTGTTTCCTGTTATTTCAATTTCAACCTGTAAAGCATGAACTGAAATTGTAGCCATTTTTTTATCTGTTGAATTATTCAACATCAATGTAAATAGTTAACTACCAAGGATAATTGTGTAGAGCTGATACAATTCACTTTTCCATATTGTGTCTTAACCACGTAAACCCCAACCCAACCGATCCTATCAGGCCGCGCTGTCAAAGGTCAGAAACGGAAAATCTAACGGAATTTGAAATTTAAATTCATTGTGTTAAGTAAATAAAAAAACGCGTCATTAATGTAATCTCTTTGTTAATGGCGGAGTTTGATGGGTTAATGCGTGAAGATCACCTAAGAAGCGTAAATAATGATCCTAAAAGGAAAGTCACGGCACAATCCTAGGCACGTCTAATAATGCACGCTTGTTTACTTTAAAAATAACATGTTGCCGAGTTAGCGCTGCCTGTTTAACCAGTTGTCGGTTGACATACTAAAATGAAGGACAGTTACATTAACTTTATATCGACGGTGTATAATTTAAAGTTTCCGAACGGGCACTTTAATGAAAGGAAGTGGAAAACAGGGTTCAACTACATTTACTGGTCGCAGCTGAACGAAATTTGTATGCGTAGAGTACATCGTTTAGTGATATTAACTCTGAGTTTTTAGTCATAAACTGATAGTTGACTTACTGCTTATCAAAATATTTGTTGTTATCGATCAAAAAAGCTTAAATTACGATATTTTCCCTATAGCAAACACAAATAAATAAACCGGTGTCCGCTACAATTCCAAAAATTCCAATGTTTTACAAAGTTATTTCTCAAACTTTCTCTAATTATGCATAGTAAATGTATTACGATAAAATTTATCAATGGAAAATCTGAAAATATGACACCACACAAAACTGTAGTTGAAAGTTAACCGTTCACGTGTTACGCTGCATCTACGCTGACAAGTCATCAGCAAATCCATAACGGGTCCTCACTGCACTTGCATATGACACATTTTCGGTGTGAAAATGCGGTATGCGGGTAACCTTATGGTATGAGACGTATCCATTGATTTTTCGCGTTAGGTTGACGTCACGAGCGCGATAGTGGCGCGCGCCGACTCGCGTCTCAGCCGGCGGCGTGTGGCGGACTGAACCTGAGAGGAAACGTCAGTTGCCATGCGGTCCTCGGCTCCCCTGCCTGACCTTCCGCATCGATTCGAGCTGTCACAGGTTCGAAGACTGGCTGGTTTTTAATTAAGGACCTCTACATGGGGACAGGAAAACCGACTTTGGACCGGAAGCTTTGGGTTTTTTTTAGATTTTTGATGGTAGAGTCACAGTAGAGTAAGAGCTCGTGCACATTTTATACGGAAAAATGATGTCTTTTCGATATTATTTTTTTTGACAAAAACTTATACTTACTTAACAATATATTTGCATTTAAATTTAATTCATTGCTTAATTTTATTTAGATTTGATACTATCATTCTAAGACATTTCAGACTTCTTGAAACTGATTTTCCTCAAAATTTCCCAACTAAAGTATGGTCACAGAATAATATTTGTAGGTATGGTCCTTGTTATTCGCCCTTGGGTATTTATTAACGAAAAGTCGACTATTTAGTTATATCATTCACAGTTAGCGTAATTGAACCTCAACAATGTTTAATACTTTGTTAAATTGAATTGATAAAATTAACGTTAAATCTTTGAATTTAATATGTGTATCTGACTGCCTCTATACTTAGGTAAAAAGGAAATACCTAATTCAAAGTTCTACGAGTATTGTACTACTTACCTATTGTTAATGTGACAGAGGTTATTCGTTGCATACATTTAATTATTGTTTGTGACTGTGTAATAAAATTATTTGTGTCATCAGTTTATTTAAACCTCTTGTTTTTAAAATTTCTTTTATTTATTGTCATCTATGTTTACAACTTTAAAACTTGTTATAAATTCGATCGTTATCAATCGCTTCACAAAATCTTATAGAATTCAAATGCTTGACGCTTTCTTATCAGATTTTAGAGATAAACCGAAAAGTTTTCTCTCTAACAAACAAACTAAGATAGATGAGACTATAACACCGCCATCTAGGTATCCATAGTTCAACCACTTTTTAAGTGTTTTTGCTATACAATAGGTACTAAAACTTTATACTTACTTTAAGAACTCCACAGACACATAGGAAAAAAGTTTTGGCAATCTATCGGTATAAAGAACCAAATTGAATTGTATATCGGATTAATAAACATGTATGCTGTATACCAAAATTATACCACTTCTATTGTTTATTAAACTAAACGCCTACTGTAAACACAACAGCAATGAAGTATATGTGCGTTACCTAGTAATATGACCTTTTATTTAATGCTGACGACGCTGCCGCTATCTCTGGAGGTCCCAGGTTCCATTCCCGGCAAATAAATATTGTAGACACACTTTTCCATATTTTGATCGGTCTGGGGGTATTATTGTGGTTATACCCGTTGTGTTTACCAAGTTCCATTACATTACACTAGTACTCAAGCTTTCTACCGACTCTACCGTTGACACGAAAAGAAGAAGAAGCTCAAGCTACTAAAGTTTGGCATTGGAACAATGTATGTGAATGTTAAAATAAATTAATGAATGTATGAAATGTATGTGTCCAATATTTTTAATATTTACAATTAAACAAGTTGTTGTTTTACTTGTAAATTAAACCCATTTTGAATGCCTATACTTCAACTGAAAAAAAAAGAAATAACATGGCAATGCAATCCTAATAAGTAATTTATAAAAAGTTCCTAAAAAAGCATGTAACTGTTTATAGTACCGTCAGGTACTTTGAACCTAATGGTATAAAAATATTAAATATTTTTAATTAAGAACAAAAAGATAGTACCTAGGATTTATAATATTAGTAAGATGTTGAGAATCGACAGACTATAATAGGTACAGTCACTTGGTATAGTATCTAAACCAAACCTAAACTACGTAGTAATATACCTATAGCATTCTTTGCTTAAACGAAAAATTCGAACGCCTGCGTGTCCAGTGCCAGCAATGTGCATGTAACGTTATTATTCTGTTTTAAATTTAAATTAAGGCGTTTACAATTTGTACTATCCCTTAATTCAATAAAAATATTTGTTTTAATAAAACATGTAAATTGGACAAGTACAGTGTTTATATATTTTATAATATTATATTATTATAAAGTAAGTAGGTACATAAAGCGCATGGTCCAATGGAATTTCTGTCAGTCGCTAAAATCATGGATAATAATTATTAAGGGCAGGATCTTCCAAAAACTTTGTCGTTGTCTTTTTCCTTATGTGTGAAGAGTAATGAAAATAACCTCACTTTTTCATTTTTTCAATGTTTTTGTTGTTATTTTGAGCATAAATTCACTTTTTGAAAAAGTAGCCTGAGAATCGTTTACATTATGTCATTACCTGTTTTTCTATATATTATTCGTGAATTAGAGATTAATAATCTAAGTATAAAACCAAAAAAATATTAAAAGAATGATAATTTTCTTTGTTTTTGAAATTTTTGTATTGTCGAGTTACGATACGAATATCGTGATTCTAGCCACAAAATAATCAAGATCGTTTATGAAACTTCAACATTATATTTTTATCTGCTCATAATAAAGACTATGTGATTGTTTACTTTTGAATCAGAAATAGGTTGATTTCGATAATTTGGAAGTACGTGCCCTTAAGTAGTCAAACTCACTCAAAGCAAAGATATTTGATAATGAAAACGATATAAAAACAATGTGTTTGTAGCCAAATGAGATGAAAGGGATTTCTTATGAAATAGTGATTGCTCAGAATATTCTTCTAGGCATTTCAAAAATATGAAATCAATTAAATACTATCTTCAAATAGTATTCAGGCAGTTCCTACCATTTACATGTGTACGAGAAAGCCGAATTGCGTAAAAAGGGTAGCACAATCATTATGATACTACAATGAAGATAATATCACGATCTCACATATCACACACTATCTCACACACTCGTTCATATCAAATGTATGACAGATTAAAACGATAAATCCTATCGTTTGATTATTTTATCTAGGATTGGCGATTAGGATAACTTCAAATATTTGTTAGCATTAGGTATCTTCATACATATCTAATCAATATCTGGTTGTTGTGTAATGTTTGCATTTAAGTAATAGGTATATTTTTTTACTAGAAAACTTGAAATGGATTTTAATTGTTACTGTTGACTTATTAATGCGTTGAGTTTATATCAACTGTTATTTTGTAATATCTATCCATTTGGAAAGACCCACATGACATAGGGAGTGTAGGTATAACGCCATTGAAATGCAGCTACTTTAAACACTAAAATAAAAATAATCATAAAAAGTTCAGTAGCCTTAACAACTTAATCAACAGTAGTTACGAAGATAAGTTACAGATATAATTTATTTCGAATGGATAATTTCTATTATTACAAATTTTAATCATGTATTTGAATTTTATCATCTGTAACTTAACAAAAACTGTTTTTGTTTCACTAATCTTCATACATCACCAACAAGTAGAATTCGAACCAAACTACCCTTTAAGCATGTAAAACATAATATAGGTACATACCTATTGGCGTCATTGCCGGACTTGGCTTAATTAACTATGAAAAATAAGGACAAGACAAACCATCATAAAATAAGATTCAACACGCCTAGCTAGGAAACCTGAAACCGTAACCAAGAGACTAGCACCACAGTAACATTAAAACAAGGACAAATAAAAGAAGGACGAAGCTACATGCTAATTTTGGCGTGGTCCTACTCACACAACTAAAACTTATACTTCTAGAAGAACTTCTCACAAGATCCCAGACGGCTACACTATAGAATCGTATAAGTGCAGTAGGATTATAATATAGTGTGGTATAAAACTTATTCATCCATGAGGGAAAAAATTTAAATCATTAATTCATTTTAGGCTGAGACAGCACTTGTGAACGTCAATGAAGCTACGCCATCATCGGTTCGCAAATTCTACGGCGGGAGGAAGAACCGGCACAAAACTCGCCAAGGGCTGTTTTTTCTCCCTGTTATATTTCATTATTTCATACAGAGTCGTCAAATTGAAAAGTGACTTTAACCCGGCGACCGCCCGCGTACATACTTTGTGCTTGAACATAATGACTTTAATATTAAAATAGTTGTTGACGAAGAGTGAAGTTAGCAGGTTACCACCAACCCATTCTTATTGCAGATGATTTTTCAGGAAGTTAACACCCGCACTGTTACTATAGTCTTTCTGTACTCCCAATTAAAAGGCTTAAGTAAGTACTCACTCAGAAGAGGAAATCTGCCGGTGGAATGTTTGCCGAGAGGCGTGCTGATGGCACTGATGTCGCTCTGCGAGCTGTGCAAACTGCTCTTGCCGCTGCCGTTCGCCGAACCAAGTTCCATGCGCATGCGCATGTGGCGGCTGCAATAATAATAGCAACTTTTAGCGCTTGTCCAGAAAGGGCGAATTTACCGCGATTTCAACAACGATTTCGATTACATCATTGTCAATGTGGCAGATATGACTCGGACCGCCAATACTTAGCGTATGATGTAGGTATGTCAAAGGAAGCCGTTCAACTCGCACGTAGTTCTGGACAGTCACTCAATGGTTTTATTTTTTACAATTACTGTCAAAAGTTCGTTGGTCCCGGCTGCATTTCAAGTCGTTAATACCCAGGACCAGCGTAGTGGGTCAAGTATGGATGTCCCATTCTCCTTAATTATCCATCCATAAGGAGGGACTGTGCCTAAGTTGTAGGGAGATTAAGTAACTGATGATGATGGTAATTTTTTACAATAAACATTATAATTTTTAAACATTTCATTTACTTACAAAAATATGATCAAAAATATCTACTCCTAGCTTTCGGCCCGCGGCTTCGCCTGTGTGGACTACACGACGTTATCCCGCGGGAACGTGATATTTTTCCGGGATAAAAAGTAGCCTATGTTCCTCTCCAGGCTACAAAGTATCTGTGTCCCAAATTTCAGCAGGATCCGTTCAGCCGTTTTGGCGTGATTGAGTAACAAACATACAAACATCTAAACATCCAAACATCTAAACTTTCACACTTATAAGATTATAAAGTAAGATACTGTACTGTACATCTAACAGTACGAGTACCTACCAACTCAGCAGTAAACTCTTCTATGTTTGACGCGTTTTAGATTAGTAAATTAATTATAATTACTATAAGTAAAACAGGTCCAGTTTTGTAGTGAATGATAATAATCAATATCATCCCGAACTTAACAGAACATGTGTATTGGAAAAAACAATTTATCAGTAATTTGCCCAAACGGCGGTCTCGTCTAAGGACTCAAACACAGAACTAGCACAGTAAATGCAAACTTAAAATTCTACCATAGTTTTAAATGATGTTCATAGGTATATTTACCTTTTAGGCTTCGGGTTGGTATTGGTCGATTTTGAACTTAACATTCTACTGACACTGCAGGCAGTTTGCGAGCGTTGCAGCGAAAAAGAACTATCTACTTTAGACTTAATGTCTTTAAATGACTTAGTTTTAAAGTCACTCTTTATGTCCAATGAGTTTTTCTTTGAGAGGTTTTCTCTTCTATCAGTCTTTTTAACAGCTTTCGGACTACTTTGGACACTAGCATCGGCATCAGTCTTGCGGCTTGCTAACATGCTTTTTAGTTTACTTGGCACGTCACGCTTCGGCATTTTATATTTCTTCAAAGTAAATGCTCTCTTTTCTTCTTTTGTTTTATCCGTGCTTCTACTATCTTTATCACTGTTAATTGAATTTCTTTTACTGGCGCATTTAGGAGTGTCGGTATCTTTAACTGATTGTGGTGTATTTTCTTTTTCATCGTTCGTGCTGTCTTCAAGCGGAGTAAAATAGGCGTTAATATTGCCTGTGCTCGCATTTTTCTGACTACATTCTGATCGAGTTGACGGCGTTGAACCTTCTGGAGACATGTCGTCAATAACATTCAAAAACACTGGAGAAGATCTATGGTTTTCAAAGTCAGTATACACACCACTTGAGTCCATACAAGAGTCATCGTTTCTATTGACAATCAAAGGAGGATTGCCATTTGAATTTTTACCTCCATATAAAGCGCCGTCTATTACTTGGGCTCTTCTGTCTCCTCGCTGCATGTGGTCATCAAGTCCATCAGCATCACTTTCCGTGAAAAAGTCTGAATCGGTCATTGGGTCAGGTCTTCTAGTGACAGGTACATTCTGCCAGTCCATTTCTATTGCATCATCCCGCTGCCCGATGGAATGATCTGCTCCCCTACTAACCGGCCTTGACATTTCCCCATCACCTTGATAGCCATCTAGGCTAGTAATACTGGTTATACTTGTAATAAAACTATTTGAAACTTTTGATGTTTCCATGGATTTTGGGTAATCATTCTTACTATCAGAAAATGTATGCGAATCATGTAAGGTGGAAGCAGAAAATTGAGAATATGTACTTATTTCACCATTTATATCGGAACTGTCTAGTGGTAAATCTTCTGGAGAAGGTGTTTGATCTATTCGACAAGTAATAATGTTTTTTTCATGTTTACAGTCCAATGGTATATCTAAATTCCCAGTATTTTCCGCTATGGAGCTAACCGGTTCTAATATGCTGCTGTGAATTGAAGGCATGAATTCTTCCTCTATGTTTGGAATACATTCATCTTTGTGCGATTCCATACATTCATGAGCTGTCATACTTTCTTGAACAAGAGGAGGTGATGTATCAACAGACTCTGTAGAAACGCACATTGAATCAGGACATGCTCTAGTATTTAATGAATTATTACAGCAGGCTACTAAATTTTGCTCCTCATTCCTTATTGCGTCTAAACTAACTATTGGTGCGAGATTCCGTTCATATAAATTACATTTTTTACTTTCAATATCTTCAAAACCATCATTTTGAATGGTAGATGCAGCAGAGTTGCTTTCAGTCTTATCAGTCGATGGGGTATCACCATTATCGGGGGAAATTTTGCACTCATTATTCGAACAAAATACAGGCAAGCCTTCCACTGTTGGTGAAAAAGCATTCTCTAAATAACAAATATCGTCCATCTGATCAGGAGTTAAAATTCCTAAGCTATCGTCAAGCGAGTTTTCTTCGTTGTTTCTGCTAAGTGAATTTTCATTTGGACTTGTATTCGATTCTAAAGGTCGAGAATGCATTACATGGGATTTTAACTGTAGACAAAGGTCCGATCTGGAATGAGTGTTGAAAACTTTTTTTACAGGTAAGCTGACTTCGTTATCGCATGAATATTCGAACTCTTTCATTGGTTTGTCATCAAAATTTAACACATTTGGAAGTCTGTCTGCACTTCTGTTAACTGAGTTTTTTAATTTGTTTGATCCTTTAAAACTCAAGTCAGGATATCCGCCAGATCTGGGCCTCCAAACATTGGATTGTGAAACATCTTGATTCGAAGATGAAGTGTCTGGTTTAAGGTCAAACAAAAGGCTATATGGACCCGATTCATCTTGTTCTTTGTCATCTACAAGCTGTGTGATGTCATTTATCAATCCTTTGGTCTTTTTATCAACATTGCGATCCTGTTTCTTTGTAATCGCATTTAACTTTTCGCGTAAATCTAGAATTCTAGGGTTTTGCTCTACTACCTTTTCTAGATTTAAGCTCATTTTTGGAATAAAAGATGCATAAGGTTTCCCAAATATTTGTCCCTTTGCTTCGGTATTTTTCTTCGCATCGGAGCTCCGAATACTATCAGCTATTTCGGATCCTCTTTTAACATCAATCGTATCCAGTGATTCTAAGCTTTTAATTTTAGCGTGACTACTTGTGTACAGCCCTCGTAGCTCTAAAGCTCTCAACTTTCCATTTTTATCGATTGGGATCTGGAAAAAAAGAAATAAAAATACTTTAATACAACAAAGATCTGAAACAATTCATGTTTTTCGTAATATAAATCCTCGTGTTAATGGTAAACATTTGTTTAGCAACAAAGTTGAATTAACGTGTTGCAGTGTTGCTGTCAACATGTTGCTTGCAACATTGCGTGTGGCAGAATTGATAACGGTATATTGATAAGTTTTCACTCAACGAGCGACAACATCTGTTTATCACCAAATTGTTGACGTGTGTGGAAGTGTTTGCGACCGTTTATAAACATGGCAGTAGTGTGGAGCAATGATAAAATAATGTTATTAATAGAATTCGACATTCTGGTAAAGTTACTAAATGATCAATCTGTCATTCTGTAGTCACTTATCAAATTTTCTCTTTGCGCAGGAGATAGTTTCGCACCCACCATTTTTTTTATAAGAAATTCTCAGGTACACAGAACACAACAACACTACTTCCTCGGGCAACATTTTAAGCAGAGTTGCGTGTGGACAGCCTAAAGTTACCAGCAACATTCTCGCCGCTCATCAACAATGTTGATCAACTGTTGCTAAACAAATGTTTATCATGAATAGCGAGGCTTAAGTCATAATTAATAAGATAACAGCTATTACTTAATAAGATAACATTATTATCTTGTTACTGATGTAGTAAATTAAATTGTGAATAGTTCCGATCTTACTATGACCGGTTTGTTTGACTATTAGGTTTATAAATACCTAAGTGTAGGTAATGTGACAAAATTTGATGACGTGATTATATCATAACAGCTGTAACTGTATAACGTCTGTCTGTACGTTATCGTCCTAGGTACCTTTTTTTCTTTCATGTCAATTAGTATATTACTTATTTTATTGAATTGATTCACTTTAAAGTAAATTTTAAGTTTGATACTCGGAATTATTTACTGAACATTGTAAGAAAGAATTTCATAAGACAGACTTAGTATGGAAGACTTTAAACATTTATACGAGTTTTGTAATTTTGGAAATAAATAAAATATCGGCCAAGAGCGAGTCGGACTCGCCTATGAAGGGTTCCGTACTCACTTAACGTACCGATTACATACACCTAGAAAAATATCATAATCATTTTTCGCCAGAAAAAAATAACTTTGTTTTTCATAGTATTCGTGTAAATGACAAAATTATATTCGCGGTTTTTGAAAATGTGTTATAGGTATCTCAATAATTAGTAAAGCCTACTTAGCTGTGATAGTTTTCCTTTTAACTTCGACATATAAAACTATATTTTCTTTATAATACTTAAGTAAAATTATAAAATAAATATTTAAAAAAATATATGTATAAGGTGCCGTGCCGTGACAGGATCCCGTCATTAAATGTGTTATACAACATTTGGCTGGCAGGGGTTCTACCCCCTGCCAGCCAAATGGTTGTATTGATGAATGGTTACACTCACAAATTATATAGACTGTTACACTTGACTCTAACAAAATTTTGCACTTTAAAGCTTAATAATTCACAAACATATGCCTCAATCAAAATACTGTTTTAACGAACCCATCGTATTTTTAAAATTGCTATCCAACGACAAGAAAAAAATTTACATCCCCACTTCACGTGTAGGGGAGTTAGCCTAAAATTTTTTTTTATTAATTTTACTTCAACACTTTGTCGGCGTAATTAATATGTATATTTATCCTAAATTACAGCTTTCTAGTACTAAGAGTCTATGAGCTAGGCTGGGGACGGACAGACGGACGGACGGACATGGCGAAACTATAAGGGTTCCTTGTTGACTACGGACCCCTAAAAAGCTATGGGCATATTAATCCTGCTTACCTATCCAAGGGAAGTCTATGCACTGCACAGCAGTTGATGCTAATGCCTAATGCGGCCTCCCGCCGAATCCCGCAATCAATGAATCTCCTCAGATTCATCTATCTCTTATTATAGTTCGCTAGTTACCTATTTGGGCCTTATATTATACCTAGGTACTTGTTTTATCCACTACGGGGTATCACTTAGCCTTAATCACACCTGATTATAAGTGATGATAAGGCTGAAGGTGGAAGCGCTCTACTCCCTGAATCCTTAATTACTAAGAAACGGGCTAGGTATCTATCTCTAACTGCCGGTAGACAACAATGCTGTAAACATCGTTGTTATGGCGTCAGACTGAGATAAGCTGGTGGTAGTGAAAGGCAGAATTCGAACAAGCCCTACCACCAACCAAGCCCTACCACCAACTTTATACTCCAACATGCAATGCACCTACACTTATTGTGAGTAACTAATTTGTCTAAATGTGCACACTGACTGCTCACCTCACCACGGTTGAGAGAGCGGTCACGCATGGTGCGCTCGCATGCACGTCGCATAAACAGAAACACACTGAGTTCACCGTTTTTAATAAAAACACCTGACATTTAAATGTTGTCGTGTCGTTTGAAAGACATTAAAGCTGTTATTTCGCAATCAATGTTAAAATATCTGTAAGTGTTTGATAACGAGAACTCTTATAAACTAATTCAGTGTTTAGATGATAAAAAAATGGAAATGGTCTAAAAATACCAACTTTGTTCTCACCAAAAGGATAGTAGGTAAATACCGTCTAGGAGAATCCGTGTGCCTAGAAAAGTATCAGAGCGCAAAGTCACGAATGCACAATACTAAGAATTGCGGCGGACAAATCGACAAACAAACTATCCCGACTAATGCTTTGTAGTCTGGGTTGGTAGGCTGTTTTATTTGAGCAGTTCTACTTATTTTACTACGAGCTTTCCGCCTTCACGGCTTCACCCGCGTGGACAACACGACGTTATCCCGTGGGAACCTGATATTTTTTCGGGATTAAAAGTAGCCTGTGTCACTCTCCAGCTACCAAACTATCCCCATACTAATAGTCAAGTCCATTCGTTTCTCCGTTATGACGTGAAAGACGGACAAACTAACAAACACACTTCCACATTTATAATATCAGTAAGTACAGTATGGATATTGAACACAGATGACAATCACATGGAACCCGCATAAGTACTCATTTCAGCATTTCCAGTTACTTTATGAGTTTTAAACATTCATTTTTTATTTACTTTACATCAATAATTTTTTGAAAATACATTTAAGTAACATGAAGTAAGTAAAGCAATATTCTATATCAATTAACACAACGTATTCTTATTATTTCTTATCAATTTACTAATAGATATTGCACTGAATTTTTATATACCTACACATATGGCAATGCCTATTGATTGTAATGAAAGATTTTTTTTTAATATTTCTCCCGAATTGAATATAATTTTTGCCAGCACTCTTTTTAATAAAGGTAGGGCAGAGGTACCCTTTGTGGCCACTTTAAGGATTTTTTTACTTTTAAGCACTAAGTACTAAATGGTCTTAGGTATTTAAGACACAAATTATATCTTAAATTATAGATAATTTATCTACCTTTAAAGGTACATTTTTCTAATTTATAAAAATAAAATAGTTTTTTTTATATTACACACAGTGTGTGAGAGGTGCCAAATGTACCGGTTTTGGCTACTTACTGATAGTTAAACTTTTGTAAGTATTGCGAAAAATCAAAACCAAACCCAGGTAAAATCAATATATTCCAATGCGCTAGAAACTAGTCAATTGCTAAACAACAATATAATTGTAAAAAACAAAGGTATATAAAGTATTTCATCCAAAACAAATCTCTTAAAAATTTCATACAAAACATTTTGTCAAACAGAAAATGGAATTTATTGAAAAAAAATCTTATGACATAAGGAATTCTAACGGTTGTTATTATTACCTTTAAATACCTTATTTTAATTGCCTTTATCAAAAATGGCTAAAAGTTGGTGAGAAAACTTTTAGAGCAAAAAGTGGCCAAAACCGGTACAGTGGCCAAAACCGGTACGCCTGCCCTACTTAACTAAATAAATTAAAAGGAAACCCACTCTTTTTTACCTTTTCATGTTAGAACCAGCACTAAACTATTTTTTAGGAATAAAGTGGTAGTGGTAACAAGAATAGCAAGATAGTGTTGACCCCGGAAAAAGTTATCGTAAAGTACCTAACATTTGTTATCTCTTTATTATCTAAATTGTGAAGCTTTTCCAACCATTTGTATCAAAATTAAATTGGTTTAGAGATAAATATTACTAATTTAAAGTTTACAAGAAAAAAATACAATACCTTCGTATTTCTATAACTACAAAAAAACCTAATCAGCAGTACAAAGATCGTAAAATAAAATAACCCGACTGCATAAAATTTACCACTAAAAAGGGAAAAAAAACAAAGCTCTTTAATTTCTCATTGCAGTCAGGGGACCGTGCGGTGAAGTGAAACCCTTTATAATTTAAAAAAGTTCTCTGACTGCAATGAGAAATTATTAAAGAGCTTGTTCTTCCTCCTTCCTTATTTGCATCTTATTTGTATTTTTTGCAGTCGGGATTTTTTGTTTTTATTACTTAATTGAGTTTTTATTTTATACTTTTATTTCATGATCACTATATCACCTATTTAGGAACATGTAAAAACTTACTAATTTAAAAACTAGTAAATTATTTTTTATTAGATTTTTCTAAATGCGGAGAGTTCTACAAAACTGCAAATTATATTATATTTATGGAATCGTTATTTAAAATCCGTCATTTTAATAGGCACGAGTGGTGTACGCACCGGTTTTCAAGGTGCCGCTATCTCGAGAGGGCCCGGCTTTGATTCCCGGTCGGGTAAATATTGAAAACGAACTTTTCAATATTTCCTCGGGTCTGGGTGTATTGTATAACACTAGTACTCAAGCTACTACAGTTTGGTATTAATGGATTAATTAGGATAAATAGTGTCCATTTTTTTTTTATTTAATACTGAATTAATCCATTAATATACCCAAAGTTTATATTTTTAGAGTTCATGCTCATTCACTTACTAAAAAGGTACCTAAGTTTGAATCGTAATATGAGCTTACGTGCTGACTTGCGAATCTCCCCTACTAATTGGATAAGAACCAATTAGGAATAACTAATCATAGATAATAAACATCATTCTACGAAGGAAACTTCTTCTCGACTATTGATTCAGTCAATCAAGTAGATATTCATCCATCTTATCTGGCAAGTCATCATAAGCGCTAATAAGCCTCTTCTTCGCTTGGAATAAGGTCTATATTTTAACAAAGTTATGAGCTCATGTCTGACATACAACTACTTTGTAAGCACAAAGTATTTTTAATTAATTTCAGTCGGCAATTGGAAAAACATGTGTGGACAGGACTGGACGCTGGATGAATTCATAATAAACTACCGCGTTTCAACACCACAATCGTTCAATAGAGGTATACAATTAGATTGCATTACTAATTGTAAATAAATATTGTTGTTTTGAATATGCAAAATAGGTTGGTTTGGTACCTTGGAAAGATAAATCATAGTAGGTATTTATGAGGCAATGACCTTTTCTATCCATAGCTAACAAGAGGTTATTTATTACTGATGTATGAACTCCGATAACACTAACAACTTAGTACTAATATATCAATATATCTTATGAACAAAAGCAGCATCGTCTATCAACAGCGTTAATTCTTTTTTATCCACAACGGGGTAGCACCACAGAACATGAAAAAAATCTTTTCGTGTTCTGTGGGTATTAGCACTTAGCCTTCATCACACCTGACCTGATGTCAATTACCTACTTTCCTTTCCTTTTCAATACCTACTTCGTAAAAAAACGATGTACCTACTTAAAAAAAAAATAAAATCCCCGACTCAAAAAAAACTCAATAAAGTTAAAAAACAAATTTCTCTCTCGAGTCGGGGGATTTTAAAATTTTATTTTTATTTCAGTCTTTTTAAATTAAACAAAAGTTTGGAAGTAAATACCTATTAAGCGTGTCAGATCCTATCCTACTTCAGCTAACTAAAAGAACTGATGACCACTCAAAGTGATGACCTTTGAAAGTCTTGAAATGTTAAAACAAATCTTCACAAATTATATGCTAAGAACCATCTCGATCGCGTCAGCTTTCGAACAAAACAAACCGCATCAAAATCGGTCCAGTCGTTTAGGAGCTACGATGCTACAGACAGATACACAGCAGACAGACAGACTGATACATATAACACCCCTCTTTTTCCATTAGGGGGTTAAAAATGGTTCTCAAACAAGTCAATACATAATTCAATGGTTTTGTTTTTACTTTTTGAAATAAATTTTTATTTTTATTGCCTCTCTGATGAAGAAAAACCCTTCAATCGAATCGTCCC
The DNA here is from genome assembly GCA_949710035.1 of Crambus lathoniellus. Lineage (NCBI taxonomy): Eukaryota > Metazoa > Arthropoda > Insecta > Lepidoptera > Crambidae > Crambus > Crambus lathoniellus. The sequence goes on from OX453306.1 coordinate 18,082,563, forward strand.
TTACTGCGGTAATCACTTAATCACAGAAACAATAAAAATAAACTTATTAAACTCCCCTCTTTTTCGTGGTGGGTAAAAAAACCAATAGGTATAATCTATAACAACAAAAGCAAAAAATATAAATGTCATTACCTATTAGGTCACCGACCGCGACCGTGTCAAAACACGTAAGCATTATACTTACATTATTTTGTTTCCAATGAATCACCTACTTTAATCGTGTCGCAAATTTATGTAGAAACAGCAACATTGCAACAACTTCTTAACAATATTATAGCCCTGCCACTACTACTTTAATTAGCAAATCGCGAATAATTTCCTTTAAAATTAAAGCAGGTCAGTTAAAAACAAACATTTAAATTATCAGTAAAGGTTAAATTTTAGTAAAAAGAAAGAAAAATATAAACCCAACTTTATTATCATTAAACAAGTTAAGGTCAATATAAAAATAAAGTTCGAAAAACCGGTTGTAGCAGACAACGGAGTATGTTATCTTCAGCAATCTGCATGTAAAACATTAATAGGAATTTTAAAGCTAGCGATAAGAAAACGTATAAACGTACAAGTGTTATGTATGACGAAACTGTAGGAACTGCCATAACCTTGGTTTCTATTTAGGTACGGTTTAGGCGCAATGTTTATGAAACTTGGTAAACAATGCGTACAAACTTGTCAGCAAACCATGCTCTGTGAAAACACACAAGCTATGCAACGCCATGGGAGAATAAAAAAGGCCGTCTTCATGTTAGTTCAGTTTTTTCACGTTCTATAAAACCAAATCCGAAACTAATAAGGCTACAGATGAGGAGCAAAAGATATCAATATGCAAAAAATATTGACGTTTCTTTTTATTTAAAATGTCATTATAAAAATATGAAACACTAGGGCCTGTTAATTAATGTAAAAATAAGCAAATCATTGCAGAATCGAGTTACTCATAATCAATAACTTTGAAATTATTGAAAGAAAATAAGGTTCAAACATTAAACACATAATTTATTAAAACCTTTTCAGGTTTTCACGATATGTAAATTACTAAAGTGTTTGCTGTAATGCTGTTGTATTTTTGTAGTTCTAAAATGAACATACTTACGTTCAAACATACTACAAACAAAATGGTAACACTTTGCAACGAGCTGCTTCGCTTTATACGCAACACAAATTATTTCCAAAAATATCCCACAAACAATAATATTCACGGTTTATGGGCACAGCGTAACACAGAACGGTAAAAATTAAATACTCAGCGACGCCCGAGGTCATTAACAATTTTCCGGTACATCTTTTAAGTCTATTGTTTGAGACCGAACCATATTTTCAAGTGATTGTTATAGGTAATAGATAACCATTAGCTACCATTGAAATTTCAAGGCCTCTTGAGTACATAGTATTCACGTGGAATACTTTGAATAATATTTTGTTATTATGGAAAAACGAAACAAAATTGGCAGATAATTTTTATAATGGACAAAAACTACAAACTTTAGCCTAAATACCCTTTATGATATTTTTCCGAGATAAGAAGTAGCCTATGTCATGCCTCTGTCACTCTCCAGCTCCCAATTTTGAAAATTCTTCCACCATGAGAAAGCTGCAATCTTCCTGGTGACATAGGCTATATTTTATCATTATACTAGCGGCCGCCCGCGGTTTCACCCGCGTGGTTCCCGTTCCCGTGGGAATATCGTGATAAAAAGTACATATAAACCTTCCTCTTGAATCACTCTATCTATTAAAAAAAAAACGCATCAAAATCCGTTGCGTAGTTTCAAAGATTTAAGCATACAAAGGGACATAGGGACAGAGAAAGCGACTTTGTTTTATACTATGTAGTGATTCCCACGGGAGCGGTTACCATGTGGATAATATTTCGAGTCATATACTACCTACTACCTACAAAAGTATACGTACATACTAGATCAAATCAACTACGCATAAAATGTTCCAGGGAAAACTGGATAAAACTGATAAGTACCATATTATTGACATTAATAACATCGAAAGTTATAATTTTAAACCCTTAAGCATTTTACCTCAACTATGTTAATCCTACTAATATTACAAATGTGAAAGTTTAGATGTTTGGATGTTTGTATTTTTGTTACTCAATCACGCCAAAACGGCTGAACGGATTTCGCTGAAATTTGGGACACAGATACTTTGTAGCCTGGAGAGGAACATAGGGTTTTTTTATCCCGGAAAATTATCAGATTCCCGCGTGATAACGTCGTGTAGTCCACGCGGGCGAAGCCGCGGGCGGAAAGCTAGTAATAAATAAATGGTAGATAATAAATAGTTACGTGACTACATCAGCTCTTGTTGATCAACAATGACAGTAAAATAACAAAACACCGTATGCTAATGACAAAGATATATGATAAACTTATGTATGTTGTGATAACCGCTTTATTTCAGCACGGTATAACTTAGTGTATATATTCTTTGGTATAACAGTTATTTACTCATGTGATAACAGTAAGTCACTAGACCAAGCTTGTGGTTATTGCGAATTAGGTATATCGGTTACCATCGCCGGTAAAATAACATTACTTCATACACGTTTGCATGCTCCCTAAAATCACCTGAAAAAATAAAACGTTCGCTTTATAAAAAGTACTAAATGCCCGCTATTTTGTGGAATGAAATTAAATAGCGCTTCTTAGAGATCGCTTCCAACCAAACGGGATAAACAATAGTCTAAAGTAAGTATATCTTTCTTCGAGGTCTAATCTATCTCTACGCCAAATTTCGTCAAAGTCGCTTCAGTGGTTTGGTCAAAACCAGTTACAGACAGAATTAGGTACCTACTTTCGCATTTAGGTATAATACTAACAAAGACTACTATAATAGTTCATGTTAGTATAGAAGAGTGGATGTAGATAGTCTACATTTGGACAGCCTTATAAAACACCGAACAATTAAATTTCAAAGCATTTTATCTGATTTAGCCCAATGGCATTGACTAATTATTCATTTTATTCGTCTAAGTTTGTAATCCCGCTGCACCATAATAACATGACCTTATTCGTGATGATGTAATAACAACGGATGATGTTAATGAAGCAAATTGAATCTCGCCTAAACATCTGAGTGGAAAATCGACCGAATTTACTTCAACAACTAGTTTTGTCTGCTGAACGAATTCATTGCACTTTTGTGATGTACCAAAAATGGAGCAGTAAACGTTTCCCTATTCACCTTGGTGACGCCATTACTATAGAGCAACTTAACCAATTTCAATCATTATTTTTTAAAGATTTCTTACACTATGTTGAAGGATCTTACGGAAAGAAAAAAATAACAGTCATGACGCTGACGAAGTCGCGGGCAACAGCTCCGTTTACTCATAAAAAGGAACAACAAATATGGATAATCTCTGATGTACCTAAGTATGCATGCATAACCGTGTGTGTACAGTCAGGGACAAATTCGGTGAACCACTTCTTACCTTCATTTCGTTTGGCTGGCTCCTCACCATTCAGGCGCAGACCCTTTTACTATTTGGTTATGTATAATAGGTACTAGTACAATGCAAGTAGGTACATGGCAAGTTGATTGCGTTAAAAAAGTCTTGAATGTGCGGTAGGAAAATGTTGCTGATTCATAAGTGCATATTTATTATGTCTATGTGAATAAATAAATATTTTATCTTTATCATAAGCCCTTAGGGATATGGACTGCACTGCAAGTGAACGGTGAGACGCCAGCCACACAAAAAGACGTAAGAGGCGGTTCACCGAATTTTCCGTCTAGTTGAACCTGTTACATCACTCACAATTATGTATGTAACAGTCAACAAAGAATCGAGTTGATATAAAAATCAGAGAAGCTACATCCGGAGAACACGGGAGGAATATATGTGCCCCTATTATTTAATTACTGTGACCGCTATCTTGCTCTCGAGAGTTTCACTTAACAATTACAAGAAGCCCACCCGTTAGTCGGCATGGAATTTGGTATTTGAGATCGTGCGAAAAATGTTTTCTTGCATTCTAAGCATTGAGGCTTACATGCAAAAAGCTGCAATTCCACGAGGCGCTGTTTTCTCTTCATTACCCTATTATTCACGATGCATTTCAATGATGTTACTTCCCAATAATTAATTCATCTGCATGTGACTAGTTAACGCACTGTTTATGCATCGTTAAGGTAGGTATGCTTAGAGAGAGATTTTGAAATCATAATATATGTTATTGTTATTCTAAAAGTATATTACATCCTTCGTCTGCACATCAAAGTGTGTATATTTCAGATTAGTCGTTTAGAGCAAAAGGTAATGTTTGAAATAAAACACCGATAGAAACTATTGTTTCCTACAATCCATAATCCTATCTTTACCCCTGACACCTTCAACAAGAACAGTAGCAGTTTAAAAATTTATTGAAACTTCAATAGCACTTAGCATAAAAATTAAACATAGGTTTAAAATTAAACATTTTCATATCGAGATCTTCAAGCGTAGGTACGCTTGAAGATCTCGATATGAAAATGTCAGTCGTGTCGTGATCGTGTCTGAATCAGGGACTTCTTTACTTTGGAGGTTAGTGGTTGAAGGACAGATCGCAGACGGAAGATAATAACTAGTTTTAGGTTAATAAGTATGTGCTACATAAATACATTTTATTTACTCGAGCTGTCTAGTTACTACGATGACTGGCTGATATGATAATAATTAATTTCTTGAAATCGTAGATGTTGTGTGCGCTTATAAACATTAAATAGAAAGTGCCTATCCATAAGTGGTTTCTGCAAATACAAACGCTAAAGATTACGGACTTCGTGTCAACTATTATCACACTCGTGCTGACGATGGTAAGGTTGTGTCGTAACATTAGAAACTAGGCCTGTGCGCGTTTAACTGTCTTCTTCAATAGAGCCATGATCAGCCAGTAATGCCATGTCATCGTCATAGACATATTATTATAATTACTTTAGGTTCTCATTTTGATGAAAACCGAAGTGCTTAATTACCGAAGTTAATGTAGATCGCTCAGTGTGCGGTTCTTAGATTTTTTTTTTTCCTCATTTACGGATTTTACAGTGAACAGTTTTGAACTAAGCAGCGAGGATGCTATTTCTCACAGCCCTTATCGTCTGTCTAACTAAGACCAATAAAGGAATAAGATTTCACTTAGAAAGAAAAGTGGATTAGCAACGTTTAATAAAGTAGAAAGGACTAGGTATCAACTTTTCTACAAACACTTTTGCTATTTCTCATAAACCACATTTAACTAAGTTATAGATTACTTTATAATGTCGAGATTGCCCTTATAGGCGACAGAAGTCTATATTAGCTTTAAGAGGCCTAATGCTAGTATTTCACCAAAATTTACTTCAATTGAAACCGTTTTGCTCAAAAAGTATAAAAGCAATGGCTAGTGGTCTATTTGATTTGTATATAAGTATTTCTGCTAGTTGCTAATTCGCATGCGCATAACTTGTTGCTTAAATAATAATCTCCGTGACTAGAAACCTAGCTAGCATTGGATTTAGATATTGCGAATAGCAAAGGATACACTGAGGTGTCGGTATTATTTATATGAAGCCGCCTTATTACCATTTACGTATACATACACTATCAATTCAATACATATTCTTTGTATGGAGTGAAACCTTGACCGTCAAGCAGTGACCAACCTAGAGAATACTTAACCCTAAGAGCTCATGATAGAAAAACACCTACTTGGCTACTAACTAATTCACTTCTAGTTCGATACGACCTACATAAGTATTATGAGTATAGATAAAATTGGAAATGAACTTGTATAATGAGTAGGACTTTGTGATTCGGTAGGAACCTTGATGAACAGACTAACCAAGATCTACAAAAAATCTTGCACTTTTTGTGAATATCATTTTTTTTATGACTGAAATAAGAAATTTATAGAAGAGCTTTTGGCGCAGTGGTTAGCGCGCTCGGCCTGCGATCGTTGAAGTTGAGCAACTTTCGCAACGGTCGATCTTGGGATGAGTGACCAATTTTTTTTTATTTCGAGCTCCTCCTTGCTTCGGAAGGCACGGCCGTTGGTCCCGGGCCCACGTGGTGGTTCATGGCCCATTCTCCTAATCCCTCCATAAGGAAGGCCTGTGCCCCAGTAGTGGGGACTTATAATGGCTGATGATGAAAGAAAAAAAAATACTTAAGTGTCAACTAAAGATAGAAAAACAATATAACACAGTATAAGTGAGGCAGTGAACGCATAAATAAATGTAAGTAAGTAATGTATCCTTAATTCAGTGACCTAAAAAGCTTGTAAGTCATTTACTTATTGTGGCAGAAGGATTAAAGAAAGCCTTTTGTCTCACATGAGTGCACGTGGCCCCGATACGAAGTCTACGTTATGTAAGAAAATAACGTAGATATTCGGAATAATGAAATGTTATTTTACGTCGTTTTGGTTATCTCATTTATTTTATAATGAGAATTCTTAGACGGAATAAAAGCATTTAAAAGTTTCCTACTTACATACCACGTAAAAATTGGGTTAGTAGTGTACGTGTATACTTACGTAATAGAATATTGTTTTAGTCAGTATTATTTTTTATGGAAAACTGAACGCTATAATTTTATTCCCAGACAGTCATAAAATTATATTGTTAAAGACTAGATAGAAAAGAGTTCACTTATCAAATTCACAATCACTCGAGTTAACCTACCGTAATAATTATCAAAAAAAAACTTATTTAATTAAACTTATAAGTATGGGTAATCCTTAATATCTGCATTTTGAAAAATCAATGAAGTTTGCAATTTACGGTAAATTCGAAAAAAAAATCGAACCATACAAACAGATGAGCCAAAAGAATTAAGTTTTTTCCGCACATAGAAAAGCTTTGTTTGAAAGTCTAGATGCTGATGGCATAGAGGTAGAGCATATAATTAATAACCCAATCTAAAAACAATATCTGCAAATGGTGTTCAGACCAAATTGTTATTTCTCCCAACCCGAATCTAAACATAGACTCTCGCGTTTTCAAATGAACAAGGCCAATTGTTTCCAAATTGATTCAATTAAAATTCATCGGCATATCAGGAACAGTGATCATATAACCGACCGCAGTAAAACCATTAAATATCACAGTTTTTACATTGTTTCCGCGAATGCGTAATACGGATACTCAATAATTGTACTTAGTACAAATCAAATTACTGCCGAAGAATGGATTTCCTAGCCTGTTTCGGAATGCTTGCATGCTTCGTAGTTGAACATGGTACAAATTTCCCTCATATGGCTTTTGTGTAACGTATTTATGCATGTCTTTCTTTTATCAAAAATAATTGTTTTAATATCGTCGTTGCAAAAATTATATGTGAGTAGGTATTGTTATTGAAGTCGAAATTAGGTTTGGCACATTCTTGAAAAGTATTTCCTAATGGAGACTCCATTAGGAAATACTTTTCAAGAATTCAATTGCTGACCCGCCGACATGAGTAGTCGACTTTTATGTCGGCTGCTTCATATCTCGTTCAACTTTGTCGGCACCTAACCAGCAACTTTTTTGGTAGTTGGTGACAGGTCGAGATTTGAAGGCTACATCAACATGAGTCGCCGGCATGGTTTTTTTAAATAAACTACCGACACCAAGCCGCCGGTTTGTGACGGCGGGTTTCGGCGGGCTTGGTGTATAGACTGCTTAACCTTTTGGTGTGTAGACTGCTTAAGCTTCACCCTTTTGAAAACTGTCATGTTGTTTTATGACTAAAGACTTAAGATAATAAATTAGCAATGTCGATATGTAGAAGTCACTGAAAAACTTCGGAACGCTAGACACGTCATCAAGTCACGTCAATAAGAGTTCTTTATTTCCTTTAACTCGACGTGTAGCAATAAAATAACATATACTTACCTATGTCTATGTTCTATAATGTATATGACGACCTTTCTGTCCAATCAAATTCATACGTACCTACCTATACATGTTCTTTATTTTCTAAACTGTAAAGTCGAACTTATCGCCCAAACCTACTTTATGTCGGAATAATACTACATGGTACTATACTATACCGTATAATCATGCGTAGTCAGTCGTCTACGCAGGGTCTAATGGAAAATCTTATATCACGTTTCAGGATATCATAAACATATAAGGTCTCAAGAATCAAGGACATAATTACTATAAATATATTCCTCACTTACTACAGTTAATAACGTCACCGCCTGGACTTGTATGATCATTACTATAAAAAACAAACCACGTCGAGTCACGATTGCTGGGTATAAGCCATGTATAAGCGGCGAATCGAATCTTTACATTGTGAATCGAGTCATCTATTCCTTCTTACCAAGAAATAAGGTGTTAATTGCTTTAACACCACTGGCCGCTTATTTTCACGGAATAAGACGATTCGTATCACGAATCCTTGTTCAAGAGTGTATGAAAGGCAAAAGCGAGAAAAAACGAAAGGTCAAACTGAATCTATTGCCGTCGTTTCCGCTTAATTTAACTAAGTATTGCAAAATAATTGGTTATTTACGGTGTTAATTATTCGTTATGGTGTAAGACTAAATTTTCGACAACCATTTCAAAACATGGAGCTAGAGACAAACCAAAACATGTTATATTTGATAATACCTTCTTTGCCGATGATATTCGAAAAACTGGTTACTATTCTTAAACCTATCTTAAAACGTAGGTAAGTTTTTTTCATAGTTATTCAATTCCTGCTTGAATATAGTTCTAACAATAAAATGTTGACAAGATAAAATTATAAAACTAGTATTTTTGAAGTTCAACTCAAACTTCGTTTTATCGAATTTTCAATGACTACAGCCATTATCATTAATTGCTCTAACCTAAATTAATAAAAACTCACGTAGTAATAATAATAGAATAGATACTTTGACAAGTTCTCACTGACTCAACTCAACAGCCACAAAGGTCAAATAAATCGGTCTTGTTTTGTAATTTATCCCTCTCTCCTTTGATTTACAAACTATACTTAATTGAACATAGTTCCGTTCTGTTCCATAGTAAAATAGTTACCGAATGCGCAATTATTACGGTTTAGGAAACGTTTCGTAGCCTTACACTGCTTAGTTACCTACCTACTGGAAATATTTGAATAAAAGAAAACAAACGTGACATACACAGCTAAAAGTCTGTCTCTCAATAGCAGAAACAAAAAGCAAGATTTTATATTGTGTTTTGGGTTTTGCAAAAGCTCAAAGTTGCCATAGAACCAATCTAGATTTTCCGTTTTTGGTTTATTACAAAAAATATTTGTACATTTTAATATAACGAACGAAAAAATAACGTTGTTATAATCATTATGTTTGTATAAAATTAGCACATCAGATAAGTTGAGACAATAATAAACATTTGAAACTGACCGAGTGACCAATAGTAGACAGACGCAATATCATAAATAATCAAACGATGTCTACAAAATCGTAACATACCGGTTTTGACCAGGTTTTCCAGTCTTATGTTTCATCCATCCAAGGTTTTTTTAACTGCGAAGCGATTGTACCAAAATGAGCACCTTACAACACATTCGTTGAATCAATTACTACAAAACGTATATTGTTCAGTTCGTGAATTCCGCTAATATTCGGACAGTAGGTCTGCCAGTTGCTGCAATAGCTTCCCATTTACGTATCGAGTCCGTGATACGATAAAATTATGTACCCGAATAATGTATTGCTATGAACTGGCACGAACTCGTATTGTGCTATTCAAGGAAAGTACCCACTTATATGTGCATACCTAACTTTCTGATTTTTTTCCAAGCTGACACGACTTCTCTTTTAACATATTTTTTTACTACTTCTTCTTCTTATCATGTCGACCATTCGGCTAAGTAATTAAACGTTTTCGGACTAATACTGTGCCACTTGTATTGCATTATAGGTGGTGTTAACTATATAGGTCTTCAAGCGTGCAGGATGAGGGGCACGCAGGGCAAGACAAAAGATGTGCAATTGTTACTATCGGACTTTGGACCCAGTCTTTGTTGTCTTTTATGGTCATGATAGAGATCGAAATCAAAACTCGATTTGAGACAACAATTCGAAAAATGAGAATTGACCTCCAGGTAGTAGTTAAAGTTTATAGTTTCAAAATAAGAGATATAGATTCGATGTTTTAGCTAGCTATAACGCATGAGTAGAACTTCAATTAGGTACAGAAAAATTTGCAATTAGTAGGTATAGCCAAAATTGGCCAAAAGAGTGTTCAAACAAAAGACATCAACGAACGAAATTTTCCCAAGGTGTCTTTATTAGATCGTGGTTATTTAATTAACCGTATTTCTTTGTTACCCAGTCAAAATATATTTTATGTGTTCAAGTGTTACTCCTATTCACAATCCTATCTGAAATGAATCATTGAGAAAGTAGGAACTGTTATGTCAAATTATAGTTTGCAAGCCACGTTCATCTCTGCTCCGCTCTCATTATCTGCTGAGCAAAAAGTTCCCATGGGCGAGGAGTCGATGACCCGTGTCAATGTTTGCAGTGACGATGACGTAAACGTGGAAAGAGTTGTTTCAAGTTGTCCAAAATATATGAGTTTATTCTGCTCTCGCAAAAAAAAACATGACTGATTAGCTTTGATCAACAATAACAGCTTATTAGTCATTTTTTTTTTGTTTGCGAGATAAAGCTCACAAACTTGATGATTGCAGAATTTGTTTTGATTATTGTTTAATTAAAATGGAATTATGCAATTTTCGAATAAATAAATATTACAAAAAAAAACAAAAAACTTACTTGACTTATTAAATAAGCTATTTTGAATATAAGAATTAGGTGTTATTGTTGATCGAAGATATAAGTACTTAATCCTTTCATATAAAGTTTCTCATTTCAAAGCAATTTTTAGGCGGTTCGTACATTGTGTAGTTTATATTTTAACCTGTCGTGTACTTTAATCTATATACTATATATAGTATATAGTAGAATTGTCTTTTGTTTTTAAATAATATTAAAGCTTTAAGTAGAGTTCCTAGTAATTGAAAATTGTTCACCGCTATGATCATTAGTTCGCCTATACTTAACTGTATTTATCATAATCCATTGTGTAATTGTGATGGAAACTGACCTTAGTCATACCATGTTAAGGTCATTTTTCAATTTGACGACTCTGTATGAAATAAAACAGGGAGAAAAAAACAACCCTTGGAGTTTCTTGACGGTTCTTCTCCAAGGTCTCCCGCTGTAGGGTTTGCGAACCGATGGCGTAGCTTCTATGACGTTCACAAGTACTTAATGTAAATAACAATCTATATAAATAAAACACTTTCACGGAGAGTGTCACTTTCAAGATGTGTTTAAATAACAATCTAAATTGAATAAACAAATTTGAATCTTGAATCTTGAATCGTTTGAGCTCAATTTAGCCTAATACACATCCTTCTCCTAAAACTCATTTCATAAAGTATTTAGTATTAAGTAAAGGGAAAAATACGAGTCTCCTCTTTTTAAATGTTATTTCTAAACAGCAAATAAAAACACATGATTAATTTTATGAAATGTTGTCAATTGCGAGCTCTCCATTTTGTATTCCATCTTTAAAAAAATCATTGGTCTACTTGAATAGTTAATGGTGAATCAGTGGAGTATAATAAACTAATATTTTTATGTAAGTATTTTAAAGGAAAAGACAGTAAGAATCATCTTTCTTGATGGTAGAACTTATCGTATTCAGTTACAAGCGGTACTTTTTACAGAGCAATAGATAAACATAAGTTGTTAGTAAAAGGTCGAAGAAATGACGGACCGTTAAATAGATCAATATCAAATTATAAGACTATTTTTTTTCGGGATAAATAGTAGCTTATGACACTCTCCAGATCCACACCAACAATCACGTTGATCCATTGCTCCGTTTTCATGTGAAAGACGGACAAACAAACAAACATGCTTTCACATTCTTAATATTAGTACAGATGTGCAGTTTCGTGTATTTTTTTAAAGACTTTGCAGTTCAACATAAAATCTTGCAATTAGAATTAAGTGTATTTTATACCACTGTATACCTCGAAGCCACATAAATTTATATTTTATTCGATGCATTATCTCTTTCTATATAAGTAATTTGATATAAAAATATAGGTATTATAACCTACCTAATTAGTTATAAATTGAACTCAGTCGTCCTCTACCTTCTCGACTAATGTAAAATTATTTCATATAAGTAGGTATATCCCTTAAATTGATTAATACATGACTAGATTTTATTTGCAACCCCGTTTCCAAAGTAGTTTTTGAGCCAGGAGCAAATATAGAACTTCTCGACATGCCATCATAGCATACTTAAGTATTCTAAAATATTACAATAGATACGAATTAACATAAGGCTTTAGTACGATAATTATAACCATTTACATAGGTACTCAATACTCATGTTCATATAACAAATTATGTGTCTATTAAACACATTGGCTTAATACGTTACTACTTATGTAATATTGTCACCGGTTAGTTTTTACTGCAACTAAACTTCATGGGCGTCTTCTATATTCCTTTGTTTATGAAAATTAACCCCCCTAGGAAATAATTATTTGGTACCTACATTGCGCAATATTTAAAGAAATACTGAATAAATTCTTTTCAATTTAATAAAGGTATCTACTCCAATAGAGTAGGTATTGTTAAACATTTCTAATAGGAGCTCTTACCTATTATTAGCATTATCACTACTTATAGTGATACATAAGCCTTATTTAAACTTGTCTTTATTCCATTACAGTCAGTGTCTTATAATACGTAGTAAATTAACTAACAGTAAACAGGTAGTCTATAGTTCTGTTGTTGTTCACTGGCAGGATTTAGGGTCGTTAAACGAAAATAAAAAAGAAGTTTACGCTTCATCACATTTCCTGAACGCTTTAAAACCTTGTCTTGAAACAATTTACTTACTACCCGAATCCAGCCTTCCATAAATATGTTTTGTTTGAACTAAGGCGATGACCTCAACTTGCTACTGAACTACGCTGATACGATTCATCATCATCATCATCATCATGTCAGCCGAACGATTAAATCAACGAAAATTTTATCTCCCATTCACTTAATCTGAAGATAAAGAATGACTAGCCAAAGTCGTCATTAAACCCTACTTACACATTGCAGAGTGTATATAAACACATTCGAATCCATTCCATACTTGTGATTAAATGTCCATTATTGTGTTGTATAAACTTTTATTGATCTTGCATAATAATTAGGTGTACAGTACATTTCAGGAACCCTTTCATAAAATATTGGAATTGGCCGAAAGCTTGATGTATTGAATCCGATAGAAATCCATTTTCGCAACGTCCTTGACAGTGGTTTAGCAACTACCTGCAGCCGCAAAGCTACCATCGTCAGTACTCACCTTCGACATCGTCAACTCTGGTCTAGTACACGAAGCACCGTATCCTCACACCTCCATATCGCATGGTTCAGAAACTATTCAATATTATCGGTCGAGCACTCAACGGTAGGAAACGCGTCGCATTTTTAAGACGCGGTATCGCGGCGGACGCCCGATCAATAACTGCTGGTGTCGGTGCCGGCGGATAAGGAAAAAATACGGCGTATCGTCACGCGTGCGCGCGCCGACTGTTGTTGTTGACTGACACGGCGCATGTGTGGGTCCCCGGTCCGGTGCTCCGGTGGCTTCGGCCGAAGTCACTCCGAGCGCAGCCGACGGACGGCACGAGCTGCTGATGTCAATCGAGGTAAGGTAATGAGGGGTGATTACATGGCACAGTTACACTGAACCCAAGCACCTAGGCGCTTGGCATCGGGATGACCATGGAGAAATAATTGCGAGCAGTACCTATTATTATTATATTATTATAATATAAGCCTTCAAGGAATAGGTACTGTTCTCCATAACAACTCGACCTGGTGGGGACGGGTATTAGATATATAGACTAGATTTATCTAGGTAATATTTTGGAAGCTCGAATATTACCCGTCGTCAGTCTGTATGTTAATGGGTAGCCGTGGGATAGGAGTGGAAAGCCTATCGCTTAGTAAATAGACTTCGACGCTCGACAGCAGCAATACGTCAAGCATACTTCAAGCTTAAAAAATCAGTTGGACAAGTTTATGTATGAACAAACGCAGAATTTATCTTAACTTCATTACTAAAAAAACTTTTGTAGATTCGAATCCTTGTGACCCCATTTCACCAAATAAATAGGTATAACCATTGATAATGATTGACTTGATGAAAATTCTATGTTCGCACCTTACATTTTCATCAAGTGATTTCGTAATCAACAGTTAAACTTTGCTCGGTGAACTCGGGTCTAAAATACACTGGCGGTGTTTCAAATTACCGCCGCCCGCCAGTCAAAGGCCAGCACCGAAATAACAGTCTGCTTAAATAGAATAATTTATTCAAGTTTATTATAGTGTATAAAATGTAGTTTCATAGTTTATTAATAGATTTTTACGTTCATAATAATTCTTAAAATCCAAAATCATGGACGGCTCTTTTGTAAACTTAAAAACAAGAATTGGCAGTATGACTTGGTGCCTTCGCCTGTTCAAAAAAAAATAACGTTAACAAGCTATGACAATGACAGTGACACTGACAGTGACAGTAACAGCTGGCAGAATTTATTCGTGTTTTTGTAAACAACACAAAGTCTAAAATACCTATAAAAATATAAGGATGTGTAATAATGTGTATAGGTTCTCTCAATTAATTTTCTAACATTGAAATTGAAACTGTACGCGATACAATGGTGATCAATAGTCTCACTATTCAAGATATCTTGCCACTTGGTTCCAACAAGTCAGCCACTAAGAAAATGGACTTGGATGCTATTTTGCCTTTCATAATCTTGCCACTTTTACTTCTAATTGCTACATTATCACGTACAGTCACTATCATAATTATGGTCGTTATAGGAATGGGTACATTATATGTTCTCTCTAGGCCACGTCAAAAAAACAGGTAAGTTTATTTCTTAACCATAAACGAAACTTTTATTTTAATTCCTTAAAAATGTTGCTGAGCTAATAGCTGCATCGACTTTAACACTTTTCTGTAACTGCTAGAAAAGCCCATTTTTAAATAATCAATAATAACTATATAAATAATGTCAACCCATTTTTAACTTTAATGTGTCTTTGTACTAGCAATAAGATTCCCATGTTTTGACATAAATGATATATTTGATTGTTTTAAAATAAATAATGTCTTTAATCACAGGTCACCGTTTTTCTTCTCATGGACTATCTCATCAGGATTGTGTATGTTTCTTGTATTTGAGCTGGGAGTACTGCGTTTACTTGAAATAACACAGCTTGAAAACTTTGTATTCCTATTACTGCTAGCTTGTACATGTTATTTTTTCTATAAAATGAAAGCCATAGCTGATTTTGAATTAGCAACTGGTTCCTCTAAGGGGAAAGTATACAGGTACAATATTTACATACTTTTTCAAGATAGTTTAAATTAATATGTAACAAATTCAAGTTAATGTACATACCTTTTTTTTGTGATTTCAGTCCTGTTCTTACCTCAGATTCTTCATATTGTCAGATATGTCAGATTGAGGTAAATGAGAAGTTCTTCCACTCAATCTGGTAAGTGATTTCTTTTTTGCATTCACAATCACATTGCAATTTTATTATTGAAAATAAAGTATTAGAAAAAATCAACCCGTCTCAAAACTAGCTCCGATAGGACTCGAATGACTCGAATCCACGACCTTTCACTGTCTGGGACTCTGGGCAAATGCTCTAACCACTGATGACTCTGTAGCTCAGTACTAGAACTACAATGGAATAACAGTTAACCTTCATCACACCTGTTGTTTAGTGGTGATAAGGCTGAAGTTGGAAGTGCACTACTTCCGGAATCCTCAATCACTGAGGAACTGGCTGTCTTATTTGTAACTGCCAGAACACAATAATGCTGAAAACCTCATTGTTATAGCATCAGACTTAGATAAGAAGTGTGGTAGCTAGCCACGCGGACAAAGAACAAGCCCTACCACCAACCAAACCGAATACAATATGTACCACCACTGGGAATTGAACCCGGGACCTCTGGGGCTGAAATCAGGTGGTGTGAACCACTAGACTACAGAAGTGGTTAAAATTATGTTCGACATCCAAGTTACATAAAACCTAACACTATCAATAAAAAAATCGCAGTAAACAAGAGATTTCATCACTTTTTATAAAGAAATCAGAAAGATATTTTTTTTTACAGAATGTTTGGTGGGATTATCCTTCTAGATTATAACATCTATATACACTTAGTTTGCAATAAATATTTGTATATTCATTAAACATTAAATTTTTAGGTGGGACTGTTGTGTTCTAAGACCAAACTACGTTCACTTTTTGGCTGGACAAGTATGTGCATTTGGAACTCTCTTGTTTGGAGTCAATTTGGGACTTACAACAGTCTGTCAGCCGTTTGTGTTTTATGGTACTATACTCATGCCGGAAGACTGTCAGGATGTCTATTATGAATTTGAGTAAGTTACAGTTTTGTCATCCTTTATGGAAATTTTATATATATTTATGAACCAAAATCCAATGCTAATTAAAAGCTTTTTAGATTCTGCCATTAAGTCCTTTGAAAAAATCTTCTAAATCATTCAGTGCTTCGCTGTCCTGACCAATAAACTAACCAGACTGGTACAGCCATACACATTGGCCCATCGGTCAGTGTAGGTCTGACTGAACGCGTTCATTCGTTCCCATAGCTCGTCGGTTGACCGACGGAACGCATGCGGACGCGCTTGACCGACGGTCTCCGTACGTAGTGCGTAGCAATATGCCCGTGTGTGTAATCAGCCAGTGCAGCACTGTAACGATTTAGCCTTGATTTCCTTCTACGGTGGTGTTGGTCGCGTACGTCGGTCAAACGTCGCGCGTCGGTCACGTATAGCATAGAAAAATTTGCTGTGGACGTCAGCGTCGCTGTACAGCAATGGTTCCCAACCAGTGGTCCGCAGAAGCCAAAATATGGTCCGCGGAATGATTTCAAATTTAGCGGGCAGTGAGCCGTTGCTTGGTCGTCGTGCAATGAGTGAGAAGAACCGGAAATAAATATTTAGAAAACGTCGCAAATATATTAATTTTTAAAGATAAACTTTGCGCTTTTATTTTAAAGATAAACTTCGCGCTTTTATTTGCAAACTTTAGTTGTGGTTACGTCAAATTGAAGAAAATAATTATTCCGCGTTTGCGCGACATTAAAAGCACTGTGGAAGACAAAAAGTATGACGCTAGTAAAGCAAATATACAAGAAAACATCAAGACTCATTTACAAATGTTGATTGATGAATTCAATCGTTACCTATGTAAATCCCAGAATTAACCGAAGAAGCTAAAGTTGATCAAAAGCTGATTCGTAACCCTTTTAGCATGGACGCTGGTGAAGTTCATAAAGGAATCCAGGAAGAACTCATTGAATTCCAAAATGACAGAAACTGCAAGGATGCTTTTGAATCTAATTTACTTGAGTCGTTTTGGTGTAAAAAAGCAATTTGTTATACTAAACTTCGAGAAATCGCCTTTCGCTATTTTATGGTTTTCTCAACTTTTCTCTGCTATGTTGGTAATAAAAAATAGGGCGAGAAATCGTTTGAAAGAAAGTGATGATTTGCTTGTAGCTTTGAGTAGCAATATTAGTCCTAGGATAGCTGAACTCGTGAAGAAGATGCAAGCTCAGAAATTCCATTAATACAAAATTATAGAAGTTTATCCTTAAAATCTTATTATTTCAAGTTCCTATTGAGTTTTTAATTAAAGTTTCAGTTTGATTTAATAATCAAACTGAAACTTTAATTATAATAAAAATTTACTGTAATCAGTTTATTTTTATTATACATACCTACATTGTGGTCCCTGCTGACAAGAATGATTATAAAAGTGGTCCCTGACCAAGAAAAGGTTGGGAACCCCTGCTGTACAGTGTCCCATAGAATAGAACATTGTGTTTATTCGTACGTGCAACGGACGTACGCGACCGACGACGTCAGCGTTGAAGGAAATCAAGCGAACGACGTACGCATCGACGACGGTCGACCGAGCGACGGCGACGTCAAGACCTTATTGCCCGTCAAAGGCTTGCCGATTTCGGCGATGCGGTATGGCCGCAACACGCTTAAGGGGCTAACATATTGAAAAGAAATAGACTGATTCCTTTTTTTAGAAATTGGGCATGGGCATATCTAGAAGAAATAAATTATAATAGATTGGCGGCGCTAGTTGGCTCCTGTCAGCCCGTAAAGGTACAAAGGTTCCTTGGTGCCTAACCGGTGTCGTATGTACGTAACGTATGTTTGTGTATGCCGTCCGCTTTGCATTTGCGAGCAGCAGTTAACACGATCACCTGTTTCTATGTGCAGCGGCTGTGGGCCTACTCTGAAACGCAAAAGCCAAAACTTCGTTATACCCGTCCCTCTCACTCTCCAGTCATGAGTGAAAGGGGCGGAGCTAACCGAAGTTTCGGATTTGCGTTTCAGAGTACGGCTCCTCGTACGTATAAACGCTGCGCATGTATACGCTGTTTTTATACCACAGATAATATAATAGTTTATACGCACCAAGGAACCGCCCTACCAACGAGTACGTTTACGCCGTCAAAAGAGTTGTATTCATAAGTTTTATGTATTTACTCCCCATTATTATTATGCTATCCTCAATCGTGACTGCTTTTCTTGTTGTAATTGCAGACTGGCAATATGTTTCGTAGCGTGCGTGTATGGTGTGGGGTATTTATTTGTCATATCCATTGTACTGATCCATCAGCTACTTGTATACATTCCAAAGTATAGTGGTAAGTAGCATTTATTATTTATATATACTTAAATCTAAACTGTTACAGTCATTTCTGCTTTTACCATATACCTAAGCCTTGTTCAAATATACACGATATCGCTGTCGCGCTCGGTAGCGATACCGAGTCGGTACGCGATATCGCTGTCATCCTCGGTAGGAGATATCGCCGCTATACTGCAAAAACGTACTAAATGACATTTTACCGAAAAATGAGTTATGAATTTATAAATTTGTGCTCTTTCGTCGTGTGAAATGGATTATACGATGAAATAAGTAACCTACTATGCCTCAAAATATAGGGTATGTAGGGTATACTGTTCAACAAAAACGTACATAACGTTTTTGCAGTATAGCGGCGTTATCTCTTACCGAGGATGACAGCGACATCGCGTACCGACGCGATATCACGTAACGACGCGATATCGCGTACCGACTCTATCGCTTCGCTACCGATTCGAGCACGACAGTGATATCGCTTATATTTGAACAAGGCTTTAGTACCTATATGCTACTGAAATGAACGCTTTGCTTTTTTAATATTTATTGATATTCTTAGACATGTCGTCGTAACGTAACGAGTAGCAAATGTCAGTCGACATTAATGTCGCGCGTAAAGCTGTATTTTTAAAAACTATAGACATTTTTGTGACATTTTCAGTATCAGATAACTCTACGCGCGACTTGGAAGTTTTTGGCGCTAGTTACAGTACATTTTATTGTGGAAAGATTACTTAGTATTTTAATTTGACGATGTCAAATTAGAGATATATCTATGGACCTGATAGATAATCGCCCCCCTACGTGACCTAAACCATACAAGATTCCGCAAATGATCTGGCTAGATTACTAGCTGAGTAAAGAGAGCTGAAAAGCTAAGCACGAGACTTCTCGATCGATACAAGTATCTATCTCTTCGCCTTCAGTGCCCCAGCATGAAAAACTCGTTATCGTGATCGTATTATTTCTTATGAAAAGCAGAGCATTGCCTCTTTGTGTCGACCCACACGTACTTACCACATCGCAGCGACAAAATTTGGTACAGTCAAGTTCAATAATATCTGTGCACTTTTGAACTTTGTCGTAAGTAGTACTTAATTATTGTGACAATTTGCACAGAAAGTCAAAGACGATGTCAAAACACTTAATGCGACAAAGTCCAAAAATGCACAGGTATTATTGAACTCGACTATACGTGTAAATAGTGTCGATGCAGCTTTTTGCAGTTGCGTTGTGGTTGTGCAACAAAATGTCGATGTGATGGCGTTGTCGCTAGTAGTGGTGGTTACGTCGTACTATATGCGATGTGGTCAGCCGCTAGTTCGTGGCGTCGCGTCGTCGTCGCTGGTGGTTGCGTTGTGGTTGGTAATGTTGGTATCACTCACGCGGTCTATAATGACTGCAAAATGTGGTAAGTACGTGTGAATTGTACAGTGTACTATTCATTTTCAATACAAAATGCGCCCGCCCACGTGTTGTGGTTGTGGTACATGTTGGTAGAAATTCAAAAGATATTTGAAAACAGCACTTTGACAGCGTTTGACGGATTGGATAATTTAATAATACGATTACCCTATCGATAGTTTTCGTGCTGCGGCTACTGTCCGTGCAGACTCCAGTTACCATGAGCTGCTGAAATAAACTGATAATAGAACAGGGGGGTTATTGTGTAACTCAACATCAATCACAATCGCTTTCAGTTTGACATCCATCACTTGTTGTTGAAGAAAGCTGACAAAATTATTTATATTAATGCAGCAACGCCCGTACAATATCTTTCAAACTGAATGCTATTGCGATTTATGTTGAGTTAGACAATTACCCCCCAGATTACATTACAATTTATCACTTCTTATTTACTAAAGTATGGTCTCGGGTCACGAAGAATCTCGTACAATGGATACCTGTCCCTGCCGCCCGCGCGTAAATACAATGCGATTATTATAAATCATAATACCGGTTGTTGAAAAAATTAGGAACAGTCCGCAAAAAAGGCCAAAAGAATGAAAATAGTTTTTTTTTTTTCATTTTGGCCGACCGCGGTTTTGATATTTCCATTTTCAAACGGGTTTTTTAATTTTTTTTAATCCACCTACGTCCCTTCGTTTTCGTAATTTTACTAATAGCAATCGTCAATCCGTATTTAATTATAATATTAGTGTAATAGTTTAATATTATTTTTATCGGTAGGTTAGCTATTGACCCTCGTGTTTTTTTTTATTGAGGCATTATACTATGTATTTTTTTTTCTTTTTTTTTTGCACACCATTCTGAAATGAAGTTAGTTTGACAGCACTTTGACAGCTTGACGTCACAACATGGTGGTGTCCCTATCCTATTCTTATAATAATTCACGCATTCCATCCATCAATTCAGATCCCTTAAGATGGCGATCATCGCATCTGTGCGAGCATGACGCACTATATTTACGCAGGAGCGTCAGAGACAGGTAATAACAGGTCATTGTACTACTCGCTCGAGCTAACATGACACCTGCAAGTTTTACTCGTCTCTTTCACTCGATTCTGTCATGCCTGGTGAGTAAGAGGGACGGGTATAAGCAGCAGGTATCATGTTAACTCGACCGAGTTGTAGGTACGAAATTCTTCGTGCTCCGCGGCCGTACTTTAGTAATGTAGAAAGTAATACTAATCTTCACGATATTAGTATACTAGCTTTCCGCCTGCGGCTTCGACGAGTGGACTACACGACGTTACCCCGTGGGAATTTCATATTTTTTCGAAATAAAAATATCCTTGGTCCCTCTCCAGGCTTCAAAGTATCTGTGACCCAAATTTCAGCCAAATCCGTTCTGCCGTTTTAAGTGTGATTAAGCAGCAAACATCCAAACGTCTTAAATTTCACGTTTATAATATTAGTAGGATAGCTTGGCAGTAAGTACCTAGTCTTAATAGAGACTAGATATACAAAGCGACGACGCCAATAGCGATTCTTGGATCTACCCACTAAAACAAAAATACCGTGAAAGCTACTTAAATAGGACTAATTAAAAAGTAACGGTGACTAAAAGAATAACAACATTAAGTACTTATCTTTTTTTCAGAACCTCAGTGGAGGCGGCTTGTGAATGTTCTCAACGTATGAAGCGGCATCTGTGACTGAAATACGCGTTTCTGTATATTTGTACTTAAAGGTAATTTAATTTAAATTACTACGGAATATAAGTTAGGCTACGGGGTAGCTAACCACCAGGACCAGCGTAATTTCTAAGTAATCTCATAATGAATACACGAAATCTCGATCGATCTACTATTATTAATCAATTATGTAGGTAAGGTAAAGTACCTATAGGAAAAAATAGAGATAAAACTACTACCTACTAACTGCACAAGTAGATTTTGGACTGGCTTCAAACCCGCCCCCTTGGCAAACATGTCCAATGCTCCAATCTAACCAAATAAGCCTTTCGGTAGCTTAAGGCGCATGGAGTCGTGAAACGATCATTTTTGAGGCCCTAAAACTCATAATTTAGCCTACTGATGATGATCCAGAATGAATATATATTAAATATTGATATATATACTTCAATCTGAGCATTTAAAAAAACATAGTCTTGAAGATACTATTTAAAAAAAACATTGAATGAAGCTGTTTTCAACTTGAAATACGCTACTGCTTCTAAACTACAAGTGATATTTTCACGTTTCTTTCAGGAAAAGGTTGCTAACTTGTTTAACTTAAAACTGAGCATTTTTCGTTCTAAAATAATACATAGTTTTGACGAAACGTGCATGTGTTTAAGCTGTTTTGGTGCGGGTAGCGCGGCGGGAAAATTAGGCCACGCTTCTATGCCCAAGGTCGTTGGCGATACCACGGGCCTTAATGAGAGATTTTTGAGGGACAGAAAAAAAAGAAAAAAAAATTGTTCTAATAATGAAACGAGATGGCGCTGACAAATAGCGAAGTCGGTACCAGAAATAAACTAAAATGACGAGTTGATAACATTTTGATTTGTTTTCAAATTCGTAGGTAGCAAGTAGGTAGCACTGTCTAATATTAATACAGTAAAATAACTACGAAGTAACAAAAATATCAGTGCGAAAGCAACGTAATTCTACTAGTTGAAGCTTAAGCAATCAAAAAGTGTGTAAAATCCCCGCACTCGACTGACATGACATGACAAGCATAACCTGGCACCGTCCGTGCGTGCGTGTTTTTGACCTAACTTCTAGTCTTTTAGATTACTTTTGATCATTTCGTTATTTGCGAGCGCCATCTGTCGCCACTTTAAATCAACTTTTTTTTTCTTTATAGCTGTCAGAAAAATCCCCCATTGGTTAGAGCATTGGACCGGATATCCTAGAGTGCGGGTTCGCATCCCTTCTGGAATCCTACTTGTAGACAGGATTTTGTTTCTATAAAAAAATTCCAATAGAATCTAGCTACCTACTACTTATTAAAATATTTGTGGCTTGATGGTGCACTTTTAAATAAACAATAGGTACTTCAGTATTACTATAAGTAGGTACTTAAGTAAGTAGTAGAATAGAAAAATGGAAAATAAGGTATTTAGAAAAAATCGACCCGTCTCACAACCAGCTCCGATGGGACTCGAACCCACGACCTTTCGCTATCCGGGCGACTGCTCTAACCACTGAGCTACGGAGTCGTTACGAGAAGCGTCGAATTTATCAAATACTTCTTACACGCTGTATCATCATGTCAGCCGAACGACGCCCACTGCTGGACATAGGCATCCCCCAAGGATCTCCACAACGATCGGTCCTGCGCTGCCCGCATCCAGCGGCTTCCCGCGATCTTGACCAGATCGTCGGTCCACCTTGTAGGGGGCCTGCCCACGGAACGCCGTCCGGTACGCGGTCGCCATTCGAGAACCTTTCCGCCCCAACGGCCATCGGTTCTCCGCGCTATGTGTCCCGCCCACTGCCACTTCAATGATGCAATCCTTCGAGCTATGTCGGTTGTTTTAGTTCTCCTGCGGATCTCATCATTTCTGATTCGATCGAGCAGGGAAATACCAAGCATCGCTCTCTCCATTGCTCGCTGGGTGACTTTGAGCCTTCTTATGAGACCCATAGTAAAAGACCACGTCTCACTTCCATAGGTCATTACTGGCAACACACACTGGTCAAAGACTTTCGTCTTGAGACATTGAGGTATTTCGGACGCGAATATATGTCGGAGCTTCCCAAACGCTGCCCATCCGAGCTGGATTCGACGAGAGATCTCTTTCTCAAAGTTGGACTTACCTAACTGGACCGTCTGTCCTAGGTAAACATAGTGGTCAACAACTTCAAGTGTAATGTTCCCAACATTAACTGGAGCGGGTGCAACATGGGTATTGAACATGATTTTCGTCTTGTCCATGTTCATCTTAAGACCCACTCTTTGCGAAGCATTACCGAGATCTTCGAGCATTGTGTTCAGGTCTTCCAAGGTCTCAGCCATAAGAACTACATCATCGGCAAATCGTAGGTGTGTTAGGTACTCGCCATTGATGTTGATGCCGTATCCTTTCCAGTCCAGCAGCTTAAAAATATCCTCCAACGCAGCTGTGAACAGTTTGGGAGAGATGACATCTCCCTGTCTCACACCTCGCTGTAGTTGGATAGGATTAGAGCTCTGGTTCTGTAATCGGACCGACATGGTGGCGTTTTGGTATAAGTACCTCAGCACCTCGATGTACCTGTAGTCTATTTGGCACCTCTGGAGAGACTGCAGCGTCGCCCAAGTCTCAATCGAATCAAAGGCTTTCTCATAGTCCACGAACGCCAAGCAAAGTGGCAAGTTATACTCTTCGGTCTTCTGTATAACTTGCCGCAGCGTATGAATGTGGTCTATGGTACTGTAGCCTTTCCGGAACCCGGCTTGTTCGGGAGGTTGGAAGTCGTCGAACCTGCGAACGAGACGATTCGTAATGACTCTCGAAAACAACTTATAGATATGGCTCAGAAGCGAGATGGGTCTATAGTTCTTCAAGAGAGTTTTATCACCCTTCTTGAAAAACAGCATCACATCGCTTCTGCCCCATGCCTTTGGCGTTTTGCCCTCAAGGATGACTGAATTGAAAAGCTTCTGGAGGACTTTAAGTATCGGCTTACCGCCCGCTCTCAGAAGCTCTGTTGTGATTCCGTCATCGCCCGCCGCCTTGTTGTTTTTAAGCTGCTTGAGAGCCATTCTAATCTCGTACAGGCTGACGTCCGGGATATCTTCGGTATGGTGTCGGGTAAGCTTGGCTCTAGGGTCTGTAGCCTTGCTTTCAACAGGTGTTTGTGTGGAATATAGCTGTCCATAGAAACTCTCAATCTCCCTCAGGATTTCAGGTGTTGACGAAATGATGCTACCTTCCTCAGTTTTCAGCCTCGTCAATTGACTTTGCCCGATAGACAGATCTCTCGCGAACACTTTGGAGCCTTTGTTCCGCTCAATGGCTTCTTTAATACGCTCGGTATTAAATTGGCGAAGGTCGCGCGTCAAAGACTTAGATATCTGTCTATTAAGCTGTCGATAACGATGGGCATCCGCTAAGTTCTGCAGCTTCATTTCGTGTCTCTGATCCATGAGTAGGAGAGTCTGACGGGAGAGTTTCTTTAATTTGGGACGACGGGTTTTATAGTACTGAGACCCTACCGTGCAGACAGTATCCACCACCATGTTGTATAGATCGTCCACGTCTATGCTGTTCTCAAGGGCTTCGAAGCGGTTTTGAAGCTCGAGCTGAAAGCACTCGGGGTTTTGAATTTGAGCTGGTATTGGTCGGAGCGTGGATTTTATCAGTCGCGATCTTTCGAGCTTGATATCGATATTCAATGTGCCTCTCACCATACGGTGATCGCTTCCTGTCTTAACAGCGTTGATCACACTGACATCATTGAATATGTGCTTCTTCGTCGACATGATAAAATCGATCTCGTTTTTGACTTTACCGTCCGGACTGATCCAGGTCCATTTGCGGCTTACGGGCTTCCTAAAGAAGGAGTTCATCATATAGAGGTTCTCCCTCTCCATGAAGTCTGTCAGCATCTGGCCTCTATCGTTCCGTTGCCCAAATCCAAATTGCCCCACTCTCAGCTCATCACCGCAACGTTGCCCCAACTTTGCATTGAAATCCCCCATCACAACCGTGTAGTGGGTTTTATAGCTATGCATGGCTTTAGAGATCTCCTCATACATAGCCTCCACTTCGACATCATCGTGTTTTGAGGTCGGAGCGTAGACCTGGATAACATTCAGCGAATATCGTTTCGATAATCTGAGTATCAGGTACGCTACCCTGCTCGAGACACTTCCGATGGTGATCACGTTGTTGACAAGGGATTTATGGACGATGAACCCGACACCACCAATGGACTGTTGGTCGCCCTCCCGGTGGTAAAGTAAGTTACCGGATTGCAGGGTTATCGAGTCCTCCCCCTCTCTTCGGATTTCAGATAACCCAATGTTATCCCAATGTAACTTACTTATTGCCTCTTCCAACTCTACGAGCTTTTCGTCGAGCCTCAATGTGCGCGTGTTGAAGGTTGCCAGGTCGAGTCGTCGGTGTTGGTAGCCGGAGCCTACCCGGTGATTCTTAGCACCCCCTGCCCCGCCGTTACCATAGCCGCTACCGTAGCTAGGAATAGCGGGGCCGCCGGGGACTGGGGGCCGATTTTTTGGTTGTGTATCCATTTTTTTGGGGGGGTTTGCCATAATCGCCACGCTTGGCAGGTGGGTTGGCGATCGCAGTATGGCCTGTTGTAACCTGGAGACGCTGCTGCCCATCTCCTGATGGCAGTTTTCCCTTTGTCGCCTCTTACGACACCCACGGGAAGAGAGGGGGTAGTGCTATTCTATTTATGTGCCGGCACTACACGGCACACGCTGTATAGCCAGCGTTAATTTCATCAATGTGAGGATATTACTACCCCCACACGCGAAAGAAATACCTTTCCAGATATTTGACAATCGCTAAAGAAAGAATTACTATGGCAAGTCATTTAAATTTTTACTTTTTTGCATTCACAATGGTTGTGAGACGGGTCGATTTTTTCTAAATACTTTATTTTCCATTTTTCTATGATAAAAATTGCATTGTGAATCCAAAAAAGTAAAAATTTAAATTACTTGCCATAGTAATTTCTTCTTTAGCGATTGTCAAATATCTGGAAAGGTATTTCTTTCGCGTGTGGGGTAGTAATATCCTCACATTGATGAAATTAACGCTGGCTATACAGCGTGTAAGAAGTATTTAATAAATTCGACGCTTCTCGTAACGACTCCGTAGCTCAGTGGTTAGAGCAGTCGCCCGGATAGCGAAAGGTCGTGGGTTCGAGTCACATCGGAGCTGGTCGTGAGACGGGTAGATTTTTTCTAAATACTTTATTTTCCATTTTTCTATGATAAAAATTGCATTGTGAATGCAAAAAAGTAAAAATTTAAATGACAAGTAGTAGAATATTTGAGATTATTATGCTTGCAACGGTGTGGGCAAAGTTAATCCAAAAGTTAACTTCGTTAACCGTATATTTGTACTTCATACTCGAAAAGTTACATTAGGTGCATTCGTTACTCAAAAAGTTAACTTCGTTAATCGCATAAGCATTAAGTATCTTTTGTAAATATAACGGAAGTTAAAAGTTAAGACTTAGAAAAATTTAGACTATCCTAAAGCTGTCTGTTATTTCCATTAAAACCTGTAAATTCAAAGTTCGGTAAAATAGTTGAGCACAACTAAGATTCGCAGATATTTTATTTATAATTTCATAGCTCGTATCACGTCACAGGTACACTCACGGACAAATTCGGTGAACCAGTTCTTACTTCTTTTCATGTGGCTGGGGCGTCTCCCGTTCAGTTGCAGTCCCTATCCCTGACTGTTTATGCATTCTACTACCCTATTTTAATAGATAACCAAATAGTAAAAATGACTGCACGTGAAAGGCAAGGCATCAGCAACGCGAAAAGTGGTTCACCAAATTTGTCCCTGTTTGTACAAATACCTTTTCAAATGTTAATCTGTAAGCAATTATTGTCAAAAATAACTCGATATTATAGATTATATTTTACTGTATAGGAAAAATGTGTGATAGTAAAAAACCACGAGCCATATAAGTAGCTTTCAGGCGGGATTCGAACCCGCGCCTCCGGGAATCCGGCCCGATGCTCTGACCAACTAAGCTACCGAAAGGCTTACACGACTCGTCGAATTTTGCTATCACTTGTTACGCTGTAGGCCAGCGTTGCTTCATCAATGTGAGGAAACCCTCGCATCCGAAAGAAACATTTTTGCAAATGTTTAACAATCGATTAAGATGAAACAGCCATATTGAGATTTTATATTATTTTTATGCACTCACATTATATTTACTGTCATAAATGTAATAAGATTCAGGGTATGAAAAGAAGCTAAACGAAGCCGAAAGCCACGTATTCTGTCCATTATTACGAAGTTTTTTCTGTACTGGGCCATACCTGGGATTCTTCTGACTATGGAGATATCAAGTGCCAAAGTCAAAATATTGTGTACCTACCTAACTTTGGTTTTAACAAAAATAAATGTAAAAAATTAAAATTTCTTAGTCAGATAGGATTATGAAATTTGAAGACGCAATGAATATCAAGCGCAGCCACTACCGCACACGCACACAAATACACGTGTACGTACAGCTCAAATCAGCTGTCGAGTTTAGGGCCCTCGCCCACGTCCGATAATCGGTGGCCGATTTTGTCTGATCTCCCTTTCGCACTCACATAATAGAAAGGGAGATCAGACAAAATCGGCCACCGATTGGGCGTTTTCACACTGAACGATAACGACACCGACACGATACTACACCGATATCGGCACGATATCGTCCGCCGATATCGGAACGATATCGGTATGTGACACGATAACCAGCAGCTTGCTATGCGGTTAGTCACATTGCGCCAGCTAAAGTAACCGCGCGATTCCAAGTTTATTATAGTAGATATTAAGTAGGTACTTATAGTAGTATATTCGAGGTAATAATGGCAGCAGTTAACAAGTTACGTTTGCTTTATCTTTTATATTTACGGCGAAAAAGGCGGTAGAGTTAAGTTATGCGCCGCCCGTCTTGTTTTTTTCTATTTATACAAAGTTCTAAACTTAAAAAAGAAAATTGAGTCCATAGGGTGTCTACCAAGTACATCCAAATAAAAAAAATTTTTAGTTCATCGGGTGCCTCTCATCTACCTCCAAGTTCTTAAGTAGATTTTAAGATCGTTAGATCATTAGATTTTAGCTACGATCGCACTGTTTACAAGATAGTACCTATTGACATTTTTATAAAATATTTTTTGCTGAAAATTATTTTTGTTTTATTTTATTTATTTGGTGGATCAACAGTTACAATACAAATTATGAAACTATAAATTGTTACAGTAAACCAATTATAGACATGGCACATTATTTTTATATGCACCTATTTTATAAAAGAAATAAAAGCGCCTTCAAAAAAATGCCACCAAAAAGTAAGAAATAAACTTTGAAGACGGGCGTGACGTGAAACATGTTTTGTTTTACTGTTTAAAGACGGGCACTTCAAAGTACTTACCTACTTAAGTTATTTGTTGTGAATAGAGTATTAGAGTTAGAGGTATTATTTTTTATTTTTTGGCGGAATTTTATTTGAAGGCGCTTTTATTTTTTATAAAAATATTTTTATGTCACTCGTTTTAGTGCATCATGCAGGCAATTTTCGTGTACCTATCTTGGTAAATTGGTACTTATGTTAGGATGTACACATAAACCGCATCAATCAAAAACACTTATCTGATGAAAACCGTATCAAAATCGATTCAGCCAAACGTGAGATATTCACGGACAAACATACATAACGTACATAACGGGTCAAACTGAGAACCTCCTTTTTCGAAGTCGGTTGTAATACCAAAACCTTCTCCTAAATGTAACAAATACTTTTCTAAAAACCGCATCTCGCGGACAATCATACATACATACATGCGAGTTAAATTGAGAACCTCATTTTTTGAAGTCGGTTAAAATACCTAAACATTCTCCTAAATGTAACAAATACTTTTCTGAAAACCGCATCTCGTTGACAAACCTTCATACAATACATACGGGTCAAACTGAGAACCTCCTTTTTGAAGTCGGTTTAAAACACTAAAACCTTATCCTAAATCTAGTATAGTAGTTTTTTATACTAGTATAGTATTATATTATCTGTGTCCTAAATGTAACAAATACTTTCCTGAAAACCGCATCAAAATCAGTTCAGCCAAAAGCGAGATAATCGCGGACAAACATACATACAAAAAAATACAGGTCAATCAAACTGAGCTTCTTTTTTTGAAGTCACTTAAAAATTATTACTATCGTTCGATCATTGTCGATATAACGTACTCGAAATAGAAGGGAGAGGTGAGGCGGGAGGAGATCCACCTTCTCTGTCCTCTCCACCAATCAACAAGCAGGCATCATCGTTGCGGAACTCACACCTAGCAAAACAAGCAACAAGCGCTACCTAGCGGTGGTTTTTAGCGTAAAAACCTAAAAAATGCAGTAAATAACAGATACCTAAACTGTTAATAACGCTTGGGTACTTTCGTTAATAACCGGCTTCGCATCTTCCGCACTTGTGTCGTCACCGATATCGGCACGACAGACGATATCGTTGACGGTAACGAACGAACGACACAGTGTGAAAGCATTTAGTAGTGGTTGTATCAAACCGCCAGTCCGACGATATCGTGCCGATATCGTGTCGTTACCGTTATCGTCCAATGTGAAAACGCTCATTATCGGACGTGGCGTGGGCGAGAGCACTAATAGCCGCTACACACGCTCCTATCCGACCGCCGATTTGGTGCGGGCGAACTTCACTGCAGATCTGATCCGCGCCTACACACGTTCAAACCAAATCTGCCAGACCAAATCGGTCGGCGCTACACACGTTCCGATTTGGTCTGGCCGACCTCTAGCCGTTGTTGCAGTGTTGCCAGCCACTGCTAATCTCCCAATATTATTATTATTTATAAATACTGAAAACATCAATTCGCTTGAAATAAATAAATTAAAAAGAAAAATATTATCGGTTTTTAATGTTTTATTACTATAGAAAAACAATTTAATTATTTTTTAATTTTCTGTTATTTCATTAAAATTCGAAACATGCTAAATATTTACTAAAAGCAGCACTTACTGATAAGGTGTTATGCCCTTTTTACATGTATTTAGTTTTACGACAAATTGTTAGTTTTTAAACAAAATATTCTAAAAAAACAAATAGATAAATAGAATCTTTTCATAAATGGCCATATTTAAACCTTTCGTTCGTTCAGTCCTACGTAAAACTCATGAACGAGCATTAAATTGAATCCTCTGAAAATCCCTTAAACGTAATTTACCTGCTTTAAATATTTCCGCTTTTACATATTTTCTCCCTAAATCTAGGGGAAAACCTCCAAAATTTTCAACACTGCCAAGTTGGTCCGGTCGGAAGTCTACACACGTTCCGATTTGGTAGGAAGTGAAGTTCGTGCGAACCAAATCCGGCCGACCGCGTCAAACACGAATAATAATAATTATGGTCGGACGACTACGCTACACACGTCCAGATTTGGTCTGGAGCAGACCAAATCGGCGGTCGGATCGGAACGTGTGTAGATGCTATAACGCGAAGGTGCACGACTCGCGGGCACGGGGCAATCACACACACATGCACACTTTTTTACACGCGTTTCATTGCTTGTCTTAGAAAACACCCGTATTTAATACCTAAAAATTAAAGTAGTTTCCCAGCAATTATTTTTACTGAATGTTTCTTAGTTTGATGTAAGTACACTATGTGTATATTACGGCTTCGTTAAGCTTCTTTTCATACCCTGTATAATTATAAAAAAAATACTTTATGTAGTTACTTTAACCTTTTGTTAAGACTTTTGGTAAGAAAAACACTATAAAAATCTTGGTCTGAATAATAAATAGGTAAGTAGGGCGCGGGCGCAACTGGGGATTATACTCGTCGTGCCCTTATAAACGTATGATCTTTAAATTGTCTGCAATATGTCTGAAATAGCGATCTATTTCATTCAATTTGATAATGTCTGATTAACATATCTTTAATTAGGTACTAGAATAACATTAGAAGAGATATGTAGGTAGGTATATCTTAAGGTGGCGAAAACTATAATCAATCACTTTGTAAAACTAACAATAAGAAGCTAACGTTAGGCGCTGTATACAACATTTCTCTTTCCACTGAATCAAATAGGTATATTTGTAAAATGTCGCAAACGTACTCACAGTTTATTTTATTTAAGGACAGCTAGCAAGTACATACACCAAACACAAGGTAAAAATACATTTGAAACTTACAAGCTACAGTGTTGTCTTATTATTAGCTGCCACGCACGACCAGTTAACGCACAGCAAGACCCTTTGTCGGAAATGAAAAAATATATTTGGACTCTCCATACAAAATGTCCCGATTAGTTGCTTTTGTATGAAAAGTAGTTTTTTTTTTCATTTCCGACAAAAAAAAAAGTTTAATTAAAGTACTTATTTCTTTCTTACAATTAAATTAAAGTAAGCCCTTGAATACTAACCCTTTGTTGTTCATACAAACATAGACATTCTCAAAGAACGTAAACAATCCTAGTAACTGCGATAAAGTTGCTCTTATTAGCATCAAATTTAAAATCAATTAAGTATGTAGGTAATTCCTACTGTGCTAATTACGCAGAATGATATTTACGCAAGTGCGTGAGTAGGTACCTACCTACCTCAAAGGATTAATATTTTTTCATTTTTCTAGTCGTATTATATCGTTATTTCATGGATTTCCTTTATTTTAGTAAATTATTTGTAAATTTATTTAGTTGTCTAAATAAGTAATACATTTGTTAAGTATATCACGATAAAATGTGCATCAAGTTAGCAGCCTCACAACAGAATTAGATGGTTTTGATTATGTCAAAAAATACTGTATAAATAGTGTTAAATAGTGATGTATATTAAATAAATAGTGATACTTTGATTCAAAAGATATTTGAGTATCTTAGTGAGGCTGCTAACTTAACGTCAAGCTAGCAGTCACCTCAAGAAATACAGTTCGTATCAAAGTGATTTATATGTCAAAAAATACTGTATAAATAGTGTATCGTAAACGCAAAATTTCAAAAGTATTGCTTTAATACAAGCCGAGATATTAGGGTCTCTAAGTGGGCTGCTAACTTGACGTTTCTTGCGATGGCGATTCCAGGGAAACGGGTACAAGTTTTAAATAAATAAATACTTGAAAAAATACTGTGTGAAATAGTGAATCTTCACTACATAGTATAAAACAAAGTCGCTTTCTCTGTCCCTATGTCCCTTTGTATGCTTAAATCTTTGAAACTACGCAACGGATTTTGATGCGTTTTTTTTAATAGATAGAGTGATTCAAGAGGAAGGTTTATATGTACTTTTTATCCCGATATTCCCACGGGAACGGGACCACGCGGGTGAAACCGCGGGCGGCCGCTAGTAGGATATAAATTAAAAAAGAATTCTTCTTTGCTATTTTAAAGAAATCTTATGTTAACTTCTACATAATAATCTGAATATATGCTGACGATCAATGTTGAACTTTGCTCCTTAGTAATAAGGTTCAATCTTTATTTCTATCGTGAGGTGCGTACTTTCGAGCAAAAAAGTGAAATATATATTTTTGATTGTGTTAATACATACGTATCATAGGTTTAATGCTATTGATTAGATATTTAAACAAATATATTTCTACCCACTTTTTAACAGACTTCAAAAAAAGAGGAGGTTCTCAAGTCGACTGTATTTTTGTTTATGTATGTTTTACCATAACTTCGCCAGTTGTGAACCGATTTTAATAATTCTTTTTTTATCTGAATGAAAATTGTTTATGTATGGTCCCATGAAAAATTTAAAGTAGTCAGTTCAGTAGTTTTTTCACAATCCTGAAAAAAACACATAGTTTTCGACTGGTAGTTCCTGCTTTACATGTCAATATCTTTGCGAACTATTGACCAATTTGAATGATATTTTTTTATTCGAAAGCGTAAACTCCTGAGGTGATCACATTGCTACCAAGTTAGGATCTGATGGTGTAATTCAGGGGAAATCGAGGAAAACCCGTAAATTTTATGGGTAGTTTACGTATTTTATAGATTTTCTAAAGTTTTTTAATTATTTGCATCTGGTAGTCATCATCTCATGCTGATGAGCTGGTGATGGAAGGTACAACTCCTCAATGGTTAGGAGTTAGAGGATAATTCTTTAAATATCGTTCATACCTAAAGATTTTTAGTTGTATTCTTTCAGGTTCTTTAGGTGAGCTGATGATGGAAGGTAAAACTACTTAACGCTTAGGAGTTAAAGCATGTTTTATAATTACCATATGCACGAAAATACCTTTAGTTGTATTCTTTTAAGTTATTTAGGTTAGCTGATGGTGGAAGATTAAAAAACTGCATAACAGTTAAAAGTTAGAGGATGGTGCTTGTCTGAGTGTTCTAATTAAGATATGGGCTACAGTTTTAAACGTTGCACATTGTGCGACGCTTGCGCATTCGATTTCTTACACTAAAAAAGAAAATATAAACAAATAAAAAAAAAAAAAAAACCGCCTTCAAACAAAAACTGCCGACAAAAACTCACTTCCCAAAAAAACGTAAAAATAAAAAAAAATTGAATCAATCCATTTAAAGGACGAAAGGGCGGGACATTATCTAATTCATTTTGGAACTTACTGATTGGATTGAAGTCGGTGCCAAGCCGAAAGTAACAAGAACAAAATATTTAGTAGGGGTAGGGTAGGGGTAGGGTAGGGGTAGGGTAGGGGTAGGGTAGGGGTAGGGTAGGGGTAGGGTAGGGGTAGGGTAGGGGTAGGGTAGGGGTAGGGTAGGGGTAGGGTAGGGGTAGGGTAGGGGTAGGGTAGGGGTAGGGTAGGGGTAGGGTAGGGGTAGGGTAGGGGTAGGGTAGGGGTAGGGTAGGGGTAGGGTAGGGGTAGGGTAGGGGTAGGGTAGGGGTAGGGTAAGGGTAGGGTAGGGGTAGGGTAGGGGTAGGGTAGGGGTAGGGTAGGGGTAGGGTAGGGGTAGGGTAGGGGTAGGGTAGGGGTAGGGTAGGGGTAGGGTAGGGGTAGGGTAGGGGTAGGGTAGGGGTAGGGTAGGGTAGGGGTAGGGGTAGGGTAGGGGTAGGGTAGGGGTAGGGTAGGGGTAGGGTAGGGGTAGGGTAGGGGTGGGGTAGGGGTAGGGTAGGGGTGGGGTAGGGGTAGGGTAGGGGTAGGGTAGGGTAGGGGTAGGGGTAGGGGTAGGGGTAGGGTAGGGGTAGGGTAGGGGTAGGGTATGGGTAGGGGTAGGGTAGGGGTAGGGTAGGGGTAGGGTAGGGGTATGGTAGGGGTAGGGTAGGGGTAGGGTAGGGTAGGGGTAGGGCCACGCGAACGAAGTCGCGCCGGGTCAGCTAGTAGGATATAAACTTTCACTTGATATCACTTTTTATGGTACAATTAATGTAAGTACTCACTGCTTACCAATTTTAAAACAAACAAAACTTTTCTCCAATGTCATGTCACTGAACCAAAATCACGTAAGTAAACAAAACCACGCCATCTCGCGGTGTTGCTTTGTACCAACTACGCCATTGACTCATTTGCGCTGGCGATGATGGGGCGTTCCCAAATGTACGTCAAGAAAAAATAACATGCTGTAAAAAATAGTGATTCTGTTTCATTCATTTATTTTATTTTACCTTTGTAAAAGTTAATATTTATTTAACGTGTTACATTATTTGACATAACTTTTAACGTCTAACACTATCTAAAACTATGAGATTGATTCGTGTCTACTTCTTTGTATGCATTGCGGTGTTGTTCCGGATTTCGCCAAATTAATTCGAGTCACAAATGACAAATGCTTGACATATTATTTTTCGATATACGATAGATTTATGTGTCATTTAAAATGACTGGAATAAAAAATTTGACAATATCAGTACGTCTAAAGAAAACTGTACACGACTGTACCTAAAATCGAATGTATGGTAGAAGTTTACATCAGATTTTTTGAAAATAGCAAAGAAGAATTCTTTTTTTATTTATATCCTAAGATTCACTATTTCACACAGTATTTTTTCAAGTATTTATTTATTTGAAACTTGTACCCGTTTCCCTGGAATCGCCATCGCAAGAAACGTCAAGTTAGCAGCCCACTTAGAGACCCTAATATCTCGGCTTGTATTAAAGCACTACTTTTGAAATTTTGCGTTTACGATACACTATTTATACAGTATTTTTTGACATATAAATCACATTGATACGAACTGTATTTCTTGAGGTGACTGCTAACTTGACGTTAAGTTAGCAGCCTCACTAAGATACTCAAATATCTTTTGAATCAAAGTATCACTATTTATTTAAAATACATCACTAATTAACACTATTTATACAGTATTTTTTGACATGATCAAAACCATCTAATTCTGTTGTGAGGCTGCTAACTTGACGCACACACGATAAATTGTTATTTTATTTATTTCATAATGTAATTCCCCCTAAGGGAAATCGGTTACTGTATACAAAATATTAGAGCAAACATTGAGAGTTTTGGGTGAGTCATTTAAGTGTTTGATATACTGTCATGCCATTTCCTTTTGTTTGATTTATATCTTAAGATTGATTAGAGATTTTCCAAAATTACTCAAGGATCATTTTGTACATCTGGGTATCTAAAACGATCCCCTACGATCTTGTATGGTTAACCCATACATTCTTGACTCCATGTCTTTTATGTGCTCAACGAGTTCTCTCTCTTGCTCAGGTGTACCTAAACACCGTTTGTTTATTGCCCAAAGTCTTAACTGCGCCAAAAGTGTTAGGGTAAAATGATTCCTGTGATCGTTTCATACACACTAAAGGGGATCGTTTTCGTATAACCCCAAATTTTAAATTTACAAAAGAATAATAATAATAATATTATATATAATTTTTTTTTTACTATCACATTTTTCCTATATTTACAAAAGAAGTCGAAGTACCTATTACCTCAAAACATTTTCTTGGTGAGATCAAATCGAGATTCAAATGTTACTGAATATCCACAAAAGAATTTCAACAAAGTAACATTGATTGCAGGCTTACCGTCAGTGGCGGATTAAACGTGGAGGGCGCCCTAGGCAAGCACCTCCTAGGCGCCCCTCTACACACATATTTTTATACTAACTTCGAAAGAACGACCAATCGTCTTACTGCATAGTTGGTGCACACACATATAGTTAGTGACTTAAGTGCCCCGGTAAGGATCATTCGCAATTGACAATGTTTACGTCATTGAAGGACCAAAATGATCGTCTACAGAGGCAATTGAAGCCATTGTCATTCGAAACTACGTGATTGACGGCGAATGATGGAAAGCCCATTGACAATCGCGAATGACGCTACCAATTGAACGTCGCGTTGTGCGATTGACAGATTTTTCGGTCATTTGTTCGCTCGCTAGTCGAGAAACATGGCGGACATCAAGGAACTAATGTGGGCGAGCAATTGCCGCATCGAATGAAGCTCCATCATTCGCACCTTCAATTGAAACGGTCAATCGCGTAGCAAGTGACGAATGACGATTTTCCGTCACCGGGGGTACTTTAGATCGTTATTATTCTAAAGTGCCCCGGTGACGGTCAATCGTCATTCGTCAATTGTTACGTGATTGACCGTTTCAATTGAAGGTGCGAATGATGGAGCTTCATTCGATGCGGCAATTGCTGTAAGATCTCCGAAGCGCAAACTCTTGATAAGTAAACTCTAACTAAACGATTGCGCGCGCCCCTTCGCAACCTGGCGCCCCTAGGCACGTGCCTAGTCTGTCTTAGGGATAATACGCCTCTGCTTACCGTAGATGGAAGACAGCTATTTTAATTTTTTTGCAATAAATCGGCGCACTGTTGTCACGCGCCGCCATGCGCCATGACACTTTTTTGGACTACTGAGCGGAGTAGCTCTACGAGGAAGACGTTAGCCAGTAAATCGTATAGATGGTGCTAGTATTTTCGTCGAAACTGTAGGGAATCATTTTACCTCATGGGATCGTTTTGTACACCTTTCCCCTACTTTTCCCATAGTAAAATAAAAGCACAACATTACTTAGTTAACAATTTATTATATTAAGTAACTAAAACTTACATATTATTATATAAATCGGTCCCTTTCGTTTATTATTTAATTATAATTTAAGTACTTAGGTGGTTATCTACTAAATTAAGTATTTAGCTTTTACTTTAGGACCATTACATTACTTAATTCATTCTTCTACTTGTATAAAGATACGAATTTAACATTGATAAAGATAGGGCTGCAAACGTAGGTATATGGTATTATTTTTATAAAAAATAAAACCGCCTTCTAAAAAACCACATCAAAAAAGTAAGAAATAATTCCTCACCAAATAAATAACGTAAGTACTTTGAAGTCGGGCGTGAAACATGTACAATTTTTTTGTTGTTTTTGTTAAAACCCGCCCGACTTCAAAGTACTTACGTTATTTATTTGGTGAGGAATTATTTCTTACTTTTTTGATGTGGTTTTTTAGAAGGCGGTTTTATTTTTTTATAAAAATAATTTTTATTTCACTCTTTTTAGGGCATCGTGCAGGCAATTTGCGTGTTTTCTGGTAATTAGGTATGTGATCAAACTCAAAACCTCCTTTTTCGAAGTCGGTTAAAATACCTTGAGGTATCCCCTTTTTAACAAAACAAGAATCATCTAAATCGGTTTATAAACAAAGGAGTTATGCCTAAAGATAAGTATTAAATTCACATAAAGTGGTAACGAAAACGACAGTCTTTTCAAGATTTCCTGAAAACTACTGAACCGATTTCAAAATTTCAAAAAATGGGACCAACTTGGAAACCAACCTGATGTAATAACGTTTGAACCATTTCAATCGGTTCAGCCGTCTTCGAGTAATCGGTGGACATACACAATACATACAGACGAATAGAGAACCTCCTCCTTTTTGATTTAGAAGTCGGTTAAAAATTTATTCAAAATACTCCCGAGTTTGGCCATTTAATACTTTGTAGTGTTAAACCTTGTGGTTAGCATCATTTACTCAATTTGCAGCAAATTCTAAAAACCTTTTTAAAATTCCTTTTATGATTATCGTTGTGTCTTAACGTCGACTTGAACCAAAAAAATACTAGTTTCTTACATCACCACCCCTCGTAGGTACGTAGGTACTGAAGATGCAACAATGCATTTGGTACAAAATAATTACGAACTACTTATCTTATATTTTCTACTGATTTTGGAATAAAATGATTTGGGTTACCTACCCAAAAGAGAAATAAACCAACTCATTTGCGAACCTATCTTTCCCTGCGCCTAATAGGCAACTGTGAATCCCCCTTAATCTTCCGGTGGTATATAATCGGGCACAACTTGTAGAACCTTCTCTCGCCATCTTGCTTTTCTTGCTTCTTGCTCCCTCTTTAAAGCATTAAGAGCTGGCAAAGTCCTCCAGCAAGTGAGTATCTTGAACAGCAAATTGCTACAAAGAAAGCAAGTCATTTACACAATCAACATAGGTAAGTGAGTAAGTAGTTATTACAACACCGAAATAAGTCGCAAATATATTCTGGACGCAGGATGGGTACCTACCTAGTAACTTTACACTTACGTTTTTTTTAAACACTAATGTGTTTTTTTTCCTTTAAATTCTGTGAAATGAGTTTTTACCTTTTTATTTGCTGCTTTGTAATATATAAACACGAATTAATATAGCTAGTGCTCACCTATTATAGTATTTGACTGCTTTCTGAAATTTCGCGTCACTTTCCTTCTTTACTATATTAATTGCTTCTTTGAATTTTCTAAATACCAATTGCGTAACGAACAAATCATAATAGTCGTCTGCCACTTGTTTCTTCAAATTATATCCGTGAACATTCTATAAACGAGAAAAGTAAAAATATGTGACCTTTAATGCCTTTATGTGAGTTTCATGGTTGACCCACAATATACACAATTGCCCGGCAACACTGCCGGCGGCTTGACCATTAGCATAACCACCAGAGAACTCGGAGAAGCTACCGGCAACAAACAAAGCCGGTGGCGAGGCCGGGTGGTGGGGCCGTCGCGCCGGCACATGCATGCCGCCGCCGGGCTGTGTGAATCCATCCATCATGGTCGTTTAGCTTTAAACTTAATTTATCTTCGATCATATGAACCCTAGATACACAATTCCATACTAAATGCGTTTGAAAAAGTGATTCCAACAATATGATATCCCATCTAATTCAATTTTTTTTATTATTATTTGTTAGTTATTATTTTAAGAAAATTGTACTGTGTTTAGTATAAGGTGACGACTGTTCTCCAAGACGTCTTGGGTTAAACTGTAAGTCCTGGAGAATTAAATGATTAAATAAATAAAATAAAATAAAAATAAATAAAATCTCTTTTCTTGCATTGTTTTTGCACGTCTTCAAAGCACATTTAGGCATCGCCCGGCGTAACGATGCATCGTTACGCCGGGCGGTCAAGTCAAATGACTACTGAGGCGATCTAATGCTCAATTTCGAGTTGAGCATTCGTTTGCGGCTTCACTTTCAGTGCGTTTACGCTGTATCTAGAATCTAGGTTTATATGATCGAAGTA
Source organism: Crambus lathoniellus (assembly GCA_949710035.1). NCBI lineage: Eukaryota > Metazoa > Arthropoda > Insecta > Lepidoptera > Crambidae > Crambus > Crambus lathoniellus. Next base: position 18,122,917 of record OX453306.1, read on the forward strand.
ATTTATAAAAGGTTTCGTTGTCATTCATTAACGCTAGTGCAATCATTCTTCATTAATTTTTTAAAATTGTTTCCGCTCCGGTGGACGGAGATGCGGCGTGAGTGTGTTACACACTGCGGGTTTTGTATGCAAATCAAGATTCTACAGCCAAAGTTACTACCGCAAACCGGAGCGGTGTGCGGTGCAGTGTGAGAATCACCTTCATAGTATAGGTCAATGACAATTATATATACCTGCTTGAAACGATCAAACGCTCTTCTGAGTTTCTTCTTCCTATCAAAATCTTCAGCCAGGTAGAACCGTTCGTACCACATATCTTCCGTGTACCACATCCAATGTAAAAACACGTTCTTTTTCAGTTGAAAAGCGTAATGGAGTTTAGCCTTCTCTATATTGTCCCTCTTTATTTGCAATAGTATTCTAAAAGGCCTAATGCCGTACTTGGTCTTCAACGTCCTCTCATAGTGTAAGTCTGCCATTACAATAAGTGACCTCAATCGCGCGGCATGTTGTTTTCTTCTTATGTTTTCTATTTGTTCTTTTCTTCTTTTTTCACGAAGTGCCTCTATCTGCTTCATCCTTTCTTCTTTGTCCATTTCTGCTTTAGCTAGTTCTACCTAAAGGAAATTGTATTGTGTAGTCTTTCACATCCAGAAACTAGTCAAAACCTACTACTTGCTACTAGTTACTATGTGCTACTTTTAAATCTTCAAGTATTACCTGTTGTTTGAGTCGGACACGCTCTTCTTCCATTTGTCGTCTTCTTTCCCTTATCATCGCGTGTTTTTCTTCGCGTTCCCGAGCTCTCTTCTCCATTCTTTGCAAAAATCTTGGTACTTTCAAACAATGTAGGACAAGAGATGGCTCTAAAAATCATTTGGTTCCTCAAAACAATTATTAACTACTAAATTTTCTTAAGTACCTATCAATCTAGTTTTTTTTTATCAATAATTTCTTTCTTAAAATCTATACCATACCTTCAATCTCTTTAAGTTTGAGTTCATTTGTCAAACATTTTATTTTCGGTTTCAACTGCCTATCTATATCAAAATACGTTCTTCGAACTTCATCCTTCATAGCATCCACGGATTGACGTGAAGCTTCAATTATTCTATTATATTTAAGTTCTTCTATTATTCTATTCTGTTCTTCCAATTTGGCTTTTTGTAGAGCAATTATATGCTTCTGTACTTGATATCTGAAATAAGTGATATTTAATTAAACGATTCGATATGTGCAACTTTAACTTTAACCCAAACCTACCTAAATACAATATACCTAATCAATAAAAATCTAATCCTTACCTCTGTTGATACGTATTATAATCTCGGGCAACCATTTTAGCTTTATTTACAGAATCCTTAGAATGCTTTGCGTCCATTTTTCTCTTTTCTAGCTTGTCAAAAAACGTATCCAGGCATGCTTGTCTCTGTTTATTCATAGTTTCTTTTTTCTTAATTATGTACATTTTCCATTTGTCTATAAATTTCTTCGCAATTTTAGTGTCATTTTCATTCGTATCGATTCTTAATGGAGTTATATTCAATATTTTCTCAACCCGGCTATTTTCCACACGAATCGCTGTAGGGTTAACGATAACATTTTGTTCAGATGCTGTTTTCGGTGTTGTCATTGTATATTTTGGTGTCAGGGTCGCTTCGTCATTATTGTCTGGCTTTGATATCGCCATCATTATCAATAGCGTTTTCAGATCTTGTGAGTCAAAACTATGCTCAACATTATTTTTTAAATCTTCACCCAGTTGAACTTGCGTTATAATAGTTTCAGAACATTCATGCTCTACTTGATCCGTATGGGGATAAATATTCTCCTGGTAGTTATCTGTTGATTTGTTGGAATACGTACATTCAATTCTTATTAATTGTGCATTAGTAGTTTCCTCTGGTTTATTGATTTTTTTGACAGGAGACAGTAGAGGTTTTACTTTGTTTTTTCTATTGTCATTTGTTACTTTTTCTACCTTGGGCTTATTATTTACTTTAAAACCACTGTCATTATGCAAAACTAATTTACTCATATCTTCTTCAAGGTCCAATATGCATTTTTCAGTGTCATCGTGAAGAATCTTTAAATCTTTCAAAAGGGTATCCCCTCCTAAACTTACCAAATCAGGTTTAAATGAAGAGTTTCTTACGCAATTTCTCATAATGATTTGATTTTTCAAATTATCATTTTGAAAGCTATTGCGAATTTTAATTATTTCTTTGTTTATTTTATAACCATCTTTTATCTTTTTTATGGTCCGTCTGCAATTAAATTTGCGGTAAGTATATTTAATTGTAGCATGTTTGTCATAATAATAGAAGTTAAGTTTACGGTAACTATATCTACTTAAAATAAAAAAACTGGTTTCAGACGCCATTTTCGCCTCTTCATTGTTACAAATATTTTATAGAAAATTCTATAGAAGTTTAGTTCGTCACATTTCCGCAACATGGCGAGGCTTTTTATATTCTGCCATGCCAGGCTTTAAATGATTTGTAAACAGGATACATAAGTATTTAGGTAAAGTACGTACATAGCTTAATGTAAGTATAAAGAAGGTATAAACTAGCGGAATGTGTAGATTTACCTGTTCCAATTACTGTCCATCAAAACGTGCCTGTGACTGTCCTGAAACTGAAATCATTGAGATTTTAAACCTTTTTTTATTATTTTGATGTAGGTACTTACTTATCGAATTTAGGTAGGGCGTACCGCGTAGGTAGGTATGTAGTAGTTTTCCCTTCACTAATAAAGTTATTACCATGCTGTCTTGACAAAATGTATTCACCTTTCTTATGATATCGAAAAATTGAAGGTCTGGAGAATCTGGAGTAGATATCTGATGAAGAACCATCAGAACTCAAGTTTAACTAGGGGAGATATGGAAATGTCTTTGCACGCCCCGGGCCCCCGATCCAGGGGGGCCCCAAACGCCTCCACGTTCCCTTGATCAAATCCTAAATCAGTGCGCTTATTTAGGATTTGATCAAGGGAATAGAATATTTAGGATTTGAGCTCCCGTTCGGGGCCCCCAACCACCTCCAGGCGGGGAAGGGGTGCTGGGCCCACATCCCTGCAGTCTTAGTCGGGCACTAACAAGTTGAGAAGAGTAAGTAGATACCTAATCAATTTATGTAAGACTTTTTTATTTTCTTAACCTTTCAGCTGAAAGAAAACAAGTTATAATGGGTATGTATCATAATAACTACGGTGATTACGACTATGGTCGAAATAACTACGATCGATTCACATATTTTCATAATGACTATTGAACGACTCAACTACTGTTCATTTCACCTACGGTTCATTGAACTACAGTTGATTCAACTAACGGACGATTGTCCTAATGTTCATTTCATCTACTGGTTGTTTCGACTATGTAACTACTTTTTAGTAGCTTACCTACTAATAATAATTTAATTAATTTAAATAATATAAACACTTCTTTACAAAGTGAAAACGTCTCTAAATCGGCTTTAAACTAAAACATAAGACAACAGCCAAGTCCCTCTTGCCTTAACGTATTATGTCAAAACATTCAGGGCCTGTCTGGCAAAGTTTTAGAATTAGAATTATTTGCAGAATGTAATGACATTCATGTCATTTGTATAACTGAGCACTGGCTGAATCATTGTGATTTGTCATGTAGTGTGAATAATTTTCAGTTAGCAAATTTATTATCTAGGAAGACAACAACGCGTGGCGGCTCTCTAATTTTCGTAAAAAATAATATAAGCTACAGAGAAAGAAAGGATATTGTAAACCTTTCTATATAACGTCATGTCGAGCTGTCATGTGTAGAATTAAAAAGCTTAGTCATTGTATGTGTATACCGACCACCTAAAGGTAATTTTGAATCATTTGAATCGGTGATGGAGGATGTGTTGAATAAGTTAAAGTTAAAAAATAAACCAATAGCAGTATGTGACGATTTTAATGTTGATATTCTCGAAAGCTGTGCATTGACTACACGACTTTGTTCAATTCTTTTAATTTAATTAATCAGTTCTTGGAGCCCACAAGGGTAACATCTCATTCAGCCACTTGCATAGATAATGTTTTTTCGGAGTCTGATCCGACTAACAAACTAGTCGTTAAAAATATTACATCCGACCACTACGGATTAAAGGTATCCTATGAATTAGATATTGTTGATGCACCTAAAAGTGTACAATGCAGGCCCGTTACAAAAACGCGACTACGTAATTTTGAAAATAATGTAGCTGATAAAGTTTCTATGATGCCATATGTGCATGATGATCCTAATGCGCTTTATGGAACCCTTTTTTAATTAGTAACGAATGAGTTCAATAATATCTTTAAGTCTAAAACGATTAAATGCACCCAGAAGTTAAAGTTTTGCGAATGGGCTACGACAGGTATTTATAAAAGTAGAAACAGGCTGTATGAACTATATAAATTAAGAGAAACTAATCACAGCCCTCGTTTCGTAGAACATGTAAAACGATATTCTAAGATTTTCAAAGAAGCATGTTCTAAAGCAAAGTCAATCTTTTTAAAGGATAAAATTAAAAAGTCAAATAATAAAATCAAAACAACTTGGGATATTATTAAGCGTGAAACCGGAAACGGTAAACAACATGACAACAGTCTAGCGCTTAACATTAATAACGCAAGAATAAACTCTGAAACAGAAATTGCTAATATTTTTGATAACTTTTTTGTTAATATACCATTAGTAACCACCTCTAATTTGAATTCTTCACCAGCTTCTGCTGTCTCGGTTCTTGAAAAACATGTATCTGAGTGTAGTTCATTATTTAGTTTTAAAGAAATTAATTCTAGCGATATAATCAAAACATTTAATTTACTTAAAATGAAAACTACCACTGATTTATGGGGCATATCTGTTACTGTACTTAAAAACATTATTCATGCTATTGCCCCTTATCTTGGTATTATATTTAATCAGTGTATCGCTCAAGGAATTTTTCCTGTTTTAATGAAATTTAGCAAAGTGATCACGCACAATTGTGATGACCACATCTACTGTGTTCCACAGTTTATTGAAACGAAGGTTTTTCATGCAAAATTAAGTAAATTAAGCTAATCCTACCTTACTAGAAAATAGTGTCCGTAATCCAGGGGGGCTGAACGTTGTCTCGCCGGCGCGCGCCGGGCAAAACGATCTCCACACAACCCCCGATGGGATACTCTTACAGCTAACACTCTTATACTACACAATGCCCTAATAGGCAGCTAAAACTTTCCCGGCGCTTTTCAAAGCGAACACACACGGGTTACAAGTCCGTACCCCGACCGGAGCCCTAGTAGGTGCAAAACGAAATCTCGGTCCCAATATGGGTAGGTAACTTGCGCGGCACGTCGCTACAGAAACACACGAACTTGTCTCACGGCTGCTTACGGCCAACTGGTCTGCACGCGGCCCGAGCGCATTGCGTGTCGCCCGTGACCTTGACAATGACAACGCACCGCTCGCAGCGCGGCGCGAACATCCCCCCGTCCCGGACAGTAGCAAACTGTCCGCCAACTCAATCTAAGGGCAGGCGAGAGAGGGTAGCGATCGCTCGCTTCAAAACAGAGTCCCCCACCAGGACCTCGGCAAACCTGGGCACACCATCCGACCCCGGATGAAGCTGAACAATGCGTCCTAAACGCCAGCGGAGGGGCGGCAGGTTTGGATCCTTTACCAACACGAGGTCTCCTGTCTTGGGTGGGGTCGTCCTATCCGACCACTTAACGCGTTGCTGCAAAATGTGCAAATACTCCAGATGCCAACGGCGCCAAAAACTCTGCGTAAGCTGCTGGAGCAATTCAAATCGCGAGAGCCGTCCGGAGGCCACTTCGGAATAAGGATATTCCGGCAAGGCGTTAAGCGGTCTGCCAATCAAAAAATGGCCCGGCGTAAGGGCCTCTAAATCATTCGCGTCCGAAGACAACGGACACAACGGACGCGAGTTGAGGACCGCCTCAACCTTACAAAATACGGTCGCGAGTTCCTCAAACGTGAGGACCGTCTCCCCAATAACGCGACGAAGGTGAGTTTTAGCGGCCTTTACAGTTGCTTCAAAAATCCCTCCCCAGTGGGGGCAGGATGGCGGGGAGTACTGCCATCGTACCCCTCTGCGAGAGAGTGTGGATCCGATCTCAAAATTATTCCTATCCAAAAATTCACAAACTTCCTTTAAATACCTATCGGTGCCCTTGAAATTGGTTCCACAATCGGACCTGATTAACGACGGCATTCCGCGGCGAGACACAAAACGATTCAACGTGGCTACAAAGGCTTCTGTGGTGAGGGCACTAACCACCTCCAGGTGGACCGCTTTAGTGGCCAAACAAACAAATACACACAAGTAAGCCTTTTCCGTTCTAGCATTACGAAGCCGCGATGTCTTAACGGTAAATGGCCCCGCAAAATCCGTTCCAACTCCTGAGAAGGGCATCGATTCGTTCACTCGATCGGCAGGCAAATCACCCATCTGGGGCTGCATCGTATCGGCGCGCAAACGATAACACGGGAGACAACGAAAAATAACGGATCGGATTATTCTCCGCGCTGACAAAATCCAGAACTCTCGTTGGAGGAGCGCGGTCAAAGCATTACAACCGGCATGAGCATTCTTTACATGTCGGTCTGTAATCAACAGTCTAACTAACGGTCCATCCTTGGGGAGCAACAAAGGGTGGCGTGATCCGTACGGCAGGTTGGCATGTCTGAGCCTACCTCCGACACGCAGCAATCCGGTACTGTCCAAGAAGGGATTCAACCGCACCAAGGGTCCCTTCAACTTGGGCTTACTTGAGCGCAGGGCTTTCAGCTCCGGTTCAAACTCTCGCTGTTGCGTCACTCGCAACCAATGCAACAGAGCGTCTTGCCGCTCTTGTGGGGCGAGGACCGGAGACAACGATTTCTCCTGAGGCTGGCGACAATTTCGCACAAAGCGCCTCATCCAAGCAGTCACGCCGAGCAACTTATCAAGAGAACTGTAGCGGTCTAACAAAAACTCCATCTGCGGAGCCGCCACCGTCTCCACGGCGTGAACACGCATGCCTAGGTCTGGGACTCTGGCCACAGCCGGGGTGGCAGGCCATGAGCGCTCAGGCCGTAACAACCATGATGGACTCCACCATAGGTGGTGGTCCACTAACTCAGGCGCCTCGCAGCCGCGGGAGGCACAATCTGCGGGGTTCAATTCGCCCGGTACGTGGCGCCAAATCAACGGGGCCTTTGAAGTCTGAATTTGTGAGACCCGGTTGGCCACAAAAACCTCAAGGGTGTGGACTGAACTCTTCAGCCAACAAAGGACGACCTGGCTGTCAGACCACGCAAATATCGACTCCAAGTCGACACCGTTTCCCAAGGTGTCGGCAACATGATTGAGTAGCCGTACTAAGAGAGTGGCGCCGGACAACTCCAACTTCGGAATGGTTAGCCTAGTCCGAAGGGGGGCGACCTTACTCTTGGCCATAACTAAGTGTACGGCGACAACGCCTGCTGCATCCACCGTTCGGATGTAAACGGCTGCCGCGTATCCGCTTTCGGACGCGTCACAAAAGCCGTGCAGGGAGGCTTTAAACTTTCCCGAAGGCAGCATTTGCCTCGGTATACAAACCCGATTGACGTCGGGTAGGGATGACACGAACCTCACCCACTCTCGTAGGAGGCTACCAGAGAGGGGCTCATCCCATGACAATTCCGCAGCCCAGAGCTCCTGTAGGAAGCACTTCATCGAAAACACTACAGGGCTGAGCCAACCGTTCGGATCAAAGGTACGGGCTACAGTAGACAGCACCGTGCGTTTAGTCCAGACCTTTGGGTCTGGCAGTTCCAATCTATATGTGAACAAATCCGGGACTGGTCGATACTGGACTCCCAAAACAGACAGCATGTCTGGAGTCTCCGGATTTTCAAAGAGGAGCGGCTCTTGCTGGTGGTCCTTAGGCAAATCTGCCAATAGGTCCGGTGAGTTAGACAGCCACTTCCGCAACTCATAGCCACCAGCCCTCAAGAGCGCAATCAGCTCATCACGTAAGACGAGAGCCTCATCTAAGCTCGAGGCCCCCGTGCAGATATCGTCGACAAATAAGGCCCCCCCCTCAATAAGAGCAGATGCCCGGGGATAGCGTAGCCGTTCGCGCTCTGCGAGCTCCAAAAGCGAACGGATCGCCACAAAGGGGCTCGACCGCAAACCATAAGTGTTGGTGTTCAGCTCGTAAGCCAACATCGGATCCTGGGGATCCTCACGCCAAAGGATGAGCTGGTATCGTCTATCCTCCGGGTGAATCACGGTCTGTCTGAACATCATGCGGATATCGGCCACAAAGACGACAGCGTGCCGGCGGAAGTTGGTCAAAACATCACAGACATCGTGATGCAACTTCGGCCCCGCATGCAGACACTGATTCAACGACACTCCGGTTGACGTGGGCGCTGAACCATCAAAGACCACGCGGATCTTCCCATTGGAAGTCTTCAAAACAGCGTGGTGTGGCAGGAAGTAATGTTCCACATTACGCCAGTCCAACTGCGAGATGGACATGTGCCCAAGGTCCAAATACTCCCGCATGAAGTCTATATACTTCTCCTTGAATGCGGGATCCCTGGCCATTCTACGCTCCATGGACAACAATCTCTTCTCGGCCATCGGTCGGGAGCTCCCTAAAGGAGGGCGAACCGCCAAAAAGGGCAAGCGGGTAATCAAGCGACCCGAGAGGAGGCGCCCAGTGTTGTTCTGGTAGAACAATTCGCACTCCTCGGCTAACGGATCCAACCGCTTGGCAGTGGGAGGTTCCTCCACCTCCCAAAACTTTTGGAGAACGTCGGACAAAGTAGAACCGACAATGGTCTGGCGGTCTACCGACGGGGTCTCTGGTGTCTGTGGTACCTTTCCCATCACCACATGACCCAGCGACGAGGACAAGGCGACAAGATCGGCTCTGCAAAACTCGCTTGCTTCCACACAGTACACGACCGAGGACATCCGCACCAATCAACAAGTGTATTGGGCCCGGTCGGTGGAAGGAAGGATCAGCCAAAGCCAGTCCAGACGTCAGCTCAATCGTGGATGGCGGCACTCGCACTTGCGGGAGTGATCCAACCACCTTATCAAAGACTATCGCCGAAGCACCGATCTTCGGCCTTGGCGTGAAGTGGGGGGAGAAGGAGAACTCAACTCGACCAATCGGATCAGGGATCCGCGAGTCTCCCACCCCCCGTACCGCTTCGTGATGCGGCACAAGCAAAAGACCCAGCTGTCGGACAAGCCACCTGGACATTATGCACCCCTGGGCACCTGAGTCCAAAAGGGCACGCACCGTGACAACATTGCCCTTAGGTCCCCAAACATTCACGGAGGCTGTTGGCAACAGCACAAGCTCCGGAGGGGTGGTTGGGTCCGACAGGGGCGCCATTAAAAATTTTGGGGGGGTACTTGTCCCCCTCGCGCCTGAGTCGGCGCGCCAAATGTGGGACGCTCGTACCGGGCGAGCGGGTCCCAATCGGGTACATACTGGCCCCGACCAACAGCACTCCTAGGTGCAGGGTAATACCCGTGTGGGGCGTGCCTCGGTACATAGTACCCCAATCGAGGCCTCTCCATTAGGGGGGGGGAGTAGCAAATAGGGCCCGTGCCCATCGCCACCGTGGCGTACTCTTGTGGTACCCCCCTACCCCCGCCCGTGGCGGGGGCGTCTCTCCTATAGTTCCCCCTCTCCGGGGGGGACTGAACGGGGGGGCTAAGCCCCGCCGAATCTCTAGGGGACCGGTTCCGGGCTGCCGGGCCCCCGCCCGTGCGCGAGGAATTCGAACCCCGGTCGCTCCCGGCGTCCTTGCGGTCCAAACAAAGGAGGGGGTGATGCCTCCCTCCGCAAAGACGACAATCCTCGGTCTGGGGACACGCCGACTGCATGTGTCCCCCCAAACACCTATAGCACCATTGGCGCTGTCTTGCAACGGCCCTCCGTCCCTCTGGGCGGAGGCCTCTAAATTTGGCACATTCGTGCACCCCGTGCCTATCTCCCCTGCAATACCTGCACCGCTCACTCGGTGCGGGGGGAGGGGACTGCTGGAAGGCAGCATAGCGATTGGTCGGGCGACGGGGCTGTTCCCTCGCCGCCACCATACGACCAACACCTGGAACCGGGGCGGGCTCCAGGTGGTCCGTCACCCTACATTCGTCCTCCAAAAAACGAAGGAGGTCCGCGAAGGGCGGGAGATACGAGGCGCTGTCGCCTCCGTACCTCTGCTCGAAACGCCCCTTCATTTCAGCGGGCAATTTGGCGAGGACTATGTGCAGCAGTATAAAGGACCACTGATCCACCGGCAGGTCCAATCGCCTTAGGGAGTTGACCGCTGACAGTAGCGGGTTCAGCAACTCCCTCCGTAACAGGTGTACCCGCGTGATTCGCGGGAGGGCCAAAATCGTGGCCACGTGGGTGTCCGCCAGTAACCGGACATTCTGGTACCTGCTAACCAGAAGCTGGCGAGCCACCTGGTAGTTGTCGTCACTGATGAGCAGGTGCTGGATCACCGCGCTGGCCTCTCCTCGCAGGGAGGAGCGCAAATAGGCCAACTTCTCACTAGGGGATAAGTCCCGTCGTGAATCCACTAGGCTGTCAAACAGGTTAATGAAGCCCATCCAGGCTGACAGATCCCCATTAAAAGTGGGAATCTCCAATGTAGGCAATCGGCCTAGCAACGCCGTCGGGGTAGGTTTGACCTCCCCGCTCAAAACCGGCTCCCCCTTCCGAACAGCCAGGGCCCTCTCAGCCGCCTCCGTGAACTGGTCAGCCAGCTCATAGGCCTGGGCTACATCCTGCTCCAGCTGTTCCGACACGGCATCATCAGCTGGGGGGTTCTCCAAATAATGCGCGCGACACTCCATGGCGTGGCGCTCCAGGTCTTGCAGCCGAGCTGCCAGCCCGCCATACCGAGCTAGCAACGCGCCTACCCGGTCGGCTCGGTCTATTAATGTGACCGCACAAGCAAGCCAACGCAAAACTCCTTGGATGCCGGCCCTGGATACGGCGAGCGGATTCGTAGGAGCCATTTATAATCCGTTTTATAAACAAAGCAAACAAAGAAATATAAAAGTGGTAAACATCAACAAAAAAAACAATAGAAATAGGTCGCGTCACGATAATATAAAACACAATTAAAATTCGGACGACATACACGGACCCTACTATTTTCATAAATTATTAACAACTTACCAATTTCAAGGGCTAACAATATAACGGTATAAACAAAACGTATAGGATTAACGGTATGGCATACCTCGCAAATCAACTACTAAACCGTTATCAACAAACGAAAACAAAACTATTTTTAATAATAATACTCGTAATTTAATACTACTAATAATTAAAACTAGTTCCACTTTTTTAACTAGGCAAGCGGACTCGGAACAAACACTAGTATGTGGTACTAATAAACAACACTTTCGAACGAAACTATTCGTCAAATAAATCCGGACACACAAAAAAAATATACACATCTAGGCGAGTAAACTCGTATCAAATCACTAGTATGTGACAACAATTATATAAGTGTCTATCTATTATCGGATCCACCAAGTGAGAAACATTCGCTTCGAGAATTTACTAGAACAATTTCTTAGTACTTCTCGTCTCGGATCGGATCGGATCGGGAATCGGATCGGATCGGGAATCGGATCGGAAATACCCTTTTTAACAAAAAAAAATAATTTTATTTTTACTATGAAATTTTATGTACCTAGTTAATTTTAATATGAAAATTAACTAATTATATCAACTAGGTACGCTCTGCTACCAAAAATATGATCACGCACAATTGTGATGACCACATCTACTGTGTTCCACAGTTTATTGAAACGAAGGTTTCTCATGCAAAATTAAGTAAATTAAGCTAATCCTACCTTACTAGAAAATAGTGTCCGTAATCCAGGGGGGCTGAACGTTGTCTCGCCGGCGCGCGCCGGGCAAAACGATCTCCACACAACCCCCGATGGGATACTCTTACAGCTAACACTCTTATACTACACAATGCCCTAATAGGCAGCTAAAACTTTCCCGGCGCTTTTCAAAGCGAACACACACGGGTTACAAGTCCGTACCCCGACCGGAGCCCTAGTAGGTGCAAAACGAAATCTCGGTCCCAATATGGGTAGGTAACTTGCGCGGCACGTCGCTACAGAAACACACGAACTTGTCTCACGGCTGCTTACGGCCAACTGGTCTGCACGCGGCCCGAGCGCATTGCGTGTCGCCCGTGACCTTGACAATGACAACGCACCGCTCGCAGCGCGGCGCGAACACAAAGTCATACCTTTATTTAAATCAGGAAACAAAGAAGACCCAAGCAATTATAGACCAATATCAATATTACCCGCCTTAAGCAAAATATTTAAAAAAAATAATACTAGAGCAATTATTGTCTCATTTCTCATTAAACAATCTCATGCATAGCAAACAATTCGGATTTATGAAGGGTCAGTCAACCACGGATGCTGGGGTTGCACTTTTAAAGCATGTGTTTGATGCCTGGGAAAAGTCGCAAAATACTCTTGGAATATTTTGCGACTTATCCAAGGCTTTTGATTCTGTTGATCACCGGACGCTGCTGTTGAAGCTAAATCATTACGGTGTAAAGAATAATGCCCAGAAACTAATACTGTCGTATCTCAGTACCAGAACTCAGACAGTTGACATTAATGGAGTGAAATCAAACGGCTCTCAGATTAAACTAGGCGTACCTCAAGGCTCTATTTTAGGCCCTTTTCTATTTTTGGTTTATATTAATGATTTGCCTTTCTTTGCCAAAAACTTCTGTGATATTGTGTTGTTTGCAGATGATACTTCTTTAATATTTAACATAGACAGAAACAAAACCAATTTTGACGATGTAAACAAAGCACTGTCACAAGTACTCGGTTGGTTTAATTCTAACAATTTGCAGCTTAATGCAAAGAAAACAAAGTGCGTACTTTTTTCTCTGCCAAATGTACAGACGGTACCTGTAGAAGTTGTAATCAACAACGAAAAACTGGATTTAGTACAATCAACGATCTTTCTGGGTGTAACTTTAGACTCGAAACTTCAATGGCATGCGCATATCGCAACATTAGCTGGTAAGCTTAGTTCTGCTTCCTACGCTATTAGAAAAGTACGACAGCTAACAGATGTTGATACTGCTAGAACTGTATACTTTAGTTATTTCCATAGCATCATGTCATATGGCATTCTTTTGTGGGGATTAGCGGCTGGCATTAATGCTATATTCATCTTGCAAAAACGAGCAATCAGGGCCATCTAAAAACTAGGCTCCAAAACTTCGCTTAGAGACAAGTTCAAGGAAATAGGTATACTGACAGCTGCATCTCAATTTATATTAAATTGCATTCTTTTTGTACGTCGCAATATTAACTTGTATACCAAACATGGTGATTTACACAATCGTAATACTAGAAATAGAAACAAGCTCGTAATGCCTCGGTACCGTTTAGAAAAGGTGCACGGAACTTTCGTTGGTCAAGGTATACACATATATAACAAAATCCCAAGTGATATCTTGGATTTACCATATCTAGAGTTTAAGAATCATATAAAGAGTGGCCTCTTCAAAAAAGGCTAGTACACTGTAAATGATTATTTGAACGACAAAACACCTTGGTCGTAACACTCGTAACAAATGTTCCTAGTATGATATTGTGAGTCGTGTCCTATATTTTATATTATTAGCGTTTATATTAGTTAAGCTTTTAATTCGGTCATTTAAGGTAGGCAGTTTGAGTATGTCATGCTCACTAAAACATTTCTACGACTGGTGGCGTGTGAGGCGGGTCGTTACGTTGCCTAAAATATGGTTGAGCGAAGCGATGGCTGGTTCATGCGTCATGCTCGTGAACGGATGCTGCCAGTGGGAATGGGTCTGCTCTTATCTGCTTGCCTTAAAATGTGTTTTCTTTTGTTTTTATTCATTTTATTAAGAATTACATTTGAAACATGTATGGCGCAACTTGCAGTATATAGTAGAATTGTCTTTTGTTTTTAACTAATATTAAAGCTTTAAGTAGAGTTCCTAAGTACTTAATTGAAAATTGTTCACCGCTATGATCATTAGTTCGCCTATACTTAACTGTATTTATCATAACCCATTGTGTAATTGTGATGGAAACTGACCTTAGTCATACCATGTTAAGGTCATTTTTCAATTTGACGACTCTGTATGAAATAAAACAGAGAGAAAAAAACAACCCTTGGAGTTTCTTGCCGGTTCTTCTCCAAGGCCTCCCGCTGTAGGGTTTGCGAACCGATGGCGTAGCTTCTATGACGTTCACAAGTATTGTAAATAACAATCTAAATTGAATAAACAAATTTGAATCTTGAATCTTGAATCTATGAACGACTCGCCTAAAGTTTATTAAATGGATTTGGGCGCGTTGGATTGTTTTTTTGGTTAGGGTGTCGCAAAGGGGGTGCAGGACTTAAAAAAAATTCAACTGATTTTGTATGGAGATAGGACTTGTAAAATTTTCAATGAAATGAAAAATGAAAATATCTCGAAAACGGTGCGTCATACATAGCTGAAATCTAACAAAATTTTCGATCCCCTATGGTACCCCGGAGATACCTAGAAGGCATCCGATGGACATATTATAATTTATTTTTTGCTCAATTTTTATATATTTTGGGAAAAACAGAAGAGGGCTCGGGGGGAGAAGCCCCCCCCCCCCCCCCCCCCCCCCCCCGCCACCCAACAAAATGTTACAGACGTTTCAGGTTAGGTTAGGTTAGACAGGTGACCAAAACGCATGACAGAATCGACTTTATATATTTTTAATCGCCTCTGTGGTCTAGTGGTTTACACCACCGATTTCAGACCAAGAGGTCCCGGGTTCGATTCCCAGTGGGGTAGTTCCAGTACATATTGTATTCGGTTTGGTTGGTGGTAGGACTTGTTCTTAGTCCGCCTGGCTAGCTACCACCATCTTATCTAAGTCTGACGCCATAACAATGATGTTTTCAGCATTATTGTGTTCCGGCAGTTAGAGATAAGATAGCCAGTTCCTCAGTGATTGAGGATTCCGGGAGTAGAGCGCTTCCATCTTCAGCCTTATCACCACTTAACATCAGGTGTGATGAAGGCTAAGTGCTACCCCGTTGTGGATAAAAAAAATACACCCCCCCTACCCCCTACTTCAGTTTAATAGGAAATGGGAATATGTATAAAGTCGTTTCTGGCTCTTCGCCGGCCGCTCGCTCGGCTCGCGCTGTTGGTTCATGTAAACCTAACATGTAGTGTAGTCAATGAAGCTAGTTGACCCCCACAGTAATTCCTCAGTCAGAAAAAACTTTACATGATGATAAAGTATCAATAAATTAAAAGTATGGTATAAATTTCCAAAAAATAATAATAATAGAAGATTAGGTATTTTTTAATGAAAGTCTTATTTCATTGATATCTTTTTTAGGAAAAATGCTCCGTCTAAACTGTCTTAACCGGACATATTCATGTAACGTATAAAAACAATAATATGAAATATCCAAAAAAAATATCCCAGCAGAAACACCAAATTTTAATAAAACAAAATGGGGTGACTTGGACTGAAAATGTCTCTGTCGAACTTTTTAACGGAATTATACCATTTTGCCAAGCATACTCATGTTTGAAAAAAGTTTTGGATTTTCATCAAGTACATACTAGTATAAATAACTCATTTGGTAAAATAAATTTGGACTGAGAAATTACTCGGTTCAATATATAAACAGATTTGTATATCCTACTAATATTATAAATGTGAAAGTTTAGATGTTTGGATGTTTGGATGTTTGGATGTTTGGATGTTTGTTACTCAATCACGCTAAAACGGCTGAACGGATTTGGCTGAAATTTGGGACACAGATACTTTGAAGCCTGGAGAGGAACATAGGCTACTTTTTATCCCGGAAAAATATCACACTCCCGCGGGATAACGTCGTGTAGTCCACGCGGGCGAAGCCGCGGGCGGATAGCTAGTTTATGTATAAATACCTAACTTCCGTGTGAGTTTTTTTTTGGATAATCATTTAAAAGTTTATGGCTCATGCCATTTTATAACTCAGCAAAGTTTCATCGACTGAGGAATTAGTGTATGGGTCTCCATACAAAGAATCTGTTCATTGCCTACACTAATGCTCGTCGCTTCGCTCCTCGCACCTATCAGGAGTACGTGAGTCACTATTTTAAACTTAATAAACTGTAGGTGAAATGATCAGTAGTTCAATCAACCGTAGGTGAGATAACCATAGGTGAGTTGATCGTAGGTGAGATGACCAGTAGTGATTTCGTCCATTAGTTATTTCAAACATAGGTGTAACGTCCAGTAGTTCTTTTGACCGTAGTTATTTCGACCATGGTCGAAACGACCGTAGTTATTATGATACATACCCGTTATAATGGAGCGGCATAGAACTGATAGGACATATTAAGTTGTATCATAGTACTTTGCTTACCAAAAACCTCCTCTCGTTCATCCGAAGCGTTAAGTCTGGCGGACAGTAATCAGGGGATAACTTCAGAAGATCCTTGTCGTGGAATATGTTTTTCGCCAAAATGTCCTCCATAATTATAACTTGTAGACATTATAATTTTAAATGTAAATAACCATCCACGGAAGACCGCTGCACTTTACATCTTTCCGGATTCTAATACTAGGTAAGTATATAATCGATACTGCGTTGCTATTGGTGGCACTTAGCTAGCGTGCTCAACTTCGTAAACACAGTTTCCTTGTTTTATCGATACAATAAAAACACGAAAATACCGGCACGACACTTCAATTCAATACTATGTTTAAGGGCTGGTTTCTGAATCCTCGATTATAAGTTATCAACCAGTTTAATTTATTATAGGAAAAATGTGATAGTAAAAACCACGAGGCCTATAAGTAGCTTTCAGGCGGGATTCGAACCCGCGCCTCCGGGTATCCCGCCCGATGCTCTGACCAACTAAGCTACCGAAAGGCTTACATTCATTACGAGTCGGTCCCATCCACCCCGGTGGCTCTGTACCGGTGGCGGGAACGTTGGCAAAAATAGTTTCATCCACCCCGGTGATTCGTGTCTTGATGTTTAACGGGGTGGATGGCACTGACGAAGTTTCAGCGACCCCAGTACCTACTTCATTTAACGGGACGGATGGCACAGATCTTATTTCTTACACCACAGTATTGCGTTTAGGAGAATATAAAAAAAAAATATTTAAAAATAATATTATTTATTCTACACCGTAAAATTAGACCCATTAAATAAAACGCAAGATATTTTTATGTAATAATCAGGTTTTATTATGACAGTAAATATACAATGTTGATATACTTACGCAGTTTAAAAAAAACAGTCTTCATTATAAAAGTAAAATAATACATTATTCTACAAAGCGAAATAATACATATTTGTAGAAATGTTTAACATAATAATCAGTTATATATAACACAAGATAAGTAATTAATAACAAGTGATAGCAAAATTCGACGAGTTGTGTAAGCCTTTCGGTAGCTTAGTTGGTCAGAGCATCGGGCCGGATTCCCGGAGGCGCGGGTTCGAATCTCGCCTGAAAGCTACTTATGGGGCTCGTGGTTTTTTACTATCACATTTTTCCTATAATTAATAACTAGTTAGATAAAACCTTACCTATAGCACAAAATTACGTTGTAAATCATTAGGTATAATCGTATAATCATATAATATTTTCATTAGCAAACAATCGTTAAATATAAATAATGAACAATCTTTGCTGATAATATAAATCAATAAATATTTATAACCATAAACTTATTAATATAATAAGTAGGTAATACTTAAACAACTAATAAAATTAACACCTAGCAAAAATCAACGTTGTAAAACATACATTTTTATTAACAAAAAATATAACAACAAACAAAATACAACTAAGGCTCGTTCCTTCAACGCCCCAGAAATGAAACACAATAGATTTTCCATTGTTTTCCGGCCCTATTCGGCCGGTCAGGCGTCAATTTAAACTTAAATCTCTAATTTTACGGTAGGACATTTTCTAGAAAGTCTGAGATAGCTTTTAGAGAATAATGATGATTGAATTAGCAATGAAGACTAATTCAAATCTGTGATTAGGTTTCCTATTGGATGGAACTATGATTGTTTTACAACGTTGATTATTACTAGAAAGTTTTATTTTATTAGTTATGTATTTTATAAGTAAGTAAATATTTAAAAAAACTGATTTACATTGATTGACCAATGAAGACTGAATTAATTTCGAATCTGTGATTATCGATGTCTGAGTTGTACATATTGTTTGTGTTATTTTGTTTGCTACTAAAACTGTATGTTTTACGACGTTGATTTTTGCTGGAATGTGTTCATTTTATTAGTTGTTTAAGTAAGTATAACATCATAATTGATTTAATTACGAATCTGTGATTATCGAAGTACAGTTAGAAAGGGATGGTGCTATTCATCGCATATAGCGTCATCTACAGGGTGGTTTTTAAGTCATTGGTATCCATTCGGCCCATTAATGTACTTAAAATGAAGCTAGGTATGTTTTTATGTGAAAATTTGTGGCGCGGGCGCAGGGACGCAGGCAAAGCGGGCATGAAGCATGGGCGACATTGTTTGTTTCGGTGAACGAACTTGAATAAATTCACGTTATAGGTAGAGCCCGCGTTTTGTCGAGGGGCCAATGAAAGTAGTTTAAGGCTTGTATGTTATTTGAATATTAATTATTCAATGTTTTTTTTATCAAATTGTTATTTTTAGTTATTTTAATTTTTATTTACTATAGTGATCAATTACTGAGTATTTTACGCGATTTTTCAGGGTTTTAAAAATAATTGTTTTACGTGTTGGATTTACGGGTCAGGCCGTAGATTTTGCCACAAATAGCGCAATGGTGACGCAACGTTTTCTACGAGTCGGTCGCACAAAGTGGTGCAAAATGGTAGCGCAAAATTATTAAGGAGCACGTACATTAATGTGATTTTATTTAACAAACATGTACTAACAAGAGGTATTGCATCAAACTAGAAAAATAAACACGATGTTGGTATGTAAGTATGTTTAATTAATAATTAACAATAATGTACCTTTGAGTTATTCTTTTTTATATATTGCGCACAATGAAAAGTTAAACAGGATGACAAAAACTAGTAAGTACCTATGTATGATTTGTTCAATTTACAAAAAAAATACATTTAATTTGTTAGATGGAGGTATTTGGTATTATTCATTATTAATTATATGAATATAATACAACTTTAAAATTTATTTCAACTCTTTTCAATGTTTGAGAGTCCATTACTTTGACTCTAGCAACAACCTGCTTGAAGTATCACTTTTAAAAGGACCTGCCAACCATTAGGATGCCAAAAATAATAAAAAAAATAGATCTGTCAATAAATAAAAAGTTACATGGGTTTAAAAGTTTGTATGAAAGTGACGAAATTCCAAAACTTATAAAATACAAAATAAAAAAACTTTGGACCTAGGTAAAATCTTTGAGGCTGGTTAGGTAGCAGACCACCGCACCTACCCCTATTTTCGTATTTTTAACGTTCTGCCGAACACCCTGTACTTATAGAATATTAATAAAATCAAACAAATCAATTAATAGTAATGCTAGTCATGTTTTTTAGCGGAATTACAGCTAAAAGTAATTTCAAAATAATAAAAAACTTGAAAACCTTGTGTGCATGCACTATTATTCAATAGCGTAAAATAAGTGGCGCAATTTCTACGCAACCGGTATCGCAAAGTGACATAAAGACAGTTTTGCGGAACCGAGGCGCAAATGAAATCGATTATAACTCTTAAAATATACTATTTAACAAGGCTAGTTTAACATATACAGATCACACACATCTAATTAAACCATGCGCAACAACAATTATAAGTTTTAATCAAAAACTTACCTTGAAATCTCAAAAAATGCACTCTGCAAAGTAGGCGACACTTTTCACTTTGATCGGAGTTGACACCGAAATGTCAAAAAATATGGTCGTCAACGGTGCATTGACCATAGAATACGATACTTTGGTGATGCCAGCACTCAAACAAAATCTTAATAAATGTTTTAAAACCATAAAATGGGTGAAAATGGTTGCGCAATATAAGTAGCGCAAAAAAATGGTTTTTCAAAAAAAAAATCTTATTGCCGAAAATTTATCTTTTTTCTTAGGAAAGACGCAAAGATATTAAAGGAATGGCAACCTTATTATTATTTTATAACGTCAAATCAAACAGCTCATCAATAAGTTAAAAAATGATAATTTTATCGATGTTTAAGCTGTACACCTACCACTGCGGATTCGCGGTTTTTATAAAAAATCCGTCACTTTTGGGAGGGAAATGTCAAATAGTTTTCCAAATATATAAACTTATCCAAATATCTATATCTGCCTTGGTTTGCTATTTCTTAGGAAATACGATGATAAGATTGAGACATTTCTAAGAGTACTATATTTAAAATTATATGAGGCGGAGACTTTTGTACCCTCGAATGTGGCAAAATCTACGGCCTAACCCTTACATCATATTTGGGGAAAAGACTCTATATCATGAGTATGTTCTTATTTTAAAAGGATGCTAACGGGTGTGTTATATATGATATAACAACATTTCGATAATACTCACAAAATATAACAACACATTACATAAAATCATTTCATATAACGTTTATTTTGTATAATCAACGAATGATATAAATTCAAAATATATAATTTTAAACCGTATAATGAACATTTGTTATAAAAACGTTTCATATAATAAACATTTACTATAACACTTACATTGTATAATATTTAAAACACATAATGGTTATATAACATAACATCATTTCATATAACGTTCATCACTACATAGTATAAAACAAAGTCGCTTTCTCTGTCCCTATGTCCCTTTGTATGCTTAAATCTTTGAAACTACGCAACGGATTTTGATGCGTTTTTTTTAATAGATAGAGTGATTCAAGAGGAAGGTTTATATGTACTTTTTATCCCGATATTTCCACGGGAACGGGAACCACGCGGGTGAAATTTAGTATAATCAACGAATAACTATTTCTGGCGCTTCGCCGGCCGCTGCCGCGGCACGCTCGCTTCGCTCGCTCGGCTCGCGCGTTGTTTTGTTCGCAGTTCTAACCTAACCTAACCTATTATAAATTGTTTTGTCACGGTTGTGGCTTTTTGTGGCCCCCCTTTTGAGCGCACTGTGCCCCGTGCCCCCTGCTCCTTTGCCTACACTATACATTTAATTGACTAAATTGATGATTATATAAAACAAAATTATATCAAATGAAATTATTACATATGATGATTATATGAAATGAAATTATATCAAATGACCGTTATAGCAAATGAGTTTTATATAAAATATTTTTATTTAAAATGAGCGTTATGTTAAATGATATTATATAAAATGATGATTATATGAAATAAACATTATGTAAAATGAAATTAGTTGAAGTGTTGTTATGACAAACGTTTATTATGTCATATGAACGTTATTGAAATGAAATTATACCAAATGAAATTATATCATTCATTACGCACCCGATGCTAACGACTTCGATTCCACCCTATATACCTTTCTAACTGTACTCATGCAGAGATTTGAGTTTGAACTTGATTCTTTTAAGTTATATTGTTTGCTAATAAAACTGTATGTTTTACGACGTTGGTTTTTGTTAGAAGGTGTTGGATTTTATTAGTTGTTTATGTATTACTTATTTTAAAGGTAGGTAAGTTTATGGTAATAAATACTTTGTGTGTTCTTTTATTTATTTTTGTGTTATTTATATTAACAACAAAGACTGTTTATTACGAATCTGTGATTATGGTAGTCAAATTAATAATGATTGTTCGCTAATGAAACTATTATAATGATTAACAACGTAGTTTTTTGCTATAAGGTTTTATGTTTCTAGTTGTTAATTACTTATCTTATGTTATTATAACTGATTATTATATATAAACATTTGTTCGAATACCTACCTATGTATAATTTCACTTTGTAGAATAATGTAATAATTTACTTTTATAATGAAGACTGTTTTTTTTAAACTGCGTAAGTAAAGTTTATCAACATTGTATATTTATTGTCACAATAAAACTTGATTATAACATAAAAATATCTTGCGTAAGTATTATTTAATGGGTTTAATTTTACGGTGTAGAATACGTAATATTATTATTTAGATATTTTTTTTGTATGATACAAGATCTGTGCCATCCATGAAGCTCGACTTAATACTGAGGTAACTGGAGAGTGCAGTACGAAAAATTTTTTGAATACCACAAATAACACAGTGGCTGTCTTCCGTCTCACCTACACTTTAAAAAAATACGTATGGTCATATGCATGAAGTTTGACTTAATACTCTGAGGTACCTGGAGCTCTCACCCTGAATAAAAAAGTGTCGCCAGCAAATTTGACATTTATGTATGTAGTGGCTGTCAGCTGTCTCAAGCCCCCAGTACACGATGGCCGATCATGGTCGGCGACCATGTTGGGCCATCGTGTAAAGGGCCGGTTTGCGTGTGATTGGTGACTGTGAGCAGTGATCGCCGGCGATCCGTCCCGTGTCGGTTTTTCGTGCACGATTCAAAGGGAGTTTGTCGCAGGCCACAATCAGCGTTCACACGTTGGCCGATCATTCAGTTGATCTAAATATTTCTGCGTTGACTGACGTGTAGGATATTTTAGATTAATTGTTTTTTTTTTCGCAATCAGGCCATTTTGTGGAGCATATTACATTATCAAAATCATCCTTGATGTTGTATATATTTGATATAATATATTTTTAATTCAAATGATAATAAAATACACCTAAATTCACAAGATGTATAGGAGTATTCTGTTTTGATAGCTAAAATTAAGTAAATTAAAATAAAATGAATAAAACGTTATTATTACATTATTATTATTATATTGGGTTCAATCCCCGCCCAAGAAGTATTGATATGATGTAAGTATTTGTTTTTTCTGTATCTGGGTGTTATGATAAATATGTCTATTATTACTTTAATGCATAATTACATTTATCTAGACATATTATACAAGATCCAGACTCTATTAATATAGAATCATTCTCGTAATAAATTAAAAGCGCTGTAAATGTAAATTGCATAAGCCGTCATTGTATACACATCCATCCTCACGGCCAGTCCAATGCAGAATGAAACCGGCGATCGTGTGAACACTATCACTAAATGATCGCCGGTCATGGTCGCCGACCATGGTCGGCCAACTTGTACTGGGGCCATCATATGACCATACGTATTTTTTTAAAGTGTAGGTGAGACGGAAGACAGCCACTGTGTTATTTGTGGTATTCAAAAAATTGTTCGTACTGCACTCTCCAGTTACCTCAGTATTAAGTCGAGCTTCATGGTCATATGAGACAGCTGACAGCCACTACATACATAAATGTCAAATTTGCTGGCGACACTTTTTTATTCAGGGTGAGAGCTCCAGTTACCTCAGAGTATTAAGTCAAACTTCATGGTGCCATCCGTCCCGTTAAATGAAATACCGGGGTCGCTGAGGAATTCAAATGACAGTTGAAGCCCATATCCATACCCATATTTTTTAGCCGGTAGCCCCAGTGGGGCTACCGCGTAACTTTATGGGTATGAACTTCATACGTTAGTTACTAGGCCATTTTTGGTAAGCCTTTTTTTGCAAAAATACAGTAGAATCTCTTATCTTTTGTTTTCATACACGTACCTATACCTGGGGGGCTACCGCGTAACTTTATGGATATGAACTTCATACGTTTTTGGGAACTTTAAGTCAATTTTATACAGAAAATAGCCACTATCAGTTCCTTGTTTTGTGACGTCGGGTATAACGATAACTAGCTAGCAACGTTCAACAGAACAAACCAGCAAAAATCTATCAAATTATGGAAATCTAATGACAGTTGAAGCCCATACCCATATCTATATTTCTTAGCCGGTAGCCCCCCAGGGGGGCTACCGCGTAACTTTATGGGTATGAACTTCGTACGTTTTTGGGAAATTTAAGTCAATTTTATAAAGAAAATAGCTGCTATCAGTTCCTTGTTTTGATAGATTTTTGCTGCTTTGTTCTGTTGAACGTTGCTAGCTAGTTATCGTTATACCCGACGTCACAAAACAAGGAACTGATAGCGGCTATTTTCTTTATAAAATTTACTTAAAGTTCCCAAAAACGTATGAAGTTCATATCCATAAAGTTACGCGGTAGCCCCCCAGGTATAGTTACGTGTATGAAAAAAAAAGATAAGAGATTCTACTGTATTTTTGCAAAA
Organism: Crambus lathoniellus; assembly: GCA_949710035.1. Lineage (NCBI taxonomy): Eukaryota > Metazoa > Arthropoda > Insecta > Lepidoptera > Crambidae > Crambus > Crambus lathoniellus. Next base: position 18,147,200 of record OX453306.1, read on the forward strand.
AAAGGCTTACCAAAAATTGCCTAGTTATTTAAATAATTGGAAAAAACCGAGGCCTACTTACCGATAAAAGGATATTAGGTATTTCGAGTTTGTCCTTTAAATTACTGTGGGAACTTTTGCAGCTCCTTACCGCACAAGCCATGGTGTTTTGGCAATACCCACAGAAAGATTTTTAGTAGTCCACTCTGGCCTACAGAAATTCGGCTGGTGGCGCGCTAGGTTTCAATACGGAGCGTTGCCTATATTGCTATCTCTTTTCAATACACGCTAAACTGTCATTTAGGAGGAATGGAAAGATATATCATTTCGTTGTTCCACTTTTTAGTATACATCTATGTTTAATAGTACATCTTTGGATGAAACTACGCTCTGATAGCTGTCAGAGTAAAATTTCACCAAGTCACGGAACGGCAAGAGCACGCTCCCGCCGCCGCCACGCCGCGCGCTGCGCCGCCGGAGTGCGCTCGAGTGAAGCCACGGAAGGCACCCCAGTGTCTCAGACCCTAGCCTTCCTTTAGGAACGAATTAAAAAAAAACACGAATTGACAGTTGACAGCTTTGATTGACTTTGACAGTTCATCAGTAAATAAACAGTGTTAAATGGATTACCATTTTCTAAAAACTTTAATTAAATGTATCTGCCTCTTCACAATGCTTCAGAGAAAAAGTATTTTATTAGAATTCCAGTTACCAAGTTAGGATTTTTTACGGTATCCCTGCCATTATTTGCTTTCATAATATGTGTGCTATTGACTATGTATAAAGATTTTGAAAAAGCCAACAACACTCATTGTAAGGTACCAAATGTATTTCCATCTATATCGGCATCAATAGGTAACTACGAACCACAAAATACTATATGGAAAACAGCAATCTATCTCCATGCACCAATAAGATTCTACTTGATATATTTGAGATGGGAATATTATACAAGTATTATTAGAGAGGATTGTGTTATGGTAGTTAAAATGGCTGTATTTTTAAATGTAGCAGAAAATTTAGCTCTACTTGGGCTTACACATTGGACTTCCTCACAAAATTATCGTAAGTATTTTATTATCGTGTTCTTTTAATTATTCATTATTACTGTAGGTAGCAACTGTTTGAATATTATTCTGTATTGAAATTCACTTGTTTATATCAGCAACATTCTAATGATCTAGTAGGCTCAGTATATTTGGCAACATTTTCAATTTAATTGAATTTTCATTTTATTCAGTTGGTTTAAGATAATGCTTGTATCTATTAACTTTACTTAGGTACCTTCCTTTTCTAATGTATGGGTTGATGTATGTAACTGAACTAGCATAATCTTTTTTACAGCTTACCATGAAATTTGTTTTAAAATATTCATTGGGACATCAATTTTCTACATGTTTTTCACATGCATGATGCTTTCAAAGTATAGAAGAAGGTCAAATTTTACATCTTCAGAAATGCATTCTATGAGATTGAAGTGGAGATCATTTTTTGTGAATGTTGGTTCATTTGCATTTGCTGCTTATTTCTTTTTACGACATAACCGGCTATGTGAACCTTATGGTATGTATACCAAAAAATTATATAATATGATATAATATTCATATTAATCAATATAATTAAGTAATACCTAATAATAACTACAGTTACATACATACAACACAAGAGTATTAATAAAAAATATTTTTGTTTCAGTATATTCAATGTTTGGTTTTTCGGAGTATGTTGTAGTGATCAGCAACATTACATTCCATCTAACAACTGTGTATGATCTCCAAGTACAATTTGTATATTTAAGTAAAAGAGGAATTCGAACTGAATGTATGTAGTTCTAAGGAACCACACAGTAACCATATGTGTTTTCATATTTTTGCTTTTGCTTACTTTATCAACTAGGTATTAATGTAATGAAATGAAGCTTTACTTCTGTCAACTCAATACTAGTGATTTAACCTAACTTGGAACCAAAAGGACTCTTATATTTAAGATGTTAACTTAGTTTTAAAGTAAGATTAAAAGAATAAATATTATTGAGTGGAGCCAGAATGCCATCTGTCCCTTCAGTTGATAAAAATGTTTGATATATTTTTATTTTATTTATATTTGTTTTGTAGTAAATTTTTCCATTTATCTGTTATCATTATCAATGTAATAAATAATAGAGATTGAAAGTAAGGGTAGGTACTTACAATAACAAATTAAAAATTGTTATGAGCCATTTGAAATAGTGTCACTGTTTCAGACAGAATTGTGAAAGGATTGAGTGATGGGGCACATTTTGACGTTTCCAAGGTTTATAATAAAATATACAAAATTTAATTTTAATCATCTGTATTTATTTAACATAAAAATAATATTTTACAACATATGTATTACTTATTATTACAAAAACAATATATTTAAATATAAAATGAATGAATCATGACTATTATTAGCACCTATAATTGAAAAATCGCGTAACTGAACGACGTTATTTAATCACTATCGAGTTGTGTCGGCCAAAAGACCTGTACTAAAGAGGGCATCTGTAAATCTGCACATTTGCTATATTAGTTTGTAATTAATAAACAAGTAAATAAATAAAAAATATAGAAGCTGCAATGCTATAATTTTTACGCTAAGGCCACTCTTTTTCGTGAGCAGAGCATATCCACAAATAGTTAAGTAAATCGCTGTTACAGTTGCAATAGTATAGATGTTTTATCTCACGAGCGCGGGTGAGCCACGCTTGTGTGTGTAAACCGCAGCCTCTTTCTGTCAAACCTTGTATATGTTACCGGCCAAACCCCATTTTAGGACAAATTAGTTTTTCCTAGGCCAAATCAGATCAGTTTATCATCTTTTAGGCGATAGGATAAACCGAGATTGTTTCACAAAAAAAAATAACCAATCACGTGTTCAACAGGACTTTCGAGGAAAACTCGCTCTCTGAAATGTCAACGCCATAAACTGATTTGGCCTAGGAGAAAAACTAGTTTGTCCTAAAATCGGGTTTGGCCGGTAACATATAAACACGAATGCACACATCAAAACCGCGCTCGTGAGATAAAACGTCTATCTACCTACGTAAAATGCACGATTTTCAAATGTTACATTACAAGCCCAGGGGGCCGATTCTCAGGCAATCGAGAAAAGTTCACATTTATAAGCTTGAAATTCAAATATAACACAGTTTCTGTATTGTCAGAATTTCACAATCGAAAAAGTTCGATCGAAAACCAGTCGAACGCTACGAGTGGTAAAAACCAATAGATGTTTGTATACGAACTTAGCTGTCAAAATGAATTTGTTGACATGTGGGACAGCTTAGTTTGTTTGAAACGTTCTAGCTTTTCAATAGAAACCACAAACAAAATGTTCGACTTACGAATTACCACACTGAAAATGTTCGAATGCCTGAGAATCGGGCCCCAGGGGGCCGATTCTCAGGCAATCGAGAAAAGTTCACTTTTATAGCTCGAAATTCAAATATAACACAGTTTTTGTATTGTCAGAATTTCACAATCGAAAAAGTTCGATCGAAAACCAGTCGAACGCTACGAGTGGTAAAAACCAATAGATGTTCGTATACGAACTTAGCTGTCAAAATGAATTTGTTGACATGTGAGACAGCTTAGTTTGTTTGAAACGTTCTAACTTTTCAATCTCAGCAATAGAAACCACAAACAAAATGTTCGACATACGAATTACCACACTGAGAATCGGGCCCCTGGGGCCCGATTCTCAGGCATTCGAACTTTTTCAGTGTGGTAATTCGTATGTCGAACATATTGTTTGTGGTTTCTATTGAAAAGTTAGAACGTTTCAAACAAACTAAGCTGTCTCACATGTCAACAAATTCATTTTGACAGCTAAGTTCGTATACGAACATCTATTGGTTTTTACTAGTAGCGATCGAACTTTTTCGATTGTGAAATTCTGACAATACAAAAACTGTGTTTTTGAATTTGAATTTCGAGCTATAAAAGTGAAAGTGAATTTCACAATCGAAAAAGTTCGATCGAAAACTAGTCGAACGCTACTAGTGGTAAAAACCAATAGATGTTCGTATACGAACTTAGCTGTCAAAATGAATTTGTTGACATGTGGGACAGCTTAGTTTGTTTGAAACGTTCTCAGAGGTTCTAACTTTTCAATAGAAACCACGGACAAAATGTTCGACATACGAATTACCACACTGAAAAAGTTCGAATGCCTGAGAATCGGGCCCCTGAACCGCTCAAACCCGCTTCAGTGAAGTGGAAGTACGCCAAATAAACGATCAAACTTAATGTACAATCACATATAAAATAAACTGTTGCATGTTTAAACAAACAAATAGCAAAAACCATGCACACTACATAAAATACCCGTGTTTTATGGCAAAAATTAAGTGCTAAAAGATGGTACTGAATAACATTAAGAACTAATTATATAATTAGTTACTAGGCCACTCAAAGAATTTCGGTTCGACGTTTAGTTATTTCGTTGGAGTAAGTTTCAATGTTCAATTTTGAATGTAACAGTATATTTTCTATGAGTTTGACAGCTGTAATAGTGAAAATCTCTCGGTGGTCTTAGTTTATCATAATTCTTTGACAAAATATTATAACAGTGGCTAAATATTATTATGATACCAGTGTTTAACACTATTCAACAAATTGTATAACTTAAATGATACATTACATATAGAAGTAGGTAACAATAATATTTCCATAAAAGCGGAAACCCTATTAAAAATAAATTCAACCCTTTCTATGGCTATGTTCATGATAATATAAACTATTTGTGTCACAGTCACAACATCTATTAGGACTGCCAATAGCCACGATTTCGAAATTGTTTATTATGAAAAACTTGCGTAACTTATTTTCATGCTTTATATCCCATCCAGATAAGGAATTATAAGTATTTATTCTTATTATTACTAACATATTAATTTACAAATATACACCCCGCATAAATTAGCAATGTACCTACAGTACATCGCCATCAGATCTATGGTAGTGGAACTAGTGGACGACGTCCTCAAATATTTCGGAGCAGCACCACTGCACCAATGTTTCGTCGCATTACGCCTCCATTATATACAGGCCTCGCCTCAACTACCAGTCTTTTTCGCTTTCGACCAAAACGAAACTTGACAATATTTCAATTACTTACTTAAATATTTTTACTTTTTGCATTCACAATGCAATTTTTATTATTGAAAATGAAGTATTAGCAAATAAACCATTTGATTTGATTAGATAAAAAGAATGTAAGTAATTAATTAAAATACAAAAACCCGACTGCTAAATATGCCGACTGCTGCACCAAAAAGGAAAAAAAACAAGCTCTTTAATTTCTCATTGCAGTCAGGGGACCTTTCGGTAAAACAAAGAACAGAAAAAAAGAGGTAAAACACTTTATAATTTAAAAGGTGCCCCTGACTGCAAAAAAAATTGTTGAAACACTTTATAATTTAAAAGGTCCCCTGACTGCAATGAGAAATTAAAGACCTTGTTATTCCTTTTTAGTGGTAAATTTTTTGCAGTCGGGTTTTTTGTTTTCAATCATTATGTTTTTATTTATAAATTTTTAGTACATTTATCAATAACAGAAGATGCCGCCTAAATGCCGCCATTTTGTTTTAATTTTTATTATTGATGTATCCAGCATCACTCGCGCTATCATAAGAATTTAGCGATGTATCATTTATTAAAATCGGTTCATTTCATTCGTTTAGTAGTTACGAGGGAACAAAGGTAGACACACTCATACATTCTGGTCAAACACATAACCCTCCTTTTGGGCTTCGCCGCAGTCGGGTAAACAATAGAGCCGTCTCACAACTAGCTCCGAGGGGCTTCGACTCCGTAGCTCAGAGCATTCGCCCGGACAGTGAAAGGTTGTGGGTTCCAGTCCCATAGAATCTAGTTGAGTGTTATGAGACAGGTCGATTTTTTCTAATACTTCATTTTCAATATTTCATCTAGGTAAACCTACTACGTTAACGAATTTGAAGGAACTGAAGTTCATTTACGCTTCAAATTTGTTTACGTAATTGAAAGGCGAAACCGAATATAACGACATCGTTTATAACGACATCGTTTATAACGACATCGTTTATAACGATGGATCGGTTATAATGACCGAATCGCAAGGTCCCGGCCGAATCCCTATAAAAAATGACAATGAACTAAATGAGATAAGATTAATCATAGTACATATAGTAATAAATAAATAAAAAATTTATTGGTTTATATAACAACTAAATTCAGATTAAATTTTTAAGATGTGGAATGACATTGTGATTATCACCTATTCTCATTTTTAAATAACAACTAACCCTGGCCGATACTTAAATCATTAATAAATGTATTGACATAATTAAAAAAAATTGTCAATCATATAAGTGTTAGTTAACTCTAAAGTATTATTCTAAAATATTTGATATTATATTATTAATATTCTATTTATATTTGTTCTTTTAGAAATTGCTATGGATACAAACATTAGTTATTTGATCATCATCAATCTATAACTGAAATTCAGTTTTCATCTTGTCAGCTATCATTTCAGCTATAGCTAGTGACGAGGTTGCACCAGGAGACGGTGCGTTTCTACAATGTAGAACTCTGCTTCCTATCGCACCTGATCCAGAATTCGAATCAAAAACGAAGTCTTCAACCAGTGTACCTGAAAAGAAAGATGGAAAATTAGATAGTGGTCTAAAAGTCATTACATACCTACTTTTATACATTTTCAAAAATTTACAAAACATTAATCCCTTTACAAATACACGTTCAATCCACCATTATACCTTGTTCAATGTAGCATGGGTCCTATGACAGCTCATTTTCTTGCAAAGAAAAATGTTGTTTTTGAAAAAGAAATAAGGGTCTAATTTTCTAGCATCAGCTGCATAAAAATTTGCTAATGGTGATTTTCTTGAGTTTTATTCTAAAAGCTTGGAGTGCTTTTTGCTTAACAAAAATGAGCTGTCATAGGACCCATGCTACATTGAACAAAGAATAATCATATAAACTTGAGAATAATACACACCATCTTTCGCCATGGCCTGTGCTCTAACACCTGCAGGTCCCTTTTCCACATCAGCAGTTGTGATGTCCTGAAGAAATCTTTGAATCTGATTTACTTGTAGTGGCATTATAATAGATCTTGCCATTTCTTTTAGTCCAAAACCAGCATACTGCATTGCCAGCTGGCGGAATCCAGCAAATCCTATAATATCTTTTAATTCATTGATATTAATATCACCCCATCTATAAACAGAAAGTGTTTACTAAATTTTATAACATAATAAACAATTAAAACTTTCTGGTCTTAATTTTATTATTCAAATACTTTATGATGAATTTATTCATAGTGATGATTACTAGAAATGATTATCTTATGTAAATACATACTTAAGACGAATTTATTTATAGTGATGATACTAGAAATGATTATTACTTGTGTCAACAGAATTTCTAAACATTAATATGAATCAACAAACACCTTAGATAACGTTGACATATCAGCAGAGATATGGAATTAATGTCAGTTCTTAATTGCTTTCTAAACAAATTGTAGATTTGGAGATATTACAGATTTCATTGTAGCTTTATTTAAAAAGACTTCAAATTCATAATCCATAAGTTTTTTAGAAGTAAGCATTTTCAATGAAACAAAGTATTTGAAATAAAACTAATGATTAATTTACTTACCCATATCCTTCCTTAGAAAATGCTAGTATTGCATTAGGTCCTAGAATAATACGTCCATCAACTCTTGGTGTTACATGCACACCGAGGAATGGAAATCTTGGATCAGGTACTGGATAAATGTTAGCCTTTACAATATTGCTCTTACTTGGGACTAGATACAAATATTCTCCTCTAAATGGTATTATCTTTGGTTCCTCTGGGCAACCAGTCAAAACGGCCACTGTGTCAGAGTGTAACCCACAGCAAGTCAACACATATTTTGCCTGTATTGCATTACCTTTTCTATCAATTATCATAACAGGATAATCAGCTTCTTCAGCCTCTGCAAACTTAGAAACTTCGAAATTGAGGTAAGTAGTTCCTCCACAATCTTTAAAATCTTTTACATAATATTGTGTGACATCACCCCAACTAATGACACCCGTGTGTGGAGACCACAGGGCTTGTATACCATTACAATGCGGCTCCATGTCTTTCAATTCTTTGCCATCCAGAAGTTTTAAATCTTTGACTCCATTTTTCATTCCCCGTTCATATAATTCAAGCAATCTTGGTACTTCATGTCTATGAGTTGCCACAATAAGCTTACCAGTTTTTACATATTTTATACCTTTCTGATCTGCATATTTATATGCCATGTCCATCCCTTTAACACATAATTTGGCTTTTAATGAGCCAGGCTTGTAATATATGCCAGCATGAATAACACCACTATTATTTCCACTTTGATGATAGGCAAATCGATTTTCCTTTTCCACCAAAGCTACTTTTAGTTGTGGATGCCGCATAATCAATTCTCTTGCTGATGCCGAACCCACTATGCCACCTCCTATTACTACTATGTCATAATATTCATTTCTTCTCTGGGAATAACTACAAAGAAGGAGATTTAACAATAGTTTAAAATAAGGCTAGATAAAAAGGTAAGATTTATAGTACAGATTCGCTATTATAAACTCAGTCAAATCAATACTTACGGTCTTGCAAATGCCGAAAGGTTTTTAAGCTTTGCATATGAAAAAAAGTCACTAAGTCTTGTTATTGATTTCATGATTAAAATTTGGAATTAAAGACGTACACTTTGTGGCTTAATCTAGCGGTTAGCGGTTTCACAAACACTGATGATTCTTCACGAAATATTAACTTTATTTATTAAAGTTGAAAAGCACATACATACTATATATGATAAATAATAAAAAGTAAGACATTCAAATTGTTTTATTTACTCCTAATTTTCAAAGTACGCACTGTATTGCATGAATTAGCTACAAAAAAATGACATTCTCAATCACAATGGGCGATTTTCTGAAAGCTCAGTCACTAGATGGCGCTGTCCCACCTATGCAGTTAGAAGGAACGGAACGTTATAAATTTTACTTTGACGCGACTTTTTTACGTAAAACGAAACGTCAGACAGATGTTATTTATTTACCTAAATCTTTAAATTTACCTATTTCGTTTCTGTTCCTCACAGTAGTACTTATTTAATATATTATTAGTTTCCTTTGGGTTGTTAAAAAGTAATTAATTTAAATATGTTTCATACCAAAATATACCATAGACCATACTTATTCAACGCCATCTAGTGAAGCAATTGGAAGCTTTTTTTTTTTTAAATGGCCTCTCAGAAAATCGCTCATTTCACAAATAAAATTAGACTACACCATAGATAAGACGATAAGACACTATATATAATAGCTGCTACACACGCTCCTATCCGACCGCCGATTTGGTGCGGGCGAACTTCACTGCAGATCTGAACCGCGCCTACACACGTTCAAACCAAATCTGCCAGACCAAATCGGTCGGCGCTACACACGTTCCGATTTGGTCTGGCCGACCTCTAGCCGTTGTTGCAGTGTTGCCAGCCACTGCTAATGTCCCAATATTATTATTATTTATAAATACTGAAAACATCAATTTGCTTGCAATAAATAAATAAAAAAAATATATTTTCGGTTTTCAATGTTTTATTACTATAAAAAAAACAATTTCATTATTTTTTAATTTTCTGTTATTTTCAAAAAAATACTAAAACATGCTAAATATTTACTAAAAGCAGCACTTTATTATGCCCTTTTTATATATATTTAGTTTTACGACAAATTGCGAGTTTTTAAATAAAATATTCTAAAAAAACGAATAGATAAAAAGTTTTTTTTCATAAATGGCCATATTTAAACCTTTCGTTCGTTTAGTCCTACGTAAAACTCATGAACGAGCATTAAATTGAATCCTCTGAAAATCCCTTAAAGTAATTCTATCTGCCTTAAATATTTCCGCTTTTACATATTTTCTCCCTAAATCTAGGGGAAAACCTCCAAAATTGTCAACACTGCCAAGTTGGTCCGGTCGGAAGCCTACACACGTTCCGATTTGGTAGGAAGTGAAGTTCGTGCGAACCAATTCCGGCCGACCGCGTCAAACATGAATAATAATAATGGGCGATTTTCTGAAAGCTCAGTCACTAGATGGCGCTGTCCCACCTATGCAGATAGAAGGAACGGAACGTTATAAATTTTACTTTGACGCGACTTTTTTACGTAAAACGGAACGTCAGACAGATGTTATTTATTTACCTAAATCTTTAAATTTACCTATTTCGTTTCTGTTCCTCACAGTAGTACTTATTTAATATATTATTAGTTTCCTTTGGGTTGTTAAAAAGTAATTAACTTAAATATGTTTCATACCAAAATATACCATAGACATGTACATACTTATTCAACGCCATCTAGTGAAGCAATTGGAAGCTTTTTTTTTTTTTAAATAGCCTCTCAGAAAATCGCTCATTATGGTCGGACGACTACGCTACACCAAAGATATTATAATATAACAAGATTGCGCACTCATGAGTTACAGCCGAGCCGAGCGAGATAGGCCTATTATGGTGTGCGTCCCTCTCTAATGAGAGAGACGTGAGTGACTACACGATTTGGTTTCTTCGAGGACAATTTATAGTTAACCAGACTTGGCTCACGTAGGATTCGAACATCACGCTTCCTAGGGAGCTCTTGTAGCTAAAAGAAACATACATTTAAACATCCGAACTCACTTTCTATTTATAATATTAGTTAAGATGAGGACTCCGCGAGGCAAAGCATTTGCACCACTTATTAGGCAATAATGTGACAACGACACATACACATATGCTTTATAAGCATACTTACTTTTGAACCGACTTCAAAAAAGGAGATTGTCAGTTTGACCTGTATGTACTTATATGAAATGTATGTCTGTATTTCTGATAGGCGTATTTTGCTAAAATGGATAGAAATGAAAAGTCCACGTACAGTAATAAAAATCTGTTTATTAGTTAGACTATACATTGCTAAACAAAATTTTCTTGCGGATCTTTTGACGCATGGAGGCTTTGTGTCCAATTAATTTTAAAGATTCGTTTTTTGCGTACCTACTTTTTTAACCTTAAATTAAGATACAGATGTTATAATAAATTTAATAAGTTTTGTTTCATGCCTATTTTCTGATAAAGTTCTTCTTCTTTTTCTTCTTCCGCTGAGTATTGTTTAAATTTTTCAGATATGAGGTTAAGCCAACCTTTTTTAATTTCTTCATCTTTAGGAAATCTGAAACAATGAAAATTAATGTATGGGTTAAGTAAGAAAGTAAATTCCAGTCTATAGACTAAAAACGAAATGGACACCCTACTATACGCAAGAATAAAAGTTTGGCTAAATACTTACCTATGAAAAGATACACCGCTCCGTTTAAATGATTCGCTTTTGCATCCTTTCACACATCAAGTGAGAACCATTTTTATTGATTTAAACGTAATTTTAAAATGATAATTAAGATCCACACACTAACTCTACACACATAAATTAATAGGGAACTTGCATTATTTCATAAATGTAGTCTATCTGAAAGATTTAAGGATTGCATGAAGATATCACAAGCGAAAAAGTTGAAATATGCTTAAATTATTTATTTAATGCAAATCAAAAATTAACATTTCAAAGTCCGCGCGTAAACGCTCAATGGCCGGATGTGACGTCATTTCTTAGGACGTCAAACTTTTCAATGTGCATCTGAAAGGAGTGACAAAGAAATTTTGACAACTAACGACAAACGCTAAAAGTGAGTGACCAAAGATTTCAGTTTTACTGACTAGGCTTCGCCAGATAGGTAAATGAAAGAAAACTTATGTTTTTTAGCGAAATCTTTACTAGAACTTGGTTTATCATCCGTTTCTCTAAGTACTTACCATACTTTTAGGGGTTGAATTTTTAATTTTTGTGAAAACGAAATTGACAGAATATGGCTACCATCATTTTTTACTGTTTTTAAGGTAATTAAAAATTAAGTAAGCTTTACGTAAAACGCACTAACATATAAGTATTGAAAATATGCCCATTTTGCATTAGTCTAAAATATTGTGAACTCTAACATTGACAAAGGCAAAAATACTTGTTGTTGCTTGATTGATTATATTGATACTTGATTTATTTCTGCTGCACACTGGAGTAAATATACTGTTACATTGTTATAAATATATTGTTTAAATGAAGATGTTAATGTTGGTTGAAAATATAAGTACTGAGGTACTACATATGTATATGTATCAGTCAGCAGGCAGGCCGCCTGCAGTCCTTAGTCGAAATCGAAATCGAATTCGGTTTTTAAGTGCGCGCACTAGGCCACTTGCATAAGTAATAACTGCAACGGCCAACTGCAAAGTAAATGCTGCCTTATTTCTATATAATTCTCCAGCACTATTCGGCCGGTCCGGAATAAAGAAATAAAGGAAATTCTTTTTTTTAAAGGATATTTAAAGGTTATTTACAAAAATATATAAGGTCCTTCTTAAATAGTGCACATAATTTTAAGGGGTCAATGTACTCACGCATACAAAAAAACTTTTACTATAGTACTAACATTGAAAACGTGAAAAAGAAATCAGCTGTTTCAAAGAAAATATTAAATCGAATAGATTAAAATGTATGGAACAGCTGATATTTTTTTTGCGATTTCAATGTTGGTACCATTGTAAAAGTTGCTTGTATGCATGAGTACATTGACCCCTTAAAATTATGTGCACTATTTAAGAAGAACCTTATATAACATAAGCCCTGCCTTATCTATATAGTGTAATTATACTAAAAAGTTTCAAGCTTTATTTAAATGTATTATTAATACTAGCTGTTCATCGTGTTAATTACAGCGATTTGGAGGCAACTTCGCAATTTCTTTCTATTGACAAAATTTTATGTAATCGTTATTTTGAGTAACATAGTCACTAGTGTTAGTGTTGAACCTACGGGTTTAACATACCATGGATACCACGCACTCTGGCCACAAAACTAACAATTGTATTTTATACTTTTGTGTATACAAAAATGTCACATTGACTCTAATAAAAGACAATCAAACTAACAGTCGTATTATTTTACAGGTTATGGGAATTTTAGCTTTTTATTGAAAAATATGGCTGTAAATGCTAATACAGACGTTCCCTCTGCCTCTGCAGCCGCAACCACACCAGGAAAAATAATGGTAACATCTCAACCATCTTTTCCAGTTCAAAAGCTTGAAGGGTCTGCAAACTATTCGACGTGGAGTTTTGCTATTAAAATGTACCTCATTGACAACGACCTCTGGGACTGCATAGAGCGCCCTGAGGAGTATCAGAAGGAGGTGTCCGATTTTAAACGTCAGGACCAAAAAGCAAGGTCGAAGCTATGTTTATCGGTAAAGGAACATATTTACCCAGTTATAATGTCTGCCACCTCAGCGGCCGACACTTGGAAAAGGCTTCGAGTGCAGTACGCTGACTGTGGGCTACTCAGAAGACTTTCACTTCTTAGAGAATTATTCAGTGCTAAGTTCAATGGTCAGGTGCAAAGCATGGATCAATACGTGAACGGAATACGCAACACTTATCAAAATCTGGTTCAGATAAACGAGACGATTGAAGACGAATTTGTCGGCGTTATTATGCTGGCAGGTCTACCAGAGGAGTATAACCCAATGGTTATGGCTTTCGAGAACTCCGGCGTGAAGATATCGTCAGACTCAGTCGCTTCAATGCTGCTCAAAGAGGACCTAAGGCGCAAACCTATGAAGTCTACATCATCTGATAGTGCCCTTGTATCTACTCCGTCACCTAAAGGAATGAAGTGTACTTTTTGTAAAAAGAACGGTCATTTGTATAAAAATAGGGTATTTTACTGTTGTTGAAATGTAGATATTTAATGATGACGTTAAAAAATATTGCAATTAAGAATACCAAATGTGAAAAAATAATTTGAATCTGTTTTATAATAAAAGAATTATAGTCTGTTTGATTTTGACTATAGCTGTCTCTTTCTAAAACGAAATCTTCTATGGCGTGACTATGACGCTACTAACCCACTGACGTCACTAAGATAGCGTCCTGTCCTTGTCTAATTATAAAGTTTGAAGTCATATATCTTTGAAAATATTCAAGATAATTCAAAATGAAAACTTGTTTTGTGTAGCTAATATTTCGAAAAACATTTTAAAGAAATAAAAAAAAATCAGTAAAATACCGTATTGCCGTAAGCGTAAAGGGAAGAAACCTGCTCTTAGTGAGAATGTACATATAGGTAGTCGTACTAATTATACGTCCGATTCACTTTTATCATGTTTTAATGTTTCACCCTCAGATACATCTAGCCACTTCATCCTAGACTCTGGTGCTACCAAACATATGTGCAACAAAAGGGATTGGTTTACGAAGTTAACTCCATTTGTAAAGCCGATTACTGTTGCCAACAATGAGCAAGTCCTTAGTGAAGGTAAAGGCACTGTAAATATAAATATTCTCAACTCAAGTGTAAATAAAGTATCTGATGTATTATATGTTCCTAGGTTAGCTGTAAATCTCCTATCAGTTAGTAGTTTAGTTAATAAAGGTTACGTTGTAGTTTTTACGCCAAAAGGAGCATCAATTCTTCGTCAAGGGGAATTCGAAATCTCTGGTTCAAGTGTAGCTACCGCTTCCATACATAATGGAATGTTTACACTTGACATGACAGAGACAGCACTTTTGACAACTGTCAAAGATTCATCATCTCTTTGGCATAGACGTTTGGGACATCTAAACGTCAAGTCTATGAATATTCTTAAAATTAAAAAGTTAGGAATAAATTTCATAGACAAACTCAACGAAACCTGCATTCCTTGCATTCAAGGTAAATTGGCAAGAAAACCTTTCAAAAAGTCACTAAGTAGGTCCGATTCCAAGTTAGGTATCGTGCATACGGATTTATGTGGTCCCATGAGCACACAATCCTGGGGCGGTGCCCTATACCTGCTTACATTTACGGATGACTTTAGCCGGAAAACGTTTGGGTATTTACTCAAAGCGAAATCCGAAGTGTTTCAGAAGTTCTTAGAATTCAAACATTTGGTGGAAAACCAAAGTGGTTTAAAAATAAAAATTCTGCGCTCTGATAACGGTTGCGAATTTGTAAATAGTGCAATGTCTACTCTTCTTAAGGAGAACGGAATCGTTCACCAGACATCCGTCCCTTACACGCCGCAACAAAACGGTGTTGCAGAAAGAGTCAACCGCACAATAATAGAGAAAGCTCGAGCCATACTACAAGACTCTAAGCTTTCAAAGGCATATTGGGGTGAAGCAGTAAATACTGCTATTTATTTAAAAAATCACTCGCCCTCTCAAGCCTTAAATAACAAAATTCCAGAAGAGTTGTGGACAGGCAAGCCCGTCAACCTATCTCATTTAAAAGTATTTGGTTGTGAGGCGCATGTGCTTATCCCTAAGGAGAAGCGCAAAAAGCTTGACTCAAAAACACAAGCCTGCATCTTTGTAGGGTACTCTACCGAAAGCAAAGGCTATCGTGTTATTGATTCACAAAACCCGCGGAAAGTCATTATCGCGAGGGATGTTGTCTTCATAGAAGATAAACTTCCGGGATCTAGTATTTCTGATTGTACTTCACAATCAACTGACGACGACAGTGCGTCAGAAGAACATAATGGTGATACACAAATAGAAATTGATGTCCTAACTGCTCCACCTGTTTCCAGTTCTCAGCCTGAGGAGATGACACGTGATGAGGTTTCTGATGAATCTCCAGTAACGGAATCAGTAGAAGTCTTCACGGAAACTGAAGAAACACCATCTGAACGCCCGTCAGTCCTCTCCGAAGACCGACACCAGGAAACAGAGCAGCGATATCCTCTACGAATTCGACGGGCACCAGTCAGGTACCCTGAGACAGCGAATCTCACTAGTACTGACTGTGAGCCTGAAACTTATAAACAAGTTCTAGAGAACAGCCACAGAGCAGAATGGTTGGACGCCATGAAGGCTGAATACAACTCGCTTCAGAAACATGGCACATGGACATTAGTTGATAGACCTTCTGATAGAAAAACTATTAAGAGTAAATGGGTGTTCAAAATTAAAAGAAACACTAATGGGGAAATTGTAAAATACAAAGCTCGTTTGGTGGCAAAAGGTTTTACACAAGTCTATGGAATTGACTATGGAGAAACTTTCTCTCCTGTCGCAAGACTATCCTCCATTAGACTTTTAATGGCTTTTGCAGTGAAACTGAACCTACACATCGAACACCTAGATGTAGAGACTGCATTTTTAAATGGGGATCTCGATGAAGAGATATAGCCTTTTAGTAGTGGCAGTATTCGTCGAAGATTTTTTCATCCTCTGCAACGACCAAGCAGTGAAAAATCAGTTTTAAACTGAACTGAGAAAAAAGTTTGTCGTAAAAGATCTTGGACCAGTCAAGGACTGCTTAGGTATGAGAATAGTACAAAGCGATGGTCAAATCACTCTTGACCAAACGCTATACATAGATAATCTCATCGAAAAGTTCGGCATGTCTGACGCTATTCCAGTTTCAACCCCAATGGAACCTGGCATAAAACTCTTACTCCCTACCAAGGACGACGAGAAACCAGAGCTTCCATATCAGCAGCTTGTCGGCTCCTTAATGTATATTGCAATAGGCACAAGACCAGATATTGCGTACACGGTCTCTTACCTTAGTCAATACAATACACATTACGGGGAGGCACACTGGAGAGCGGCCAAGCGCGTTCTAAGGTATTTGAAAGCCACTAGAGATCTCGCCCTTACCTTTACTAAGGATCAAAGTCAGCTCGTGGGATACGCTGATGCTGACTACGGCAGTAACGTAGTTGATAGGCGGTCTTACACTGGCTATAACTTTCAGTTAAGTGGAGCAGCTGTTTCGTGGGAATCCCGCAAACAACGCACAGTTGCACTATCAACCACCGAAGCTGAGTATATGGCTCTTGGCGAAGCCTGCAAAGAAGCCATATACCTATCTTCCTTAGTGAAAGAAGTTTTCAGTGCTAACCATTCCATCACCCTATTCACGGACAACCAAAGTGCATTGTAACTTACAAAGAACAACACGTTTCATGCCCGTACCAAACATATCGACATTCGACATCATTTTATCCGGGATGCTTTGTCACAACACCATTTTGACCTGCAGTACATTCCCACTAAGAACATGACGGCAGACGTACTCACCAAACCGTTAGCTAGGCCTTCCCACTGTAAATGTGTACAGTCCTTAGGCTTAATTTAGGTCGGCTAGGTAGGTCTCCTTCTGTTGTTATTTTTAAGGATTGTACAAATAGGTTAAGTTATTATATAGTGTTGTAAAATTTGTTAAGGGTAGGCATGTGTTTGTGTAGTGAGTAGTGTTACTTTGATATGGTTTTATTTGTCCTGTAATTATGTGTATAGCACAGAGTGTTCATGGTGTTCATGTCACGGGGAGGTGTTGAACCTACGGGTTTAACATACCATGGATACCACGCACTCTGGCCACAAAAGTAACAATTGTATTTTATACTTTTGTGTATACAAAAATGTCACATTGACTCTAATAAAAGACAATCAAACTAATAGTCGTATTATTTTACAGTTAGTCCTGAAGTTTGCTGCATCTTAATTTGAAATTCAGTTTTTCATTAATATTGATATTACAGACGATCATGTAAAGCAATCTAATTTTCGTTGGCATATAGCGGGCCCTTAATGTAAAACTGTGGGTGTGTGGGCGAATGTGGCCAATGACAGGCCATTGCCTGCAGGTGGACTGATAGTCGGTTGCATTGCATTGCATCCTTTATACTTGCGACCGCATTCGCATTGCCTTGAACTTTCTCGTAAATATTTTCATAGTGTCCACACACTTGTGCACTCGCGACGTTTACCGCTGTGCTTCACATTCCAATATTTGTCGCATGACAGGATGGACAACAACGATATAGCGGCATTTAAAATCCCTAAAAAAAAGTAATAAATGAGGGTAACCATCTGTCAATTTTGTTTAAACAAAAAATAAAAATTCAATCTCTAAAAGTATGGCACCCTCAGAGAAACGGATGATATGCCAACTTCTAGTAAAGATTTCGTAATAATTAATAAAAAACTAAAAAACCCGAGAAGTAAAGAGCTGGTTTTTTCATTTTTAATGGTAAATTTTTGCAATCGTGTTTTTAGGTTTTTAAATATTACCTACGTTTTTATTTTAGACTTTTTAGTTCATTGTCAATAAATCATCTTTTTAAAGTAAGAACTTACTAATTAAAAAATTCGTAAATTCTTTTCTTTTTTAGATAAATTAAAACTCTTCATTTAATACCTACCCCACTCGATGAGATTTAAAAATATTTCTTTTACAATGCACAGAATAATATGCCGCCTAAAAGCCGCCATTTTGTTTTTTGTTAATATTGATGTTCTATTTTCACTCGGGCTATTAAGACGAATCTGATGACGTATCAATTAACGAAATCAGTTTATACGTTTAGTAGTTACGAGGGAACATAGGAACAGAAACACATACATTCAGGTCAAAAACGTAACACTTTTTGGGCTTCGCCCGCCGCAGTCAGGTAATTTTTGACTTCGCCCGCCGCAGTCGAGTAAAAAACCTTAAGCTTACTTTCATTTATCTATGTGGCGAAGCCTAGTCATTAAAACCGAAAACGTTGGTCACTCAGTTCAAACGTTTGTCGTTAGTTGTCAAAATAGATAAATTCCATTTATTATTAAACTATTAACGTTTGTACCATTGTTTCTTCATAAGGTGCTAAACAATTAGATATTTAAAGTAATTTTATGTATTTCTTTAGTTTACTTGCAAAATTTGAGAGATTCGATAATGCACAAATTGTATGAACTCAGTGACCAAGCTAAATTCTTTACTAGATTCGAATTTAAAAATAATAAACACACAATGCTTAATTACTTTGACAGGTGACAGTAAATTTTTATTTGGACGAATTATTTGGAGTTTTGCTTAGGAATCAACAATTTTTATACTAGATTCTCTGACAGGGTCTCAAGCTGTTTCTCTTTTGGTGGTCACTCCTTTCAGATGCACATAACTTTTCATGCCGCGTAAAGATTCTCTGATAGGCTCTCAACCTGTTTCTTTTTTCGTGGTCAGTGGTCACTCCTTTCAGATGCACATAACTTTTCATGGCGCGTAAATATTATTTTAGTAAGACAGAATTTATTTATTTCAGTTTTATTTGACTTATACAAAAAAGTCAGTAAGCGATACTTTATTACTACTACAATGGATAATTCTTTTACAAGTAAAGTTAAATCTCACAAAATAGAGTGTGCAGTTTTAACTGTGCCTCAAGAGCCTAAACTTAGAGAAAAGTGGATGAAAGGAGCTATTTAAGACAACATTCACCCTCTTCAAAATCTGCCTTGCAATGTTGTGAAGATCATTTTGATGTAAGTACGTTGTATTCGTAAAAATCATAACCTCGTTAGATCTTGCATCAACAGTGTATAAAGTAAACAGCAATCTCTACACTTGAAAAATTTGAATTTTCCATAAATAACCACCGCACTATGTCCTTAAAAACCAGCAAATCTCGCGAGTCGAATTTAGTCAAGCCTTTTTCCATTTTGTAGATATTTTTAATGTTTTATGACATGATTTGAATGATGATCACCTATAATATGTTTTTGAACTCAGCTTATGTGACTAATGGAATGACGTCACTGCGCGCTGATTGGTGTTTCAAATCACGTTTCAATTTACGTAACTTTACATTAAAATATTTTGCAAAATAATAACAATTTTGGAATAAATCTTCCACGAATGCACTTTTAATGGCTATCATCATTGGATTATTAATATAATTTCTCAAAATAATTTTAATGCAAGTTCCCCATTTGCCGTCGCCATATTGATGATGTTTTTATTTTTATTAAAATTGTCCAGACGCAAAGTGTTGCATATTTATTATAATTAAAACTACCATAACACCGACTCTTACATTAAAAAAGTAGTTTTTCAAGGTTTTAAATAATACAAATGATATGGACTTTATTATTATCAGCTGAACATTCCTTTCAATTAATTAATATTTTGAAAATTCTCGAGAACAGGAAATATGAATTTGAATTAAGTTCTACTACAACCAAAAATATTTAATGGTGGCAGCCCAGTAGACAGGGATGCAATCCTATTTAGGAGCCTCTCGCTCGGCTCGTTTTTCCGTTTATCGAAATGTCATACGAAAATAAACCTTATTGTAACTGCATAGAATCGAATTGACATTGCTTTTATTTTCATAGTGCACAATCTTGTTATATTATAATATCTTTGCGCTACACACGTCCAGATTTGGTCTGGAGCAGACCAAATCGGCAGTCGGATAGGGGCGTGTGTAGCGGCTATAATAGCCGCTACACACGCTCCTATCCGACCGCCGATTTGGTGCGGGCGAACTTCACTGCAGATCTGATCCGCGCCTACACACGTTCAAACCAAATCTGCCAGACCAAATCGGTCGGCGCTACACACGTTCCGATTTGGTCTGGCCGACCTCTAGCCGTTGTTGCAGTGTTGCCAGCCACTGCTAATCTCCCAATATTATTATTATTTATAAATACTGAAAACATCAATTTGCTTGCAATAAATAAATTAAAAAGAAAAATAATTTCGGTTTTTAATGTTTTATTACTATAAAAAAACAATTTCATTAAGTATTTTTTAATTTTCTGTTATTTTCATTAAAATACTAAACATGCTAAATATTTACTAAAAGCATCACTTATTGATAAGGTGTTATGCCCTTTTTATATATATTTAGTTTTACGACAAATTGCGAGTTTTTAAATAAAATATTCTAAAAAAACGAATAGATAAAAAGTTTTTTTTCATAAATGGCCATATTTAAACCTTTCGTTCGTTCAGTCCTACGTAAAACTCATGAACGAGCATTAAATTGAATCCTCTGAAAATTCCTTAAACGTAATTTACCTGCCTTAAATATTTCCGCTTTTACATATTTTCTCCCTAAATCTAGGGGAAAACCTCCAAAATTGTCAACACTGCCAAGTTGGTCCAGTCGGAAGCCTACACACGTTCCGATTTGGTAGGAAGTGAAGTTCGTGCGAACCAAATCCGGCCGACCGCGTCAAACACGAATATGGTCGGACGACTACGCTACACACGTCCAGATTTGGTCTGGAGCAGACCAAATCGGCGGTCGGATCGGAACGTTTGTAGCGGCTATAATAGCCGCTACACACGTTCTTAACATAGATGTATTATTCCTGTAGATGGAGCATAAGAAAATGAACAATTCCTTCTATAATCGACTCTCGTCTCTCAAATGGCGACATGTCGTGTGTTAAAAAGACATAACAATAGCCCAACGTGTGCGTCCTAATGAGCTGCGCGCCACTTGAAAGTAAACGTCATATTTGTTTGTTAACCAGCTGGTTAACAAATGCTTCAGAAAGAAAAGCTTTTTTTGTTCAAAAATATAGAAAGATTTGATGGTGTGGTGCGGTAAATCTGTTGTTTGTTAAGAATGGCCTTTACTGTTCCCGGTTATTCAAGCAGAGTGAGTGTTTTGAAAGAGAATATTGAACACATATCATTTCAGAGGTAAGTCACACTCATTGTTTTGTGTTTTTGCAAACACATTTTTATAGCAAATTTGCAAAAACTAAATCGCTGTACGTGTATATACAGTTTAACATTGACTTGGTTGAAGAAAATCGGGTGTTTTTAGGCGAAAAATATATAATTTAAAGCCAATTGGGATTTTTTGACATTTGACCAACCTGATAGTGTTGTAGTCCGATTTTATTATGTAATATCGATAAAAAATTGTAGTGTTAACAATTTTGTATATAAACTTAATTTTTCTCAATTCTAAACAGATTTCCCACCGCCGCGCCGCCGCCGCCGTCGATGTAAAGGAAACGTGAATAAGAAACGTAAGAAAAGGCAACGATTGGAGACCTTCGCAACAAACAAGAATATGCTCGATGTACTTATTAAAGCAAATTGTAGATTTATACTTAAAAAATTTAATACATTAAAAGTATAAAAAATGCGTGACATCTGTATTTTTTTACTTGATATCATTTAGCAGATTATTTAATTTAATAAATTGATTAGAAATCTCGTTCAGTTTTACGACTATACCTCCTAGTAAAAATAGTATATTTATCATCATTATCATACCTACTTGATATTTGGCAAAATAATTCAAAATTAAAGGGCTTGCTTAGACCATGAAACTGAACAACTTTCTCTTTGGACCATAGCATACGTCAAAATATAAAAAAAAATATTCTGCCACACTAGATCGATCAGTTGAGCGTGCGCTTTTGTCTGGAGGGAAGAAATTTTTGCCATATTCGACCTATGCTGAAGTTTCATAGCATAAACAAAATTCTAAGGCCGTGAGCACTTTGGACACGATTAGTACTAAAAACTGACAGAAAAGCGGATTATGAACCGCCCAATTACATTAAGTCTAGCCGCATTGAAAATTGCGAAGCGCTCTATTCAATGCGGCGTACTTTCGATCAGCCGTATTGAATACGGCGTATCTTGAATCCGCAGCATTACAATGCGGTGCTGTTTTCCAATACAGCTAGATGCTATGTAATACGGTGAAATACAATACGCCTGCGATATATACATATACATTGTAATTTTATGTATCGCATTGCATTCAAATTATTTTTACATCTTTTATCGATAACTTGTTATAAAAAAAACCACAGCACTATCATTGCATCATCATCATCTAGCATTGCATAGTCAAAATGGAGACATTCACTAATGCCGACGCAACAGATTAACATGTATGTCTCTTTCTATCTTATGACAATTTGATAGTGTTAGAAGGGGTAAAGGATGGGTGAGTTATAGCTTATTTTTGTGATCCATCTACAGGAATAATACATCTATGGTTCTTAATGTGTAATATGTAAAAGCGGAAATATTTAAAGCAGGTAAATTACGTTTAAGGGATTTTCAGAGGATTCAATTTAATGCTCGTTCATGAGTTTTACGTAGGACTGAACGAACGAAAGCTTTAAATATGGCCATTTATGAAAAGATTCTATTTATCTGTTTTTTTAGAATATTTTGTTTAAAAACTAGCAATTTGTCGTAAAACTAAATATATATAAAAAGGGCATAACACCTCATCAATAAGTGCTGCTTTTAGTAAATATTTAGCATGTTTAGTATTTTAATGAAAATAACAGAAAATTAATAAATAATGAAATTGTTTTTTTATAGTAATAAAACATTAAAAACCGAAATTATTTTTCTTTTTAATTTATTTATTGCAAGCAAATTGATGTTTTCAGTATTTATAAATAATAATAATATTGGGAGATTAGCAGTGGCTGGCAACACTGCAACAACGGCTAGAGGTCGGCCAGACCAAATCGGAACGTGTGTAGCGCCGACCGATTTGGTCTGGCAGATTTGGTTTGAACGTGTGTAGGCGCGGATCAGATCTGCAGTGAAGTTCGCCCGCACCAAATCGGTGGTCGGATAGGAGCGTGTGTAGCGGCTAGTAGGAATAGATAGTTAACTCCATAGATGTATTATATCTATGGTTAACTCAGCTTTTCATAATGTCTAAAATGTAGTGAACTCGCCCATAGATGGCGATGTAAGTCATACCTCCTGCGAGCTTGCCTTTTGACTTACTAGATGGCGCTGTAATTTTGAATTTCGTAGAATCCTCAGATCATAAATTATAATTAAATTACCTACTAGCTTCATACATTTACATATTTTAGTTTCAAGATGTTAAATAATGATTTTCTTATTCATTTTGCGTACTTCAAAGCTTTGCATTTTTTACTTAACGACGACGGGAATAATTTTATTCTAGAATTGAAGGAAATCCATAATGACGTAACTTATTCCACAAAATAAATAACAAGATCATACTACAAAACATTAAGCTAGAAATGAAATTAATGTTGTTATGAGCAAAATCATTTATTAAATTGAATTACTTAATTGGTTACATTACAATAAAGTCAAAGTCAAAGGATGATGCCAGGGTTTGTAAGAAATCTGCCCCCTGATTCACGAACCGTCGGAAATGCTCCCGACAGCGGAATGTATGCCCTGTCTCTGTCACTCACTATAAAATAGACAAAGATTAAGCACAGAATTCGAATCCGATCCGAATTAACTGCCTAGATTCGTAACTACACTACGTGTGTAAAGCAAAGAAATACAATTAATACGTAAAATAGCTTTACTTGGCTACTGCTAAAACTGCCAAGTTTATTTAAGAATAACTCAGAATGGATTATTCATTCTGAGTTATTCTTCTAGTTATAGTTATTCTTCTTCTATAGTTACTATGGCGCCAAGTTGGCGCCATAGTAACTATTATTCAGCTCAAAAATACCAATCCAACGATGTCACACACATAGCTATTGGAATGCTACGCGAGCGCGCTGCGCGCTACTCGGAAAAAGTATGGACTTTTTGATTTAAAAATATAGGACTGTTACAGTTGTTACAATTCTGGTAATAAGATATATATTTCTTCATACTTTTATCTAGAATCGTATAGTTTCAGAAACACGATTTTATGATTTTGGCTCGACACTTTTTATTTTCGAAAATACCTCTAAAAAATAAGAAATATCAAGATTATTCTTAAATGGGGATACATATACTATTGAAAATTGGTTTAATTAGTGGACACCAATAATATTTAGGATCGTATAGAAGCATTTTTTTATACTCGCTATAGTTTTTGAATACGAAGTGATTTTGTGTTTTTTTTGCGTAATCGGCAAAATCGGTCTCGCTCCCGCGCGCGTCGTTTTCTCATTGCTATCTAGCTTTAGCATAATTTTTCCGAGTATCGCCTTAAGTCAATTTAGATTGTGATTTACAATACTTGTGACCATCATAGACGCTACGCTATCGGATCGCAAACCCCTACGCGGGAGACCTTGGAGAAAAACCGGCAAAAAACTTTTCAAGGGTTTGTTTTTTTCGGATTTATTTCATACAGAGTCATCAAATTGAAAAATTACCTTATCATACGTAGGTTAAAATTACCCCAATTTTCAGCATTCATTTATTCAAATTTTCAACTATTCAAGTTTTTAAGTAAGTACCTACCTAATTATAAATTCCGCATAGCCATAGCCATATTCCTATTCCTACTAACATAGTATGGTTATTGTCAGTTTACATCACAATTACAAAATGAGTTATGTATGATAAATACAGTTAATTAGGTGAACTAATGATTATAGCGGTAAACAATTCTTAATTAAGATAAAAGATAAGATAAAAGTATTCTTTATTCACTTAGACATAATAAATATGTACTTATGAATCGTCAATATTTTCCTACCACCCATTTTAGACTTTTTTAACTGACAAGAAGAATGGGCGCAAGAAACTTGCCAGCGTTTGTTAGCTAGGTAATGACATTTACAAAAAAAATACATACCTATCGTTACTAATACAACAATTGCTTAGTATAAAAATACATTCATATTAAACAGTGATTATGTTATGTGTTACATCATGACCATGCATTGCGGACATTCAAATAATCGTAATTACTTAAAAATTCATGTTAAAGCAAATTGTTAAATAGTCACACTTGCAGAATGAACTTAAAAAGCACAGTACTGTGACGGGACGTCCTCGTCGGCCAGTGGTACGCTAGCCGAAACGTCGGAAGTCGCCGCCCAGTATTTAGTTAGATACCGTAAACTGCTGCAATTTTGCCCCTTAGCTTCAACTTTGCCTAATCTATTAAAACTAACATAACTTCACCACCGCCATCTATTTTTTACTTTTGATAATGGGAGAAAAACCTTCGTTTTAATGGCAACCCATTTCATTATTATTCGTTGTGGCAACACCGTCACTTTTTTGTCTGGCACCTTTCAACGGTCACAAGAAGTGTGCACGTTTTTTAAGTCAGTGCAAAACTTTTTGTTTTTCATTGGAAAAATCGAGAATTTCAGCTTTCTTAGTGTTTACGGGGTAAGCAAATGTGCTCTTTCTCATGTTTATAATGGTTATTCTTGTAAATGTGATCATTTACGACTAGAACGATGGTAGGCAATGTTGTGAAGGCTTCTCGGTCACTTAGTGACTCAAGTTTGCCTAGTCCTAGGGTTGTCACTAGTTACTCAACTACAGTGAAGCGTTTGGAGGGTTTTGATTTTAGCAGTTCATATAGGTATGTTTTGTTTTGTTATTTAAAAAAAAGATATATTTACATCTATTACATAGATATACTTACGCCTATTTCCCACGGGGTAGGCAGAGACTATGGATCGCCAACTGCTACGATCCTTGCACAATTCTTTCGCTTCATTCACATCCATCAATATTTTCATTTCATACATGCCCGGCGATTTTTGTCACTGCGTACACCAGTCTTTTTTATTAAACCTCCTACTTGGTTCCTTGTAGGTTTTGTTATACTTGCCATTTTATTTCACTTTTTGCAAAAATTATTTATATTATATAGAATTATACATCTTTTGTTGGTGTCCATAGTGGCATATAAGGTATATTAATATACTATTATTTGTTACTTTTGTTTTGTGATTTTAATTTGACTTATTAAAACTTAAATAAAGAAAACTAGTTTATTCCTGTCAGATTTGTTTGATTGACCCTATTATAACAAATATGAAAAACATTCTGTGCAGCGAACCAGTTCATAATCTTGGTTTCCTGAAAAAGCCTGACGGAACATACACCAAAACAGATCAAGAGACCTCAGAACTGTTAATGACCACTCACTTCCCAGGATGCCGCATAACGGAAAGTCGCACATGGGAAGGAAAAGAGGAGATTACACCTGTTGAAACCGACTGGATCACCGCCCACAAAGTTGTAAACCCAGAGAAAGTAAGATGGGCAATCAACAGCTTCCTTCCATTCAAATCAGCGGGACTAGACGGAATCTTCCCAGGGCTGATGAGGTGGAGCGACGGAGGTCTCGTTGACCACCTCGTAGCCATTTACAGAAGCTGCCTAGCACACCGCCATATTCCTATGAAATGGAGGGAAGTCAAAGTAGTCTTTATCCCTAAACCCGGCAAAGGAGACTACACTCAACCTAAATCATTCAGACCAATTAGCCTCACATCATTCCTTTTAAAGGTGTTGGAGAGACTAATAGACAGGGAGATAAGGAGCACTGTATTGGTCAGGAACCCCTTAAATCCAAACCAACACGCCTACTCTGCAGGCAAATCAACAGAGTCCGCCCTACATAAGGTGGTTTCTTATATAGAAGACAATCTCAAACACAAAATATCAACACTAGGCACCTTCATCGACATAGAAGGAGCTTTTGACAAAACCAACTTTACCAGCATAAGCCAGGCCCTCTCCAGACATGGTGTCGATCCTACTATTGCCGGGTGGATTGACAGCATGTTAAGAGACAGAGCCATACAAATTACTGTGAATGATACTACCAGAGGAGTAGTAGCCAAAGGATGTCCCCAAGGGGGTGTCCTCTCACCTCTCTTATGGAACATCGTGGTAAATGAGCTGATTAGTAGGCTCAACGACCACAACTTTCTCACAGTAGGCTATGCAGACGACTTGACCATACTCATCAGCGGGCGAGTTGAGAGCGTGATATGTGACCGAATGAGGTCCGCGCTAAAGGTCGTCGAACAGTGGTGCACTAAACACAATCTAACAGTGAACCCAACAAAGACAGAAATGATCATGTTCACAAACAAACGGAGTCTAGGAAATCTTAAGCTCCCAAAACTTTTTAATACCAGTCTTTCCCTAAGCAAGGAAGTCAAGTATCTAGGAGTGATACTAGACAACAAACTCCTCTGGAATAGACACCTCGAAAGCAAACTAAACAAAGCCACAATCATCTTCTGCCAATGCAAAAGACTGCTCGGCAGGAGTTGGGGACTATCACCGAAAATAACGATGTGGCTGTATAAAACTGTTATACGTCCCATAATCACATACGGAGCCGTTGCCTGGTGGTCCAAAACAGAGCAAAGCACCGTCATCAACAAACTGCAGAAGTTCCAAAGATTGGCATGCTCTGCGACAACCGGCTGCATGCGAACCACCCCCACAGCCGCTCTAGAAGTAGCCCTGGATTTAACACCCTTGGATCTGTTTATACAACAGGAAGCCTCCATGGCTGCTATAAGGCTAAAACACCTGGGTCTGTGGTACAATCGAGAGGGTCCTCACTCCACATTGTGGAATGATTTAGTGAAACATGAGTCACTAATCGCTGCCCCATGCGATAGGATACCCAAGCAATACATTTTCGAAAAGAGATACCAAATACAGTTATTTGAAAATGACCGAGATCACTCTGGCATACATGAAGTCCGAATCTATACGGACGGCTCCAAGATGGGGACTGGAACTGGAGCTGGAGTATTCTCACAAGATCTGAATATCAAAATATCACTAGCGCTGGGCCAACACAGTTCGATATTTCAATGCGAATGTGTTGCAATAATAAACGCCGCTACCACGGCCCTGTCTAGAGGTATGAAGGAACTAAACATCCGCATACTGACCGACAGCATGGCCGTCCTAACAGCACTGGAGGCCAACACCATCAACTCCAGTATCGTCTACGAATGCCACAAAGTTTTGGATCGTTTAGCATCCAACAACGGAGTAATCCTACAATGGATTAAAGGGCATAGTGGATCACACGGGAATGACGCCGCCGATGAGCTGGCTAGAATGGGATCCTCCACAATAGTGGCAGGACCTACACCCATTCTGCCACTCCCATTCAGCCAACTGCGCTCATGGGTAAGGCAACGAACTCGTGCTGCACATAATACTCGTTGGGTAGCTCTAACAAGCTGTAGACAGTCTAAGATGGCGATGACTGCAGTCTCGCCGCGTTTGACCTGCAGGCTGCTCAGTCTCAATCGTCCAGACCTCCGGATAGTTGTTGGTACACTTACAGGTCACCTTACCTTAAACCGACAACTATTTATTATGAATGCGACAGACAGTCCTCTATGTAGAGGTTGCCTGAACGCAGAGGAAACTGCCGCCCACGTGATCCTGGAGTGCGTAGGTTTGGCCGCACAACGAACAGAAATCCTCACAGAGGTGAGGTCGCTCCTAGAAGCCTGTGAACGCCCCAGGAGGCTTCTGCGCTTCTGGAAGGAGCTAGGATGGCTCGACTAGCCATGTTCACGCATAACGGACCAAATATGAGTCTAAATGCGGAAAACTGTAAACACCAATACCTATTATAACGTTTGTTTTGGTTAAAAGAGTATTCCACATGATGGTACAAAAAAACTTTAATTGTTTTTATTGAATATACCTACTTAGTCTTTTACATTTTGTGTTTTTCTATTTGGAGCAACCCTAACCATGCTTAAAACTTACTATGAAAATATTTACTGATACTGCTCAAACTGTGCCTGCTTGTGGCCAACTTTGCCTGCTTGCCAGAAAACTAAATTGATGGTTCTATGTGGTAACCCATGCACATCTTAATGGTAACACATTCTTTATGGCTCTATAATTAAGATCAGTTTTTAAATGCGGCTCGTATTTTTGCTAATAATCTTCTAGGCAAAGTTGAGGCTTTTCATCACAATTTTGCCTACAACTTTGACGGTTTCTGGTGATCAATTTAACAGCAGTTTCGGCGTTATGAACCTTAAGATTTATGGCATATATCTCCAATTATACCGCTAATGTAAACATGGACACAGATAATAAATACTTGAAGAGATATTTTCAAAAAACCATAAATTTCGTGCAAAGTTGCAGCAGTTTACGGTATGAATAAAAAAGATGTTTATAGGGGCTTGATTTGTTTTATTGTAATGGTAGAATTAAGAAAATATAGGAAGAATAGGAAAAAGAGGAACTGTAACAAAATGATAAAAAATACATGAATAACAAAAAGTAGGTAGGTAGGTAGTAGTAGGTATGACTATGAAAACTTACCCCTTTCCAAGGGTCAAGGGTTCCACTTTATTATACAATAATCAACCAATTTCAACAATATAATAACATAATAACTGGTAAGTATACTAATTTCGATATAATTGGTAATGCTCCGCGAGCTCTGTACGGCTTGGTGGTTTTAGTATACTGAATCAAAAATGATGAACAGGGCACGTGAAACGAAGATTTTGAATTTGAATTGAAATATAAATATCATTAAAAAAAATATGATTTGAAAAATTATTTTCTTTTACAATGCGTTTTGAAATAGTTTAAGGCTTGTATTTTTGTGGCGTTGTTGTGACATAAATTTGTTCTACCTTTTAGTATCCTATTGACATTGGTGCACCAGCTATTTATAATAATATTTGCTACAGTATCAATTAAAAATTGTTGAACATTATTTTTATGAATGACACAAGATTGGGAAAAATTGCAAAATATGTTTCCCAAATCCTTAATTGTACCCTTTAGAAGTTTTTGTTGTGGTTCCTCGTTTAATTTTGATTGAATGATCATACAAAAATCATCTACAAATTCGCACAATGCCTCCGATGGATAAGTTAATGATTTTCGAGTTATATCTCTTTGTAATATATAATTTTTATTACTAGGAGGTATCGTGCTTATTAAATTCATCCTGCAAGTGTGACATTCTTTATATATCTTTTTTAACGTTTTTTTTACTATATAGCCCGCTACGTATCTTTTTGCCTCTTTACTAATTAAATTATGAATATTATTTTCGATACGCGGTGGTTGCATGAAGCGGTGAATAACTGTATCCACATTAACATCTTTGGGTTGTACCCTGGTTACTTTTTCTTTATAATTAAGAAATATTTTCAACGGTTTTAGTGCCTTACTGTCATCTTGCTCGCAGTTTGCCCCAACTGAGTGTGGTGATGTTAAATTGTTCACTAATAATGTTTTAAAAGCTCCAGTAAACTGCGAGCAAGTTGGAGACGTGTTTCTAACACCATTACTCCTTACGTTACAGAAAATATTTTCCAATGGGTCTTGGTTAAAATTTCGTGTCAGCAAACTACTCACTTTATATATTTCGTTTAAGTAGGAAAACATTTCTTTGAAAACGCTAATGTTTGCAATCCAATTTTTGATCGATGGCACTTGCTCAAATTTTGTTGAAATAGTTCCATTTTTTTACTTTTTTTCTACTTTGAACTGCATGGATCTTAGTAGGTATTGGTAATATATCATCCCATAATTTAAAATGTGGCGAGTTACTCTTTAGAGCACACTTGTAAATTTTGTCGGTATTTTGGTAACTGTTCCCGTTAAATGAATCAAATAGTTTGTCAATTAAAAGTAATAAATCTGCTGTGTCTAGACATTCCTTAGGAAGAATGTCGTGATCTGAAATTAAAAAAAACAATGATTACATACATTGAATTCGCACCAAAATCTACTTATTTAATTTACAAATTTGCCACTTTGCGTTGCCTGTGCCTCGAATGTCATTAATTATTATATTAATTGAGAACTGACACCCTCCGCGGTTCAATGGCGTACGGCCGGTTCTCAAGGTGCCGCTATCTCAGGTCCCGAGCTCGATTCCGGGTCGGGTAAATGTAGAAAATTAACTTTTCCACATTTTGTTACTAGTTTTTTTATAGTTCACGCGGGAAAAGCTGCGGACGGAAACTAGTAGTAGTAGTAGCGAACCGCCTCTGTGGTCTTGTTGTTCACACCACCGGTTACAGACCCATAGATCCCGGGTCTATTCCCAGTGGGGGTACATAATTGGTGATGTGAAAAAAAATTAATATTTTTTTTCATTTTTTTTTTAAATCTTTATTAACAATAATATTGATATTTAATGGAAAAACTTAAAAAAAAAACTTTTTTTCAATTAATTATAAGCAATTAAAAATTGATGAAATTTGAAAAAAGATCACCCGACTATAAACGCTCCACGATTAGCTGTGACGTCACAATGTTTAAACTATTTTCCAACAGTACCACAGAGTTTACGTGGTAAACCATGGTCCTTTTTAAAATAGCACTTTTTTATATTTAGGCTTTAGCTTCTTTTATTAAATATTAGTCACCATCACATACATTGTTAAAATACCAAATTGTAGTAGCTCGAGCACTTAATAGTGTTATGGAAAGGGAAATATTGAAAAGTTCGTTTTCAATATTTACCCGACCGAGGATCGAACCCGGGACCTCTAGAGATAGCTGCACCTTGAAAGCCGGTGCGTACACCACTCGGCCACGGAGGTCGTCAAATGTCGTCAATGTTAAAATAAAAATCCAAGATGGCAGCCAATTTTTTTTTTGTGGGCCAATTTTGATGGAACTTGATTTTTAGTACCTACTATTTTGACAAGAAAACTGTAACGCAAAGTTAAAAAAAACCAAGATGGCGGCCAACTTTTTTGGTTGTGGGCTGATTTCGATGAAACTCGGTTTTTGGTACTATTTCGTCAAGAAAAGAGTAACGCAATGTTAAAAAAATTTAAAATCCAAGTTGGCGGCCAAATTTTTTTTTTGTGGGCCGATTTTGAGGAAACTCGATTTCTAGTACTATTTTGACAAGAAAACAACAACGCACTGTTAAAATATAAAAAAATCCAAGATGGCGGCCAACTTTTTTGTTTGTGGGCTGATTTTGATAAAACTCGGTTTTTGGTACTATTTTGACAGGAAATTAGTAACGCAATGTTAAAATAATTAAAAATCCAAGATGGCGGCCAACTTTTTTTGTGGGCCGATTTTGATGAAACTCGATTTCTAGTACTATTTTGACTAGAAAACAACAACGCAATGTTAAAAATATTAAAAAATCCAAGATGGCGGCCAACTTTTTTGTTTCTGGGCCGATTTTGATGAAACTCGATTTCTAGTACTATTTTGACAAAAAAACAACTACGCACTGTTAAAAATATAAAAAAATCCAAGATGGCGGCCAACTTTTTTGTTTGTGGGCTGATTTTGATGAAACTCGGTTATTGCTACTATTTTGACAGGAAAATAGCAACGCAATGTCAAAAATGATAAAAAATCCAAGATGGCGGCCAAATTTTCGTTTGTTGGCCAATCCAAAATTTTAAGCTCGTCTCAGAATCGGTAAGTGAACAACTTTCTTCTAGAAACATGGGTCGAAATACGACAAAAATTTTTGGACTTCCCATACTAAATCGATCGTGTTATCAGTCTGTAAGCCTAGCATGACCACCCAAAACTCGATATGTATCGCATGATGATAAAGCAATTTATTGACATTCAAACGTCAAAACCCATAGTTTTTTGACAGTTAAACCGGATAACTTATCATATCATATCGCGTTTTGGTTGGTCATGCTAGCGGGGCTGATTTGTATGAAAAGTCAAAAAAATTATGTCATATTTCGACCCATGTTTCTAGGAGAAAGTTGTTCAAAAATTAACCCTGTATACGGATCAAACTGAGAACCTCCTTTTTTGAAGTCGGTTTATAAACTAAAACCTTCTCCTAAATGTAACAAATACTTTCCTGAAAACCGCATCAAAATCGGTTCGGCCAAACGCGAGATAATCGCGGACAAACATACATACATACCTACATACAATACAGATCAAATTGAGAACCTACTTTTTTGAAGTCGGTTAAAAACCACTACCTAAACTTGAAATTTTTTATTCTAGTAAGGCTGCATAAAATGGATATTATGCTTTTGTGCATAAAGTAACTTCTTTTAAGACTACACAATACACCTTCATTTACGTGATATTATTTTTATGAAATTTAGGTTATATCTTAATTTAATTACGACATATGAATTATTATCTAAATTTATAATAAGGATTAATGCAGGGCGTACATTTACTTAAAAAAATAAAACGCAAAAATTTTAAATAACTTGGCATTACGGCTCAGACCATTAGTCGAACGTCACATAGTGGAAAATAAAAAAAAAGGGTGGCGGGAAGCTAATTAGTTAGTCAAACAAAACTAGAAACGGAGTTTTTTGGCGCCATCTTGGCGGGTTAGGTTAAGTGGATATTTTAATTAATCGCAATTTGTTTCATAGTGGACTTTGTGACTCAAGATAGGTGTGGTTTTGTGCCCCAAGTGTTTACGCAACTGGACGATGTGTGGAATGATTAAAATATGCGCTATCTCGGTAACGTGATGCCGAGTGTTTTATTGTAGTGGTGACTACCTCAGCAAGAATTACCGAGAAGACCGACTCGACATACTTGACGCCAAATACTCCAAGAAGCATTAGAATGTAACACACCTACATTCTAATGAAAACATAAGAAACTATAATAACATACATAATACTCAAGAATTGGCAGTATGGCTTGATGTCTTCGCCTGTCCAAAAAGGACGAACTTTTTTACAATACACAATACAATACAAAACTAGAAACTAATAAGTAGCTAAATTTGTTGTGTTGCGGTAGAAAATTCAATAAGTAATATGAATGTTATTAAACAATGTCTTCGAGTAGTAATACTGACGAACAAATAATGATTTCGCCTGAGACTTTAATGGAAAGAAGTGCGAAAAATGTATTTGAACAGATATTGCCGTCTAAGTTGAAGAAAATCTATCTCAGCACATAACTACGAAAGTTTTATGATTTGGAAGAACTAAAAAAAACGTAAACACGTTTGCGGAGTGTGTTTTGTTAAGCTATTTTGACGAATTGTTGAAATTAAAATTAATTAAGTTTCTTGTATATGCTTAAACCTTGTTTTATTTCCTTGCAATCGAAGTGAAAAGCAGAGTGTATTTATTTTGGAGTCCAGATAAAAAGTATTGACTGAACTCTACTTATTTGATTATACACTAGGATAAATAATAATTACTTACCTAATAAAAATGGCGTTATGAAATACTTACATCGAAATGATCTTCACAACAAAAAAAATCTATTTTGTTTTGGGGTTATGACGGTTTACTGCTTGGAACCATTTGTTCCGACGTTCATGGCCTTGGGGAACATTTAAAAACATTTTTTGTCTAGTTCTTTTTGTAGTATTTGTACACATGGGTACGAAACAAAAACGATAACTTTTTAGGTTCGACATTTTAATAGGTATGTATTTGAGTATATAGAACAACCATAGAACAACCAACACTGCACTTATGTCAAACATCATTGACTTATGTCAGTTTAAACTGCAATGAGTGAAAGTTAACATTATGACGTCACACGCGCTCGTGTTTGTTCGGGAGCTGTTTTAGAGTGTCTTCGGTTCTGGATTCGAAAACTAATTTTTATTTTGAAATAACTTTGGAATTATTGCAAAAAAAATTAAAATAAAAATACTTTGTTACAAAACTTATATATATGATCTTTCGATTTATCGCAAGAAAAAAAAATATTCACATCCCTATTCGGTTTGGTTGGTGGTAGGACTTGTTCTTAGTCCGCCTGGCTAGCTACCACCATCTTATCTAAGTCTAACGCCATAAGAACGATGTTTTAGGACAATCCAGTATAGGTCTTCCGACTTGTATCTACAAACAAGGATCATTGTATCAAATATCAATAAATAAATTACGGTAGTTCACTGCATACTACCACCAACTTTGAACCGCGAATATGACAATAGTTTTATCCTTGTTACTTTCCGTAAGTGTAACAGAGAAAGAAATGTTTTTTTTTTGTTTAGTTTGGTTGGATACAAGACAATTTAGACTAGTTCAATTTCCGGTGATAGCCGCGACAGAGGAGCCACTTGCAATACGGAATTAGTTGTCAAAATGGAATATCGTATGAAAACTGTTTTAGTTCTAAGATTACCACCGAAACAGAAATGCTTGTTGCACATAGCATAGTATTATGATTATTCCATAATACAGTGGGCGGGACACATAGCGCGGATTAGGGTGCGCTTCCACAGAAGCAGAGCTGCGCGAAGGTGAGCTGTGTTTCCATACATTTCGCACGTGGCGACCGTCGTCGTCGGCGGCGCACCGACGACGCTAACTCCCGGCGACGGCCGGCGGAGTGCCAGCGGTCGCGGCGCTCATAACAACTAAATAGTTTACTTAGGTTGATTGATTAACTTACTTGCTAAATATCGCATTGTTGCAGATACTCTCTGGCTGAATATTTGGGCTGCATGCTTCACTTTCATCTTTGGTATTTTGTCTTTATTTACATGAGTTTCTGTTAATTTATTTACAAGCCTCAAGTCATCTTCCCCTGGATCAGCATCGAGAAGCATTTGCAAATGTTTCCATTTAGCAAATTTAATTTCGCCTTTTACAATAAATCTCAAATCCTTAGTAAGGAGATTGTTTCGTAACCCTTTGAGGAGGTGTGGAGGATCGAATATTG
Source organism: Crambus lathoniellus (assembly GCA_949710035.1). Lineage (NCBI taxonomy): Eukaryota > Metazoa > Arthropoda > Insecta > Lepidoptera > Crambidae > Crambus > Crambus lathoniellus. The sequence continues at coordinate 18,183,477 of OX453306.1, forward strand.
GGAATATTTTGGATTCATTAAATTCAAAGGCTAAACTTCTAAATTCTTTTCCTGCTCTCAAATATTGAATTTTTGTGTCATCCACAAGACTTTTAATTACCCTCGCATTGACAGAAAATTGGTCGCAAACCGTGGCAACAACTTTTAGGGCTGTGCTATGAACTGCTTTTAATACTTCACGTATAATGTTTTTTAAATCTGCACTCTTCGTTGCACTTTGGCAAAACGTAAAGGAGATAGGCTGCTTGTATTTTCCTTTGAGGCTTTATATCATAAATACCAATGCATGGTCTGCTATCTTATCGGTGGTATGTGTACCAAAATCCTCAAAACCAATAATCTGATCCCACGTTTTATGGTAGTGTATGCCAGGACTTAACGCGACTTCATCGAAAATTAGGGTGCATAATTTTTTCTCCTCCGGTAATTTTTTCACTGCTTTTGTAAGGTGTTCTATTATGGCATTATTAATTCCGGGCCTAATAGTTACTTGATGTAAAATTTTTGTAATTGTACTTTTAGACGGTAATGTAAATAATCTTTGCAATAATTTATATGCCTTTTGGCTGTGTTTATAAATGGTTAAACATAAAATGTTTTCTTTGTTTGTGAATCTTCTCCCTCTGGGTTTTATTGATGCTTTATTTAATTGCATTTTGGTGAAAATAGCTGCTGGTTCCGGAATTTTTTGTATAGCTTTTAAAAATGTTTCATTTCTAGATAATTTCTCTGCTTGGCGAACTCTTTGGTTCAAGTTCTTACATTTAGCTCGCAATTTTAATAGTTTCAATTTTAATTGCGAATTTTCCTTTATGTACTTGACTGAAATAAGAGAAATAAATAAGTTATTTTTATAATTTATTTTTAATTCAACCCGACTAAGAATCATTCCCTTTGCTAAGGATTTTTGACTTGAAAACTATTCATTGCATTGACAATAATAAGCTTATAAAAATAAGCTACAGTATAGTTATTTTTCAGTGTACAGTTTTCATTTTCTCTATACAGGGTGTTAGTTTAAACAAGGGACATACTCCAGGGAGTGAAAGTACCCATCAATACAAACAACTTTTACCATGGGACAAAGTGCGATATCGCGAAAAAGAAATCAGCTGTTCCATACATTTTGGCCCGTTCGGTATTGCACTTTTGTATGAAACAGCCGATTTCTTTTTCGCGATATCGCACTTGGTCCCATCATAAAAGTTGTTTGTATTGATGGGTAGTTTTACCCCCTGAAGTATGTCTCTTGTTTAAACAAACACCCTGTATAAAATTAAACATCACAATAATAGACATCATTATATTTACTGACCTTGTTTGACAACAGTTTTACGGACGGCAATAGCTGGATTGACAGGTGGATCCGCATTTAATGGTGATTTATCACTATTAGCTTGAATTGTTTCAGAAGTAGACCCTTAAAAATATATGCAGTGAGTACATTATTCACACTGTACTAAAAAGCCCCTTTGAGGGAATTCCCCCCAATATGGCATCATTGCACGCACTTGTCAGAATGCGAGCGCATCGCATCGATCAATGAGAATTATAATACTTAGGTCAATGGCATCGATTCGATTCGATCGCATTCACATTGCCCGCGCCAAATTAGATTATGTCATCCGAATTCGTCTGGAATTCTGCCTTCAGATTCAGATGATTCGACGCGATGTTGTGTGGGGGTCTACCGGCAAAAAATATGGATATGGACATGGGCTTCATTTGACATTTGAAGCTCATATTATGCCCATATAAGGACAAAATATGGGCTTCAAATGTCAAATGAAGCCCATGTCCATATCCACATTTTTTAGCCGATAGACCCCCGGATCGGCCGTCTGACGTACGAGACCTCCATCGGCCACACACTAGAGAGGTCATTGCCTGTCGGCAATAGTCGAAAGCCGGTTTTGAGGCCACACACAAGCAGTTGATAGCCGTCAGCTTTAGTACTAATAAGTAGTTTAACTTTAGTTGACAGGCCGTTGCCGACAGGCGAACTAACCATCTGTGGGGCGCTTAAAATTCATATCTCTCAGCTCGAGATACTAACCGATATTTAGTGTTGGCATAGCATTATAAGTTAGGCGCCCAGAATATTTGGATATATAAAATTCTTCGAAGTGATGATCGCATATTCTAATGTTGTTGTATATGACCTGATCACCCTTTTCTCTATCTAATTCACTCAATCAATACCATTTTCCACTGGTTAAATTTATCCAAATGAGGGTATTTTAGTTTTGGAAATCGGTGCAAACGTCCTGAAAGACATTAACATTTAGTACTTCAACCAAAATATAATGTACGATTCAGACCAACCAGCTCGCTCGTTTTAATTTCGGTGTCGGTAGCCCAACACACAACACGGGCAGCGGTAGCGGGCGCGGTGGCTTTCAGATGTAATAACCCAATTTGTTGGAGTCTAAGTATTCTAAAGCCCCCAGTACAGGATGGCCTATCATGGTCGGCGACCATGACCAATACATCGTACATTAACACTTTTGAAAAAACCTTTTTAAACTTGTTCGTTCAAAAGTGTCAATGTACGATGTATTGGTCATGGTCGCCGACCATGGTCGGCCAACCTGTACTGGGGGCTTTCCACACGCGGGCAAGCAAGCGCTCCACCCCCTCTGCTATCGCGTCTATCGGCACAGAGGAAAAAAAATACTAATAGTTCTCTGTGCTATCGATCTCGAGGCGCAGTGACGTCACCGCGCCCGCTCCGCTGCCCGCGCGTATTGGTTATTGTAACTCGTCGGGTTTTATACTCGAGTTATACACTCTGCTTTTCACTTCGATTGCAAGGAAATAAAACAAGGATTAATATTTAATCAAAGAAAATGTAATTAATTTTTATAATGTACATTATAAAAATTAATTACATTTTCTTTGAGGTATAGGTATAATTAAAATATTACGTGAGGCTGTAATTTCTTCGACAGTTAGCTAGCTAGTTTAGCTAGTTTCTAGTTTTGTTTGACGAATAATTAGTTTCCCGCCACACAATTTTTTTATTAATTAAAATTAACACTGTATGTTATTTTTTACATCTCAATCACAGATAATATAATACTATACTATAGTAATCTCAATCAAACTATGAACAACATTCTAAGGTAGGGCATTACCATTTTAAGGTAGGGCATTGCCCTATAATGCCCCCCCTTAGCTACGGCCTTGCATTTCTGTTTATATATTTTAATTTAAACTGCATTGTAAAATGCCGTTTGGTCTCGTCTGATGCAAGCCGGTCGGTCTGTATCTTACTTAATTTAATCTATTATTTACAAAACATAAATAAGGTAGGTAACTACTTATGTTCAAAGTCTTATATTATCTGTGGTTCAAACTAATAAAATCTTCTACCTTGTAAAGGCATACATCCAAAATAGCACTTGGCAGATGTTCTTGGCATTTTAAAGTATTTGTAAAAAGAGCCACCATGAAATTGCGAAGAAAAATATTTTTGTTAGAAAACTTTTAAAGTTTTGTCATCTGTCATTGTCAGTTATCAATGTTATCATTTACGTTTTATTTCATTTAATGTTAAACTACTTGAAGTTAAAATAAGACTTGATGAAAAAACGCCTAGATTATAATAAATAACTTAGCAATAAATCATTCTAAAATACGTATATTTTTATTTGTATTTATAACATTAACTTTACTACTTTGCCACAGTATAGAAAAAAGAAACTTTGTTCTGTTTCAATAGAATTTACTTTCCTAGTCTGTGAACGGTTTTAGCGCCCCCTGGTGGAGAGCTCTGGTCGCTAAGCGAAGCTAAGTTGATAGAATGTATGGAAGTTACACCCCCATGGACTACACACAAATTATTACTACAGTCCTAGTCTAGTCCACGTCTAGTCTTTAAAATTTGTGCTACACAGACAGTGCCATTGGCCCACAGAACACAATTACTCCTTGGCCACAACCTTTTCTGTGCCGGTGACAGCAGCGGCGCTACGTACGTTTTTCTTTTTTTTGTAGTACCTAATTTAACCGGCCCTGACTTCTAAGAACTTCAGCCGCCAGCAGCGCTATGGTTGGACATCAACTTGACAGCAAAATGAAATAAAAAAAAATCACGTTAGTTTCACATTTTGGCCACCGGCACAGCAAAGTTTACCACAAATTATACAGGACTACCAAAGATGTAGTAATTACTATATATACAAAATACTCTATGGTACTAATAAACGTAGATGGATAGTAGAAAGTGAAATGTTTAAACGCAGGATGCATCTCTTTTATATTCACATGAAAGTCATTTGAAAAAAAGAGACAAACATAGTAGCTTTGTTGCTTGCTACTATATCGAAGTGTCACCGTTTTGTCTATTGGTAGAGAGGCCAATGAGGGATTTTCTGACAGATGATTAAAAAAAGAAAAAAGTTAGTTCCAAAAAACTCAACAGACGGCGTTCATCAGACACCTTTGTTGCCCTTCTTACTACCAATCTTACTACCAGTAGTAATACCGTTAATTTTTATTGCCCTTCTTACTACTCCAGTAGTAAGTAGTAAGAGGGGGAAAATTAAAAAGCCCGTGTTACTACCGTACTTAGTAGTAAGTACCTACTTAATTAATGTTATTGGTGTAACCGTTTTAATTAAAGTAAATAAATAAATAAACAAATCAAACAAAACAAACAAATTTTATTTTAATTTTTTTATTTTTTATTGAACTACTGGTCATTTCACCTACGGTAATTTAACCTACGGTCAACTCACCTACACGGTTTATTAAGTTTAAAAATAGTGACTCATGTACAGACACGAGCAATAATATTATGTATACAATACAACATAGAACTTTGTCACTGTAGCGTTCCAAAAGAAAACGATCAGTGTCACAGAAGTCATTCAATATTGTAATATGACAAAGTCCTATGTTGTATACATATTATTGCTCGTGACTGTATTGCTGATAGGTGCGAGGAGCGAAGCGACGAGCATGTTAGGTTTACATGAACATACTGCGCGAGCCGAGCGAGCGTGCCGCGGCAGCGGCCGGCGAAGCGCCAGAAGCGACTTTAGACATATTCCCATTTCCTATTAAACTGAAGTAGGGGGTAGGGGGGTGTATGAAATCAGTTCTGGCGCTTCGCCGGCCGCTGCCGCGGCATGCTCGCTCGGCTCGCGCAGTATGTTCATGTAAACCTAACATGCTCGTCGCTTCGCTCGTCGCACCTATCAGCAAAACAGTCACGAGCAATAATATGTATACAACATAGGACTATGTCATATTACAATATTAAATGACTTCTGTGACACTGATCGTTTTCGTTCTAACCTAACCTAACCTGAAACGTCTGTTACATTTTGTTGGGTGGCGGGGGGCTTCGTCCCCCGTCCCCCCTTCTGTTTTTCCCAAAATATATAAAAATTTTGAAAAAAACAAAAGTTTTTTTGAGCAAAAAAAAAATTTTTTTTTATATGTCCATCGGATACCTCCTAGGTATCTCCGGGTTACCATAGGGGATCGAAAATGTTGTTAGATTTCAGCTATGACGCACCGTTTTCGAGATATTTTCATTTTTATAAAATTCAATCTTGAAAATTTGACAAAAAAAGTCCCCGCTCCATACTAAAACAGTCAAAAATTTTATGTTTGCGACACCCTAACCAAAAAAACAATCCAACGCGCCCAAATCCATTTAATAAATTTTCCAATTAATAAGCTCGTTGTAGGCGAGTCGTTCATAGTTGAATCAACCGTAGTTCAATCAGCCGTAGGTGAAATGAACAGTAGTTGAGTCGTTCAATAGTCATTATGAAAATATGTGAATCGATCGTAGTTATTTCGACCATAGTCGTAATGACCGTAGTTATTATGATACATACCCAACAAAAATTACAAATTAGGCTAAAAATAAAATTTGTTTATTTTTGTTTGAGTAGGTACTTACTACTAAGTACGGTAGTAACACGGGCTTTTTAATTTTTACATCATACTGCTCGGTAACTAGGATTTACTAGTATGGTAAGAGGCTGTGTAAGTTGGCATGTGCAACACAGTGTATTGTTCAGATAGAACGTTCCATTTTCAAATTACTTTGCAATTTACCATTCAAGCTATGCAAAACTCCTTGGTCAAACAATATTTTTTTCATAAAATGATAAGAAACTATTTACAGTGCCACAAGCTTTCCTGTTCCGGTGACAGCCGTGACAGAGGAGCCACTTGCAATACCAAATTAGCTGTCAAGATGGACTGTCGTATGAAAACTGTTTTAGTTCCAAAGATAATCACCGGAACAGAAAAGCTTGCTGCACTATACTGTAGAGAACAATGAAAATGGCGGCATTTCATCGTATTAAATGATTGTTCACTTGCGACGACTGTATTAAAATTTATTATAAGTACCTACATTTACAAGTTTTTGCAAATAAATTTGAATAAATATTTTCTCTCTTATAAAAGAATCATTTTGTCATACCAATATAAATGTTTTATTTACCTCGCATGAATGATGTAAAGTAGAATGTTTAACTCGGTTGCAAGTAGCTATTACACCCTCGAACTATATTCGCCCTCGCTCGTTTCGCTCGCTCGGGCGTCTAAATATCTCGGGTGCACTCGATCCTTTAGCGCCCTTTGCGAGCTGCGCTCGCACGGGCGCCAAATTGGATCTTGTTCTGTAATAGCTCGCTTACGTTCCTTGTGTAACAAACTACTATTCCCCTCTTACTACTTACTACTGTAGTAAGAAGGGTGTAGCGACATCTGGACGACGACGCACATAACACAGACGGCAACCACAAGACGGCAACCACAGCACGACACGCAACACGACTCTGCTACAAATGCCGACAGATGGCGCTACCTAACGCTGCCGCAACAACTTCTACGCGCGCCTACCAATATGTATGAAATTACTACAAGTTTGTATATATACAACTTTCATCCATCATCCACCAGGACAGTGGTCCCCGGGCTAACACTACCCTAGCCCGGAAAGGAATGACGTATCATCAGTCTTCCTTTACAAGTTGCATCAACCTCACTGTGGCTAAAGTGGTGACCCCGACAGAGCACAATGGAGCACCTTCAACACCAGCAACTTCATCACCAGCAGCCAGCAATTTCATCACCAGCACCGTCTTCACCAGCGCCAAGCACCGTCTTCACCAGCGTCAGCACCGTCTCCACCAGCGCAGCCATCACTCCCTACCATCATCCAGCAGTCGCACAGCAAGCCAGCACCCCGCCTCAAGGTTCCAGCGCAGCAGCATCCAACGCAACCTGGACCTTCGGCAGCACCCGACGACAGCACCCCGACCTGGCACTCCGCAGCCCACCTGGAGCACCACGGGGCACCCTCTCCAGCAGGGCCGCTCCGACCCCCCACAGCGCCTGTGTGCGAAACCTATGAAGCGCCTCTTTGTTTCACGAATCTTAATTATCTTAATGTTTTAACTTATTTTTATATCTTTTTGTTAATTTTGACCGAAATAAATTTTCTCTAGTTTTATACAGGATATTTTTTTTATCAGTGCACAAATTTTTAGGATCGATTTAGAATCGGTAAGTGAACAACTTTCTCCTAGAAACATGGGTCGAAAACCGACAAAAATTTTGGACTTCCCATACTAAATCGATCATGTGATCAGTCCGATTTGTATGAAGAGGCAAAAAAAATTTGTCATATTTCGACCTATGTTTCTAGGAGAAAGTTGTTCACTTACCGATTCTAAATCGATCCTAAAAATTTGTGCACTGATAAAAAAATTACCCTGTATAATTAGATAATATTTTCCTAAATAAGTTTTTTTTTTAAAAAAATTACTTTTTTTCCTAAATTTTTACATTCTTTATTTATGATGTTCTATCTAATCGTATACTTATATATTAATAACAAAATAAATGACTTTTTTCTAATAATACTAATTTAACTATTACCTATTCTATGTTAAAAAAAAACAGCAAGAGTCTAAAATGTGTAAGAATATAAAATATAGTCCAGTCAATTTAGACATCCGAAGATACATTAATTCGCAAGAAGCTGAAAGTTGGTGAAATTGTTCAAAACATAATTATAATTATAAATGAAATTTAAAAAGTCCTCATCGATCCGGTACCTGGAAAAATAATATTCGAGGTCAAATGTCAAATTCGCGTTTTTTCAGCAAAACGGTAAGTTTTATCGTAAAATTAGCAAAGACAAAATTGTAAATCATGTAATTATCTATAAAAAGTGGCTCAATACTTTTTTCTAAGCGCCACCGTTTCTGAGATATATCGATTAAAAAATGTGGAAAGGTGTAATCGTCATCATTACACCTTTCCAAATGTACCCGCGATCACCAATATCGCGAAATACCCATTTTTTTACCTTTGACTTAGAGTTTTTTTTCCAGGTACCGGATCGATAAGGACTTTTTAAATATTATTAAAGCATTCAAAGCAATAAATATTAAGAAAACAGAAGATCTCTGGGGCATATCTACAAGTATCATCAAATCAATTATTGATGTGATAGCTCCATCATTAGCAATAATTTTTAACCAATGTATAAGTGAAGGGGTCTTTCCTAATTTAATGAAGAATAGTAAAATTATTCCTCTGTTTAAAGCTGGTGACAAAAGTGACCCAGCAAATTTTAGACCTATATCCATACTACCAGCAATAAGTAAAATATTTGAGAAATTAATTTATGCTCAACTTTTAGAATATTTTAAATTAAATAGTATACTGCATGAGAAACAGTTTGGTTTTTCAAAAGGTAAAAGTACAACTGATGCTGGGGTTGCATTTCTAAAACATGTACTTGATGCCTGGGAGGACAAGCAGGATGTAATCGCTATTTTTTGTGACCTTTCCAAGGCATTCGATTGTGTTGATCACCAAACACTATTAAGGAAGTTAAAACATTATGGTGTTTCTGAAATGTCAGTAAGGCTTATGCATTCATATCTGTATGAAAGAACTCAGAAGGTAGTTATTAATAAAACTGAGTCTACCGGAGCTCCAATTACTATGGGCGTACCCCAAGGATCAATATTGGGCCCGCTGTTGTTTTTAATATACATAAATGACATTCCTTACTACGCGAAGAATTTATGTGAGACGGTGCTATTTGCCGATGATACATCTCTAGTCTTTAAAGTAGATAGAGGTGATGACTGTTCTGACGAAGTAAATAGTGCTCTTTCAAGAGTGTCACATTGGTTTAATAGTAATAATTTATCATTAAACTCAAAGAAAACTAAGTGTTTAAAATTTTCGTTACCTAATGTAAGACAAGTTGATTTTCATATTAGACTAGACGGCGATATGGTCGAATTCATTAACAATACAAAATTTCTAGGTATTATATTAGACTCGCGACTACAATGGGATCCTCATATCGAAGCCTTGGCGAGTAGACTCAGTTCGGCCGCATTCGCAGTTAAGAAAATAAGGCTCTTAACCGATATTGAAACGGCTAGAATAGTCTATTTTAGTTATTTTCATAGTGTTATGTCCTACGGCCTTTTGTTGTGGGGCTCAGCCGCTAACATCCAAAGTATATTCGTGCTCAAAAAAAGGGCTATTCGCGCCATTTACAACCTCCGATCGAGGGATTCTTTAAGAGATCTATTTAAAGAAATAAACATTTTAACTGTTGCAGGACATTACATCTATGAAAATATAATTTATGTGAAAAAGTATTTTCACATAAATTATATTTCTGGGGAAAAGCATAGCCTTTTTTAATAAAGTTCCACAGCATATAATTGAACTACCATTGCATAAATTTAAATGTTACATTAAAGAGTCGCTGATGAGCAAAGTATAGACGATTATTTGAATGACCGCAATGCATGGCCATGATGTAACACATAACATAATCACTGTTTAATATGATGTATTTTTATACTAAGCAATTGTTGTATTATAACGATATGTTTTTTTTTGTAAATGTCGTTACCTAACTAAGAAACGCTGGCAAGTTTCTTGCGCCCGTTCTTCTTGTCAGTTAAAAAAGTCTTGAATGGGTGGTAGGAAAATATTGACGATTCATAAGTACATATATTTATGTCTAAGTGAATAAAGAATATTTTTATCTTATCTTATCTTAAATTTCATTTATAATAATGTTTTGAACAATTTCACCAAATTTCAGCTTCTTGCGAATTAATGTACCTTCACTCTTATTTTTTGGTCTTATTTGACTTTTCGCCACATCATTATTAATTTTTTTGAAAAAACATTGACATGACATAGGTAGTTAATTTCTTCACACAAATCATCGGCGTTAAGGTGCTACTCTGAAAAAGTATGGACTTTTTGATTTAAAACTGTAGGACGGTTAGTTGTTACAAATCTACCTTTATCTAGATCCGTATGGTTTAAAAAACACGATTTATTGATTTTGCCTCGACACTTTTTCTTTCCGAAAAGACCACTAACAAATACGAAAATTCAAGATTATTCTTAAATGGGGTTACTTAAGTACACTTTTGGAAATTGGTTTAATTAGTGAAAACCAATAATATTTAGGATCGTATAGAAGCATTTTTTTTTAAAAAAATCGTTGTAGTTTTTTTAATACGAAGTGATTTTGTGTTGTTTTTGCCTAATCTGCAAAATCCCGCTCCCGCGCGCGTCGTTTTCTCATTGTTATCTCGCTTTAGCATAATTTTTTCGATGAATAATTTCGATAGCGGCGCCCCTATTGTCTTGGCGCCTGTGTGCGCCGCACACTTCGCACACAGGGGCGGAGCGGCCCTGCTCTCCAGCGTGGCACGTCTGCGGACCAGCAGTTTCGGGCCCACCGTCACAAGCACACTCCATCCCGACCCACCGTGGACAGGAGCAACAACCAGCAGCACCCCGCGCGTCTCGACCCACCGCAGACCGGGACAACCTGCACCACACTCTCCCTGGCACTTGCAAGCATACGCATCGACTGCTGAGCAACTCATCGATCGACCTCCGGTCTAGGAGGGGAGTGATGTAGCGACATCTGGACGACGACGCACATAACACAGACGGCAACCACAAGATGGCAACCACAGCACGACACGCAACACGACTCTGCTACAAATGCCGACAGATGGCGCTACCTAACGCTGCCGCAACAACTTCTACGCGCGCCTACCAATATGTATGAAATTACTACAAGTTTGTATATACATTCATCCATCATCCACCAGGACAGTGGTCCCCGGGCTAACACTACCCTAGCCCGGAAAGGAATGACGTATCATCAGTCTTCCTTCACAGATGCATCACTCATCATGCGGCTAAAAGGGCAATAAAAATTAACGGTATTACCACTGGTAGTAAGATTGGTAGTAAGAAGGGCAACAAAGGAAATTGCCTGCACGATGCACTAAAAAGAGTGAAATAATTTTTTTTTTTTTTTAAATAAAACCGTCTTCAAAAAAACCACATCATAAAAGTAAGAAATAATTCCTCACCAAATAAATAACGTAAGTAGGTACTTTGAAGTCGGGCGGGTTTTAACAAAAACAACAAAAAATTGTACATGTTTCACGCCCGACTTCAAAGTACTTACGTTATTTATTTGGTGAGGAATTATTTCTTACTTTTTTGATGTGGTTATTTTTTTCTTGCAATAGGGACTGAAAGGGGGTCTTAAAAATTCGAAGTGGGGCTACTAGAAATAAAAGTAATCGCCCTTTTGTAAGTCGATTTTATATCTTTATCAGAGAGTGTTAATTTAATACAATCCAATAACGTATCGTTTATGAAACAGAAAATATAAAAAAAGTCTTACTAGAATTTATCATTTAGTAGCATGTTTTATACTTGTAAAAACATTTTTCTTAGATCCAGTCGATATGATTTTTTTATCATGAAATCCATGAGTGTGATTGTGTAACCTGCAAATAAAAGGTTTATGGGTTAAGAGGATGTGCCTCTCGATGCAACTGATGAACTTTAACCTATTTTTAGCAGTTGCGTTACTGTAAAACCAAAAATCAAAGTAAAACAAGGTTTGAAAGTCTGGCAGGTGAAAGCGGCAATTTTTTGAAAACTACCCTATATGACTATAATACAACTTAATATTAAGTTTATTGGTTTGAAAATCTTTTAGCTTTTAGTTTAAATGCACTGAGTGAATGAGTGTACCTAAGTATAATAAACGCAACATAACCCCCGCCTTCAGCCTGTAGGTAGTATAGTATGTAGGATCAAATTCTCCTTGAAAACATTTATAAAAATGTTTCTTTTGAATGCGAGGGTTTCCTCACATTGATGAAGCAACGCTGGCCTACAGCATTAACAAGTGATAGCAAAATTCGACGAGTAATGTTAGCGCTACATTGGCGTTTCCGTAGCTTAGTTGGTCAGAGCATCGGGCCGGATCCCCGGAGGCGCGGGTTCGAATCCTGCTTGAAAGCTACTTATAGGGCTCGTGGTTTTTTACTATCACATTTTATTTTTCTCAGCCTGTAGGTATCCAATATGTAGGATCAAATTCATCTTGACCCTATTGCTGTTGGCTGCACCAAATTTAAAGATAGGTACTTGACATAGTGTCAGTGCTACTCTAAGCTAAGATTCGAACCAACCGGCAGGCTTATTCGCTAAATTTGTCTGGTCAGAGTGGACAACCAGTCTCGGTTGTCCACCGACCTCAGTGACCAACCGAGCATTTCATTAATTTGGTATTACGTATGACGTTTTGATCACGTGACAGTACGGTGGCCAACCGTGGTTAACGAACAGTCAGGCAGGGGTGTACACTAGTGTACAGTGTACATCGACTGTTGTGATTCCCCGCACTAGTATAATACGACTGATTTTAGTGTGCTTGGTTACGTGGGTTCGTTATAATTGACAACATTTCAAAATTTTAAGGTACTTGTTTTTATGGATATAATGAAAGGTTATCGTTTTTTAGGAAACACGTATTTTTTCTTTTCTTTTTATTTTCATAAATTATTGAGATAATAATTAAATGAAAATGGTATATTCTAAAAGGAAGTAAGTACAATATCAGGAATAATATAGTAAGCGATTCCTTAGCCTCAACCTTCCTCTCCCTAACTTTCAAATAAAAAAAAAACTGTCCATGACATGAAGTTTTACGTAGAGATGTTCCTAGCACGCTAGTATATTGTGTCGATAATAATAACATATTTGTTTAAAGGGATTATTTATTTTTATTTAGTCAGATGCAATAAAACAACATTACACTTGATTATTTCGTCTCACATGTGATATACAACTGTAGTTTTAAAAATGCTAGACTTTTCATGACTTGTAACCTTATTTAACCAACTTGCTCAATACTTTAAAACAAGGTGTAACTGTGTAAGTACTTACTTTTAAAAATCTTTGTTTGTGTAATAATAAAACAATAAATTATATTAAAAAAACCTTTTATTTAAAATCAAGCTTTTATTCAAATGTCCTAAAAAGAATAAAATAAACTTTGTATCAAGTCAAATCCAACAAATTTATTACATTAAACAATTTATATGTTTTAAAAGCTTGTCGCTTTATTTAATTTCATATGTCAAATATAAGTTAAAGCATTTGTGTTTAGTGCAAGCCCAGTAACAATAAAATCTCGCGACAAGCTTTTAAAACAAATAAATTGTTTAATGTAATAAATTTGTTGGATTTGACTTGATACAAAGTTTATTTTATTCTTTTTAGGACATTTGAATAAAAGCTTGATTTTAAATAAAAGGTTTTTTTAATATAATTTATTTTTGTATTTTTAGTTATTATTGGACGTGTTTCTAAGTTGCTTCATTTCATTTAATGCATAAATATTGCATGGTCGTTTGCCAGTTAATTTATTACAGTCTAGCTCTTCAACTGCATCAAGTCTGCAAACACACAAATATATTTTACCACCAAATAGAGATTGTAGATTCTTACTACAGACACACATGTTCATTAAATACAAGGCATATTCACATAGGTATAAGAGAAGGAAGCACTGTATTACGAACAAGAATAGAAAACACAAATTAGACCCAATAAGACAAAAAGTTCAAAATAAAAATGTGTGTGTGCCGTGCCGCAGCAGTACTCAATGGTCGCAGCTCAGCGTCATATTACTTGTCTTGCAACGCAAGCAAACGCTGATTTTCAGTTGTAAATTTTAGTACGTATTTCAAAAATAAATACTAAAGAACAAGACACATTTAAGTTTCTATCAAAGTTGATAAACATAGTACATAAAGAAAAAAAGGTTTTTTTATTTTCTGTAGGTAGACTATGGTTGTATTAACTTGGAGCCATCTGTCGTTGACTTTAGTGAACTATTTATGTGCAAAGTGACACATAGGGTCTGAATATAGCAACTTCGCGTTTTTTGCTTTTTTTTATAGTTCGTTCGTTCTTATAGCCGCTACACACGTCCAGACCAGACCTAACCGCCGATTTGGTGCGGACGAACTTTGCTGTAAAGCAAATATAATCCGTGCTACACACGTTCGTACCAAATCAAAATTAAATCAAATCAAAAAATCAAAAAGCTACACCAAATCTGGTCTTGGCCAAGGCTTTGTATCACATCACTGAACAAGGCCTTGTATCACATCACTTTTTCTTATCAAATACCCACAGAAATCACCTGGATTTGCCAATGCAATGCAACGGGCTCGTAAAGAAAAAGACCATTTGCAGTGGAGACCGGAGGTACGTGGTGCACTGAGGCAAGGCGCTTTGTATCGGAGCTGGGCCGTCTATTACGGGATCAAGGCTACGATTCCCGCTCCGGAGCGTATCTGGTTCAAAGAGTTTCTTTAGCCATACAGCGGGGCAATGCTGCGAGTTTAATGGGGACCTTTGAGCCAGGTACGGCCCGGGGCGGGCTTCTGGATTGATTTAAGTTTAATGATATAATTGTATAATTTAATTCGATTAAAACAACAATATTATATTAACAAAAAAAGGTCTTGGATTTGAAAAAAATTGAACGGTACCTGTCATAAAAGAATGACGAAAAATTCTTCAAAACCATTTTGAGTAGCCTGTAACTGACAGGGAAACTTCATTTTTAATTAAATGACATTTTTTTAAATAATTGAGAAAAAGCCTAAGTCCAGGGACTTTAAATTAATGTTTTAATATAAATAATAATAATTTTCACTTCTCATGCTCTAAAAGTACGCAAATATAGCCCTACGAAGCGGGACTAAATAACCACTGTAGTCCCTAGGGAGTAAAATGTAATTACTTTTTTAATTTCCTTCATGTGACATTAGATAAACTCAAACAGCCAGTGAATATACTATTAATTGTGAAGTGTGGACCATCTTCATTGCGAAAATGTTTTTTTGTTTCATGGTTTTTCCGCAAGGAAGGTGGCGCCATGTGTTTTAAATTGTCAATTTATGACTGGTTTAGCGAAAAAAAAATTACTGCGAGTTTTTGGCGCCATTTTGGCGGGTTAGGTTGAGTGGATATTTTAATTAATCGCAATTTGTTTCATAGTGGATTTTGTGACTCAAGATAGGTGTGGTTTTTGTGCCCCAAGTGTCTACGCAACTGAACGATATGTAGAATGATTAAAATAGGCGCTATCTCGGTAAAGTGATGCCGAGTGTTTTATTATAGTGGTGTGGTGACTAACCTCAGCAAGATAATTCTTCTAATAAGAATAATTCTCGATAATTCGAGAAGGTTGGCTTGACACACTTGACGCCAAAAACTCCAAGGAGCACTGGAATGTAACACACCTACATTCTTATGAAAACATAAGAAACTATAATAATTAAATAATACTCAATAATTGGCAGTATGGCTAAATGTCTTGGCCTGTCCTACAAAAGGGCGAATATTTTTACTACTACTACTACTGACCGCGAAAATGTCAGAATTTGTTAAATGTTTTTGTACTAAATTGACTAGTTTTCTCGCACTCGAAGTGAAAAGTACAGTTTGCACCTCGAGACTAAACGCCAACTTAATATACCCTCGGTTTCATTGACTCCCTCGCACGCTCGGGAGCCAAACCACCTCTGGTATATAATGGCTTCGTTTAGTCCCTCGTTATAAAATATTCTATTGATAATCTCAAATTTATGTAAATAGTATATTATAGCATACTTTTCAAACAGACTGTTTTTTTGTCTCCATAGCAATTGTGTGACATGGACTCATGTTCTTTCTCAAATAACCAATTCAAATCGGCTGTCGGGTTGGGACGTGTGTTCTATTACTAGTTGAATTTAGAGAGTGCGCCAGATAAGTCTGCGCGGGGTCAAAATCGAATACTAATATTTTCCATAAGCTTAGAACAAAATAATGTACTGTAACTAGCGCCATAAACGCCCCAGTCGCAGAGTTATCTGACACGCACTCTATGAAGATTGCGCTCGCTGAATGCTCGCTGATTATAACTTTATGGTACCTACCTACATTGACAAAGTGTCAAGTAACCATCACAACAAAACAAGAATATAGTACTTGAAAATTTGCAAGAATTCTGAATTGATAACTATACTGATTATATATTTAATTGCATTGTCATCGGAACTAAAGGTGAATTCCAAATTTCAGCTCAATCGGACATTGGTAAGTGGGTCAAATTTAGCTCGCAAGATTTGACGAACGGCCATGCATACATACACTGCAAGTTAAATAAAAGCTTGTAAAAACATTTCAGTGTCTTACCCATTTTTAATTGAAAATAATCGATAATAATTCGATAAGTGAGTCAAGCAGGCATCACTATTAAAATGACAGTAACTTTGACATTAGTTTGTTTACTTCGTTATTTTTTTTCTTCTTGGGGATTAGTTCCAGGCAAATGCATACACCCTAGAACTTCCTGACATTGATCATTTAACACAGTTTTTTAAATATCTTTATAAATAGGCGACCAAAAAATTTTAAAAATTGTTTTTCATGTTTAATAGTCCTGTAGCCCGTGGACATTCAAATTACGAAAAAGGTTACCGTTTGTCTTCGTGAAATTATTATAGATTTCGCCATTGTATATACTATAAGCGAAGTCTTAAAGATCGTAACTCGCCGTAACCATAATAGTGATAAGTTTAAAATCTCCAATTATGTTAGTTATTTACATTTCTAGGTTACCGCATTGTTTCGCTATTGTCATGTTGTACAGCTTTGTCCAATTACCATACGTAATAGTAAGACTATGGAAAGTTGCCAAACACTAATTTAAGACCAGATGTAGTCCGACCATTTTGATCATAATTTATATTTTTGAGTTACCGTTTAAAATTTATACATCTGTTAGTAGGCCCTCTGAACAAACCATATACTTATTTTAAGACTGTTTCTGTGGCCGGTTTAGATTTTAAGACTCATTTGGTCCATGAAGAAGAAATGCGAAAATGGCGTAGGTAAAAGCGCATTGAGTAAACTTACTTTTGCAAAACATAATGGAAGAATGGAAAATGAAGTATTTAGAAAAAGTCGACCCGTCTCACAACCAGTTCCGATGGGACTCGAACCCACGACCTTTCGCTTTCCGGGCGACTGCTCTAACCATCCATTTTTCATTTTTCCATTTTTCCATCTTCATTTTCATCTTTCCATTTTTCAGTAATAAAAATTGCATTGTGAATGCAAAAAACTAAAAATTCAAATGACTCATAATGGAAGACTCAAAACTTGAAGGACAATGAAATCTGGTAACTGCCCCCCTGTCAGATTACTATAAATAAAGAGGAAATGCTAGTTCCTAATATTTTGTCTAGTTTGTTATGCCAGCTCTCTCTCTCTCGGGGTGCGAGCTAGATAACCTCCACGCGTGCTCACCTGCTGTTCGTCCCACTCTATGTTCGCATACGCTGGGAAGAACAGTAGGAGGGACGGTGCACCCTGGGCGCCACTGTAAGTAATTTTCTTGATTGTAAGTAATTACTTACAGTGCACAGTATGTAATTCAGGCTTAGTTGCGGCCAAGTACAGTTTATGTGTTTATTTGATAGCTTTTACTATTTTGGAGGCTTAACAAAGACAACGACAATTTTTTTTAAAGAAGTTTTGGTTATATTGCAATTATCGAGAAAAACCCATAGAAACCATAGAAATGTAATATCTTTTTTCAGATACATCAGTTACGAATAAATTAAGTATCTTCTCATTAAGAAAATGAAAAACTATAATATTGCCAAAAACTAGATACGAAATACGGATAATGAAGCCATAATAAATGTTTTTAGCAAAAAGACATTAATAATTTTTGTGGGTCTCTTTATAAATTACCGCATTTTCTTTTTGATGGAAAAAATTAACAATAATAATTAACACTTGAATAAAAAATATCAGCTAAAAATAATAAAAGGGTGATGAGATATCATTTTTGAAATTTTTGTCTAGGGTTGTCACTAACCTTCTTAACCATTTGATTTATTTCTTCTGCTCTTTAATAAAATCGACATTTGAAGTAAACGAGATTATTCAAATGATTATATCACACTTGCAAAACTAGTCGTAGCATTTTTAATCGATTTCGAAAAAGGAGGAGGTTCTCAATTCGATTGAATATTTTTACTACTTACTAATTTTATTGGTATTGAAATTATATGATTGTGAAAAACGAAATATATTATGTAGCTTACTTCCGCAAAAACACAACATGCAAGATGCACCGCCCGCACAACTGCAATAAATTGCACATGCACACCACGAAAATACCAATGCACAATACCTGCATTTAGCAAGACAGCAATACACCTTGCACCTTCACCGATTAGACCACTCTACACGTTGAAAAATGGAAAAACAAGTATTTAGAAAAAATCTACCCGTCTCTTGTGAGACGGGTCGATTTTTTCTAAATACTTCATTTTCCATTTTTCAACCAAAAAATTGCATTGTGAATGCAAAAAAGTAAAAAATTTAAATAACTCACTCTACACGTGTTTCACCCCAACCCGGGGCATCCTTAGGAGATAGTTCCTGCGAAAACCAACACCAAATCCCACACGAGCGGACGGGCGGGCGGTGCATCTTGCATGTTGTGTTTTTTGCGGAAGTAAGCTACATATATTTCGTTTTTCACAATGGTTAGGGACTACCGCCAAGTGACGCCTGATTCAATCAAATGAGATTCATAAGCCGGTGAATCACGCAACAAATTTTAGCGCTACGATCGTGAGCATCACACTCGTAAATTTAATCGCAAAACAACAGTCCTTGACTTGATTCACCGAGCTTTAGAGTCTTCTGACCCGCTTTTGTCGAGTTTGTCAATTGACAAAAGACAAAAAAAAAAGAAAACGTTCTAAGATTCCGGAAAAAGTTCTAAAACTTTTAAAGCCGACAATGGATAACGTACTTATCCACGGTGACCCGTTGTTGCAAAAATCGATTGATGAATTCGAATGTGATTCTGAATGACGATATCAACATCGTGTTATCGTCAAACAAAGTATTAATAGATTGCGATAATGACGACATCGACAAAATATAACTTTTTAATTTTTCTTTATTCAACATTTCGACAACCCTATTTCCATAGAAATTTCTAAAATATTTAGAAACGCTTTTTCTCACTACCCCTTTGACTAACGTGTGTAATTTTTTAGGACATGATAAACAACAGTTGTGCAAATATTTTTAGCAAAGAATAAAATGCGGTAATGATAGGGGTAAATAAAAAAATAGAAAAAACTGATTTTAAGAAATTTTCACATATTTCATAAACTATCAAAGCTACAGCTCCTTAAATTTTTATATGAATAGATATTCTGATGTTACATCATTTGTGTTATTAAGAAAAACGATACCAGTAACACTTTAGGAGAAAAAAAAACATATATATTTTTTGAGGTCGTTGACCTTTCATAAAAAAAAAATATTTCTCTGAAAGTATAGACAATTTTGCTGTCGGAATTTTCACCAATTAATAAGTATCACAAGTTCTTTCGAATGAATACATAAAATATATCTGGCCGCAACTAAGCCTGAATTACATACTGTGCAGTGGTGGCAGATAATCAATCGAAACCCAATCCAAGGTGTCAGACGTACCGTCGCCGAGGGATGCGTGGCCAAGGGGGAGCTTGGTTCCGAACGGTGCCTCCTCAGGGAGATGGCAATCCTGGATCAGTAATTTCGCCTGACTCGAGCAATCGGAGCTCTGCTCGAGTGGACCTGTTCTAACGCCTAGCAAAGTGGCAAGTTGTACTCTTTGGTATTCTGTATAACTTGCCGCAGTGTATGAATGTGGTCTTTGGTGCTATAGCCTTTCCGGAACCCGGCTTGTTCTAAAGGTTGGAAGTCGTCGAACCTGCAAGTGAGACGATTCGTAATGGCTCTCGAAAAAAACTTATAGATATGGCTCAGAAGCGAGATGGTTCTGTATTTCTTCAAGAGAGTCTTATCACCCTTCCTGAAAAACGCTTCTGCCCCATGCCTTTGGCGTTTTGCCTTCGAGGATGACTGAATTGAAAAGCTTCTAGAAGACTTTAAGTATCGGCTTTCCGCCCGCTCTCAGAAGCTCTGTTGTGATTCTGTCATCGCCCGCCGCCTTGTTGTTTTTAAGCTGCTTGAGAGCACTTGTTTTGAATATGAGCCGGTATTGGTCGGAACGTGGATTTTATCAGCCGCGATCTTTCAAGCTTAACGTTGACACTCAATGTGCCTCTGACCATGCGGTGACCGCTTCCCTCATCATCATCTCGATATGCAATTTTCCCTCTGTCGCCTCTTAAAACACCCACGAGAAGAGAGGGGGTAGTGCTAGTCTTTTTATGTGCCGGCACTACACAGCGCACTAGAAATCTTACCTATTGTTCACGTAACAAAATAATTCTCACATACCACACATTCATACGCTGCGGCAAGTTATACAGAATACTAAAGAGTACAACTTGCCACTTTGCTAGGCGTTAGAACAGGTCCACTCGAGCGGAGCTCCGATTGCTCGAGTAAGGCGAAATTACTGATCCAGGATTGCCATCTCCTTGGGGAGACACCGTTCGGAACCAAGCTCCCCCTTGGCCACGCGACGGTACGTCTGACACCTTGGATTGGGTTTCGCTAGATTATCTGCCACCACTGTAAGTAATTACTTACAATCAAGAAAATTACTTACAGTGGCGCCCAGGGTGCACCGACCCTCATACTGTTCTTCCCAGCGTATGCGAACAAAGAGTGAGACAAACAGCAGGTGAGCACGCGTGGAGGATATCTAGCTCGCACCCCGAGAGAGAGCTGACATAACAAACAAGATAAAATATTAGGAACTAGCATTTCCTCTTTATTTATAGTAATCTGACAGGGGGGCAGTTACCAGATTTCATTGTCCTTCAAGTTTTAAGTCTTCCATTATGTTTTGCAGAAGTAAGTTTACTCAATGCGCTTTTACTTACGCCATTTTCGCATTTCTTCTTCATGGACCAAATGAGTCTTAAAATCTAAACCGGCCACAGAAACAGTCTTAAAACAAGTATATGGTTTGTTCAGAGGGCCTACTAACAGATGTATAAATTTTAAACGGTAACTCAAAAATGTAAATTATGATCAAAATGGTCGAACTACATCTGGTCTTAAATTAGTGTTTGGCAACTTTCCATAGTCTTACTATTACGTATGGTAATTGGACAAAGCTGTACAACATGACAATAGCGAAACAATACGGTAACCTAGAAATGTAAATAACTAACATAATTGGAGATTTTAAACTTATCACTATTATGGTTACGGCGAGTTACGATCTTTAAGACTTCGCTTATAGCATATACAATGGCGAAATCTATAACAATTTCACGAAGACAAACGGTAACCTTTTTCGTAATTTGAATGTCCACGGGCTACAGGTCTATAATTAGTTCTAATCTCGAAATGGTTTTCGAATTTTACTGCCTTGCAAAAAATGAAATGTTGTCAATTCCCGGGCTTCACCCGCGTCTAATGCCATTAATTAGCGCGATATTTGAAATAATACGCAGGTGTAGCCGGGTTTTAGCGCACTAATTTGATACAATAAGCGCGCTAAAACGCGCATGCCGTTATTAACGCCGTTAGGCGTCACGCAGGTGAAGCCCCAGCATAACGGAAATATAACGGAAATAGCCTTTTAACCGCCTCTGTGGTCTAGTGGTTCATACCACCGATTTCAGACCCAGAGGTCCCGGGTTCGATTCCCAGTGGGGGTACATATTGTATTCGGTTTGGTTGGGGGTAGGACTTGTTCTTAGTCCGCCTGGCTAGCTACCACCATCTTATCTAAGTCTGACGCCATAACAATGATGTTTTCAGCATTCCGGGAGTAGTGCGCTTCCACCTTCAGCCTTATCACCACTTATCATCAGGTGTGATGAAGGCTAAGTGCTACCCCGTTGTGAATAAATAAAAATAAAATAATAGCCTCGAGGCCCCCAGCGATGAGACCTTAT
This sequence comes from Crambus lathoniellus, assembly GCA_949710035.1. Lineage (NCBI taxonomy): Eukaryota > Metazoa > Arthropoda > Insecta > Lepidoptera > Crambidae > Crambus > Crambus lathoniellus. The sequence continues at coordinate 18,205,787 of OX453306.1, forward strand.
TTCTATAGAAATAAGGTCTCTATTCTCCACTGCCAATTGGCAGCCGGTATGATAGAGAGGGGGCAGCCGGCCGGCGCGGCACGGATGGGCCCAACCAGCCCAGGCGGCATTTTATGGGCCGGGCAGTCTGCCGGCAGTTCACCTGCAGTTTTCGATCGGGCAGGCCGCTTAACATTTGGTGTTTGTATAAAATACTATGAATGTATGGTCGAATGAGGCTAACTGACAGGCCATTGCCTGCAGGCGAACTGATAGTCTGTGGGGCTCTTTAAGCTTTTGGACGCCACGGTTAGCTATAGCTGACAAATGAAAACATGCCCGAAACAAAAGGTTTCTTGTCGGCTGACGACACGGTGGCGTTTTGGGCACGTTTGCATTTGTCGGCTATAGCCTGGCGTTCAAAAAGGTTTACAGTTCATATTAGCTGCAATGCTAATGGCCGTTCGCATTCCGCGACGGTGCCGGCCGGCGTCCGCGGACGGCCCCCGCGCTGCCGTACGGCTCCTCCATGCCGGTTGGTCTGATTCATAGCTTATGCTCTCCTAGAAAGAACAAGCAAGCAACCGTTTGATTCATATCCGTGAAATATAGGTTTGAAGTAGCAGGGTTTTAAACTAATAATTTGTAACCCACATTGTACATACCTGCCAATAATTTTCTCATCTAGCGTGTCAACATATGCAAAGCATTTTTTTGCTCGGTATTCTATACATCTCCACCGGCGCTTATGACCTTTATCTGAACAATGATGCATGTTATAAAGGAATCTATTTAATATCATCAGAAGTGATCCTCTTCTTGATATTGTGTACAATGGGGTTGCTGCGGTATCTACAACACACATAAGAAGGTTTATTGCGAAAAGTGCAGGCCACACCGATGTTAAAAAAGGCTCTAGCTAGAGTATCTTTGTTATGCTTCTCTCTTAATGAGGTTTGCTTAATAAAATAAATCATATTACTTAGAGATTTATGTCAATCTTATGGCAGCCATACACATTTGTTTGTGGGGAAATGTGATCAAACTCATAAAATTTTGATCACCTTTCCCCACAGAGATTCATGCCAATTTGATCAAACTGTTTCATCCAGCCTGTTTGATCAAATTACTTAAGGATCCAAATCTTATTCAACACCTTGCTTGGTGTCAAAGTTTTATTACTCTGATGTTACCCAATAGTATGATTTTCACCTTGTGAAATACTTTGATCATGTGATTCTGCAGAATGAGAATTTGAGCATGACAGCTGTGAAGAAGCATCATTGTGGGAGAGATCATCTTGTTCAATAAAAGCTTCAGTTGAACTGCCTACTAATTCTAGTGCTACAACAGGATTGACTGAAGTTTCCGTAGCTGCTTCACTTGGTTGATGTTGATGGAATGTGTCTGCTATGTCTATCACAGTTATTTCATTTTGTGTATTACTTAAATCACCGTCAGTTGAACCATTGATGAAATGACAAGCTACCACATGATTTACTGATGTTTCTGGTCTTGCTCCACTTGGTTGATTGAATGTGTCTTCTATGTCTATCACAGTATTTTCATATTCTGTATTATTTAAATTACATTCAGTTGTATTATTGATTGTTCTATTATGTTCATGAATAGACAAATTTTCAGTTAATCTTTTATCAGTTCCATCATTGTCAAACACTTTAAATGGTGCTGCCAAATTCGGCCTAGAATAGAAAAAGTTAAAAGATTAAAATAAATATTCCTTGATAAAAAATCCATAATTCGCACTTTGCACCATACTTACCTATCTTTCATAATGAAATCAGAAAAACCATCCAATGTGACAAAGTCATTTCGTACTTCTTGGACATTTTCTTTAACATTTAAAGCCATGCTTCTATTCACATTCTAAAATATAGACAGATGTGAGACGGGTTGACTTTCTCTAATACTTCATTTTCAATATTTTCAATAATAAAAATCGCATTGTGAATGCATTAAAGTAAAAATTAAAATAAATAAAGGTATTACAGACATTAATTTCAAACAATTCTAAATGAAATAGTGTCAAAAAAGTTTAGTTAATGTAAGTCATCACATTCCTGACCTTATCTCAATTCTATTTAGAGTCATCACATTAATACCTCTCGAAATGAAATACATACCATAACTGCATTCAGATTTTCAAGCCCCTTGATATGCATTTGTTGAGCAGCATTTATAAAAGCAGGATATATACTGCTGGGAACTTGTACTTCTCCAGTGTATACAAATTCCAGAATGTATGAAAGTATATCATGTGTAACATTCTAAGTAAATAAAACAGGTTAGTATTTACTTTAAGCTTAAAAAATAATAATTTAACACACAAATACTTACACATAAAAAGATAATAGGATGTTGACATGGTGCAGATTGTAATATACCCTTAAGGTATGGGCTAGCCAATGCTAAAATGTTTTGGTGGGCTTTTACAAAATGCCCGTCTGTTGCAATTGTTACATCTACAAACTCTTGTTGCTAAAAAAATATCAAACAATAAATACAAAGATATAAAATAAATTTTAAAGATACTTAGTGCTACAATTTTAAAGTACCTAGTATTGTACATAAGATATTATTCTGTGACATAAGTAAAAAAAAATGATTCTATAATCTTACTAATATTATAAATGCGATAGTTTGTATATTTGTTACTCATTCATGGCGAAACGGCTGAACGGATCTGGATGAAATGAGCATAAGGGCGTTTGTGCACTACCACTGAATTTTACCGATCCGGAAAAAAACGGATGCTTGTATTTAATAATTAATCATTTATATTAGTAATTAATTAAATACAAGCATCCGTTTTTTTCCGGATCGGTAAAATTCAGTGGTAGTGCACAAACGGCCTAAGTATGACACATCCGATTCCCACGGGAAAACATCGTCACGCTCTCGCGGGAGAATCCGCGAGCGGAAAGATAATAATATAATCGTAATATTGAGGTAAGTTTTGATTTATTGTTTGTATGTATAATGGATAGCGGATCCTCGCGGTTTCACACGCGTGGTACCCGTTCCCGTGGGAATATCGGGATAAAATATAGCCTATGTCACTTGGGAAGAATGTAGCTCTCTAATGGTCCAAGAATTTTCGAAATCGGTTCAGTAGTTTCGGAGCCTATTCGATGCAAACAAACAAACAATCAAATCTTTCCTCTTTAAAATATTATAGTTAGTATTGATAACCGCAAAAAGTACTGGACCAGTTTTGAAAAAAAAACACCGTTAGAAAGCTACTTTCTTCCTAAAGAACATAGGCTATATTTTATACCGATATTCCCACTGGATCGGGTTCCAAGCGGTTCTAACCGCCTGAAAAGAAAATAGCCTCGCAAAAATAAGTAAGTACGTACTTGCTGAAGTAATGAAAACCCTTTACTGAAATTAGATTTTAATGTTTCTGAACTTAAACTGTAGTTATCTGGATGCAAAGTACTTGTCATTATAAATTAAATTCTGAAAAACTTAAGTTTGTAGAATCGGAGTCGACTGCACAAATTATATAGACTAGGTCGACTGATCCAGTTTATCGGTATCAACTTGTGCTGTTTCACTTTAGTTTTATTTGTTTGAATTTTATTATTATATTCTTTGTGTCCAAATCAATCACTTCAAAATCCAGCCGTTTTGTTACAAGCAAGAAAGAAATACCTATGTGCACAAATTATGATCATGAAGCTCGACTAACTTCATGGTTTACTTATTTGACGTCTGTCTGAGTCTGACGAAATTGATTGACAGGGACAGGGACCGTACTCTGAAACGCTAATCCGAAACTTCGGTTAGCCCCGCCCCTTTCACTCGATTCTGTCCCGACTAGAGAGTGAGAGGGACGGGTATACCGAAGATTCGGGTATTGCGTTTCAGAGTAGGCCCTCAGGACTGCGCACGCACGGACTGCGTTCCGTCGTTTTGGTTGAAAAATAACCGGTTGTTAGGTTGCTGCACTCTGGCGTGCGTTCCGTCGCTTCGATCGAGTGCATTCGAGCGCACTCCAGGGCGCGCTCTAGCCGTTCCGTGGCTCGGTGAAATTTTACTCTGACAGCCGTCAGAGTGTAGTTTCACTATGGTTTCACCCGTTCTGTGGCTCAGAGTGCAGCAACCAAACAACCGGTTGTTTTTCAACCAAAACGACGGAACGCAGTCCAGAGTGCAGCAACCAAACAACCGGTTGTTTTTCAACCAAAACGACGGAACGCAGTCCTGCACGGGTAGCATGACGACCTCGAGAGCAGTTTTGTCTACGTTGAAATGTCAAAAATGACATCCCAACGTAGACAAACTCTTTGTTTAACTGTCAAAAATGACATTAAGGGGTAGACAAAATCTTTGTCGGGTTCGTCATGCTACGCCTGCTTGTGGCCTACCACAAGCTCTTATAGCAGTTATTTTTAAGTTGAGAGAGTGAGACGCCGCTCTACACGCCGTATAGCGGCGTCTCACTCTCTCAACTTAAAAATAACTGCTATAAGAGCTTGTGGTAGGCCACCTGAGCCATGAAACCATAGTGAAACTACACTCTGACAGCTGTCAGAGTAAAATTTCACCGAGCCACGGAGCCGGAACGGCTAGAGCGCGCCCCGGAGTGCGCTCGAGTGCACTCGATCGAAGCGACGGAACGCACGCCAGATTGAGATTTGTTTGACAGAACTAGGGGGCTACCGGCTAAAGCCCACAGTACAGGGGGGCTACCGGCTAAAAAATATGGGTATGGATATGGGCTTCAACTGTCATTTGAATTCCTTATTTTGATAGATTTTTGCTGCTTTGTTCTGTTGAACGTTGCTAGCTAGCTATCGTTATACCCGACGTCACAAAACAAGGAACTAATAGCGGCTATTTTCTTTACAAAATTGACTTAAAGTTTCCAAAAACGTATGAAGTTCATACCCATAAAGTTACGCGGTAGCCCCCCAGGTAGGCCGATCATGGTCGGCGACCATGACCAACTTTGAACGAACTTTGAACCACACTTTTGAACGAACAAGTTTAAAAAGGTTCTTTCAAAAGTGTCAATGTACAGCCCCCAGTACAGGTTGGCCGATCATGGTCGGCGACCATGACCAATACATCGTACAATGACACTTATGAAAGAACCTTTTTAAACTTGTTCGTTCAAAAGTGTCAATGTACGATGTATTGGTCATGGTCGCCGACCATGGTCGGCCAACCTGTACTGGGGGCTTACGGTTGGTCGCGAGCACGACGACCACTTTTCTCTTCAATTGACATTTAATTTGACAGTTGAGACGAAGTTCTTCTTATATGTATGACAGCTGTCAGAGTAAAGCCACCAGTACAGGCGTGCGTTCCGTCGCTTCGATCGAGTGCACTCGAGCGCACTCCGGGGCGCGCTCTAGCCGTTCCGTGGCTCGGTGAAATTTTACTCTGACAGCAGTCAGAGTGTACTTTCATTATGGTTTCACCCGTTCTGTGGCTCAGAGTGCAGCAACCAAACAACCGGTTGTTTTTCAACCAAAACGACGGAACGCAGTCGATGGCCGATCATGTTGGCCGACCATGATGGGCCATCGTGTACAGGAGCTCTATTTTTGAATCACTCGTATGACACCGTGTTGCCGCATGCGACATAAGTCGCACTCGTCTTCCAAGTCGCATGACGCCGATTTTCCGTATTTTTTAATCGTTCGTTTCCAGTGCTGCCAACATAATACGATATGTCGGGTTTTATCCGTTTCACGCAGAATTTAGAAAAACCGGTAACTTCCGCAACGAAAACGGAACGTAATATTTATGTTTAAAAAACTTTTTTGACTGTCAATCAATGTCAAAACATAAGAAAAAACTGTTGTGATTGTGGATTGTGAATTTGTGTTGCACTTGCACCGCATTTTTAAGTTGTTCCTTCATAAAGTATATTTTGAGCTTTTAGTTTTGTGACTATGTAGTCAAAACAATAAATTGTTTTTTACTAACAAAACGAAAAGATTTGCTTGTTTTCACAAACTTGACAAGAACAAGTAACGTGAGATGTGACACACGTATTGATTCTGACAGTTATTCTATCGCTCGCCTGTCTGCAACGAGTGGGTAGGGGCACTCGTTGCGGTCGAGCGATTCAAAAATACGGAATTTCAGATTCCGAACGAAAATCAGTAGAAATCGAGCGCTCGTCTCGACCCGAGTGATTCAAAAATAGAGCTCCAGGGCGAGTTGGCGTGCGATTGCCTATGCCTTGCCGTCTGCGAGCAACGTAAACAGAGGGCCTACTCTGAAACGCAAAACCCGAAACTTCGGTATACCCGTCCCTCTCACTCTCCAGTCGGGACAGAATCGAGTGAAAGGGGCGGGGCTAACCGAAGTTTCGGATTAGCGTTTCAGAGTACGGTCCCTGCCCCTGTACACGATGGCACATCATGGTCGGCCAATATGATCGGCCATCGTACTGGGGGCTTATTTCACCAAGCCACGGAATGGTTAGAGCGCGCGCCCGCCGCGTGCGCTCGAGTGAAGCCACGGAACGCACACCAGTCTATATTATTTGTGCTGGTCATTCATAGAGTAGAGAAACACAAAATAAATGTCTTTCAGCGTTGCCAGAATGTTACTTTTGTAACATTTTATGTTACTTTTTACCCTTTCATGTTACCTCCATGTTACACGCGTCAAAATGTTACTTTTACGTTACTTTTAGGACTTAATAAAAAATATTCAAATACTTTCCAGCAAACGAAAAATAAACGTGAAACGGAACGCACCAAAGGAAGTTTTCATTTGTGAACTTGATTTTGAGCCGTCGTTTTATTTTCTATCTCTTTCTCACACTTAAAGAATGAGTATCATAGTCGCACAGCACGAACTTCGATCGAAAACAGATCAAAGTTTGTTATTTATTACGGTTTTTTAAACTCAATTCGTTTTGTGAACTTTCTTTGGTTGAAGTCGATCGAGTAGTAGAATATATTTTAAATGTTTAAAGTGGTTGGTTTGGTTTGTTTGTCGTCGTGTTGACTTGTACACACACAAAAGTTAACTAACATTACTTATAGTAAGTAAAAGTTTTTTGGTTTTATCATGGTTTTATGTACATATTTCAGGATATGGGAATCAGGAATACAACAACGAGGTCCTGTTTGCAACTGAAATAAGTAGGTACTGTTTATTTTGTATACTTACAAAACTGTACGACACCACTTTCAAATGTGTTTTTTTTTCTAATATTACAATATGGGCATCAAATGAAAGGCCTTGATGAGCATTGAGCACATCACAGAGAAAGTAATCACTTGGATTGGAGCACATTCCAAAACTATAATTTGTCACTAAAATGTGTGAAAAAAATTATAAAAAAACCCGACTGCAATGCCAAAAATTAACTAAAAAGTTAAATAGTAAGTGTCATTGCATTCAGTTCCCTAAAACGGTTCCCCGACTGCAATGACACTTGCTATTTAACTTTTTAGTTCGTTTTTGGCATTGCATTCGTAATCTTCATAAAAAAAATGTTTTGTGTGTAATTGTAATATTACAGTAACAGTCGTTTTCTACATAAAATAAGAAATGTTACTTTTGTCGTGAAAATGTTACTTTTTGAGCCGCCTTGTGTTACTTTTGACTATCGGCCACTGGCAACACTGATGTCTTTAAAATTTGTTTGTGAGATAAATCTTCAAAACAATTTATATTTATTATAAAATTGCATTTCATTCTATCTATTGTGGTTTTGTAATCAAGTTATCGATTAGCATTACGTTTATGATACATATTCTTTTTAGTTATCATGGTGAAGTCCCAATATTCTGTATCTTGGGATTCTTACAACTCAAATATCTGCAAAGGTTTTAGTGCCTTGCAACAGGTAGACTCAACTTTATTCTAAAAACAATTATCTCGCACTTAACTTTTTGCCCTTAGCAACGGGAGTTTTGTAAAATTTGTTTTTCTGATGTTATAGAATGGCGAATTTGTTGACATGACGCTTGCTGCCGATGGCTATTATGTTAAAGTTCACCAAGTTTTGATAGCCGTGGCCAGCCCTTACATAAAGGAACTTATTTCTACTGCTCCATGCCCACATCCAGTCGTATTTTTGAGTGTAAGTAAATCTGTGTTGGTGCGAGTAGCTGGCCAAATAGTTTGACATGTTTAGCTTATAATCCAATGGATTTATTTGTAAAACAAAGTATTTGATATCAAAAGCTGTTGATTAATTAATAACAGTAATAAAAAGTTTCTTTACACAAATTAATTTTTTTACTGATATAGCTATCTTGGTTATTCATGAAATTCCATGAAGACAACCAATCTGCGCTAAACATAACGCTGACCATAATGTATGAAATAAGCAGCTATACAATGTGCAGTAATAAATGTGAGATAATTATTCTGGTGTAACTTTGAATTGTAGAAGGTTTTATAAAGGTTTTATAATGTTTACTATTTTTTATAGAATATTTCCCACAAAACCTTGTCTTTAATATTGGAATATATATACACTGGAGAAGTTCTTGTTGCTGCTGACAATTTGGCTTCTTTTGCTGAAGCTGCTAAGTCGCTACATATAAAAGGATTGGAAAATTTTGTAAGTTATTACCATTTTTTTTGTCTGTAAGCAATTTTACATTTTGTTTCCATGGTCATGTAAACTATAAACTGTACTACAAAGTATTCTCTGTATTATCTTACTTGTGTATAGTAAATTGATGTAAAGTTTAATAAAAAAGATGTGATCACAATAATGACAATTAATATATTTTTTATAATTTTGCTCTATGTGGGGAAAAGTTTGTTTATAAATATTATACATAACTTTCAAAATATGTTCATGAGTGGGGTTGACTGAAGTGTAACATAAATTACATTTCAACACTGCAATAAGGTCTAAAAGTATCCTAATTTTCTTGCAGACAAACAATGAAAATGTAATGGTGAAAATGCCAGATTACTCTTCAACAATGGAAGGTGGAGAACTCTGCCATGTCAGTGGTATCAAGCGATTGGCTGTTCCAGCGAGTCAACCAGCGAGTCAACCAGCGAGTCAACGAGTAGAAGAAGTGATTAATCTTATTATGTTATTAACTAGCTTGCTGAACTGAATAATATTTTTCCTATGGGATGAGACATTTTTCTGGGTTAAAAGTAGCCTATTTGCTATACTAGACCAAAATCTATCTTTGCGCCAAATTTCATCCAGTGCCATTCAGCCATTTTGAGTAACAAACATTCAAAATTTCATATTTAAAATTTTAGTAAGATTATTTTACTCGTGCCAAATTAAAAGTTAGTTTGCCTGACTTAAAACAATTACTTTTGAAATTGTTTTGGTAATAATCTGTCCTACCCTGAGGGCCTACTCTGAAACGCAAAAACCCGAAACTTCGGTATACCCGTCCCTCTCACTCTCTAGCCACAACAGAATCGAGTGAAAGGGGTGGTGCTAACCAAAGTTTCGGATTAGTGCTTCAGAGTACTGTCCCTGGGTTGAATAATAGTTTCGATAATATGATGACTTATAATATAATACATACACATTACATGTATTACCATTTTACAGATAGGGTTACCAGCAGCTGCAAGGAAAATTTGTCTCAAACAAGAATCAACAGTTAGGTATGTCCATAATATATAAACACTTAGATGAAGTTTATTTTATTCAATAATAGCTGTTGTTATACCCGGGCTTTGCCTTGTAGTTTGTATTGTATCTTGCTTCATCTTGAGATTGATATCATAATGATGTTCCTGAAACTTCCATTTTATTTATGTTGAAATTGTTACAGATCAGATATAAAATCAGAACATAAGAAAACCACCACTTCAGCCTCAATTCGGGACGATGATTATGAATTACCTATGGATGATGATGATGGTGATGATGTCCAGAATGAAAGCACATGCAAACGTTAGTGACATCTTTATTTAGTAGTTACTATCGGATCCTCGCGGTTTTACCCGCATGATACCCGTTCCTGTGGGAATATCGGGATAAAATATGCCTATGTCACTCAGGAAAAATGTAGCTTTCTAATGGTCAAAGAATTTCGAAATCGGTCCAGTCGTTTCGGAGCCTATTCGATGCAAACAAAGAAACAATCAAATCTTTCCTCTCTATAATATTATAGTATAGAAAAAACCCACAAGAAACTGGACCTGACCTAGAGTCTGGCAGTTCTGGCACCAAAATATTAATTAAGGGTTGAACAAGAGCTTGCAAACCGGGTTAAACTCGCGAACAGTTCGCAACCTCCATACAATATCAAAAGAGCATTAGCATTTCGGTTTCGCTCTTTAATAATAGAATAGATTATTTCGGTTTTAATCAAAGATCAAACCAAAACGATTCCTGCTCCAAGTACCGGTTAATTTCGCTTGCTGATTTCGATTGGCCAATCAGATGCAAGCCGTTTGACAGTATGGCAAAGACGGCAGATATAACGGCGCCCCGACACCCAACACATTTCGATTAACCTGGTTAATCGCAGCGGCTAAAATGCTCGCAAATAGATTCATCTCCGCGCGAACCGTTTTTTAAAAACCTGGTTAAGATCTTAATTATGCGGTATTTTGCAAACCGTCCCCAAGCTCAACACACTTAACTTTTATGTTGATTAAGGCTGCATTCAACCAAACTTTTATTCCAACCAAACTTTTGTTCCATTCTAACGGTTACTAATGTCAAAACCCCATACTAGTTTGACATTAGTATCCCCGACAGTAAGCTCGGAATAAAAATTTGGTCAAATGCAGCCTTAATGTTGTATAACCACAGGTGGAACTGATAATTAAGATATGTATATATATATGTTTCCACAGCTGTATCGAACGTCCAGTTCACCGTATCGATTCGAGGTTCTCTCCAGATCCTCCTGAATCGGTACTTGTACAACATGCACTCGGTTGCACGCAACGGCGTGCGGCGGTGGCGCTGCGTGGACTATCGCAACAACAAATGCTCGGCGTTTGTCGTCACAAAGGGCAACGTCGTTTTGAGTAGGTAGGTAGTGTAGTGCTTTAATACTACCCTTATCGGTTCTAACCGGGTGTCGGACGACAACTGCAAGCGTCGATGCTCGATTTCATACAAATAGGATAGTATATTATAGTAATAGGAAAGTACATAAGGACAGATAGACAGAGTATGGCGCGGCGTCATGTCGCTTGCAGTTGTCGTCCGACGCCCGGTTCGAACCGATACCTTTACCTTATCAAATATTTTTTCATGTCTCATATTCTGAAAGTAACTCCTAACTTGCTTAAAATGCGGGTTGAAAGTGGTATGTGGCGGCCCTAGGGCCGTTATGAAATTTAAAAAAGGAATAGGAGGGGTCATGTCAAAATCTGTAAGTATCTCTTTGGACATTTATTTACCAAAGGTATGCAGGCTAAAGTCACATAGCCTTTACAGCCTGTTTTGCTATTATATAAAATAATTAATAAAGTAGAATTATTAATTTAATATCTATTTTTAAGAATGCGTTATTAGAAACAGATTAAACCAAATGAGTTATTTGTAACATAAAAAATCAGGTTATTAATTTCATGGAATTGCATAGAGTACGGGTCAAACACCAAACTAGGCTGTATGGACTTAGTTTCCCTTGCCTTCCCTAAAATAGAGAAAATGAACAAAAAAGTTAGTCTTTCGAAAATTCCGCGGCCATAGGAAAATATTTTTTATATTATTTGTGTTTATTTTTACTTTCCTCATATTCAAAATGAAAAGTAGAGTGTTTACTTCGGGCGTATGGACCCATAACAGTCTGGAACCATCGACGCCCTCACTTCGTTCGTGCGCCAAAACACTCGACTGTTATGGGTGCCATACATCCCTTGCTAAACAATCTACTATTACGGCCCGGTCACGGCCTCGTAGCGGCGAGCGGTTTGCGCATTCATTGCGAGCTCGCGACAAACGTAATGTATTAAATAAGTAAGGGCACCAACTGATGCGCAAACCGCTCGCCGCCGCCGCGGCTTGCTCGTGACCGGACCGGCAGGCTTATTACCGATCTTAAAGTGACAGTCGCAATCGCGACAATTAATCGCTACCAAAACACGTATTCGTATTATAGAACGTAGATCGCTACGATAGCGCCACAAGCGAGCGATTGATGAACTAAAATTGCATGAAAGCGCTCGTACCGTACTGTACCGATTGCAAACCGCAAGCTAGCAACCGCAACTAGTAGCAGTCGCGTTGCAATTGTACAATTAGCAATTGTACAATTAGCAATTGTACAATTAGCAATTGGTTGCGTGTTTTGGTAATAAGCCTGCCGGTTAGCATGTCGATGGTGGACACAGCGTTTTGCAGACGGCAGGGCGGGAAGGGACGGTCAATTTCTCCGCGAACGATAGCTCAAAGGAAATCCTTTACTACCAACCCATGCGATCTGCAAAAAACCGCGCTGCTGGTGAAAATATCGGTTGTACTATGCGATTATAATAAGAATAGGATAGGGACACCGCCATGTTGTGACGTCAAGCTGTCAAAGTGCTGTCAAACTAACTTCACTTCACTTCAGTATGGTGTGCAAAAAAAGAAATTTATCGTGAATCAGGGGGCTGATCATGTCATAGCTTACGATAAATAATGATGTTCGTGCAAACCAAAACATAATTATGAATAATTTGCAAATAAATACAAATCATTAACTTGATTTTTTCGGAAAGTATAGGACTCATGAAAGTATGCTTTTACGAAAATGATCAGGTAATTTGAATCTCAATCAAATTAAATTTTGTGATATTTAACTGAAACCATTTTTTCATACACTGTTCTGCGGGGTAGGTACTTTAATACTATGCTTCAATAACACAGAATAAATTGAATTTTGAAAAATGAAAAATGAAGTATTTAGAAAAAATCAACCCGTCTCACAATCAGCTCCGATGGGACTCGAACCCACGACCATTCGCTAAATCGGAGCTGATTGTGAGACGGGTTGATTTTTTCTAAATACTGCATTTTTCATTTTTCATTAATAAAAATTGTATTGTGAATGCAAAAAAATAAAAACTCAAATAAATTGAATTTTTATTCTATTTACTGGTCTAAGTATTTAAATAAAACAGGTATTCAAGTTATGAAATTAATTTAATAATCAACTTTACAATAAAATTGGTAAATTGGGGGTCTAGTGAAAAATTGTATTGGTCTATCATGATAAAAGGATTGGCCAGCTAGATTCTGCACGTCGATTGAAGTTAGATTCGCTAGAATCTAGCTGTTACCAGGGTGCGCCGGGTATTGGTATCACGGGGAACGATTCAGCCACTCGGGGAGGCGCCTTTCGTGAATCCGCCAATTGTAAATCAAAACACATTATGCTTGCTAATGCTATTCCACCTCTTCTATTCCACTCATTTGAGAATCATCGTCCCGCTGGTCTGAGCTGCTACTGTAGCAGCTACTGCTACAAAGACATTGAAGACTTTTCCTTCTGACATTGCAAAGTACTGTAGAAAGTATTTTATCAAAGCATTGAACAAATACTCAAATCCCCGTGCTACACATGTGTCCAAACATTTGTTCAAATGTTTGTGCTATGGTCTGGCGGCGCCGGCGGCATAACGAAGGGCATGAGTAGTAAAATTGTGTACGAAGAAAAAGGGAAGTAGGTGGATTTAAAAAAAAACCTCGTTTTGAAAGTGGCAATACCCAAACCACCTTTTGCCATAATAAAAAAAAACTATTGTCATATTATTAAAACTATTTTGTTTTGCACTTTCTTGCGAACTGTACGTTTTCAGAGTGAAGTTTGTCAACAACCCGTCCTATTCTTATAATAATCGCATAGTACATTTTATTGCTTCGCGGGTAAAAAAGCGCGCCGCTCCGCCATAGTCCCGCCCCGCCCGCCGACCGCCTAAATGGTTGCAGGCCAGTGGTGGATTTACACATTTGCCGTCAGTAGCCGGGGGACCTGATGTCACAAAAATCCTACTAATATTATAAATGTGAAAGTTTAGATGTTTGTATGTTTGTTACTCAATCACGCCAAAACGGCTGAACGGAGCTAGCTGAAATTTGGGACACAAATTACTTTGTAGCCTGGAGAGGAACATAGGCTACTTTGTATCTCGGAAAAACTAACGTCGTGTAGTGCGGGCGAAGCCGCGGGCGGAAAGCTAGTACTGAATAAAGTAATTTGTACAAAAATATGCGCGTTTGCCGCCCCCTAAAAATCTGCCGCTATAGGTTTTAACCTACTCGGCCTACTGGTAAATCCGCCACTGTTGCAGGCCAAAACTCGGCCACTTTGACTGCACATTCACTGCGTTTTTGACGTGCGTTTGTGCGTACGTTTGACATGCAGGGCACGATTTTAGTCGGTAAATTTAGTAATTTTGAGTCGGTCGGTTTATTATCCATACTAATATTATAAATGTGAAAGTGTGTTTGTTTGTTTGTTTGTTTGTTTGTCCGTCTTTCACGTCAAAACGGAGCAACGGATCGACTCGATTTTTGGTATGGGGATAGTTTGGGAGCTGGAGAGTAGTATAGGCTGCTTTTTATTCCGGAAAATTATAAAATAAAAATGATTATTTTGTATAGAAAATTGATAAACTGTCGTACTATACAAAACTGTCATTTCTTCCATAGCCGCTTCCAAAGAGGTATGTCAAAGAGTATTGTAATCACTGACGTTTTAGCCGCTTTGGATTTACCTACTTTTTAATAAGTGACATTTGTTGCAGGCAGTGTATAAAACTTCTTCGCGATCATTTATTTTCATCTATATCTATCTATAATAGATGTTGGTGATACGAAGTTTACCGGGTCCACTATAATTAATATGGCAAAACAACGTTTGCCGGGTCAGCTAGTATTCCATAATAGGGAACTTGCATTATTTCATAAATGTAGTCTATCTGAAAGATTTAAGGATTGTATGAAGATATCACAAGCGAAAAATTTGAAATATGCTTAAATTATTTATTTAATGCAAATCAAAAATTAACATTTCAAAGTCCGCGCGTAAACGCTCAATGGCCGGACGTGACGTCATTTCTTAGGACGTCAAACTTTTCAATGTGCATCTGAAAGGAGTGACCAAGAAATTTTGACAACTAACGACAAACGCTAAAAGTGAGTGACCAAAGATTTCAGTTTTACTGACTAGGCTTCGCCAGATAGGTAAATGAAAGAAAACTTATGTTTTTTAGAGAAATCTTTCCTAGAACTTGGTTTATCATCCGTTTCTCTAAGTACTTACCATACTTTTAGGGGTTGAATTTTTAATTTTTGTGAAAACGAAATTGACAGAATATGGCTACCATCATTTTTTACTGTTTTTTAAGGTAATTAAAAATTAAGTGAACTTTACGTAAAACGCAATAACATATAAGTATTGAAAATACGCGCGTGCCGGACGACGTTCCGTGGGCAGGCCCCCTACAAGGTGGACCGACGATCTGGTCAAGGTCGCGGGAAGCCGCTGGATGCGGGCAGCGCAGGACCGATCGTTGTGGAGATCCTTGGGGGAGGCCTATGCCCAGCAGTGGGTGTCGTTCGGCTGACATGATGATTGAAAATATGCCTATTTTGCATTAGTCTAAAATATTGTGAACTCTAACATTGACAAAGGCAAAAATACTTGTTGTTGCTTGATTGATTATATTGATACTTGATTTATTTCTGCTGCACACTGGAGTAAATATACTGTTACATTGTTATAAATATATTGTTTAAATGAAGATGTTAATGTTGGTAGAAAATATAAGTACTGAGTTATATTTACTACATATGTATATGTATCAGTCAGCTCAGCAGGCAGGCCGCCTGCAGTCCTTAGTCGAACAGGCCACCTGATATTCGGTTTTTAAGTGCGCGCACTAGGCCACTTGCAAAAATAATAACTGCAACGGCCAACTGCAAAGTAAATGCTGCCTTATTTCTATATAATTCTCCGGCACTATTCGGCCGGTCCGGAATAAAGAAATAAAGGAAATTCTTTTTTTTAAAAGGATATTTAAAGGTTATTAACAAAAATATATAAGGTCCTTCTTAAATAGTGCACATAATTTTAAGGGGTCAATGTACTCATGCATACAAAAAACTTTTACTATAGTACCAACATTGAAAACGTGAAAAAGAAATCAGATGTTTCAAAGAAAATATTAAATCGAATAGATTAAAATGTATGGAACAGCTGATATTTTTTTTGCGATTTCAATGTTGGTACCATAGTAAAAGTTGCTTGAATGCATGAGTACATTGACCCCTTAAAATTATGCGCACTATTTATAAAGACCTTATATAACATAAGCCTTGCCTTGTCTATATAGTGCCGTGTAGTGCCGGCACATAAAAAGAATAGCACTACCCCCTCTCTTCCCGTGGGTGTCGTAAGAGCCGACAGAGGGAAAACTGCCAAAGGAGATGGGCAGCAGCGTCTCCATTTAACAGCAGGCCATACTGCGATCGCCAACCCGCCTGCCAAGCGTGGCGATTATGGCAAAACCCCCCGATATGGATACACACAACAAAAATCGGCCCCCAGTCCCCGGCGGCCCCGCTATTCCTAGCTACGGTAGCGGCTATGGTAACGGCGGGGCAGGGGGTGCTAAGAATCCCCGGGTAGGCTCCGGCTACCAACACCGACGACTTGACCTGGCAACCTACAACACGCGCACGTTGAGGCTCGACGAGAAGCTTATAGAGTTGGAAGAGGCAATTAGTAAGTTGCATTGGGATATTATTGGGTTATCTGAAGTCCGAAGAGAGGGGGAGGACTCGATTACCCTTCAATCCGGTAACTTACTATACCACCGGGAGGGCGACCAACAGTCCCAAGGTGGTATCGGGTTCATCGTCCATAAATCCCTTGTCAACAACGTGATCACCATCGGAAGTGTCTCGAGCAGGGTAGCGTACCTGATACTCAGATTATCGAAACGATATTCGCTGAATGTTATCCAGGTCTACGCTCCGACCTCGAAACACGACGATGTCGAAGTGGAGGCTATGTATGAGGAGATCTCTAAAGCCATGCATAGCTATAAAACCCACTACACGGTTGTGATGGGGGATTTTAATGCTAAGTTGGGGCAACGCTGTGGTGATGAGTTGAGAGTGGGGCAATTTGGATTTGGGCAACGGAACGAAAGGGGCCAGATGCTGGCAGACTTCATGGAGAGGGAGAACCTCTACATGATGAACTCCTTCTTTAAGAAGCCCGTAAGCCGCAAATGGACCTGGATTAGTCCGGACGGTAAAGTCAAAAACGAGATAGATTTTATTATGTCAACGAGGAAGCAAATATTCAATGATGTCGTTGTCATCAACGCCGTAAAGACGGGAAGCGATCACCGCATGCTTAGAGGCACATTGAATATCAACGTCAAGCTGGAAAGATCTCGACTAATAAAATCTACGCTCCGACCAATACCGGCTCAAATTCAAAACCCCGAGTGCTTTCAGCTCGAGCTCCAAAACCGCTTCGAAGCCCTTGAGAACAGCATCGATATGGACGATCTATACAACATGGTGGTGGATACTGTCCGCACGGTAGGGTCCAAGCACTACAAAACCCACCGTCCTAAATTAAAGAAACTCTCCAGCCACACTATCCGACTCATGGATCAGAGAAACGAAATGAAACTACAGAACTCAGCGGATGCCCTTCGTTATCGACAGCTAAATAGGCAGATCTCCAAGTCCTTGACAAGCGACCTTCGCCAATTTAATACCGAGCGTATTAAAGAGGCCATTGAGCGGAACAAAGGCTCCAAAGTGTTCGCTAGAGATCTGGCTATAGGGCAAAGTCAACTGACGAGGCTGCAAGCTGAGGACGGTAGTATCATTTCATCAACACCTGAAATCCTGAGGGAGATTGAGAGTTTCTATGGACAGTTGTACTCCACGCAAACACCTGTTGAAAGTAAGGCTACAGAACCTAGAGCCAAGCTTACCCGACACTATACCGAAGATATCCCGGACGTCAGCCTGTACGAGATTAGAATGGCTCTCAAGCAGCTCAAAAACAACAAGGCGGCGGGCGATGACGGAATCACAACAGAACTTCTGAGAGCGGGCGGTAAGCCGATACTTAAGGTCCTCCAGAAGCTCTTCAACTCTGTCATCCTCGAGGGCAAAACGCCAAAGGCATGGGGCAGAAGCGATGTGATGCTGTTCTTCAAGAAGGGTGATAAGACTCTCTTGAAAAACTACCGACCCATCTCGCTTCTGAGCCATATCTACAAGTTGTTTTCGAGAGTCATTACGAATCGTCTCGCTCGCAGGTTCGACGACTTCCAACCGCCCGAACAAGCCGGGTTCCGAAAAGGTTATAGTACCATAGACCACATTCATACGCTGCGGCAAGTTATACAGAAGACCGAAGAGTATAACTTGCCACTATGCTTGGCGTTCGTGGACTATGAGAAAGCCTTTGATTCAATCGAGACCTGGGCAGTGCTGCAGTCTCTTCAGAGGTGCCAAATAGACTACAGGTACATCGAGGTGCTGAGGTACTTATACCAAAACGCCACCATGTCAGTCCGACTACAGAACCAGAGCTCTAATCCTATCCAAGTACAGCGAGGTGTGAGACAGGGAGACGTCATTTCTCCGAAACTATTCACAGCTGCGTTGGAGGATATTTTCAAGCTACTGGACTGGAAAGGATTCGGCATTAACATCAATGGCGAGTACCTAACACACCTGCGGTTTGCCGATGATGTAGTTCTCATGGCTGAGACCTTGGAAGACCTGAACACAATGCTCGAAGATCTCAGCAATGCTTCCCAAAGAGTGGGTCTGAAGATGAACATGGATAAGACGAAAATCATGTCCAATGCCCATGTTGCATCCGCTCCAGTTAATGTTGGGAACATTACACTCGAAGTTGTTGACCACTATGTCTACCTAGGACAGGCAATCCAATTAGGTAAGTCCAACTTCGAGAAAGAGATCTCTCGTCGAATCCAGCTCGGATGGGCAGCGTTTGGGAAGCTCCGGCATATATTTGCGTCCAAAATTCCTCAATGTCTCAAGACTAAGGTCTTTGACCAGTGTGTGTTGCCAGTTATGACTTATGGAAGCGAGACGTGGTCTTTTACTATGGGTCTCATAAGAAGGCTCAAGGTTACCCAGCGAGCAATGGAGAGAACGATGCTTGGTATTTCCCTGCTCGATCGAATCAGAAATGATGAGATCCGCAGGAGAACTAAAACGACCGACATCGCTCGAAGGATTGCTCAGTTGAAGTGGCAGTGGGCGGGACACATAGCGCGGAGAACCGATGGCCGTTGGGGCGGAAAGGTTCTCGAATGGCGACCGCGAACCGGACAACGTTCCGTGGGCAGGCCCCCTACAAGGTGGACCGACGATCTGGTCAAGGTCGCGGGAAGCCGCTGGATGCGGGCAGCGCAGGACCGATCGTTGTGGAGATCCTTGGGGGAGGCCTATGCCCAGCAGTGGGCGTCTTACGGTTGAAATGATGATGATGATGATGATGATGTCTATATAGTGTAATTATACTAAAAAGTTTCAAGCTTTATTTAAATGTATTATTAATACTAGCTGTTTATCGTGTTAATTATAGCGATTTGGAGGCAACTTCGAAATTTCTTTCTATTGACAAAATTTTATGTAATCGTGATTTTGAGTAACATAGTCACTAGTGTTAGTCCTGAAGTTTGCTGCATCTTAATTTGAAATTCAGTTTTTCATTAATATTGATATTACAGACGATCATGTAAAGCAATCTAATTTTCGTTGGCATATAGCGGGCTCTTAATGTAAAACTGTGGGTGTGTGGGCGAATGTGGCCAATGACAGGCCATTGCCTGCAGGTGGACTGATGGACTGTGGATAGTCGGTTGCATTGCATTGCATCCTTTATACTTGCGACCGCATTCGCATTGCCTTGAACTTTCTCGTAAATATTTTCATAGAGTCCACACACCTGTGCACTCGCGACGTTTACCGCGTTGCTTCACATTCCAATATTTGTCGCATGACAGGATGGACAACAACGTTATAGCGGCATTTAAAATCCTTAAAAAAAAGTAATAAATGAGGGTAACCATCTGTCAATTTTGTTTTAACAAAAAATAAAAATTCAATCTCTAAAAGTATGGCACCCTCAGAGAAACGGATGATATGCCAACTTCTAGTAAAGATTTCGTAGGTAATAATTAATAAAAAACTAAAAAACCCGAGAAGTAAAGAGCTGGTTTTTTTCATTTTTAATGGTAAATTTTTGCAGTCGTGTTTTTAGTTTTTTAAATATTACCTTCGTTTTTATTTTAGACTTTTTAGTTCATTGTCAATAAATCATCTTTTTAAGTAAGAACTTACTAATTTAAAAATTCGTAAATTCTTTTCTTTTTTAGATAAATTAATACGGAGAGATTTACAAAACTGCAAGTTATAGATGTTTATGGAATCGCTATTTAAAACTCTTCATTTAATACCTACCCCACTTGATGAGATTTAAAAATATTTCTTTTACAATGCACAGAATAATATGCCGCCTAAAAGCCGCCATTTTGTTTTTTGTTAATATTGATGTTCTATTTTCACTCGGGCTATTAAGACGAATCTGATGACGTATCAATTAACAAAATCAGTTTATCCGTTTAGTAGTTACGAGGGAACATAGGAACAGAAACACATACATTCAGGTCAAAAACGTAACACTTTTTGGGCTTCGCCCGCCGCAGTCAGGTAATTTTTGACTTCGCCCGCCACAGTCGAGTAAAAAAACTTAAACTTACTTTCATTTATCTATGTGGCGAAGCCTAGTCATTAAAACCGAAAACGTTGGTCACTCAGTTCAAACGTTTGTCGTTAGTTGTCAAAATAGATAAATTCCATTTATTATTAAACTATTAACGTTTGTACCATTGTTTCTTCATAAGGTGCTAAACAATTAGATATTTAAAGTTATTTTATGTATTTCTTAAGTTTACTTGCAAAATTTGAGAGATTCGATTATGCACAAATTGTATGAACTCAGTGACCAAGCTAAATTCTTTACTAGATTCGAATTTAAAAATAATTAACACACAATGCCTTAATTACTTTGACAGGTGACAGTAAATTTTTAACAGTTGCTGAACTGAGTGTCCAACTGTTTTGCTTAGGAATCAACAATTTTTTTACTAGATTCTCTGACAGGGTCTCAAGCTGTTTCTCTTTTGGTGGGCACTCCTTTCAGATGCACATAACTTTTCATGTCGCGTAAAGATTCTCTGATAGGCTCTCAACCGGTTTCTTTTTTCGTGGTCAGAGGTCACTCCTTTCAGATGCACATAACTTTTCACGGCGCGTAAATATTATTTTTGTAAGACAGAATTAATTTATTTCAGTTTTATTTGACATACAAAAAAGTCAGGAAACGATACTTTATTACTACTACAATGGATAATTCTTTTACAAGTAAAGCTAAATCTCACAAAATAGAGTGTGCAGTTTTAACTGTGCCTCAAGAGCATAAACTTAGAGAAAAGTGGATGAAAGGAGCTATATAAGACAACATTCACCCTCTTCAAAATCTGCCTTGCAATGTTGTGAAGATCATTTTGATGTAAGTACCTTGTATTCGTAAAAATCATAACCTTGTTAGATCTTGCATCAAAAGTGTATAAAGTAAACAGCAATCTCTACACTTGAAAAATTTGAATTTTCCATAAATAACCACCGCACTATGTCCATATAAACCTTAAGCAAATCTCGCGAGTCGAATTTAGTCAAGCCTTTTTCCATTTTGTAGATATTTTTAATGTTTTATGACATGATTTGAATGTATGATTACCTATATGTTTTTGAACTCAGCTTAAGTGACTAATGGAATGACGTCACTGCGCGCTGATTGGTGTTTCAAATCACGTTTCAATTTACGTAACTTTACATTAAAATATTTTGCAAAATAATAATAATTTTGGAATAAATCTTCCACGAATGCACTTTTAATGGCTATCATCATTGGATTATTAATATAATTTCTCAAAATAATTTTAATGCAAGTTCCCCATTGTTTATTTATATATGAAAAGAAAAGTTCCTAAGGACAGACAGAGTTTCAATTCTTAAACATAACTTTTAATTCATTCTGACTATTGTATATGTCGCAGCCAAATGGTTAAATCCGCCATTCAATTAAACGACTAGGCCGATCATTTTTTCCGTAAGCTATTTTATTTTCCCATAAGTTGACGGGAGTCACAAAAAAATAACCACGAAATTAAAGACGAAAGCCTTAAATATAACCTATCACGTGTACACCCTTTTTGTTTGATCCCATATAAGGGAACGATTTTGAATTTCCATTATAAATAAGTCTATACAGGGTGTTTTTTTATAAGTGCAATATCTCTTAGGTGGTGATTGTGCTCATGAATATGAACAACTTTTACTATGGGGCCAACTCTGCAACTCAACAAAAAAAATCAGCTGTTTCATACAATTTGTTAATACCTACCTGACCAGAATGTATGGAACAGCTGATTTTATTTGTGAAGTTGCAGAGTTGGCCTCACAGTAAAAGTTGTTCATATTCATGAGTACAATCACCACCTAAGAGGTATTGCACTTATAGAAAAACACAATTTACGGAAGTCCTATAAAACACGTGATAGGTTCGAAATTTAAGGCGATCGCGAAGCGCAGCGAAGTGATTGCTTTAAATTTCCTTGTTTTTTTTTTAGGAAATTTATAAATTTACGGTTTTTATTATTTTCCGGTGACATATCCATTATTATCACCAACGTTTTGACCTCTTATTAACGCTGCGTCCGCTCACACTCACACTCGTGTCACGTGTCTTATTACAGACTCTTCTCGCGTTCAGTCGTATCAACGACTGAACTGAACGCGAGCGAGTGTACAAAATAGCATCGACAGCGCTGTCTTCGCGGCGTGTTCGCCACCCACACGTTGCGAACTCGTCTAGCTGCTGGTCGGCCCTAGAACCCTAGCCAAAGCTAAAACCGTAGCGCTATTTTTAGATATTTTACGACACAATAAACATGATCTCCCAACCGACAGTTGTCTGAATTTAATATCTGTTTTACAGGGGTAATCTTCACAACCACGCGTTCCACGACAAGAAAATCCTCGCAAAAGTCGAGAAAAAGTGCGTATTCTCTGCTTTGGATGATGTTAAAGGATATAACAAAGAAGAAGCGGAAATATCGGAAAGCCAAGATTTAATGGCACTCGACGACGATGTTAATGATATAGGGGAATCTAATGATTATTTGTAGTACAAATTTTTTCAAAGAAACTTGAAACTAAAGATTCTTACCGTCGACCCACACGAACCACAACCACACCACATCGCAGCGACAAAATGTGGTTACGTGTGAATAGTGTTGACGCAACTTTTTGCAGTTGCGTTGTGGTTGTGCGACAAAATGTCGTTGTCGCTAGTAGTTGTGATGTGGATGTAGCCGGCCGCTAGTTCGCAGCGTCGTTCCTGGTGGTTGCGTTGTGTTTGCTTTGTGGCTGGTATCACCCACGCGGTCGATAATGACTGCAAAATGTGGTACAGTACGCGCAAAATATCTTTGCGTCTTGGAAGTTAACTGCAAGTGACATTTCGCGCAGCTCGAATGTGCGAGGGAACAGCACAGCGACGTATCAGTACGCGGTAGAGTGAGACACGAGACACGCCGTGCTTCCGCCCAACACCGGGCACACACTGTATTCTTCTACTGCGCAGCGTTCCGCGCGAACTTCAGAACCGCCAAGTTATTTTGCGCATATTGTACGTGTGATGTGAATTTTACTATTGAAGAGGTATGACGCTTTACCGAGGCTAAGGTAATAAAAGAGATGTGAATTGTTCGGTGTCAAGATGTATATTGAGATAATAATATTGAGTACAATTAAAGATACATTATCTTAGTAAGCGATCTTATTCTAGATTGCTGAGAATGCTACGCGTGTGTTCCAATTTTCTGTAAATGCGCGATAATGCAAACATCTTGTTTGTGTAATATGTTGCAATCATACTTCATCTCCCCTGAAAAAGTGGAAGGATCATCCCCTCCCTGCAAAAAGGAACAGACTCGTAACATTGACTTTAACGAACTTAACCAAAATTTAATTACTTAAGTAAAATAAGTAAACAAAATTTAAACATTATCAACATAGCAAAGTTAAAACTATTTCATTTATTAAATCGTACTAATACAAAAACGTTTTACAATATAAACAATATACCTAATTAAAATTGTATCTAATTAAAATGGTATCGAATTGAAATGGTATTGAATTAAAACGGAAGCTTCACATTTTACACTTAATCATAACAATAACAAAGTGTTAAGTAACATGGTATGTAATTAAGTACCTATACTTATAATTACGTATCAAATAAAATAGTTATTTATTGAATGGTTTGGTATTATTCTTATGCACAATTATAGCTTTATTTTCTTTTAAAATTTCTACATTAGACGTCATATCTCTTAAAACTTTATAAGGGCCATTGTAAATACTATCTAATTTATTTCCTACTTGGTTCTTTAATAATAACAAATCGCCTAACTGATAGGTAACATTATTGCTAGTTTTATCATACAATAATTTTCTTTTCTCTTTAGATTGTATCAAGTTACGTCGTGCGTCGGATTGCGCTTGTTGTAAACGATACTTAAGTTCTCGGGGATAACTGTCATAGTTATATAAGGGGTCGATTTCTGATTGTAAATTATTTGGAAGGTTACAAATTTTTCCAAAAACTAATTCGAAAGGCGTATATTTAGTTTCACTATGCACTGTGGTATTAAAAGAAAAACACCAATATGGAATCCAGGTGCTCCAGTTATGTTTATAATTATTACACTGGATTCTCAGAAAAGCTCCTAGGGTTTTATGAGTATTTTCTAAAGCGCCTACAGTTTCGTGATGGTACGCCGTAGAATTTAATTTTTTAATATGTAATAGAGAACATGTTTCGGACATCACTGATGACATGAATTCGGTTCCCTGGTCAGTCAATATTTCTCTAGGAATACCATAACGTAAAATGAAATTATTGGTAAAAGATTGAGCAACTGTGACCGAGTCTTTACTAGGTAATGGATACGCTTCAACGAATTTGGTTAAATCGCATTGTAATGTCAATACATATTTATTATTATAGTCATCAACATCGAGTGGACCCATTATATCCAAACTAATTCTTTCGAATGATGAGTGGGCTGTTGATGTTATGGTTAAGGGCTGCTTAATATGTTTATTACTATGCTTATGATATTGACATTGATGGCAATTTTTAACAAAAAGTTTTACATCATTACTCAAACCTGGCCAAAAATAATATTGCTTAATGTTGTTCATCATTCTATTAACTCCTGCGTGTCCGCTGGTAGGTAATAGATGGAAATCATTTAGTATTACTCTTTTTTGTTCACTATCATATATTCTTAATATATTTTTTGTTATGAGAAAGCGCGGGGTAACAGAGTTAATTCTTTTTGTTGCTTGTACAAGACTTTTGATTTTACTCTCGTTACATTTTTCTTTAATAATAAGTACCTCATGTATGCCTATTTTTTGACATAATGACTCTAAGTCCCTCGCTAACACCTCTGGGGTAGATGACGATCGGGTACTCAGATATATCGCTGATTGCGAAGGTACGTAAACGTAACAACTTGCATTAGAAATAATGCTATCTTTAGACTTTGAATAATTGTCAAACTTTAATTGATTAAAACTTAATTCAGTTACGTCATCGGGTTTCTTGAGAAGTTCTACCGCAATAGGTTGATCAGGCCTAGTGCTGGTGGAGCTCTCTGAAGAAGAATCAGTGGGGGTTTTTAATTTTTTACTTTGTGCTCTAGTTAAAACTGATACTGTGTTTTGATGTAATGATTTTAAAGTAGAAGATGTAATAGGTATGCGACTCAATGCGTCTGCAGCTGCATTGTTTCGTCCTGGAACATACTCTATTTCAAAATCATACTCCTCTAGGAATAATCGGAATTTAGTAAGTCTGCTTGTTGGGTCTTTCAAGTTAAATAAATAAATTAACGGTTTGTGGTCTGTTATAATTTTAAATTTACGTCCATATAAATAAGGGCGAAAATGTCTCACAGACCAAACAATTGCTAAAAGTTCTAATTCTATGATGGGATATCTCGTCTCGGCGGGTTTCAGGTTTCTACTCGCATACGCGACTACTTGACCGTTCATGTTAGATAAAACAGATCCTAAACCTGTCTTACAAGCATCTGTTTGTAGCCGAAAGATGTTACTTTCTGAAAAATCTGGATAAGATAAAATAGGGGGTTGAATTAATGCTGATTTTAATTTTTCAAATGCCGTTTGACACTCTGATGACCATAGAAACTGTACATTCTTTTTTCTTAATTGATTTAAAGGATAAACAATGTTTGCAAAGTTCGGTATGAATCGTCTGTAGTAATTTGCAAACGCGACAAAACGATTGACATCGTCGCAGTTCATCGGCACTGGATAGTTTTGCATGGTTGCAATTTTACTTTCATCTGGTAAAATTCCATCAGAAGTTATTTTGTGTCCTAGATATATTATTTCGTTTCGCAAAAATTCACACTTCATAGGATTTAATTTTAAGTTAACTTTTCTAAATCTCTCTAGTATACTAATTAAGTTTTTATTGTGGTTTTCTATAGATTTCCCGAAAATTACGCAATCATCTAAATAAATAAAAGCCTTTTTATAATTTAAGCCTGACATTGCAATAGTCATAAGACGTGAAAATACACTCGCAGATGTCCGGAGACCCATGGGACAGCGTTTCATCTGAAAAATTTTATCACCAGCAGTGAAAGCTGTGTACTTTCGTGAATCTTCGCTTAAAGATAACTGATAATAGCTTTGCGAAAGGTCTAATTTTGAAAAATAAATGTTATTTGCAAGCGAATCTAAGATATCAGTTATATTAGGCAAAGGGAATTTGTCGTCCTCAATACGATTATTTAACTGCCTGTAATCTATAACTAATCGCCATTGTTTCTCGTTTGACCTATCTGTTTTTTTTGGTACAAGCAAGACGGGACTAGACCACTCTGACGTAGCCTCTTCTATAATATCGTTTTCGAGCATAATATCTATCTGTTTCTGAACTTCCTTCCTTAGTGCGAACGGTAATCTATGTGGCTTGACATAAACTGGCGAGACATTAGGTTTTAAAGTTATATTATGGGTCATTAGGTTTGTACAAGAGAGTTTGTCGCCTGGCAGATGAAAAACATCTGCGTACTTAGCGCAAATACTTTCAATACTTCGTTTTTCTTCTAAATTCAGTTCAGGTAAATTTAATAATCCTAATAATGTTTTTACACGATCGACAGAAACCTCCTCTTTTTCAAAATTACAGACTTCAAAATCATTCAATGAAAAAGTCTCTAAATCGGTAAGATCTAGATCAACTTCTTTCTCAGTGGTGTTTAATATCCTTACTGGCATGCGACCATTACAAGGTTTCGCTATTATACTTCCTATAAAAACTCCTTTCTGTATCTCTTTAGATAAACAAACACAATCGTCGCCTAACGATGTAGGTATATATTTTATTACCTCACATCGTGGCGGTATCAAATGTCTATAGTGACTCAATATAGGTATAGACACATAATTACTATCTTTAGTTAAAAGCAAAGTATTTTCTTTATAGTTAATTATAGCTTGATAGCGTTTCAAAAAATTATCACCTAAAATACCATTTGCAGAACAAGACATATTTTTAAACACATACATTTTTTCTCTAAAAACTAACCCATTATAAGACAAATCTAAGTAAATATATCCTTCAGATACTAGTTTACCGCTAACACCTTTTATAACTAACTTCTCAAATGTAATTAAATTCAATAACTTCGGATAATCGCATAACCATTCGTATTTTAAAACACAAAGGCTTGCTCCGCTATCGACTAAAAGATCGATATTGCTATTACTTACGTTAAAAGTTACGGTACTACTATTATTGTAGTTTAAAACATAATTTTCAGTAGGAACGAAAAAAATCTAAATTATTATCGTTCTGGGGCTCAGAACGCGCTTGTGACT
Organism: Crambus lathoniellus; assembly: GCA_949710035.1. Classification (NCBI taxonomy): domain Eukaryota; kingdom Metazoa; phylum Arthropoda; class Insecta; order Lepidoptera; family Crambidae; genus Crambus; species Crambus lathoniellus. The sequence continues at coordinate 18,233,772 of OX453306.1, forward strand.
CACTATTGGTCGATTGCTCGTGGCTAGCGTACTGCACACGTTGAAAAGGCACAGCTGAGCGCGGCGGGCGCGGGCTCGGCCGACCGCGGTCACGTGAACGTGATTGTGTTCCTTGCGCGGCGCGGGAGTCTCGCGACATGTACTTACCTTGTTGTGGTCTCGTGTTTCCGGCAGCGTACCTATTGTTTGCGCTAAATCTATTATAGTAACTATATTTATTAGAATAATTACTTGGCTGACGCGGATAATTAGTAGGTGTGCGTGAGAAATTACGAGTATGAAACTTTTTAATGTTCATAACTTCCTCGTGTCTGGTAGACATTGACTGCTCGTCTAGGGCAGTTCTTATAGCCTCTGGTAAAGAATCAAAGTGACGTGATGCTATGATAGTACTAAGCTTTTGATTCACTAATCCATCTGAAAAGCGCTTGATTGCAACCTTTTCATTAATGGGACGCAATACTTCAAACTTAGTAGCGTCGTCATCCGCTTGTGCTATGGTTAAATTCACAAAAAGTTGTTCTAGTTCCGAGCCGAATGACTCGATCGACCTATGACCTTGACGACAGTTTTGTAATTTGTGTTGGATAGCAACAGCAGATTTTTTCTGAATCAAATGCGTATTCATATCTCTAATTAAATCTTTAATAGTTGGATAACTACTTTTTAAACGTAATTTTGCGCTAGGAGAGAGCCTAGTTTTAATCACAAAATCAATAAGTAACCCATGAGTAGCATCGCTGATCATTGAACTATATAATTGTATACCATCAATTAGAGATTTAGTGACGTGTTCTTGACCTGTCATCGTTGGTAAAAGTGCAATGGCTGTCTTCAAGTCAAATTTATCTTTTTCTGCCATTTTTGAAATACTACTAACACTTAAAGTCTCTAAAGAAATAATTTTGTCATAAATGATCTGAATGTCATTTGCTATTTTATTAATTAAAGTTATATCTTTAGTTGATACCTCCGATTTTTCAACTAAATTATGTACTTGAGCTAAAATATACTCTAATTTCGCGTATTCAAGTTTCGCTTCATTAAATTTCGTAAAACCTAACTCTTTTTGACGTCTATCTGGTCCTAGTTTTACTAAATTATCTTTAATATACAATAGTTTCTTATGCAATTCATTTAAATCGGAAATAATAAATGACATTATCTAATAAGAAAAAAAAATGTAATCCTACATATTATTTAAAACGTTTAGGTATAAAATAACTTACGACTTACGGTGGCATTATAGCGCGCGAATAAAATAATTACGTCTCTGCACGATGAGTAGGTATGTGGTGACCGGCGTGGCGTGTGGGGGCTGGGGCTGCGGGCTGGGGGTTTTCTCATGCTCCTTGAGTGTGTAGGATCTTCAGACTTCTAAGATGGGTTCCTGGACCGCTTGAAACAGCTAACTGAAGATCGGGCTGGGATTTCCCTTGCCCCTCGTACAATGGGCCGGGTTTCTACCCTGGACACCTCCTGGTCTACGTTGATGGTTGAGTCGACGTCGTTGCCAGTTCCACGGAAGATATTGTGTTTCTTAGAACTGCGCTGTTGAATTCTCTACGGAGTCGGTTGACAATTCGGTCCCAAATTTTCCGGATGCAGGCGTAAATGATGAGTATAACGATGAGAAGCAGTATGACGGATAGTAAAATTTCTGTTGTAGTGAGCTGGCTCGAAGTTTTCTGCGTTGCTTGGGCGTCGCCGCTGGCGGTTTGTGCGATGATAACTTCTTCTTTACTTTGTGGTGCTCCCATATTATTGTTTTGTCTTCCCAAGTAATGCGATGAACAGAAGTGTAGAGCCAAATAGCACCGCAACGAAGACTGCTGCTAGTATGGTGTTGAAAATTTTGCTTTGCTGCTCCATGTAGTAATGATTTTCCCGCAAAAATTTATAAGTTCGGTTGGCAAAGGGTCGCCATGAAGAGGTATGACGCTTTACCGAGGCTAAGGTAATAAAAGAGATGTGAATTGTTCGGTGTCAAGATGTATATTGAGATAATAATATTGAGTACAATTAAAGATACATTATCTTAGTAAGCGATCTTATTCTAGATTGCTGAGAATGCTACGCGTGTGTTCCAATTTTCTGTAAATGCGCGATAATGCAAACATCTTGTTTGTGTAATATGTTGCAATCATACTTCACTATTCATTTCCAATACAAAATGCCCCGCCCACGTGTTGTGGTTGTGGTTCGTGTGGGTTGATCCTAATGTTAATAAAGTTACTAAGTTACACATTTTTGTTTTATTAATTTTTAACCTTTTGTCGGTTATAATTAAACCTAGCGCTCCGCTCGCGACTACGTCTGCGTGGGCCCCCTTTTTACCCTCTTAGTGCTCGCTCCGCTCCCCTACACTCCCCAACGAACATGCATGTCAAATTTCAGCTTCTTGTGCCCAGTAGTTTCGGCTGTACCTTGGTCAGTCAGTAAAGTAAGAGTTTTATATACCTACCTACATAATGTTTCTTTTAAGGTGTCAAGCAGGGCCCTGTTTAACCAAAAATACAATTTACAAATTGTAAATTGTATTTACAGGCTACAAGTCTACAAGTTTCTGTTTAACCAACATTTACAAGTTACAAGTTTACCATGGTGGAAAATTTACAAATTTGTAAATTGTAGATACAATTTCTACATATTTCTGTTTAACCAACATTTACAAGTTACAGGTGACAATTTACAAATTTGTAAGGAAAACCGTTTCGTTAAACGAAGAATTGTAATTACAAGTTTACAAATATGTAAATTGTAGCACGATTTCTACAGGCGGGCTCACCCTGTGTCAGAACTTTACAATTGTTTGCACCAGCCGAATAAGTAAAGAAATTAAATTGTTATTCATATAAAATTGCTTCTAGCCACTAGTAGTGAAAGAATTGTATTATTATTATAGTTTTCCATGACTTTCTTTTTAGTTAAAACAGCAGTAGGTACTTACCTAAAGTACTCTTCAAACAAAATTTTAAATAAATACTTTTATTAGAAAAAAAACAGAGTAGCAAGTGGCGCAGTGGTAATTCGGCCTACAATCGTTGAAGTTAAGCAACTTTCGCTATGGTTGGTCACGGGATGGGTGACCAAAATTTTATTATCTCAAGCTCCTCCTTCTGAGGCAATTTAAGCCGTTAGTCCCGGCTGCGTTTGCCGTCGTTAATACCCATCAATCCGCTTTGGGCCCGCGTGGTGGGTCATGGCCCATTCTCCATATCCATCCATAAGGAAGGTCTTTACTCCATCACTTATTACTTACGGGTCTTATAATAGCTGATGATGATTAAAATTCTATTGTTTTTAATCTACCATCTTCAAAAATTTGGGGATTCGGAGATCTTGTAATAAAATTGGGGTAGACTAACCGATCGACTAAAATACTTTTGTACCGACAAAAATACTAGGTGAGCGACTTAGTCGCCAATCTAACCTAACCTAACCTATTTTTCCGCAACTAAACCTAGTATTTTAGTCAGTAAATTTAGTATTTTTGAGTCGGTCGGTTTATTATATTCCCTAAAATTATGTATTTCTATATGAAAAGAAAGTACCTAAGGAAGGACAGACAGACAGAGTTTCAACTTTTAAGGCGCTACTCGGAAAAAGTATGGAATCTTTGTTTTAAAACTATAGGACTGTTACAGTTCTTACAAATCTGGTAATAAGATATATATTTCTTCATACCTTTATCTAGAATCGTATAGTTTCAAAAACACGATTTTATGATTTTGCCTCAACACTTTTTGTTTTCGAAAAGACCTCTAAAATACGAAAATTCAAGATTATTCTTAAATGGGGCTACTTACACTATTGGAAATTGGTTTAATTAGTGGACACCAATATTATTTAGGATCGTATAGAAGCATTTTTTTTAAATCGCTTTAGTTTTTTAATACGAAGTGATTTTGTGTTTTTTTGCCTAATCTGCAAAATCGGTCTCGCTCCCGCGCGCGTCGTTTTCTCATTGCTATCTCGCTTCAGCATATTTTTTCCGAGTATCCCCTTAAACATAACTTTTAGTTAATTCTGACTATTTTATACACAAGGGTGTATTGTATAGGTACAATAAGTAGTTCGATCAATAAGGATTTATTGAATTTTCGCAATAGTCGGTCACAGAATGGGTGACCTAAAGTATACTTTTTAAGATCCACGTTTCGGAAGGCAAGTCAAGCTATTCTTCCCGGCTGCATTTGCAGTCGTTAATACCTCCCAATCCACATTGGACCTGTGTAGTGGCTCAGCACGGCCCATTCACCCTATCCATTCAGAAGAAAATCCTGAGCCCAGCAGTTGAGTGGGACATTAAAATGGCTGATGATGATAAGATAGATCAACTATTCGACCCGAGGCGAATGATCGATGATACCAACTCAGTCAAAAATTGGTTATTGGCAAATTCCAAAGAGCGTCATTACATAATAAACCGCCTTCAAAACGAAAAACTGCAAACAAAAACACACTTCCCAAAACACGTAAAAATGAAAAATAAATTGAGTCATTCAATTCATATAAGATCATAAATAACAGTCTTATAAATAAGCTCGAAATTATAGGAATAAGGGGGGTTCCTTTGGACTGGATCCGCTCTTATCTAACAAATCGGCAGCAGTGTAACTATCTCAAAACTAAATAGTAAAAACGAAGTTCTCACATTTAACTCCGAATATATAAGTAATAAATGCGGTGTACCACAGGGAAGTGTGCTTGGGCCATTTCTATTTTTAATATATATTAATAATATCCCAGAAGTAACGAAACACAACTGTGTTCTATTTGCTGACGACATCTCTGTTACAATTAGTTCAAAAAATAAAATTACTGACATTAATCTAAAGGAACATGAAACTGACATAAATAATACAGTACAAGCTGTAGGTAAATGGTTGGACAAAAATAATCTACCTACACATGAACTTGACTAAAACTAATTTCATAAATTTTAATAATAATACATCACTGACATTAAATATTAAATATAAAGATACCAATATTGACGAAATAGATAAAATGAAATTTCTTGGCTTAACAATTGACAGGAATTTAAACTGGAAAACACACATTGAAAACGTTTCTCAAAAAATTAATAAATTTGTTTATGCACTAAAACATCTCCGAAACATTACTGATATGAACACAGTGTTGACGACCTACCATGCGTACGTAGTATCTGTACTTCGTTATGGTCTCATAATATGGGGAAACGGTTCTGCGATAGAGAGAGCGTTTATTGCACAAAAGAAGTGCATAAGAGCAATAACTGGTAATAAGCCACGAGCGAGACTCATGTAAAACATTATTTAAGGAACTTGGCTTGTTGCCATTACCGTCATTATATATTTATGAGGCATGCATGTGTGTTTGTGAAACAAAATCCTCATTATTTTGTTAAAGCAACTGAGCTATATTCACGAACTAGTCGAAATGTCCATAGCCCAATAAACATTTAGGCAAAATTTCTTTTTACCAGTTAATTATCAGCTATAAGCTTTATAAACGATGAATAAAAGCGTAAAAATATACTTAGGGCTGTACTATAGCATTAATTGTGTAGTGTTATACAGTAGAGCTGGTTTACGGCTGTATATAGTCGAAATTATTACTTATGGCTTTTAAATAGGACGTAAAAACACTGAAATACAGTATGTAGTGTAAAAAACTACTACAAGCAAGGTTAGAAGACTAGAGCAGCATATCGACTGGATACTGCTCTTGAATTCTACTTCTGTATTGCCTAATTCTGTTTAAGAGCATTGAATATTGCTATCATCTGCATATTGGTGTAGAAGTACTCTATTATAAAGTCGTGTTAATAGGCTTGATAACAACTGTTCAATGGTTATCTAGGACACCCTTAGAAAGCAAATCTCTTTACAAGAGTGTAATACAATGCCGTCTGCTTCATAAAAGTTCAGTCTTACCCTATTCTAAAGCTGACGCGATTAGCGTAAATTTTTCCCTATAGTACAGCCCCCGGTGTTACAACAGATTATTATAATTTTGGTAGTGCATAAATTGAGAATTATTCAGCTTATCGATTATTTTAATGCCTAAGTAAAACTTATGTACCTATCGCTTAATGTCAGTTTTGGCTAATTGCATACTGTTAAGGGTGATTATATTCATTGTTCATTGTGAATATAAAACTATGGTAAAAATAAAAAAGGACCGGAGGAATAAAAATGAAACTAATAAAAGCATATTCACAACGTGAAACAGTAGAACTTTATACGGAACAAAGTATAATTGTACAAGGTCAGCCAATTCAAAAGTTAGCATTGTCATCATGCCAGGAGGGTTCCGTACAAACAACCAAAATTATTGGACAATGATAATTTAGCCATACGTACGGCTGAATTTTGGATCAGTAACAAGCAAAGAGGGTCCCGTACAATCACAACACAATTGGGTTGGATAGTGACGAATAGTGACTACTTACAAAAATTGACTCGAAATTGGGTATTTGACTGTTGTTGAAATGTAGATATTTAATAATGACATTCAGAAATAAAACATTATTAAATAACAAATGTGAAAAAAGAAATTCAATCTGTATTATAACAAGCCAATTATGAGCTACTTAATTGTGTCTCTAGCTATCTCTTTCTCAAACGAAATTTTCTATGGCGAGAGTATGGCGCTATAGAAATGTGACGTCACGTTTTTATAGCGCTCTCCTTGTCTAATTAGAAAGTTTGATGCTCTATATCGCTGAAAATATGCAAGATATTTGAAAATAAATACCTATGTTGTGTTGCTACGAATTAAATTAACATTTTAAGTCAATAAAAAAAATTCAGTCAAATACCCAATTCCTGAATCTGAAAGTTCATCAGATGAAGACGAAGCAGATCGCCTGATCGCCATTTATTATTTCGCAGTAAGATTAAAAAAATAGGCTATAGACAAGAATATTTCTCAAGCTGCAATAAAGAATTTAATTGAAATTGTAATCGATAGATTTCAAGATTTTTTACCGCAGGATTTTTTATCCTTCGATCAACAATAACACCTAGCTCTAGATACATACTTGGAGTGACAGATATGTCCAAGCCTCATAATAGCCCACTTGAGAGTATAATAAGTAGATTATTTTGACAGTGTCAATAATACTAAGGTATTTCATACTTAGAACGCTTCTTGTTATTTATAATGTAAGATCGTAACATTCGTAACCTTTTTTCTCCGTTTAAAAAAATGTCAGTCTGGCCATATAATGTTTTCATTTAGTTCGTGAGCCTTCATCTAGTACTATTGTTGATCGAAGGCAGGATCCAAGAATATTTCTCCATAGTATCCCATCCATAGTAATTTCTCCATACAATAACAGTAACAATGCAAAATGGGCCTTTTAAAAAAAAAAATACGTTATTATAAATAAATAAATCAAAAATGTTTCATTTATTTTTGTTTTACTCGGTCTTAATATTGATATAAGTAAATTCAAACAGAGCTTCAAATAAATTTAACAAAATGCTATCAAAAATAAATCGTAATGCATTCGTATCGTAATTCGTTATCATATTGGGTCATTACGATGTATTCGTCATTCGTATTGGTATCGTAATAGCCGTATCGCTGCATTCCTTGTTAGAAGCCTGACCGGAAACAGTTTTTGATGTAGATGAAGTAGAGTCTTGTGGGTCATTATTTGGATGAAGTACCTGAAACGACTAAAGAATACAATTTTAAATATAGTCCGAATAGCAGTGGTCTGCGCTATAATGCATATTCTACGGTTAAAACTATATTTGTGATTTGGCGCCATACAATTATCCCTTTCCCTTGGTTGGTTTGTTGGGTTATCTAATATTTCTGTTTATTGTATACTAGCTGACCCAGCGCGACTTCGTTCCCGTGGCCCTACCCCCTACCCTACCCCTACGCTACCCCTACCCTGCCCTTCCCCTACGCTACCCCTACCCTACCCTACCCTTCCCCTACGCTACCCCTACCCTACCCCTACCCTACCCTACCACTACCCTATCCTACCCTACCCTACCCTACCCTTACCCTACCCCTACCCCCCCTACCCCTACCCTACCCCTACCCTACCCCTACCCTACCCTACCCCTACCCTACCCCTACCCTACCCCTACCCTACCCCTACCCCTACCCTACCCCTACGCTACCCCTACCCTACCCCTACCCTACCCCTACCCTATCCCTACCCTACCCCTATATCCTTCCTTGGACTCCCACGAACATTTCAAGACCAAAATTAGCCAAATCGGTCCAGCCGTTCACGCGTGATGCCGTGACCAAGGGAAATAGGGATATGTCTACTCTACTTCAGCATTTCTCTTGGAGATTTTTAGTTGTATCTTTTATAATTATATAATAAACCCAATCACACACGAACAGTAGGTACTATTCTAACGTTTGATCAGTGATCGCGGTGAAGGTCTAATCTGGGTTGATGTGATCTCCAGTGAATTGGTTTCTTCTTTGTTTTAATTGAACCCTAAATTGCTGTAATATTTATATACTTAATTTACCCTTTTAAGAAGCTATTAGAGTAATTAAATTCTAATGTACAGACATTTTTACTTTATAGGCTGTAGTATATTCTTAAATTACGACTCAGTTACGCAAAAAGCTTCATTATCGAGTACTAAAAGAGCAAGAGCTGTTTAAATTGGGACGCCATTAAATCATAACCTATAAACATGGTTTCATATTTCATAAGATATTTTAATGTTAGTATTTGATTTTTTTTGTGAAATATACAGAGCATTTTATCAGAACACTATACACAATTAATTTATTTTAAATAGAAAAGTACTGGGACCTCATAAAATTAGTCTCAAGTTGGGTTAAACGGTTTTCATTACATATATATTTTCGATAATATCTATTATTTCGAGGGCGCATGAATTTTGGCTCACTATTAGTATACATATTCACGAAAAAGTTGCAGCCGCAAGCAAAATAACAACCAAAAACTAATAATCGGTACTTACCAATAGCAAAATAAATATTTGTTCACTTCACAAATTATATTATGGCCGCCGCCGTGTGTCCGACATATCCGATAAATAAAATGTTAGAAAATAACTATGTCAGAGATTCATTCGAAATATTATTCTTATATTCAGACGCTTTGTAGCCTAAAACTGTACAAAAGAATAAAACACGCAAAATTTGAGAACAATATCTGTATAATGGTATATAATTAATCTCTAAGTCAGCCAAATGCTTCGGCTTGTACAGCTATTGCACAGCTGTTAGACAGCTAGATCTACACTTAGAGCTGTATAATTTGGGGCCTCTTTTTGAGTTACAACGTCTGAATATCCGGATATACAGCCCAAATACAGCAAAGTGGAACAGCCTAAAGTCTTTAAAATTTTCGTAGTACAGCGTTTATACAGTTATAAATGTTATCTGGGAGACTTGTATAAGACGAAGTACCTAAAACAGAAAAATACAACAGGAGTTGTCTTTGTATGTGTATAAGACTATATAATAAATTGCCGAAGGACATTAAAATACTACATTTAAAATTATTTAAGACAAAATTGTATAAATGGCTTAATGAATATAATTTCTATAGTGTGAAAGAGTTTCTGGACATGTAAAGTATTTTCATAATGTAATGTTTTTTTTTTTGTAATTTATGGTACCTACCTATTTAATTTGTCATTTGATAATGTTTAGTTTTAATATTTCACAATGTTGAATGAATTTGCATGCTATTCTTATGGCAAAACATGTTGCACTGTTTTATATATTGTAATATCCTAAATACCGTGTTTTAGCGCAAATAAAAGTTTTCTATTCTATTCTATTCTATTCTATGACGAAAATGCGCGACTTTTTCTAACCACCTAATCTTGGAATTTACTGATCTGTTTGAAGTCGGTGTCAAGCCTAATTTATTTGATAGGTTACAACTCACATCACTCACATTATTATTGTGTATATTGTTTCACAAAGTATTTTTTCTTGTTACTTTCGGCTTGACACCGACTTCAAACAGATCAGTAAGTTCCAAGATTAGTTAGAAAAAGTCGCGCATTTTTCGTCATATGAATTGAATGATTCAATTTATTTTTCATTTTTACGTGTTTTGGGAAGTGAGTTTTTGTTTGCAGTCCGTGCATGTGGTACTTAAAAAACATGCTCTTACTGCTAAGCGTTAAGGAGTTTTACCTACCATCATCAGCTCACCTAAATAACCTGAAATACCTATTACAACTAAGTACAAATATTTACGTATTAACGATATATAAAAAATTACCCTCGAACTCCTAACCATTGAGGAGTTGTACCTTCCATCACCAGCTCATCAGCATGAGATCATGATTAGCAGATGCAGATACTTGAAACATATATAAAAATACCTATAAAATTTGCAAGTTTTCCTCAATTTCCCCTGGATTCCACCATCAGCTCCTAACTTGGTTACAATGGAACCATCTCAGGAGTATACTCTTAATAAGATAAGAATTATCGAAATTGGTTAATAGTTCCCGAAGATATTGAAGCGTAAAGCAAGAACTACTAGACGAATACAATGTTTTTTCAGGATTCTGAAGAAACTTCTGAACCTACTACTGTAAATTTTTCATGGGACCAAATTGAAACTGTGGTCTATCAGATGAAAAAAAAAATCAGAATCGGTTCACAATTGGCGGAGATATCATGGAACATACATAAAAAAACATTTACACGACTTAAGAACCTCCTCCTCCTTTTTTTGAAGTCGGTTAAAAAGAAGTACTTACAACTATTTTTTTAATTCAAAATGGGGTAGCACTTCACTAAGTGCTTGCCTTATCACACTAGCGAGTTGCGAGCGAGTGGAAAACTACTAACTACCTACGAACTAATATAAAACGGGAAATAATTTTTCCAACTGTTATTTAAACATTTGGTATGTTATTATGATCAGTTGAAAAAAATATTTGAGCAGTTACTTAATTTTCGGGTGGTTGTAAATTTACTACAGCAGTAAAACATAAATTAGTAATAAAAAGAAAATTTAGCGGTTAATTCATCCTACAATGAAGACTCAAAAATTGTTCGAGCAGTGTAATAAATGAATGGCCAGTAAAATGATGGAATGGGCAGTTAGATACATAGTTCGGCAGTTCACGGTGAGCAATTATTATTTTTTACTTTTTTATTTTAAAAGTAGAAGTGAGCAAGTTTGCCGGAAGTCATGTAGAACACGTGATATGTTAGAAATTTAAATTTCGTGGTTATTTTTTTTTGAGAAAATAAACCTAGTGCGGGTTACAGTACCCCTAGTGTACAGAGGGGTACAGAAATCATCTACCTACCAAGATTCATTGTTTATAGAATTGCTTAGGATGAGTTTCTTACCGACAAATTCCGATTTGTTACTGCCCACACGTAATTTTTACCGCTTATTTAATTACTAGCTTTCCGCCCGCGGCTTCGCCTGCGTGGACTACAGGACGTTATCCCGCGGGAATTTGACATTTTTCCGGGATTAAAAGTAGCCTATGTTCCTCTCCAGGCTACAAAGTATCTGTGTCCCAAATTTCAGCCAAATCCGTTCAGCCGTTTTGACGTGATTGAGTAACAAACATCCAAACATCCAAACATCTAAACTTTCACATTTATAATATTAGTAGGATTTTCCTGCTCAATTATATAAAGTAAATAAGATTAAACACCAGTATACTATTCAAAATATAATCTTTATTTCTTATAAATCGACGCAAATGCAAACATGAATACTTAATTCTACTCCTTTAGCCTTACTCTGAACAAACAAGGGTTTTTACTACATTCTATTAACATATAATACAATATCCTGTTTTAATACTTAATGAATTCACAAGAATACTTTTACTATTTTTAAACTAAGGAATCAAATACCATACTACAACCAGAATAACAACCTTCACGATACAGCAATACCTTATGAGATCCTACCTCAAGCTCGTACAAATGAAAAGTGACGGGAAAAATGGCGCGCGACGCCTTTTAATGTGCACAGAGTTTCTTTGAAAAACCGCAAGATGACACTACGCGAGCTTCCAGCGACAACATCCGGCCGTCCTGCTGCACACATCCGTCCCGGCATGTGTTGAAGTCTGGTGCAGGCGCTGAGAACACAATGAACATTTTACAATATGTTTAGAGAAACCAATTTGAATTGTCAATGGTACTTTACGCCATGTACCCAGTTCCAACTATTCCATCGTCGGCCAGCTGAACAAAGGTATCACAACGGGAAGAAAATCCTTAAAACACATTATTGGCAATTCAAGTAGGACTGTTCCATCAGCGGTCAGTCTATTAGAACCTTTGCTTACCCTAGGCGATGCCTTTGGCCAACCCTAGTTGCATATCACAACAGGTTCTAATAATATACTTGTAATGATCTCATTTCACTATGACGATCATTACATTATAGCTGAATTCCAATAATTGTGTTCGAAGCAAATGCATTAGACATAGGACAATACAAAAAATATACTTTTAGCACTTTTTACTGTTTGTAGATACTTTAATTAATAAACTGATTATCTTACCATTGTTTCATTACCTTGACAACATCCTTGGCTGTCCTTATCATACTATTCATCTGTTGCGTCACCTATTCTTATCCATGGCTTCATATTTTCAGCGCAAGTGATTCCTGTGTAGTGTTTGGAGGTTCTTTCACTTCCGCGCATATCCGTAACTTTATAACGGTCATGTCCCAGTACATCTTCCACCTGAAACGGTCCCTTGTACAAAGGTAGTAATTTTGTGCTCTGACCCTCATTGGATTGGCTGGGTATCTTTATTACCACTAAGTCACCAGATTGATAAATTCGAGCTTCTTTACGTTTGGAGTCAAATGCTTGTTTTTGTTTTTCTGCATTGGTTTTTATATTATCGCTAACAGTTTTCCTTAGTGATGTTATATCAATGGGTTGCTCATTAGTACAGTCTGCAAACTTATCAGAGTCGGTACAAAGTCTGTATCCAAAGAAGACTTCACTAGGAATTCCCGAGGTTGTTTTGTTCACAGTGCTATTGATGCCTTGTTGTATGGTAGTAATATGTTGGTCCCATTTGTTACTATCAGTACTCGCACCGGAAGTACGAAGAGCTTCCAATATAGTCTGATTATAGCGCTCTACTTGGCCATTTGATCGGGGCATAGCTGTTGCAATTATATGATGCCTAATATTTTTGTCAGAACAGAACTTAACGAATAATCTACTAGCAAAAGCACTACCTGCATCACATACAATTCTATTTGGATTACCAAAAACCTTAAAAATCTTATTCAATTCATTGATTACAACCTTAGATTTAGTATTTCGAACAGCAGCAATAAATACAAATTTGGTGAAAGAATCGACAATGACTAAAAGATATGTATTCTGTTGTGTCGTTTTGACAAATGGGCCCAAGTGATCGATGTGCAGGGTATGGAAAGGTCGAGCATATTTAGGAATAGAAAATAGTTTTCCCTCTTTTTTACCATGGACATTCTTAAAATAAATACAACTTAGACAATTTTTGATATATTTAGATACAACTTTTTTCATCTTGGGGAACCAGTAAGAAGATTTTATTCTTTCAATGGTCTTATCAACAGCAAAATGACCTATTTCATCATGATTTGCTCTGATGATCTGCCAGACACAAAGTTTTGGAACTAACCATCGCCGACCATATTCAGTTCTGCGATATACTTTGTTCCCCAATAATTCATAATCGCGGAATACTTTTTTATTAGCTTCGGCCTCTCCTGATTGTAATATATCCCTGATAGCACAAATTTTGGGGTCTTGTAACTGTACTGACAACAACCAGTCGCCCTCAGAAATAACCATCACGCTTTCATTAACTGGGGAAGCTTTATCGATAGGATTTCTACTCAGAGCGTCCACATGCTGCATCTGGGCGCCTGGTTTGTGAATAATCTCAAATGTATATTCTTGTGTAAGAAGCACCCATCGCCCGATGCGAGAGTTTACCTCTTGTTTGTTAATCGTGTGTTTAACAGCGTTACAATCAGTAACTATTTTGAAAACTGTACCTAGCAAATAATGCCTGAATTTTTGCAACCCTACAACTATAGCTAAGAATTCTAACTCGAAAGAATGATATTGTTTCTCTTCATTTGTTGTTTGTCTACTATAAAAATGGATGGGTTTTTCCCCGCTATCAGTTAACTGTGTTAATATGCATCCTAATCCATCACGACTGGCATCTGTGTACATAATAATAGGCAAACTAGGATCAAATATGTTCAGTACAGAATTATTTATTAATTCTGACTTTAGATTAGTGAAAGCTTTTGCTTGGTCACAACCCCATTCCCACTCCACATCTTTTTTTAGAAGTTTTGTCAGTGGTTTCGATATAAGTGCACAGTTTTTTATAAATTTACGAAAGTAATTGATTAGACCTAAAAACTGCCTAACTTGATGTATATTACTAGGTTCAGGGTATTCATCAACAGCTTTGAGTTTCTTTTTACCGGGACGTACCCCTTCATTTGAGATTTCATAGCCTAGAAAACTGACAGAGCTTTTGAAAAAGTTACATTTTTCTAAGTTAACTGTAAGACCATGAGCTTGCAACAATTGGAGTACTGCATCTAATTGAGTAATATTCTCTTCCATAGTAGAAGTTCCTATCAGCAAATCGTCCATATAGCATATCACTTTGTCAAAACGCAGCTTTCCTAACACTGTATTCATTAATCTTTGGAATAAAGCCGGTCCGTTACATAAGCCAAAGGGCATTCTCAAAAACTCATAATGCCCATCAGGCGTAATGAATGCTGTTTTCGAAATTGACCTCTCGTTGACCTTTATCTGGTAATAGCCAGATTTTAAATCTAATTTAGTAAAAACTTTACAACCCTTTAACCGATCAATGAGTTCATCTACAATAGGCATCGGATATTTTTCTTTAATAGATATTTTATTAAGTGATCTATAATCAATGCATAATCGTTTTTCACCTGTCGGCTTATCAACTAGCAAGACCGGACTAGAGTAAGCAGAGTTACTTTCTCTTATTATATTATTTTTCAAAAGATCATCTATAATATCCCTTGTAGCTGCCTTTTGAGACTCAGACATGCGATATGGACGTTGACAGACTGGCTTATTAGAGGTAAGTTCAATGTCTAATTCTACACAAGATGTTTGGCCTAAAGTCAACATATCTTTGGCTATTACTTTAGGGTACTTTGCAAACAATTCTTCCAATATTGCAACATGTTCCACTGATTCCGATTTAAACAAGGAAGATTCAATTACCATAACATGATCCGAAGTAACTGCTCTAAATGTTAAAGTATTTCCTACTCTAGTATACATAAGGCTACTATCTTCGGTAAAGTTTCTGCCAATTAGGATGGAGCAACCAGCTAGATCTTCAATCAAATAAAAATCAATAGCTAATACCACGTCATCCACCTTTAGATTCACCTTGACACCTTGAGATACTATTGAGCTCGATTCAGTTTTAAAACCATTTAGTACTATTGGAGATTGAAGAGTATAAATCTCTAAATTTAATTGCTGTACTAATTTTGTTGTAATCAAAGAACAGCTACTTCCCATATCAATGAAAGCCTGATGTTTACAACCGTTCAATTCTACTATCTTACAAAACTTATCTTTGGGGCTTGGTGTACTAATCATCTTAACCTCGGCATCCTTCTCTAGTTTTGCTCTGGGCTTTGATCTGCATGCTAATTCAAGGTGACCAAACTTGCGACATGAATTACATTGTACATTATCTTTTTGTGTACACTGAAATTTCTTATGGCCGTTTTCACCGCAACGGAAACAGTTTACATTTGACTGGCTATTACTACTACTGGCTATCTCGGCATTACTGTTTTCAGACTTTTTATCGGAAAAAATATGGCGAGAAGGCTGTCGTTGAAAAGAATGGTTAGTTTTCTGAAAAGGTTTCACATCAGTTGTATGAATTTTACCATGCAAAAATGAAGCTAATTCATCACAATACCGAAAACTGCCAGCCTCTGCAGCTGTACTAATATTTTTATCACCAATAGAACCTACTATAATTGAGATAATATCTTTTTCAGAAAACGATAATCGCATTTTATCTACCCTACCTTTTTGCTGAAAATAAAATTCATACAACGACTGCCCCTCTGTTGGTTTTGTTTGCATAAGTTCTTTAAGCATATTATACATATTTCTATTAATTTGAAATGTATCCAATAATGTACTACGCCAGTCTTTCCACTTCCACACTGTCCAACTAGTTTCTGTCTTTTGTAATGAGTCATACCACGTTTTTGCAGTATTGCGCAACTTTTGCAATGCTTGATATTTGACTACGCGATCAGACCAACCAAAAGCACTGGCATTCGCTTCAACTACTCTTATCCACATGTGTATGTCGTCTACTAATGGGTCAAATTCAGGAATCACTGATGATAATATAACATTTTGACTCACTGCGGGAGATGTTTTCCTGGTACGCTTTGATTTTTTTCGCTTTTGTTGTTCTGCACTGCTGCTCGACGATGACCTTGTAGAGGTTGAAGTATTACTCGAACTCGATGTTGAAGCTCTCCGTTTACTCCGACGAGCCCGAGTACGCTTTCGGCTTCGCGGCATGTTG
Organism: Crambus lathoniellus; assembly: GCA_949710035.1. Classification (NCBI taxonomy): domain Eukaryota; kingdom Metazoa; phylum Arthropoda; class Insecta; order Lepidoptera; family Crambidae; genus Crambus; species Crambus lathoniellus. The sequence goes on from OX453306.1 coordinate 18,250,371, forward strand.
CGTGTTTTCGTGCTCACTTCTGATATAAAGTAAATAAGATTAAACACCAGTATACTATTCAAAATATAATCTTTATTTCTTATAAATCGACGCAAATGCAAACATGAATACTTAATTCTACTCCTTTAGCCTTACTCTGAACAAACAAGGGTTTTTACTACATTCTATTAACATATAATACAATATCCTGTTTTAATACTTAATGAATTCACAAGAATACTTTTACTATTTTTAAACTAAGGAATCAAATACCATACTACAACCAGAATAACAACCTTCACGATACAGCAATACCTTATGAGATCCTACCTCAAGCTCGTACAAATGAAAAGTGACGGGAAAAATGGCGCGCGACGCCTTTTAATGTGCACAGAGTTTCTTTGAAAAACCGCAAGATGACACTACGCGAGCTTCCAGCGACAACAATTATATGTATATTCACTGATCCATTTCATAATTTTTTATTAAGTACTCATTTTTGTTTACTATACTGCTTAGTTTTAACTACTGAACTAGTTATTAAACGTGTCATTTATAATTTTTTACTTACCAAAACTGCTATTTATTTACAACTGCCTCTTTAAGGCGCTACTCGGAAAAAGTATGGACTTTTTGATATAAAACTATAGGACGGTTAGAGTTGTTATAAATATCGTAATAAGATATATATTTCTTCATACCTTTATCTAGAATCGTATAGTTTCAAAAACACGATTTTATGATTTTGCCTCGACACGTTTTCTTTTCGAAAAGACCTCTAAAAAATACGAAAAGTCGAGATTATTCTTAAATGGGGTTACAAACACTATTGAAAATTGGTTTAATTAGTGGACACCAATAATATTTAGGATCGTGTAGAAGCATTTAAAAAAAATCGCTATAGTTTTTTAATACGAAGTGATTTTGTGTTTTTTTTTGCCTAATCTGCAAAATCGGTCTCGCTCCCGCGCGCGTCGTTTTCTCATTGCTATCTTGCTTCAGCACAATTTTTCCGAGTATCGCCTTAAATCAGGGACCGTACTCTGAAACGCTAATCCGAAACTTCGGTTAGCCCCGCCCCTTTCAATCGATTCTGTCCCGGCTAGAGAGTGAGAAGGACGGGTATACCGAAGTTTCGGGTTTTGCGTTTCAGAGTAGGCCCTCAGTTCAGTGCCATATAAAACTACAATCAATAGGTATTGTAAGTATTCAAAAAGAAATTATAGAGAAAATACCTTCTAATAATTAATTTTTTAAAGCCGTTCCAGCGTAAAAAGTATCTAATAAAAAAATTATTGCTCCAAAACCACGAAAAATCGCGGAACATACTTACATGGGGGTTTTTTAAATCGATAGGTATACATAGATATGGTATACAGATACGGCTATCACCTCGCACCGGCTAGACACTTAAAAGAAACATCATGTAGGGCAGGCGTACCGGTTTTGGCCACTGTACCGGTTTTGGTCACTTTTCACTTTAAAGTTATATAAATAGGAATTAAATAATTATTGCTTATATTTATTAATGGCGAATAAAAGATTGGACTTTTAGTTAATAATTACAGCACTTAGCTTTTTTTATGTAGTACGATATTTTAGAAATAAACACGTGTTATGTTTCAAAGTTAACATTTTGTAAAATTCTTAAGCAAAATGTTAAGGGTAAAGGTTTTGTAAAATCATTTTTTTTCTACAATAAAATTATTTTATGGTTATTTAATATTTTATATCATATTGGAATATGTTTCTTCTAGATGGATTAAGTGTTGTTTTTCACTGTTCTTACAAAAAGTTGGGAAACAATAAGTGGCCAAAAGTGGGGCTAGAAATTTTAGCATTGTGCCACCTTTGGCCACTTTGGCATTAGTAGAAAGTTTCCAACCTATCATAAAGTTCATTTATTTTAAAAGACTCACAACTCACTTTTGTTAGCTAACGTACTAGAAAATTAGCGGATTGAGGCTAGTGTAGGCACTAGCCTACACTAGCCTCAATCCGCTAATTTTCTTTTAATCAAGTGTTAGAGGTATACTTATAAAATTAATAATTGAAATACTATTTCATGTAATGTTTTAGTCCAGAACTCTAATAAGACATCAATTAAGCATAAACTCAACTTATAAATATAGTAATTTTATGAAAGTGGCCAAAACCAATGCAAACGGTGTATTTGGCCCCCTCCGCAGAATTTGTTCTAAATAAAAAAAACTATTGTTTTTTTTACTTTGTAGATTATAACCTTAAAGGTCGATAAATTATCTATAACTCTACATTATAAATTTTCTCAAAAATACTTAAGATCATTAAGCACTAAGCGGTTAAAAGTGAAAAAATCCTTAAAGTGGCCAAAACCGGTACGCCTGCCCTATATAGATTTTCGGATTGAGATAAAACAACATTATTTGAAGTAATAAAACGGAAGTATTACCTTGTGCAAGCTATTTGCGTTGCAGTGCAGCTGAGATGGGAATAGTTATAACGAAGAGTTATAACTGTACATTTAGGGCGCTTCTGCACTACACTGAATTTAACCGTCCCGGAAAAAAACGGATGCTTGTATTTTAATAATATATTATAGAATTTATTTATTTCGTGTAGTTGGGTTAGAAACATTGAAACTACCTACACGAAATAAATAAATTCTTACTATTATAATACAATCATCCGTTTTTTTCCGGGACGTTAAAATTCAGAGTGCACAAGCGCCCTGAATGGCTTGTTTCACCTCTTTAGACTAGGATAAGTGCATCAGTATTAGTTCGGCTTTTGTGTCAGCCTGTTGTGAAGAACTAAAAAGCTCCTAAACCACATGTGCAGAAATTATGTAAGCAATTTAACATTTCCTGTTAAAATGTATTAGCAAAATCTTATTATTACGCTTCCATGTTGCGAATTTTATGTAGGTACACACGGCGGCACATCAGACTATACAAATGTTGACCTTGAGACCGCATTTATGCTCTACGTAATAAAAGCTGTTATCGCAGTTCAACTGTTTAACTTGATGTGCTGTCGAGTGTACCTACCTTATCAGTTATCTTAACACAGGTAGTTAACAGTTTTGCAAGTGACTAATTTATTCAATTAAATTGTAACATACACACCTACGATACCTACTCGATAGACTTGATTCGGGATCAAATAAGAAAAGACAGGTACCTAGGTATATGGCGCGGCTCTTGACTGTACATGTGTATTTCCCATTATTTTATTGAAAACCTATAAATCCTTAATAATATTACAAATGTGAAAGTGTTTGTTTCTTTGTCCGTCTTTCACGTCAAAACGGATCGACGGGATTTTTGATGAGTAATGGGATAGTTTGGAAGCTGGAGAGTGACTTAAACTATTTCTTATTCCGAAAGATTCATTTCGGAATAAGAAATAGCTTTCCATTCCGAATTATTTAAAAAAAAAACCACCAAAAAGTAAAAAATACCTAACACCTCCTATAATGTACTGTTTTGTACATATAGATATGTTTCACGCCTGACTTCAAAGGGCAGGAGACCCCTTGGTGGCCACTTAAAGGATTTTTTCACTTTTAAGCACTAAGTACTAAATGGTCTTAGGTATTTAAGACACAAATTATATCTTAAATTATAGAGAACTAGCTGATCCGGCGAACTTTCGTACCGCCTCATCGACAGCACGCCACCTACCGGGTCCAATTGTAAATCTATCTAAACCATTCTCGAACTTACCTGAACTATAACAGCCCTACGTGTTTAAGTTATTATCGCTCACTCGGCGCTTGAGTCGGCCTACTTATTTGTTTGTACTATGGCCCGGGTAAACTCTATGGATTTCATCAGACAAAGGATGATGGGAAGTTTTGGGCCCACCCCTCAATAGTGCCATGTGATATACCGTTGGATAGGGCTTTTTAGGCGGAACATTAGTTACCTACTAATAAACCT